>CM033475.1:221326390-221536958 GCA_019447015.1 Hymenochirus boettgeri | reverse complement strand
AATAAAGAAACCAAACCTAAATAGAGGTGGGGGGTTCGACACCAACTGTCTGCTATGTACAATGTTGTTTTGACACCCTTACCCCTGCAGTTTCGATAAAACCTCTTAGCCAATCACAACTTGCATTCAAAAGGTCCCTAACACCTGGCTGTCATATGCTAATTGGGACTTCCAGGGTACTTAATTGCCAACAGATATTGTACAAGTCATTCTGAATTGAGAAATCCAGTCGGATGACTAGCGAAATGTTTTCAAGAACTAAACTTTAAGTCCAGTTGTCTAACTGGATCAACAGATATATTGTTAGGCCAAGTTTGAAAAAGTTTCAAACTTTTTTGGGGTTGGAAATACCCTTTAAACAAAAGGTAATGATGAAACCGAGGGTCACAAATATCACAATATTTAGGGGTTACATGGGGTATGGGGTGCTCTTTTCAAGTGTCTGGGAGTATCTATGGGAAGTGCGTGAGGGAGGTCTACATGGGAGGTCTATATGGTGTGTCTATTTGGGAATATTTGGGAAGTGTCTAGAAAACTACATGGGGTTTCTAGTGTCTGGTGTCTACATGGGGGCATCTGTTATGAGGGTTGTGTCTATGAAGAGTCTGTATGAGGGGTGTCTGTAAGAGGGGTTGTTGTACAAGGGGTTCGTAGAGTGGTGTCTATGAAGTGTCTGTATGAGGGGGTGTCTGTACGAGGGGTGCTATGGCTGTCTGTAGAGGGGTCGCAGCAAATACTGATCCTGTTTGCACAGCGTAGGCCCAACCAACGTCAAGTTTGATTTACAGTGTACATACCTTTTAAAAGACCTGGGGCAGGGAGGTAGGAGTGGGGTTTCCTATCTCTATGAGTGCAGCCCAGTAAGATAAGTAATAAATAAATATACTGTATATAGTATGCTATATACAGTATATTTATTTATTACTTATCTTACTGGGTAGGTGTAGATGAGGATGTGACAGTATAACATACTATATACAGTATATCTATTACTTATCTTACTGGGTAGGTGTAGATGATAATGTGACAGTATAGCATACTATATACAGTATATTTATTTCTTATCTTACTGGGTAGGTGTAGATGAGGATGTGACAGTATAGCATACTATATACAGTATATTTATTACTTATCTTACTGGGTAGGGGGTAGATGAGGATGTGACAGTATAGTATACTATATACGGTATATTTATTACTTATCTTACTGGGTAGGGTGTAGATGAGGATGTGACAGTATAACATACTATATACAGTATATTTATTAGTTATCTTACTGGGTAGGGTGTAGATGAGGACGTGACAGTATAGCATTCTATATACAGTATATTTATTACTTATCTTTCTGGGTAGGTGTAGATGAGGATGTGACAGTATAGCATACTATATACAGTATATCTATTACTTATCTTACTGGGTAGGTGTAGATGAGGATGTGACAGTATATCACTATATACAGTATAATTATTACTTATCTTACTGGGTAGGTGTAGATGAGGATGTGACAGTATAGCATACTATATACAATATATTTATTACTTATCTTTCTGGGTTGGTGTAGATGAGGATGTGACAGTATAGCATACTATATATAGTATATTTATTACTTATCTTTCTGGGTTGGTGTAGATGAGGATGTGACCGTATAGTCTATATGTAAATATATATAACTTATCTCTGTACAGGGAGACAGTGGAGGCCCCTTGGTCTGCCTGGAAGGAGGCTTATGGTGGCAAGTTGGCATTGTAAGCTGGGGTGAAGGCTGTGGCAGACCCTACCGTCCAGGTGTCTACACCAACGTCACGGAATTGTTAGACTGGGTATACCACCGGCTTCAGGTGAGCAAATTATTTAATTTTCAATTATTTGTAGGGGGAGGGTCTTGCTGCTGTTTGTATATGTCTCCCCCCAAAACTGCTCATTTAAAGCTAGATCACCTCAAGGGGGATTTCATTTACCGGTGGGTAAACATCGCATTTTATAGATCTTGGGGGAAAAATTTACATCGACCATAACTGGAAATTATAATTCTTCCCAACTATTACTGTACCATTTTTATGTTGATCTGTCTCCTATTTCTTTTTCTATCCAGTCTGAAACATCTACATTTCAGCTGCCAATCAAGTGCCTTAGTATCATAAACTCTTCTGTTATGTATAGTTTTGCTGTAACTGAAATGGTGACAGTTGGTACGTAAAGTGAAGTGTGGGAAATTGTCTCTTAAAATGCTGCCTCATAGGGATTACTGAGCATGCTCGCCCTCACTGAGAGTCAGATAGTCTGGAAGGGGGCTGGGGGACTATACACATGTGATTTCCACAGCATGTGTGCTGACAGATTACATTGGTATCTGTTGGCACACATGCTGTGAGAACCTCACACACGGACCCTACCAATACCCATACACGGTATGGGGATCGGTTGTTCATGTAAAGGGAGCGGATACCGACCAACGGATATTTTCCGTCTTTCCCGGCTGACTGTAATGCTGACTACGTTTATTCATCAGCACTCCGGTCGGGAAAAGCCCCTACACACTTATCATAATGGGTAAATCCTGTCGTTCCCCGACGGGATTTACCCATTATCGTTCATGTGTATGGCCACCTTAAGGGACTGAGCTTCAACAAAACAAGAACTGGCAGAGAGGGCGGGGTCAGCAGAATATCAATGGAATGGTTCAGGCTACAGGAGACAATTTTGTGTAAAACAATGTAGCAATTGATTTCACATGCCACAGAAGGTCTCCTGATCACTCCCCCTCCCAGGGCCGTCTCTAGACTTTTTGGCACCTGAAAAAAAATCAAAATGCTGCCCCCCCCTCGCCATGCCGCCGGAAGAGGTGTTTTCATAATTGGGTAATACTTTGTCTGGAAGTGGGGTGTGGCTTGTTCAGAAGTGGGAGGGGCTTTAAACACATGACTGGTAAATAATGCCCACAATGACTGGTAAATGATGCCCACAGTGACTGGTACTAGATGCCTACAGTGACTGGTAAATGATGCCCAACATTGATTTTTGATCTGCAGGGCTGGCAAATGATAGAAAAACCATGTGTCCCAGGCACATGGAAAAATCATGTGCCCCAGGCCAGGGAAAAGAAAAAAAATCTGCCTTTAAAACTGCTGCCTCCCTACAGGGTGCTACTCTGAAATGTGCTTCACCCTGCCTCATTAGAGAGGCAGCCCTGCCCCCTCCCTCCCCGTAGTACAGAACACGCTGCTTGGGGATCGTCATATAAATCCCCTATGGAGCGATGATCAAATGCCCACAAATGAAATATTTTTTAATATATTTAAAGGCATAAAACATTAACATTCGCGGTTGTGTGTGGATATTTGTGCCTTAAATTATTTTTCTATGTTTCTCAACAGATGGACATTCAGATCCCCTGACACTGAGCAATCCCACTGGGAAGACTATAACAGAAAACTTGGTTCCATGAGACAGCCTAGTTGGAAGCCATATTTTTCCCATAAGCACCTATATGGACTTACACCAATAGCATCAAAGATATAAAATGATTTATCTGAAAAGTCACCCCTATTACTACTAATGTATTTTATTCTATATGTCAAATGATTTCTTATAAGGTGCAAATAAATGGAGTATTGTATGGGATGCTTGTTTAGGACCTATGGTTACCAGATCTGTAGGAAATCAGAGGACCCCTATTAAAACCACATGCAGCGTACTGTGTATAGAGCGATGTTTGCCAGCTCACGATGATATAGCAGTAGGTATGTTGTTAATATTAAATACCCTGAGGTTATTTCTGGCAGAAGGGAATTCAGACACTTGTCATTGTCCTCTTGCATACTGAGCCCTATATATAGTTTTTCTCTCCAGCAGTATCGCATTAGGGTAATGGCTAGTTATTATGCTAGATGTTAATGATTTGTTTGTTGCTGTACTGGTTTATTCTGCCAGGCTAATAACCATTCACCGAAGTAGCAACAGCTCCCCTAGAGGTTGCAAGGATAACATATATTGTAATATGAATAAATATTGTTAATAAATATAAAATAGTGTAGCAAGTGTATCGTGTGCACAGAGCATTGGAAGATACCTTGTCAGCTGGAATTTCCAAATAGGAGGCTGATGGATTAAAAGGTGCAAATGTTTGCACATGGTCTTAATTTTCAGCAACCAATCAAGTTAGCTTTTTTATTGGTAACTGCAATTATATAACATCTGATTGATTGCTGCAGATCACTAACCCAGTGTAACAACCCCCACCATCCCCCAAGCAGCAGACAACATTCCTCAATCAGCTGTTTCTAAAGTAAAGGTATGCGAGATCAGCTGTTTAAAACACCAGTACCAGAACTGCAGCTGTTTAAAACACCAGTACCGGAACTGCAGCTGTATTAAACACCAGTACCAGAACTGCAGCTGTATAGAACACCAGTACCGGAACTGCAGCTGTATAAAACACCAGTACCGCGTAACTGCAAGCTGTATAAAACACCAGTACCGGAACTGCAGCTGTATAAAACACCAGTACCGGAACTGCAGCTGTATAAAACACCAGTACCGGAACTGCAGCTGTATACAAACACCAGTACCGGAACTGCAGCTGTACAAAACACCAGTACCGGAACTGCAGCTGTACAAAACACCAGTACCGGAACTGCAGCTGTACAAAACACCAGTACCGGAACTGCAGATATATAAAACACAGTACCGGAACTGCAGCTGTATTAAACACCAGTACCGGAAGTTCAGATGTATAAAACACCAGTAACGGAAATGCAGCTGTATTAAACACCAGTACCAGAACTGCAGCTGTTTAAAACACCAGTACCGGAACCGCATCTGTATTAAACACCAGTACCAGAACCGCAGCTGTATTAAACACCAGCACCGGTACTGCAGCTGTATTAAACACCAGCATCGGAACTGAATCTGTATTAAACACAAGTACCGGAACTGCAGCTGTATAAAACACCAGTACCGGAACTGCAGCTGTATTAAACACCAGTACCGGAACTGCAGCTGTATTACCCAGTGAACCGCGCACTGCAGCTGTATTAAACACCAGGACCGGAACTGCAGCTGTATTAAACACCAGGACCGGAACTGCAGCTGTATTGAACACCAGTACCGGAACTGCAGCTGTATTAAACACCAGCACCGGAACTGCAGCTGTATTAAACACCAGTACCTGAACTCCAGCTGTATTGAACACCAGTACCGGAACGGCAGCTGTATTGCACACCAGTACCGGAACTGCACCTGTTTAAACAGCTCATTGCCCACAGCTTTACTTATGAGTCCTGCAGATCGCCCTCTTCCTCCCCACCCACTCACCATTGCAGTGGTTGTGGGGACTATAAGTTACACCACACAGCCCCTACATTCCATAGGTATTTGCACAGTGATCATCCCTTTCCAGGACATATTCTGTGAATACTCATCACAGCCAATCCTGCTTTTGGGTAGTTAAAGAGTTAATGCTTACAGTTCAATGGAACCAAATAATTTGTAGTCTTGCCAGTGTAATAAACACCTACTAGGGATGGATGTACTGTCATGTCTACAGCCAGTGGTAAATGCTGATTCATGATACATAGACAGAAACAGTGAATGTCTCCCAGCTGGAGTAAAATTCAAACACGTCACATGTCACTGCCAGAGGGGCTGAAACTTCACTCCAAACTTGGGATAGAGCAAGGCTACACATACACTACATTGTTTTATTGCACTTGATGTGTTTTTAATGCGTCCACCATGACAGAGGTAGCGACAACACAGTGTTGCATTTTGTCCCATTCCAAATTTTGTTTTTCCGCATTCGTTATTGTTCCTCCATCGAGGGCTCTTCTGCGCATGGCAAAATTCTCCCGGAGGAGAGACAGGAGGCAGAGCCCTATATGGTATCCTCCTGGTGGGCAGTTTTTGGGACTTTGGGGGGGGATTACAGGAGAACCATTTGGATCTGGGATGTGAGGTAAGGATTTTATTACACTACAGAGTGGGGCCAGTAGTGGGAGGGATTATAATTTTGGGGGTGGACATGCCCTTTAATCTTTATGTTTCCTCTTTATCTATGTATATGTTTATTTATATATACTATAATAATAATACAATAAAGTCATACAAGGGGGATAAATACATAGATAGATCAGTATATAAATATATGAATTATATAAACAGAAGTTCTAGAGCTTTGCCACAAGAGGTAATGAGGTCCCTGCCCCGTAGAGCTTACAATCTAGTTTATCAACAGGCTTTCTTCCAGCTACTTAACAACCCACACAGTCCACAAATACGTGGAACCGAGACGTCTCAACTACAGGAGTTTGCAGTAAGAATAAAGTGCATTGCAGTTTAAGGAAATGAGTCTGTGCTTTGATGGGGTGTGTACAAGTGTACGTGAGCCTGGGCACATCAGTAGTGTCTCTGCCCCTTGTGGTAAAGGATAGAAAAGCAATATATTGGGAGGGTGTGTTTCTAGTGTATAAGATCAGTTTCCCAGTGCGTGTGAAGAGCTTGGAGCAAGTCTATTACAGTGTCTGTGCCAGCTTTGAGCCCACGCACTTGTTAAGATGTAGTCGGTTGTACTCTATGGCTGCTAGTGCTAGATGCACAACTACAGAGGCAATGGCGGTTAATACCCTGGCAGGGCCATGACATTCCAGGGATGCCAACCAGGAACTGGGGCTCAGCAGAGGGAAAGAAAAACGCATTAGCAACCAATCGACAATTTTCTATTTTACACTTGAGTAAAAAAAATGTAATAAATTAACTTTTTAAAAATAAAAAGTAATTGGAATAGGGAGGTTGGATTATTTGTTCCTACCTCCCAATATCATTTCATTGAGGAGCTACAGCACATGCAGCTTTCGTCTACCATGTTGGTTCTGGCCCTTCCTGTATTTAAAGGGTAACTCCATCCCCAAAATAACTTATATAAAATAATTACACCCCAAACCCCCAGGTTAATTATATTCACAACCACGACACCTCGCTGGTCCCCTCTCTGCTTTCTGGTAATAACTACCAGTCATGGTCCGATGGTGACGACATGGCCAATGGCTGATTGGTAATGGCAATCAGCCATTGGCCCTGTCGTCACCATCAGACCATGACTGGCAGTTATGATGTTTACGTGGTTATGATTGCACTCTGCTCCTGAGCGTGCTCGTAACCAGCTCGCAAGAGCAGCAGAGGAGGGACTTCCGGTGAGGGATTGTGGTTCTGTAAATTGTAATTCCACATCATGGGAGCGTCGGGGAAGGGAATAATATAATAATCCTGGCTCCCCCTTTGTAGTCATCTATCACCCATTCAATGCATTTTGTATCTAATTACCTGGACGTGACTACAGGGAAAGTTCCCAAACCTGAAAATAGTTTTCTCTGAATCTCTGGAGCTCACACCTCGATAAATTATCCTTCCGATATAAATAAACTGCAAGTCACCGTGATTGTCTCTTGTCCTCAGAACCTGCTACATGAGCTTTTTAACACGAACCTTAAGGCTGAGGCCACAATGTAACACGCTCTAGGAAGCGTGCATGTTAACGCTCGCGATTGCACACGCGATCTTCCGATGTTTCACAATGCAGATAGCACGCGCTCCAAATAACGGACACGCACGGCGCAGAGTTTCACACTAGTGAGGCCACATCAATTGGGTCACACTAGTATGCGCTTTTAGAACCGCAATCGCATTGCGATTAAAAGCGCCTCAGTGTGGCCTAGCCCTAATGGGGCTCTGTGTAGAGAGAAATATTAACTGCCACATTCTCCCTTTGGAGATAATAATGTTTGCTGGAAATGGACCATAAAACATGTTCATATAGCCTGTCTACAATGCACGGCGATATTCTATGGTTTCTATGGACAGAGAAGTCACCATATGCGAATTAGTCCTTGGGAAATATTTTCTATAATGCACCAGTCTCAGTCATGTGACAAAGCCAAGAGACAATAATAACCGATTATAACTTAATCGCCAGCTAGTTTGCTGCGGGTCACACACAAAACCCGGTGATCAAGAAGGCGATTAATGACCGGTGATCAAGAAGGCGATGATGATTACCGCCGATAATCGCACATGTATGGCTGTTCCATCCGGCGTCATTCGTTGATCCGCTGGGTTGGAACACCAACGACACTGGAACACCATCGATTTTGTTTTGCTACATTTCTGTGTGTTTTAGTTTTATGGTGGCCACAGACCCAACAATATTATACCCATGGCCATCTTTATCCTAAACCCATAGGACAGACAAAAACCTTCCCTTTCTAGAACTCTTTGTTGGCTCTATACGTGTTAAGCTAGGTACACACCATACAATAATTGGGCCCAACCGACCAACATTTCAGTGTTTCGGACAGTCGGGACAAATTATTGCATGGCGGCTTTGACCGATCGCCGGCCGTTCCTTCATCCGAATCGGACGAAAGCACGATCGGACGGGTCGGAAAACCATGACCGATCGTGTGGTCCTCTATGGACTGCACGATCGGTTGTGGTAATAGTCGGACGCGGCTGCTTATGTCGCGACCAACAGTCCTTCCTTTTGGCCGGCCGTGCCGAATGTCTCGAACGGTCGGGCAGGAGGAAGAATTGTAACGTGTGTACCAGGCTTTAGACAATTGGTTGGATTTCCTTGGCTGATGTTTATTTATACTCCCCCATACACACGGCCAATCCTAGCACCACGATTCCACCAGATTTACCAATCTATATACCGATCAGTAATTAATGTGCTAATATTGGCCCTGAATCCGAATAGAAAAATCAGATGGAAACAATCAGGGAATTAAAGAGGAACCGACTATATAAATTTATTAGACAACGCCCACTTTTCTAAAGGGGCGAATACACGGCGCCATCGTACCATCGGGATTAATCCGATTAAATGTATTTCGCTCGCCGATAGGCCACAACATTGGATGATCTCCCATACACCATCCAACAATCATGCCATATTGTACAATCGGGATTGGCACTAGGCTACTACCTCTTTATAGCCCCTCGTCCTATTGCGCCAATCCAGATATAAGTATTAGAAGAGGTAACACGCGGGTTAAACTGCAACTGGCAACTTTATTCCGTACACAACGTGTTCCAAGGCGCGAGGGCCCTTTCTCAGAAGGAATGGCGAGATCCGAGAACGTGACTGCGATTCGCTCGCGCTTTAAATAGTGCATGGTAGCGCGTCCCAATTGTGGCCACACTAGTTCGTGAATCTCAGCGCGTGCGATCCTCATTTCTTTGAGCAATTGCGTCACTTCCCATTGCGAATCATTGCGCGATCGCAGTGCGTGTGAGTGCGTTTCCAGAACGCTCGGGCGCGCTGTAGTGTGGCCACGGCCTTAAAGTACAAAATATCTCCAGGAAAACAGACTTGTTTAATATATGTACAGTATACCGTACACACACAAACACGGCTGTATCTGTGTATAAAGGGTTAAATATTAACATGAACAGGGCCCTTTAAGTTAACTAGTTTGCTACCAGCCCCTAGTTCTTCATTCAACAAACGCCCCTTTCTCTAAGAGAGCGCTGATTGGGCTGCTTGGGAAAATGGGCGTATCCAGGAAGACGTACTTGACTCATGGCTGTTAGACTGGGATGACAGCATTGCTGTGAGAGGATCTGGGTATAAACACCGAGCACCATGTTGTTTGTGACACTAAGACGCGCTGCAGTGGAGCAGATAAGGAGACACAGCGCTATGGCTGGGTGCAGCGGGCTTATCTTCAGACAGGTGGGTTCTGGCACTTTACAGGGTTACTGGGGGGAGGGGGATTTCTCCCCCAATCACATGACATCCCCAGACTGGCAATGTTATTACTTTCCTGCAGTACTTGTGTTTTATCACTCCAGGGATCACTATTGTACTATCACCAGGGATCACCAATACACTAATATTCTATCGCTATCACCAGGGATCACAAATATTCTATCGCTATCACCAGGGATCACAAATATTCTATCGCTATCACCAGGGATCACAAATATTCTATCGCTATCACCAGGGATCACAAATATTCTATCGCTATCACCAGGGATCACCATTACACTAATATTCTATCGCTATCACCAGGGATCACAAATATTCTATCGCTATCACCAGGGATCACCAAACAACACTAATTTCTATCGCTATCACCAGGGATCACAAATATTCTATCATCTATCACCAGGATCACCATACACATATTCTATCGCTATACCAGGGATCACAAATATTCTATCGCTATTACCGGGATCACCAATCACTAATATTCTATCCTATCACCAGGGTCACCAATACACTAATATTCTATCGCTATCACCAGGGATCACCAATATTATATCGCTATCACCAGGGATCACTAATTTTCTATCGCTATCACCAGGAATCACCAATACACAATATTCTATCACTATCACCGGGATCACTATACACTAATATTCTATCGCTATCATCAGGGATCCCTAATACACTAATTTCTATCGCTATCACCAGGGATCACTAATATTCTATCGCTATCACCAGGGATCACTAATATTCTATCGCTATCACCAGGGATCACCAATACGCTAATATTCTATCGCTATCACCAAGGATCACTAATATTTTATCGCTATCACCAGGGATCACTAATCTATCGCTATCACCAGGGTCACCAATCCACTAATATTCTATCGCTATCACCAGGGATCACAAATATTCTATCGCTATCACCAGGGATCACAAATATTCTATCGCTATCACCAGGATCACCATACACTAATATTCTACTGCTATCACCAGGGACACAATATTCTATCGCTATCACCAGGATCACCATACACTATATTCTATCGCTATCACCGGGATCACAATTTCTATCGCATTACCAGGATCACCATACTATCTATCGCTATCACCAGGGATCACCAATACACTAATATTCTATCGCTATCACCAGGGATCACCAATATTATATCGCTATCACCGGGATCACTAATTTTCTATCGCTATCACCAGGAATCACCAATACACTAATATCTATCACTATCACCAGGGATCACTAATCAACAATATTCTATCGCTATCCCAGGGATCACTAATTCTATCGCTACACCAGGGATCACTAATATTCTATCGCTATCACCAGGGATCACCAATACTGAATATTCTCATCTCTATCACCAAGGATCACTAATATTTTATCACCTATCACCAAGGATCACTAATATTATATCGCTATCACCAGGGATCACTAATATTCTATTGCTATCACCAGATCAGCAATTCACTAACATTCTATCGGTACACCAGGGATCACTAATATTATATCGCTATCACCAGGGATCACAATATTCTATTGCTATCACCAGGGATCAGCAGTTCACTACATTCTATCGGTATCACCAGGGATCACTAATTTTCTATCTGTATCACCAGGGATCACTAATTTTCTATCGCTATCACCAGGAATCACCAATACACTAATATTCTATCGCTACACAGATCACTATACACTAATATTCTATGATATCACCAGGGATCACTAATATCCTACGTATCACCAGGGATCACTAATACGCTAATATTCTATCGCTATCACCAAGGCCACTAATACACTAATATTCTATCACTATCACCAGGGATCACTAATACACTAATATTCTATCGCTATCACCAGGATCACTATATGCTAATATTCTATCACTATCACCAGGAAATCACTAATATGCTAATATTCTATCGCTATCACCAAGGATCACTAATATTCTATCACTATCATCAGGGATCACTAATATTATGTCGATATCGCCAGGGATCACAATACACTATATTCTCGCTATCACCAGGGATCACTTATACACTAATATTCTATCGCTATCACCAGGCATCACTAATACGCTAATATTATTGCTATCACCAGGGTTCACTAATATTCTATCGCTATCACTAGGGATCACTAATACAATAATCTATCGCTACACACAGGGATAACTAATACGCTAAGGCTGGTACAAATGTCCGTCATTCCCAGCAAATTCGTCCGCGAATTTGTCTGCTAGCGTCGATCAGAATTTACAGATACGTCCAATCGTTCCTTCTGCCGATTTGGCCGAACGAACGATCGATGTCGGTCGTGGCCGCCCGCTCCACACCAGCCAATATTTGCGGCTGATCGACTGAAAGTGCTGGAATCGATGGTCGGGCGAAAATTATGGCTGGTGTGTACCCAGCCTAATATTCTATCGCTATCACCAGGGATCACAATACGCTAATTCTTATCGCTATCACAGGGATCACTATACGCTAATATCTATCGCTATCATCAGGGTCACTAATATTCTATCGCTATCACCAGGGATCACTAATACGCTAATATTCTATTGCTATCACCAGGGATCACTAATAGCTATATCTATTGCTATCATCAGGGATCACTAATATTATATCGCTATCACCAGGATCACTAATATGCTAATATTCTATCACTATCACCAGGTCATTAATATTCTATCACTATCACCAGGGATCACTAATATTCTGTCACTATTACGGGATCACTAATACACTAATATTCTATCGCTATCACCAGGATCACTAATATTCTGTCGCTATTACCAGGGATCACTAATACACTATATTCTATCGCTGTCACAGGGATCACTAATAAGCAATATTTTATTGCTATCATCAGGGATCACTAATATTCTATCGCTATCACCAGGGATCACTATACGCTAATTCTATCGCTATCACAGGGATCACTAATAAGCTAATATTCTATCACTATCACCAGGGATCATTAATATTCTATCCTATCACCGGGATCACTATATTCTATCGCTATCATCAGGTCACTAATATATCGCTATCACCAGGGATCACTAATATGCTAATATTCTATCACTATCACCGGGATCATTAATATTCTATCACTATCACCAGGATCACTAATATTCTGTCGCTATTACCAGGGATCACTAATACACTAATATTCTATCGCTATCACCAGGGACACTAATATTCTGTTGCTATTACCAGGATCACTAAACACTAATATTCTACGCTATCACCAGGGATCACTAATATTCTGTCGCTATTACCGGGTCACTAATACACTAATATTCTATCGCTATCACCAGGATCACTAATACGCTAATATTTTATCGCTATCACCAGG
Source organism: Hymenochirus boettgeri (assembly GCA_019447015.1). NCBI lineage: Eukaryota > Metazoa > Chordata > Amphibia > Anura > Pipidae > Hymenochirus > Hymenochirus boettgeri. Next base: position 221,523,823 of record CM033475.1, on the reverse strand, counting down.
GATCACTAATTTTCTATCGCTATCGCCAGAGATCATTAATACACTAATATTTAATCGCTATCACCAGTGATCACATTTGTTCTATCACTCCATACATCACTATTGCTCCATTACTATCACTACTATTTTATCACAATGATCATATCTCTGTCATTATCACTATATAATCAAACCTGCCATGTGATTAACTGATATCTCAACTTCCTGCTAATAGTCTATTGCACGGGCTCATCATGCTGGGATTGCCATTGATGTATTGCTGGACTACAACTCTAAATGTGCCCACACACTATGTCAGACATTTGTTTTTAGAAGTTCGTCTATAGACAAATGTCTAATCTATCTAAGAACCAAGATTACAAAATGAATGGGCCAAATTGGATTGTCTCATGGTAAGAACCGCTGCTTGTAAATCAGTCTTGGTCGTCTGTTCGCACGAATGGGCGTTCGGGTCTGTTGGTAAATCACAGCACTCGCTTGCAGAAAACGTTTGGTCGGACAAATAATAGCCTGTGTGTACTCGGCCTTAGACATTAGATAGATGAGAAGTTCCACAAACATTTAATCCATCTAATGTCTAGTGTATGGCCAGCTGTAATCCTAATAACATTTACTGGGGCTGCACTGCTGGGATCACACAGTTTGCTGTTTAACCATGTATAATAACTTATTTTGGGGATATTTATATCTTATTTATAACTTATTTAAATGGATATTCCATTATAAGCCCCTAAACAGTACATCAGACTGACAGCGCTGAAGTTGTATATCTGAAGATTGGGGGAATTGTAGTGTACAGAGAAGGTTAATGTGTTCATGCTAGCACTGTGATACAGATTCTGTAGGGAGGTTGGTTGGCTGTAATTAAGCTGGAGGTTCGATATGTAAATAGTGAATCTGAAACTGTCAGTGAGTAATAATCATTTGCACTTTCTAGCAGTAATAGTTTGTGGTTCAGGGGCCCTTTAAATTCCATGTATCTATTAGGCAATGATTCCTCTTGCAAAATCCAGAAATGTCCCAATAGTTCCCCTTGTGTCAAGTGTGTGCACAGTAGACAAGGAAGCTAGAAAGCTTAGGGAGAGGTGGTCCAAAAGTGTTTGCACAGCCACAGTGAGTGTGTAATTTCATGTTCGCTGAAGACTAGATAGTTATAGTTCCCCTTGTGTTTCAGGCGTGTGTGCAGTGAGTGTGTAATTTCATGTTTGCTGAAGACTAGATAGTTATAGTTCCCCTTGTGTTTCAGTGTGTGCAGTGAGTGTGTAATTTCCATGTTCGCTGAAAAAGGGATCACCAATACACTAATATTCTATCGCTATCACCAGGGATCACCAATATTCTATCGCTATCACCAGGGATCACTAATTTTCTATCGCTATCACCAGGAATCACCAATACACTAATATTCTATCACTATCACCAGGGATCACTAATACACTAATATTCTATCGCTATCATCAGGGATCACTAATACACTAATATTCTATCGCTATCACCAGGGATCACTAATATTCTATCGCTATCACCAGGGATCACTAATATTCTATCGCTATCACCAGGGATCACCAATACGCTAATATTCTATCGCTATCACCAAGGATCACTAATATTTTATCGCTATCACCAGGGATCACTAATCTATTGCTATCACCAGGGATCACCAATACACTAATATTCTATCGCTATCACCAGGGATCACAAATATTCTATCGCTATCACCAGGGATCACAAATATTCTATCGCTATCACCAGGGATCACCAATACACTAATATTCTATCGCTTCTACCAGGGATCACCAATATCTATCGCTACACCAGGGATCACCATACACTAATATTCTATCGCTATCACAGGGATCACAAATATTTCATTCGCTATTACCAGGGATCACCAATACACTAATATTTCAACTACGCTATCACAGGGATCACCAATACACTAATATTCTATCGCTATCACCAGGGATCACCAATATATCGCTATCACCAGGGATCACTAATTTCTATCGCTCTATCACCAGGATCACCAATCACTAATATTCATCACTATCACCAGGGATCACTAATACACTAATATTCTTCGCTATATCAGGGATCACTAATAACTAATATTCTATCGTATCACCAGGGATCACTAATATTTACGCTACACCAGGGATCAATAATATTCTATCGCTATCACCAGGGATCACCAATACGCTAATATTCATCGCTATCACCAAGGATCACTAATATTTTTATCACTATCACCAAGGATCACTAATTTTTATCGCTATCACCAGGGATCAATAATATCTATTGCTACACCAGGGATCAGCAATTCACTAACATTCTATGGTATCACCAGGGAACTAATATTATATCGCTATCACCAGGGATCATAATATTCTATCTGCTATACAGGGATCAGCAGTTCATAACATCTATCGGTATCACCAGGGATCACTAATTCTATCTGTATCACCAGGGATCACTAATTTTCTATCGCTATCACCAGGAATCACCAATACACTAATATTCTATCGCTATCACCGGGATCACTAATACACTAAATTCTATCGCTATTACCAGGGATCACTAATATCCTATCGCTATCACCAGGGATCACTAATACGCTAATATTCTATCGCTATCACCAAGGATCACTAATAACTAAATTCTATCACTATCACCAGGGTCACTAATACACTAATATTCTATGCTATCACCAGGATCACTAATATGCTAATATTCTATCACTATCACCAGGAATCACTAATATGCTAATATTCTATCGCTATCACCAGGGACACTAATATTCTATCACTATCATCAGGGATCACTAATATTTAGTCGAATCGCCAGGGATCACAAATACACTAATATTCTACGCTATCACCAGGGATCACTATACACTAATATTCTATCGCTATCACCAGGCATCACTAATACGCTAATATTTATTGCTATACCAGGGTTCACTAATATTCTATCGCTATCAAGGGATCACTAATACAATAATATTCTACGCTACACACAGGGATAACTAATACGCAGCGCTGGGTACAAATGTCCGTCATTCCCAGCAAATTCGTCCGCAAATTTGTCTGCTAGCGATCGATCAGAATTTACAGATACGTCCAATCGTTCCTTCTGCCGATTGGCCGAACGAACGATCGATGTCGGTCGTGGCCGCCGCTCCACACCAGCCAATATTTGCGGCTGATCGAGCTGAAAGTGCTGGGAATCGATGGTCGGGCGAAAAATTTGGCTGGTGTGTACCAGCTAATATTCTTACGCTATCACCAGGGATCACTAATACGCTAATATCTATCGCTATCACCAGGGATCACTAATACGCTAATATTCTATCGCTATCATCAGGGATCACTAATATTCTATCGCTATCACCAGGGATCACTAATACGCTAATATTCTATTGCTATCACCAGGGATCACTAATAAGCTAATATTCTATTGCTATCATCAGGGATCACTAATATATATCGCATCACCGGGATCAATATGCTAATATTCTATCACTATCACCAGGGATCATTATATTCTATCACTATCACCAGGGATCACTAATATTCTGTCACTATTACCAGGATCACTAATACACTAATATTCTATCGCTATCACCAGGGATCACTAATATTCTGTCGCTATTACCAGGGATCACTAATACACTAATATTCTATCGCTGTCACCAGGGATCACTAATAAGCTAATATTTTATTGCTATCATCAGGGATCACTAATATTCTATCGCTATCACCAGGGATCACTAATACGCTAATATTCTATCGCTATCACCAGGGATCACTAATAAGCTAATATTCTATCACTATCACCAGGGATCATTAATATTCTATCACTATCACCAGGGATCACTAATATTCTATCGCTATCATCAGGGATCACTAATATATCGCTATCACCAGGGATCACTAATATGCTAATATTCTATCACTATCACAAGGATCTAAATCTATCACTATCACCAGGATCAATAATATTCTGTCGCTATTACAGGGATCACTAATACAAATATTCTATCGCTATCACCAGGGATCACTAATATTCTGTTGCTATTACCAGGGATCACTAATACACTAATATTCTATCGCTATCACCAGGGATCACTAATATTCTGTCGCTATTACCAGGGATCACTAATACACTAATATTCTATCGCTATCACCAGGGATCACTAATACGCTAATATTTTATCGCTATCACCAGGGATCACTAATATTCTATCGCTATCGCCAGAGATCATTAATACACTAATATTTAATCGCTATCACCATGTCACATTGTTCTATCACTCCATACATCACTATTCTCCATTACTATCACTACTATTTATCACAATGATCATATCTCTGTCATTATCACTATTATAATCAAACCTGCCATGTGATTAACTGATATCTCAACTTCCTGCTATAAGTCTATTGCACTGGGCTCAATCATGGGCTGGGATTGCCATTGATGGTATTGCTGGACTACAACTCTAAATGTGCCCACACACTATGTCAGACATTTGTTTTTAGAAGTTCGTCTATAGACAAATGTCTAATCTATCTAAGAACCAAGATTACAAAATGAATGGGCCAAATTGGATTGTCTCATGGTAAGAACCGCTGCTTGTAAAATGCAGTCTTGGTCGTCTGTTCGCACGAATGGGCGTTCGGGTCTGTTGGTAAATCACAGCACTCGCTCGCAGAAAACGTTTGGTCGGGACAAATAATAGCCCTGTGTGTACTCGGCCTTAGACATTAGATAGATGAGAAGTTCCACAAACATTTAATCCATCTAATGTCTAGTGTATGGCCAGCTGTAATCCTAAAACATTTACGTGGCTGCACTGCTGGGATCACACAGTTTGCTGTTTAACCATGTATAATAACTTATTTGGGGATATTTATATCTTATTTATAAACTTATTTAAATGGATATTCCATATAAGCCCCTAAACAGTACATCAGACTGACAGCGCTGAAGTTGTATATCTGAAGATTGGGGGAATTGTAGTGTACAGATGAAGGTTAATGTGTTCATGCTAGCACTGTGATAACAGATTCTGTAGGGAGGGTTGGTTGGCTGTAATTAAGCTGGAGGTTCGATATGTAAATAGTGAATCTGAAACTGTCAGTGAGTAATAATCATTTGCACTTTCTAGCAGTAATAGTTTGTGGTTCAGGGGCCCTTTAAATTCCATGTATCTATTAGGCAATGATTCCTCTTGCAAAATCCAGAAATGTCCCAATAGTTCCCCTTGTGTCAAGGTGTGCACAGTAGACAAGGAAGCTAGAAAGCTTGGGAGAGGTGGCCAAAAGTGTTTGCACCGCACAGTGAGTGTGTAATTTCATGTTCGCTGAAGACTAGATAGTTATAGTTCCCCTTGTGTTTCAGGCGTGTGTGCAGTGAGTGTGTAATTTCATGTTTGCTGAAGACTAGATAGTTATAGTTCCCCTTGTGTTTCAGGGGTGTGTGCAGTGAGTGTGTAATTTCATGTTCGCTGAAAACTAGATAGTTATAGTTCCCTTGTGTTTCAGATGTGTGTGCAGTGAGTGTGTAATTTTATGTCCGCTGAAGACTATATAGTTATAGTTCCCCTTGTGTTTCAGGTGTGTGTGCAGTGAGTGTGTAATTTTATGTCCGCTGAAGACTATATAGTTATAGTTCCCCTTGTGTTTCAGGTGTGTGTGCAGTGAGTGTGTAATTTCATGTTCGCTGAAAACTAGATAGTTATAGTTCCCCTTGTGTTTCAGATGTGTGGTGCAGTGAGTGGGTAATTTTATGTCCGCTGAAGACTATATAGTTATAGTTCCCCTTGTGTTTCAGGTGTGTGTGCAGTGAGTGTGTAATTTCATGTTCGCTGAAAACTAGATAGTTATAGTTCCCCTTGTGTTTCAGGTGTGTGTGCAGTGAGTGTGGTAATTTCATGTTCGCTGAAAACTAGATAGTTATAGTTCCCCTTGTGTTTCAGGTGTGTGTGCAGTGAGTGTGTAATTTTATGTCCGCTGAAGACTATATAGTTATAGTTCCCCTTGTGTTCAGGTGTGTGTGCAGTGAGTGTGAATTTAGTTTGCTGAAGACTAGATAGTTATAGTTCCCCTTGTGTTTCAGGTGTGTGGCAGTGAGTGTGTAATTTCATGTTTGCTGAAGACTAGATAGTTATAGTTCCCCTTGTGTTTCAGGTGTGTGTGCAGTGAGTGTGTAATTTCATGTTTGCTGAAGACTAGATAGTTATAGTTCCCCTTGTGTTTCAGGTGTGGTGCAGTGAGTGTGTAATTTCATGTTTGCTGAAGACCTATATAGTTATAGTTCCCCTTGTGTTTCAGGTGTGTGTTGCAGTGAGTGGTAATTTCATGTTTGTGAAGACTAGATAGTTATTAGTCCATTGTGTCGTTGGTGTAGTGTGAGTGAGTGAGTGTGTATAATTCAGTTTTGCTGAAGACTAGATAGTTATAGTTCCCCTTGTGTTTCAGGTGTGTGTGCAGTGAGTTGTAATTTCATGTTTCGCTGAAAACTAGATGTTATAGTTCCCCTGTGTGTTTCAGGTGTGTGTGCAGTGAGTGTGTAATTTCATGTTTGCTGAACTAGATAGTTATAGTTCCCCTTGTGTTTCAGGTGTGTGTGCAGTGAGTGTGTAATTTATGTTGCTGAAGACTAGATAGTTATAGTTTCCCCTTGTGTTTCGTGTGTGTGTGCGCAGTGAGTGTGAATTTCATGGTGCTGAAGACTAGATAGTTATAGTTCCCCTTGTGTTTCAGGTTGTGTGCGCGAGTGAGTGTGTAATTTCATGTTCGCTGAAAATAGATAGTTATAGTTCCCCTTGTGTTTCAGATGTGTGTGGCAGTGAGTGTGTAATTTTATGTCCGCTGAAGACTAATAGTTATAGTTTCCCCTTGTGTTTAGGTGTGTGTGCAGTGAGTGTGTAATTTCATGTTCGCTGAAAAACTAGATAGTTATAGTTCCCCTTGTGTTTCAGGTTGGTGTGCAGTGAGTGTGTAATTTCATGTTTGCTGAAGACTAGATAGTTATAGTTCCCCTTGTGTTTCAGGTGTGTGCGCAGTGAGTGTGTAATTTCATGTTTGCTGAAGACTAGATAGTTATAGTTCCCCTTGTGTTTAGGTGTGTGTGCAGTGAGTGTGTAATTTCATGTTTGCTGAAGACTAGATAGTTTATAGTTCCCTGTGTTTCAGGTGTGTGTGCAGTGAGTGTGTAATTTCATGTTGCTGAAGACTATATAGTTATAGTTCCCTTGTGTTTCAGTGTGTGGCAGTGAGTGTGTAATTTCATGTTTGCTGAAGAACTAGATAGTTATAGTTCCCCTTGTGTTTCAGGTTGTGTGTGCAGTGAGTGTGTAATTTCATGTTCGCTGAAAATAGATAGTTATAGTTCCCCTTGTGTTTCAGATGGTGTGTGCAGTAGTGAGTGTGTAATTTCATGTTGCTGAAGACTATATAGTTATTAGTTCCCCTTGGTTTCAGGTGTAGTGTGCAGTGAGTGTGTAATTATGTTGCTGAAGAATAGATAGTATAGTCCTTGTGTTTCAGGGGGTGTGTGCAGTGAGTGTGTAATTTCATGTTTGCTGAAGACTAGATAGTTATAGTTCCCCTTGTGTTTCAGGTGTGTGTGCAGTGAGTGTGTAATTTCATGTTCGCTGAAAACTAGATAGTTATAGTTCCCCTTGTGTTTCAGGTGTGTGTGCAGTGAGTGTGTAATTTCATGATTGCTGAAGACTAGATAGCTATAGTTCCCCTTGTGTTTCAGGTGTGTGTGCAGTGAGTGTGTAATTTCATGTTTGCTGAAGACTAGATAGCTATAGTTCCCCTTGTGTTTCAGGTGTGTGCGCAGTGAGTGTGTGCAGTTCACTGAAGACTTTATAGTTTATTTAATGTTCCAGGTGAATTAGAGAAATTTGTTTTGAGTTGAATTCATTTGTCAGTTGGTGGGATAGGATTAGGTTGGTGAAATCCTGTCCAGGATTTTGTTTTTACACTTGACTGTACATTCCTCACTGGCAGCAGTGGAATCCTGAAATGGATATATCACACAAAAGTCACATAGCAAAACTGACCAATCAGCCTTCCTGTGTTTTTCAGTTTTCTGTGCAGCCACTGGCAGCTGCTACTCTTGAGTTGAAATAAGTTCATCGTTTTGCATTGGTATTGCTCAACCTGCAGGGCATAATGGGATTAACTCTGCTGTCTAGAGATTCATTAAGCGTCACAGTTAACAACAATCTAAACACAATGGAAGCCAAATGTGAATTGGGAAGGTCATTGTCTCTTCTGTATGTTTTCTCAGAGCGAACAGCTTGGGCAGGGATTGGGAGTTTGCAGAACTGGAATGTTTAGCTGCTGCAGTGTGCGCCTTATGCTGACAGTTGCAGTTTCACTAGACCCTAAAGCCAATGATATGGAGAACTGCAGCCTGTATATGGCCACCCCAGGCAGAATAAATGTTGCTGTTTGCTGCACTGTGGTTATTTAATCACATTATTACTATGACCTTTGTTTACTATTTCTCTATGGCCTCTGTGTCCTTCTATCTGCAGCTCTTTGAGCCTGTGAGCTGTACGTACACTTACCTGCTGGCCGATAGAGCGACTAAGGAAGCCGTGCTCATTGACCCGGTCCTTGAAAAAGCAGAGCGAGATGCCAAACTCATCAAGGATCTTGGGCTGAATATGATCTATGCAGGTAGGTAATAAAGAACCTCCAGCCCTAACCTTGCTAACATAAAGGTAAAGAAGGTGTCAATATCACTAGATATATCGCTAGTCACAATATAACATCCAATTTTAAACCAGGCCCTACAGATGTCTAAAAGATGTCTACAGATGTCTAATAACACCAGGGAATGCTGGGAATTGTAGTTTTTAAAGATCTTCAGGACCATAGGTTGAACACCCCTGGTTTAAACCATTTTGTAGGTGTCAATCACTTTTATGATTCTGAGCCAATTATGATTAACATATAGGATGTGTGTAGTCACATGATCGCCTTTCTTATATGGTAATAAATGTTCTTTTACTATGATGCATAGACTGTAGTAGCCAGGGACTGTGGGGCCCGGACTTGCCAATAGAACTGTTTGGGGACCTGTTGCATGTTAGTTATCCCTGGGAGTTTTTATGTTCGGTTTTGTAGCCTGGTTACCTGCGGACAGCACCAGTATCCATTTAATACCTTGCCTGTGATTGTGTCTGGCAATCTGAGATGATGGCAATGTGGCTGGTTAGGAGAATATGGAAATGGGTAGTGCAGAGCTGGGCTGACCCCCAACCACAGGCTTCATTCTGATTAGGGAGGGTTAAGGGGATCACAGTACTGTGGACATTTCAGCAGGAGGTTGTATCTGAATGGTCCTCTCTACAGGAGTCCACAAGGTTAGAAAATCCATCAGTACAAGGCTGTAGGCACCCTGATATGTGGTCACCGGGAAATATTTTGCCCAGCCCTGCTTAACGCTACAGGCTATAAAATAACATTGCCCCTCAGTAATAAATAAAACCCATACATCCTCATTCCCAGAATAGTGGGCTGGAAGAATTCCCAAGCAGCGATATATACAGACAAAATGTACTATAATCGTATTGCGTGGATTGAACCCTTGTCTATAGCGAATTGTTGACATGTCTGGTTGCTATTTGGTAGTCGGCTTTTATTTATCCAGGGTTTATCAGGCTGTAGCAGTAACCTTATGGAGGTAGCCAATAGGCAATTAGAATGGTTTGTGCACTAGAATTCTATTTTATGTTGGTAGTCGGGGTAAATTGTACACAACACTCACTGTAATAAAGTCATTAGACTTCGTACTCTTGATATTTCTTACCCATAAAACCTTTATTGTGTTTATTTGTGGATTTCATTGGTTGTGTCCAGAACAGTCACGTGACTCGCCTGTGAATCAGCCAATTGATTGGCAGTTCAGTTTTTATCCTTTCCCTTTGATAAGGAAGTATCATTGGACTCCCTATCTTGTTTCTGATTATAAAGGTTCGTACACACGTTGATTTCGTGGTCTCTGAGAAATGAGCGCAATAAGCGTTCGCTTGTGGCATTGCCGTGTGTACGAATCTCAAGTCACAGCCATTCACCAGCACTTGGTGTCCCGTGAAATGCCATTTAAACCAATGACCCAGAACTGATATTTACTGTTTTTTTGATCTTACATTCAACCAGCATAAAATCCGGCTGCTAAACTACATACGTTTAATAGTCTGCCCTGTTATACCCTGAAAAGGAATCATTCATATTTGTTCTGGCCCTTTAAAGGGATAATATTGATCCTTTTCTTTCTCTGGGACATATACAGTTAATTTCTTTGTAAGTTCTGCTGCTCAAATTAGACACAGGAATGTCCATCTTTACTTTACTAGCAGCAGTAGATCTGGATTCCCTCCTGGATGGGGATCACATGGGCCATGGTTGGCTGCTGTTTGGTTAATACAGTCAGAATTCCTACATTGGGATCTGATCCTGTTGCATTTGTGTCCCCTCAATTAAACCCCTAGTTTATAACCCATCCCAGTGGTCACTGGGGTTACTCCATTGTCCAGGCCCTAGATGAAGCATCACCTCCTGGGAGAAAGTGTTGTTAGTTCCTACAGAATTTAAGAAATTAAAGTTACATTTTTACCTTCTGTTTTCTCATTATTCCTTTTCCTCCCATTGCCGCAGCCAACACGCACTGCCACGCAGATCACATTACTGGGACGGGGGTACTAAAGAAACTTATCCCCGGGAGCAAAAGTGTCATTTCCAAGGACAGCGGTGCCCGTGCTGATATCTACATACAGGAGGGGGACCACATCAAGTTTGGACAGTTTGTGAGTATTGATACCAATGACTATTGGTGAGACTATGGCACTGATAGTCGGGTTATATAAAGCTGTGCACTCACAATGCAGTATTTTAGCCGATCGAATGATAGTTAGGTGAATCAGTCTATTGGGCCGAAATGATTGCATGGGTTTCCGACTGTTCGTTTGTCCGAAAACCACGGGCAGCCGCGTGCTCGGTTGTGACGTACTTTCGGCCGTGGCTGATTTTGCTGTGACCATCAGTCCTTTGTCCTGGCCGACCATTCGGAAGTGCAGAATGAAGGATCTTATCATGTGTACCCAGCTTAACTGTGTCTGTGGGGGGGAGTTAAAGGGAACTAAACCATGAATGTAAGCTTTAGGGTAAGATAAGGCAGAAAATGCCAACAGACCTGGCCAACTTCTGGCATCTAATATGGGATTGTCCCAAGATCACTAGGTTCTGGCATAAGGTTACAAATGACCTTTCGTCTATACTACCATACCCTATTCCACATCGCCCTAAATATGCATACTTGGAATCCCAGGTATCGATATCTGGAACAAACATGAATTATAATGTATACTAGAAGCCCTATTCTATGCCATGATTCCATAATACTGGAATGGCCTCTACGATCCCCAAACTAAAACCTGGAAAGATATGATTAACCAAATGCTTCCCTATCTGACAATCATTCATCTGAATAGAGGATCTCTCAATAAATGTAATAATATGGTCCCGCTGGAATGAATAAAACAAGAGGCTCCCAGGACACGACCCATGGATGTGATCCCTAGAGGCCCTTGCACATGCTTAAACTCAACCCTAGAACAATATAGTAACAATACACTGGTTGAATTTCACTCCCAATTCCAACCCAATCCAATGTATACTACATATTATTATTATTTCAATGTCAATTTGATAACTCACCACTGTCTTAATTTAAACTGCCATCTAATGTAAATTGTATAGGACAACTCAAATACTAATAATCTGACAAATCCTATGTGAATACATAATGTATATGTATACAATGAACACTGTTTTATCTCCTATGGATAGGAGAAAAGATAAGGCAGAAATAACCACCCAGGATACTTGCGTTAAACTTATCAAAAGCTTGAGGTACCCAGTGTGGGACCAATGCTGGAGGAGGGGCTGGAGCAGTAGACTTGGGTAACTTAGGCCTATAACCTTTCAGGGAAGTGTAAGACAACAACCATGGGTGCTGGATTTCCCTCTGATAGGGGTCTGGGAGTGTGGACAGCATGTGGGGTAATAGGGAAGTTCCGGATAAAAGGGGAAGTGTGGTAATTAACTGTAGGCTACTTTCTTTTTATGCAGTGGCTGGAGGCAAGATCCACCCCTGGGCACACTGATGGCTGCCTGACGTATGTCCTGAATAACAAGAGCATGGCGTTCACTGGAGATGCACTGCTCATCAGAGGCTGCGGTCGCACAGACTTCCAGCAGGGTATGGCTGCAGTTTTCACATGGGGACAGGCAAAATTTGATGCAAGTAATGGTTCTGTATAATTGCCAGCACAGTACACAGACTAGAACTACCTATATCTAGCGCACCCCCCACCTCCAACCAATGGTCTGTTCCTTTGTCTGGCAGTGTTAACATTTGATGATCTCCTTGCTTGGGCTCATTAAAGTCCCATAGCACCTTGTCTAGACTACAAATAGTTTCCATAAAACAGAATTTGTCTGCAAGTTGGGCAAGGTCCACCAATGTTCTAAAAGTGTTTGGAATAATGAACTACAAGCCACAAACCACACACCAGATTGAGACAGACAGGGTGTAGTGGCCAAGTTCTGCCTGTGCAGGCCGAGGTTAAATTAACCTCAGTGCGAACTGCTATACTATATCTGTTGTATTCAGTTAGATCAACTGGACTTAAAGTTTAGTTCTTGAAGATGTTTCGCTAGTCATCCGACTGGATCTCTCAATTCAGAATGACTTGTACAAGAATCTGTAATCTGGGACTTTCCAGGGTACTTAATTACCAACAGATTCTTATAAGTCATTCATCCATCCAGGTCATCCGACGGGCTTTCTCAATGCAGAATTATAGATATACCATGACCTGGATGGATGAATATTACAGATATACCGTGACCTGGATGGATGAATATTACAGATATACCGTGACCTGGATGGATGAATATTACAGATATACCATGACCTGGATGAATGAATATTACAGATATACCATGACCTGGATGATGAATATTACAGATATCCGTGACCTGGTGGATGAATATTACAGATATACCGTGACCTGGAGAATGAAATTACGATATACCTGACCTGGATGATGAATATTACAGATATACCATGACCTGGATTGAAAATTACAGATATACCTGACCTGGATGAATGAATATTACAGATATCCCATGACCTGGATGGATGAATATTACAGATACACCATGACCTGGATGGATATTATTACAGATATACCATGACCTGGATGGATGACTATTACAGATATACCATGACCTGATGGATGAATATTACAGATATACCATGACCTGGATGATGAATATTACAGATTAACCATGACCTGGATGAATGAATATACAGATATCCATGAACCTGGATGGATGAATATTACAGATATACCATGACCTGGATGGATGAATATTACAGATATACCATGACCTGGATGGATAATTATTACAGATTATACCATGACCTGGATGAATGAATTTACAGATATACCGTGACCTGGATGGATGAATTTACATGATATACCGATGACCTGGATGGATGAATATTACAGATATACCATGACCTGGATGGATGAATATTACAGATATACCATGACCTGGTGGATGAAATATTACAGATTAACCGGGACCTGGATGAATGAATAGTTACAGATATACCGGACCTGGATGGATGAATATTACAGATATACCATGACCTGGATGGATGAATATTACAGATATACCATGACCTGGATGGATGAATATACAGATATACCGTGACCTGATGATAATATACAAGATATACCGTGACCTGGATGGATGAATATTACAGATATACCATGACCTGGATGGATGAATTAACAATTACCATGACCTGGATGGATGAATATTACAGATATACCATATGCCATCTAAGGCAAATATACACTCCATATCCCATCTAAGGCTAATATACACTCCATATCCATCTGGCTAATATACACTCCATATCCATCTAAGGCTAATATACACTCCATAACCCATCTAAGGCTAATATACACTCCATATCCATCTAAGGCTAATATACACTCCATATCCATCTAAGGCTATATACACTCCATATCCATCTAAGGCTAATATACACTCCATATCCATCTAAGGCTAATATACACTCCAATATCCTCTAAGGCTAATATACACTCCATATCCATCTAAGGCTAATATACACTCCATCCATCTAAGCTATATACCTCATATCCATCTAAGGCTAATATACACCTCCCATATCCATCTAAGGCTATATACCTCTCCATATCCATCTAAGGCTAATTACACTCCATATCCATCTAAGGCTAATATACACTCCATATCCATCTAAGGCTAATATACACTCCATACCCATCTAAGGCTAATATACACCCCATATCCATCTAAGGCTAATATACACTCCATATCCATCTAAGGCTAATATACACTCCATATCCATCTAAGGCTAATATACACTCCATACCCATCTAAGGCTAATATACACTCCATATCCATCTAAGGCTAATATACACTCCATATCCATCTAAGGCTAATATACACTCCATATCCCATCTAAGGCTAATATACACTCCATATCCATCTAAGGCTAATATACACTCCATACCCCCTAAGGCTAATATACACTCCATATCCCATCTAAGCTAATAACTACTCCATACCATCTAGGCTAATATCCACTCCATATCCATCTAAGGCTAATATACACTCCATATCCATCTAAGGCTAATATACCTCCTATCATCTAAGGCTAATATACACTCCATATCCATCTAGGCTAATATACACTCCCATACCCATCTAAGGCTATATACACTCCATACCCATCTAAGGCTAATATACACTCCATATCCATCTAAGGCTAATTATACACTCCATATATCCATCTAAGGCTAATATACACTCCATATCCATCTAAGGCTAAATACCTCTATCCTCTAAGGCATATACACTCCATATCCATCTAGGCTAATAACACTCCATACCATCTAAGGCAATATACACTCCATATCCACTACGGCTAATATACACTCCATACCATCTAAGGCAATATACACTCCATATCCATCTAAGGCTAATATACACTCCATACTCCATCTAAGGCTAATATCACACTCCATCCCCATCTAAGGCTAATATACACTCCAACCCATCTAAGGCTAATATACACTCCATACCCATCTAAGCTAATATACACTCATATCCATCTAAGCTAACACACACTCCATATCCATCTAAGGCTAATATACACTCCATATCCATCTAAGGCTAATATACACTCCATATCCATCTAAGGCTAATATACACTCCATACCATCTAGGCTAATATACACCCATATCCATCTAAGGCTAATATACACTCCATATCCATCTAAGGCTAATATACACTCCATATCCATCTAAGGCTAATATACACTCCATATCCATCTAAGGCTAATATACACTCCATATCCATCTAAGGCTAATATACACTCCATATCCATCTAAGGCTAATATCACTCCATATCCATCTAAGGCTAATATACACTCCATATCCATCTAAGGCTAATATACACTCCTATCCATCTAAGGCTAATATACACTCCAATACCCATCTAAGGCTAATATACACTCCATATCCACTATAAGCCTAATATACACTCCATATCCATCTAAGGCAAATATACACTCCATATCCATCTAAGGCTAATATACACTCCATATCCATCTAAGGCTAATTAACACCCTATCCATCTAAGGCAAATATACACTCCATATCCATCTAAGGCTAATATACACTCCATATCCATCTAAGGCAAATATACACTCCATATCCATCTAAGGCTAATATACACTCCATATCCATCTAAGGCTAATATACACTCCATATCCATCTAAGGCTAATATACCTCCCATATCCATCTAAGGCTAATATACACTCCATACCATCTAAGGCTAAATACACTCCATATCCATCTAAGCTAATATACCTCCATACCCACTAAGGCATATACTCCATACATCTCAGGCTATATACCTCCATCTACCATCTAAGGCTATATCACTCCATATCCATCTAAGGCTAATATACACTCCATACCCTCTAAGGCTAATAACACCTCCATATCCATCTAAGGCTAATATACACTCCTACCATCTAAGCTAATATACACTCCATACCATCTAAGGCTAATATACACTCCATATCCATCTAAGGCAAATATACACTCCATATCCATCTAAGGCTAATATACACTCCATATCCATCTAAGGGCTATATACCCTCCATACCATCTAAGGCTAATATACACTCCATACCCATCTAAGGCTAATATACACTCCATACCCATCTAAGGCTAATATACACTCCATACCCATCTAAGGCTAATATACACTCCATATCCATCTAAGGCTAATATACACTCCATATCCATCTAAGGCTAATATAACACTCCATATCCATCTAAGGCTATATACACTCCATATCCATCTAAGGCTAATATACACTCCATAACCCATCTAAGGCTATAATACACTCCATACCCATCTAAGGCTAATATACACTCCATATCCATCTAAGGCTAATATACACTCCATATCCATCTAAGGCTAATATACACTCCATATCCATCTAAGGCTAATATACACTCATACCATCAAGGCAATATACACTCCATACCCTCTAAGGCTAATATACACTCCATATCCATCTAAGGCTAATATACACTCCCATACCATCTAAGGCTAATATACACTCCATACCATCTAAGGCTAATATACACTCCATACCCATCTAAGCTAATAACACTCCATATCCATCTAAGGCTAATATACACTCCATATCCTCTAAGGCTATATACACTCCATATCCATCTAGGCTAATATACACTCCATACCTCACTAATATACCCTCCATACCCATCTAAGGCTAATATACCACTCCATATCCATCTAAGGCAATATACACTCCATATCCATCTAAGGCTAATATCACTCCATACCTCTAAGGCTAATATACACTCCATACCCATCTAAGGCTAATAACCTCTCCATACCCTCTAAGGCTAATATACACTCCATATCCATCTAAGGCTATATACACACTCCATATCCATCTAAGGCTAATATCACACTCCATATCCATCTAAGGCTAATATACACTCCATATCCATCTAAGGCTAATAACACTCCATATCCATCTAAGGCTAATATACACTCCATATCCATCTAAGGCTAATATACACTCCATATCCATCTAAGGCAATATACACTCCATATCCATCTGGCTAATATACCATATCCCTCTAAGGCAAATATACACTCCATATCCATCTAAGGCTAATATACACTCCATATCCCATCTAAGGCTAATATACACTCCATACCCATCTAAGGCTAATATACACTCCATCTCCATCTAAGGCTATATACACTCCATATCCATCTAAGGCTAATATACACCTCCATATCCATCTAAGGCTAATATACACCCATATCCTCTAAGGCTAATATACACTCCATATCCATCTAAGGCTAATATACACTCCATATCCATCTAAGGCTAATTACACTCACCATATCCATCTAGGCTAATATACATCATACCATCTAGGCTAATATACACTCCATATCCATCTAAGGCAATATACACTCCATATCCATCTAAGGCTAATATACACTCCATATCCATCTAAGGCTAATATACACTCCATATCCATCTAAGGCTATATACACTCCTATCCATCTAAGGCTAATATACACTCCATATCCATCTAGGCTAATATACACTCCATACCCATCTAAGGCTAATATACACTCCATATCACTAAGGCTAATATACACTCCATACCCCTCTAAGGCTAATAACACTCCATCTCCATCTAAGGCTAATATACACTCCATATCCATCTAAGGCTAATTACACTCCATCCCATCTAAGGCTAATATACACTCCTATCCACTAAGGCTAATATACACTCCATATCCATCTAAGGCTATATACACTCCATATCCATCTAAGGCTAATATACACTCCAATCCATCTAAGGCTAATATACACTCCATATCCTCTAAGGCAATATACACTCCATATCCATCTAAGGCTATATACACTCATATCCATCTAAGGCTAATATACACTCCATATCCATCTAAGGCTAATATACACTCCATATCCCAACTAATCTATCTAAGGCTAATATACACTCCATATCCATCTAAGGCTAATATACACTCCATATCCATCTAAGGCTAATATACACTCCATACCCATCTAAGGCTAATATACACTCCATATCCATCTAAGGCTAATATACACTCCATACCCATCTAAGGCTAATATACACTCCATACCCTCTAAGGCTAATATACACTCCATATCCATCTAAGGCTAATATACACTCCATATCCATCTAAGGCTAATATACCCTCCATATCCATCAAGGCTAATATACACTCCATACCATCTAAGCTATCTACACCTCCACCATAAGGCTAATATACACTCCATACCATCTAAGGCTAATATACACTCCATATCCATCTAAGGCTAATATACACTCCATATCCCTCTAAGGCTAATATACACTCCATATCCATCTAAGGCTAATATACACTCCATATCCATCTAAGGCTAATATACACTCCATACCCATCTAAGGCTAATATACACTCCATATCCATCTAAGGCTAAAACACTCCATATCCATCTAAGGCTATTACACTCCATATCCATCTAAGGCTAATATACACTCCATATCCATCTAATGCTAATAATAACCTATTCCATCCTACTCTAAGGCTATATAACTCCATATCCATCTAAGGCTAATTACACTCCATATCCTCTAAGGCTAATATACACACTCCATATCCATCTAAGGCTAATATACACTCCATATCCATCTAAGGCTAATATACCCTCCATATCCATCTAAGGCTAATATACACTCCATATCCATCTCAGGCTAATATACACTCCATATCCTCTAAGGCTAATATACCTCCTATCCACCTAAGGCTAATATACACTCCATATCCATCTAAGGCTAATATACACATCCATATCCACTAAGGCTAATATACACTCCATATCCACCTAAGGCTAATATACACTCCATACCCATCTAAGGCTAATATACACTCCATATCCACCTAAGGCTAATATACCTCCATATCCATCTAGGGCTATATACACCCATACCATTAAGGCTTATAACACTCCATATCCATCTAGGCTAATATACACTCCATATCCCATCTAAGGCAAATATACACTCCATATCCATCTAAGGCAAATAACCTCCATATCCATCTAAGGCTAAATACACCTCCATACCCATCTAAGGCTAATATACACTCCATATCCATCTAAGGCAATATACACTCCATATCCATCTAAGGCTAATATACACTCCATATCCATCTAAGCTAATATACCGCCATATCCCTCTAAGCTAATATACACCCATATCCATCAACTAATATACACTCATCCACTAAGGCTCCATCTAATCTAGGCTAATATACCTCCATACCCATCTAAGGCTAATATACACTCATATCCATCTAAGGCTAATTACATCCATATCCATCTAAGGCTAATATACACTCCATATCCATCTAAGGCTAATATACACTCCAATCCATCTAAGCTAATTACAACTCCCATATCCATCTAAGGCAAATATACACTCCATATCCATCTAAGGCAATATACACTCCATATCCATCTAACTAATATTACACTCCATACCCATCTAAGGCTAATATACACTCCATATCCATCTAAGGCTAATATACACCCATATCCATCTAAGGCTAATAACACTCCATATCCATCTAAGGCTAATATACCTCCAACCCACAAGCTAATTACACTCCATATCCATCTAAGGCTAATTACACTCCATATCCATCTAAGGCAAATATACACCCTTCCATATCCTCTAGGCAAATATACACTCCATATCCATCTAAGGCTAATTACACTCCATATCCATCTAAGGCTAATATACACTCCATATCCATCTAAGGCTATATATCACTCCATATCATCTAAGGCAATATACACTCCATATCCATCTAAGGCTAATATACACTCCATATCCATCTAAGGCTAATATACACTCCATATCCATCTAAGGCTAATATACACTCCATACCCATCTAAGGCTAATATACACTCCATACCCAATCATAGGCAATATACACTCCATATCCTTAAGGCAATATACACTCCATATCCACTAAGGCTATATACACTCCATATCCATCTAAGGCTAATATACACTCCATATCCATCTAAGGCTAATATACACTCCATACCATCTAAGGCTAATATACACTCCATATCCATCTAAGGCAATATACACTCCATATCCATCAAGGCTAATATACACTCCATACCCATCTAAGGCTAATATACACTCCATATCCATCTAAGGCTAATATACACTCCATACCCATCTAAGCTAATATACACTCCATATCCATCTAAGGCTAATATACACTCCATATCCATCTAAGGCTAATATACACTCCATATCCATCTAAGGCTAATATACACTCCATACCCATCTAAGGCTAATATACACTCCATATCCATCTAAGGCTAATATACACTCCATATCCATCTAAGGCTAATATACACTCCATATCCATCTAGGCTAATATACACTCCATACCATCTAAGGCTAATATACACATCCATACCCATCAGGCTATCTACACTCCATATCCATCTAAGGCTAATATACACTCCATATACCCATCTAAGGCTAATACACTCCATATCCATCTAAGGCTAATAACACTCCATATCCATCTAAGGCAATATACACCTCATATCCATCTAGGCTAATATACACTCCATACCATCTAAGGCTATATACACTCCATATCCATCTAAGGCTAATATACACTCCATATCCATCTAAGGCTAATATACACTCCATATCCATCTAGGCTAATATACACTCCATATCCATCTAAGGCTAATATACACTCCATATCCATCTAAGGCTAATATACACTCCATATCCATCTAAGGCTAAAATACATACACTCCATATCCATCTAAGGCTAATATCACTCCATACCATCTAAGGCTAATATACACTCCATATCCATCTAAGGCTAATAACACTCCATACCATCTAAGGCTAATATACACTCCATATCCATCTAAGGCTAATATACACTCCATATCCTCTAAGGCTAATATACACCTCCATATCCATCTAAGGCTAATACACTCCATACCATCTAGGCAATATACACTCCTATCCATCTAAGGCTATCTACAACTCCATATCCATCTAAGGCTAATATACACTCCATATCCATCTAAGGCTAATATACACTCCATATCCATCTAAGGCTAATATACACTCCATATCCATCTAAGGCTAATATACACTCCATACCCATCTAAGGCTAATATACACTCCATATCCATCTAAGGCTAATATACACTCCATATCCATCTAAGGCTATATACACTCCATATCCATCTAAGGCTAATATACACTCCATACCATCTAAGGCTAATATACACTCCATATCCATCTAAGGCTAATATACACCATATCCATCTAAGGCTAATATACACTCCATATCCATCTAAGGCTAATATACACCATACCCATCCCTAAGGCTAATATACACTCCATACCTCTAAGGCTAATATCACTCCATACCATCTAAGGCTAATATCACTCCATACCATCTAAGGCTAATATACACTCCATATCCATCTAAGGCTAATATACACTCCATATCCATCTAAGGCTAATATACACTCCATATCCATCTAAGGCTAATATACATCCATATCCATCTAAGGCTAATATACACTCCATATCCATCTAAGGCTAATATACACTCCATACCATTAAGGCAATATCACTCCATATCCATCTAAGGCTAATATACACTCCATATCCATCTAAGGCTAATATACACTCCATACACTCCATACTAAGGTATACACTCCATCCTAAGGCTATATACACTACATACCATCTAAGGCTAATATACACTCCATATCCATCTAAGGCTAATATACACTCCATATCCATCTAAGGCTAATATACCTCCATATCATCTAAGGCTAATATACACTCCATATCCATCTAAGGCTAATATACACTCCATATCCATCTAAGGCATATCACTCCATACCACTAAGCTAATATACACTCCATATCCATCTAAGGCTAATATACACTCCATATCCATCTAAGGCTAATATACACTCCATATCCATCTAAGGCTAATATACACTCCATATCCATCTAAGGCAATATCACTCCATATCCATCTAAGGCTAATATACACTCCATATCCATCTAAGGCTAATATACACTCCATATCCATCTAAGGCTAATATACACTCCATACCCTAAGGCTATATACACTACCTATCCATCTAAGGCTAATATACACTCCATATCCATCTAAGGCTAATATACACTCCATATCCATCTAAGGCAAATATACACTCCATATCCATCTAAGGCTAATATACACTCCATATCCATCTAAGGCTAATATAACTATCCATACCAATCTAAGGCTAATATACACTCCATACCCATCTAAGGCTAATATACACCCATACCCATCAAGGCTAATATACACTCATACCCATCTAAGGCTAATATACATACACTCCATCCCCATCTAAGGCTAATATACACTCCATATCCATCTAAGGCGAATATACACCCATACCATCTAAGGCTAATAACACTCCATATCCATCTAAGGCTAATATACACTCCATATCCATCTAAGGCTAATATACACTCCATATCCATCTAAGGCTAATATACACTCCATATCCATCTAAGGCTAATATACACTCCATATCCATCTAAGGCTAATATACACTCCATATCCATCTAAGGCTAATATACACTCCATATCCATCTAAGGCTAATATACACTCCATATCCATCTAAGGCTATATACACTCATATCCATCTAAGGCTAATATACACTCCATATCCATCTAAGGCTAATTACACTCCATATCCATCTAAGGCTAATATACACTCCATATCCATTCTAAGGCTAATATACACTCCAATCCATCTAAGGCTAATATACACTCCATATCCATCTAAGGCTAATATACACTCCATATCCTCTAAGGCTAATATACACTCCATATCCATCTAAGGCTAATATACACTCCATATCCATCTAAGGCTAATATACACTCATATCCATCTAAGGCTAATATACACTCCATATCCATCTAAGGCTAATATACACTCCATACCCATCTAAGGCTAATATACACTCCATATCCATCTAAGGCTAATATACACTCCATATCCTCTAAGGCTAATATCACTCCATACCCATCAAGGCTAATATACACTCATACCCTCTAAGGCTAATATACACTCCATATCCATCTAAGGCAAATATACACTCCATATCCATCTAAGGCTAATATACACTCCATATCCATCTAGGCTATTACACTCATATCTCAAGCAATATACACTCCATATCCATCTAAGGCTAATATACACTCCATATCCATCTAAGGCTAATATACACCTCCATATCCATCTAAGGCTAATATACACTCCATATCCATCTAAGGCTAATATACACTCCATATCCATCTAAGGCTAATATACACTCCATATCCATCTAAGGCTAATATACACTCCATACCCATCTAAGGCTAATATACACTCCATATCCATCTAAGGCTAATATACACTCCATATCTCTAAGGCTAATATACACTCCATATCCATCTAAGGCTAATATACACTCCATATCCATCTAGCTAATATACACTCATATCCTCAAGGCTATATACATCCATATCCATCTAAGGCTAATATACACTCCATATCCATCTATAAGGCTAAATTATACACTCCATATCCATCTAAGGCTAAATCACAAAGGTATTCACTCCATATCCATCTAAGGCTAATATACACTCCATATCCATCTAAGGCTAATATACACTCCATATCCATCTAAGGCAAGACTTCTAGCTTCCTAATGCCTGAGCCACTAAACTCCCATTGTAAAATGATATGGGTGGCAGTGGGTGACCCATAGTGACAGAGCATTACAATTAAACCCTGTCCTGAAGAGCTTACAATCTAAATGCTCGGTAAGACATTCTGACTTATCAGTGTATCTTTGATTGTAGGATGAAACCAGAGCACTCAGGGGAGCCCCATACGAGCTCCATATAGCGATAGCAGTTGGAATCCAGGACTCTGCACCGCAGGGTATGGCCACCCAAGTGCTCAATAAGAATAACCCTAATAATTATTACAATAGACCCATTGCCATCTGCATATTCATTCATTCTCCAGACTGGTGATAGAATTTCTATAAACTAGCGTTACATGTCCCAGTAAATTAATATATTTTGCATTCTATACTTTGGTTTTTCCTGTTCCAAAATGATCCGTGTTCTCTCTGTTTCCAGGCTGCCCCAAGACTCTCTACCATTCTGTGCACACCAAGATTTTATCCCTGCCTGAAGATTGCTCCCTGTACCCAGGCCATGATTACACAGGTTGGTACATTGGGGTATAATGTAATCTACGTTTGGTGCCCATCACAGGAGCAGTGGGTATCGAGTTAACACTAATCGCTGTCATTAACTCACTATGCAACACACAAACACCTGGGGCAATAAATCATTTACTATATAAGCCTTAGGGCTGTATATAGGGGCAGTGCCCATCGTCACGCTGCCCAAAGCATGTTGCAGTTTTTTCTCAGACATGGGTGATATTGTAATATCTTATCATCATGTTAATCAAGGTACGCACTTCTTGTTTCATACAGTGATATGTGATTGGACAGCGGTTATTGGTTATTTCCATCGCAACGTGCCAACAGATCACATTGGTATCTGTCGGCACATTGCAAAGGGAACCGCACACATGGAGCCGACTGATCGCCCATACGCAGTATAGAGATCGGTCGGCCATGCACCATACACAAGCCGATGGTTTCAGCTCTCTTTACTTTAAAGGGAGCCGATACCAACAGACGGAAATTTCTTTCACGACTAACCGTAATGCTGACTACAGTCATTGGCCGATATTACGTACGCCTACACATAACCATATTAGTCTAACAACACAAGACAAACAACATTGACATTGTCTCTGGTTATCGATTTTCCATTGTTTGTTAACAGGTCAAACCGTGACCACTGTACATGAAGAGAAACATCTAAATCCCCGTCTAACTAAGAGTGAAGAAGAGTTTGTGAAGATCATGAATAACTTGAACCTTCCTAAACCTAAACAGATCGGTAAAATCAGCTGACTAATTTGTATTGTCCTTGGTAGGCTGTCGGTAATGCATGCGAGCTGGAAAATAAACTGCAGCTTTCAGAGTTTTATCAATGACTTCCATATTAGTGTGGAGACATCTGTATAGAATATAATCTGTGCATAGAGACAGTGAATACTGTGGTCAGGGGGTGTGGCCTATTGGTGCACATGCTCACAATGCTTTTTGAAGACTAATAGGGCTATGCACGGAGATCCAGTATCACTCTCTATTGCCTCCTCTAGGCAACGCATTGAGCCGATAGCAGCTCTCCGTGCATAGCGAATGGGGTTTACCCATTCCGAAACTTTCTAACACCAGTTATCTGCTGGTGTTAAAGTTTCTGCCTTAAAGAGACGTTATCCAGAATTCAAGCTTTGAAAAATACTCAGGTGTCAAGAAGAAAATTTACCCACCAAAAACCACATCCCTGAAACGCAAGGCATGCTGGGAGTAGCGGTGTTAAAACATTTGGAGAACTGAAGGTTGGACTTTCCCTGATACTAAGAATGAAATTATTACTTGTATTTTATTATATTTCCTTTCTCCACATCGCCCCTTCCTAACTGGCTTTGTCACCAGCCCATCTGCTTAGGTCTTATGCCCCATCCACTCTAATGCTCCTGTAGGCTGGCAAATAATGCAGACTGGTGGCATGTTGAGCACCCCTGCATTAAACCCACTAGGTGGTCATATGGCATTAAGGCTGAGTATATCCGTTTTACCATGGAATATAGTGTTCGTCGGCAGTAGGAAATTTACATTCGTACTGAGCTGTTTCATTTAATTTATTATTTTTCTCAGGCTTTTTGAAAAGTAGGAATTTGGCTCAAGCTTTAAAGGGTAAGGGCAGCCTAAAATAAACTTTGCATAGAAATATCCACCACCACCCCAAACCTAGGTTTCACATTATCAATCCCTGTTAAAGATGCCCCTGAAGTGACTTACCTAACCTTGTCCCTCACTGCTCCTCCTCTGGTGAAAGCCAATCTACTTCCTGGTTGCGGCTGTCAGTTAAGGCGCAACGTGACATTACGCCCAATTGCCTGACAGCCTCGTTTAAGAAGTAGTGTGGCTACTTCCTGATCGGCACAGAAGCCCTTTGCTCCTGTTTTTGCTCGAGCTGGCGAGAGACAAGATTAGGTAAGTCCCTTCAGGGACATCTTTGGCAGGGATGGATAATGCGAAAACTAGGTTTGGGGTCAGGGTTGAACATTTCTATGCAAAGTTTATTTTAGGTTGGACTTTCCCTTTAAAACAGAATGATATGAAATAATGCCTAAAATGAAACTAAGTTTTACTTACTCCTTTCTCTTTTGTTTCAGATATAGCTGTCCCTGCCAACTTGAAATGTGGTATTCAGGATCCTTGATGACATCACCAATACCATTGAAGACCTCATAATCTGATTGACCAATAAAATCATTTACTGTCCAGCATTGACAAAGAAATTGACAAGAAATGACAAATATATTTGTTGCAGGGAGTTGCTGCTTGTTTAATGGCTTATTCCAATCTACTTGTGCCTTTGGAGGGGGAGGCAGTGTCCCTTGAATTTTTTTAAACCTCTGTGCCTTCATGCTAGCAAATAATACGTTTTTAATCTTTTCCCCTTACCTGCCTATGTGTGTCAGAGGAAATGAGCACATCTTTCTGTATATATGTAAATTAAATTTTGTGTTGCTGTAAAATACAGATGTATGTGTTTGCCTTGTTCTTTTAGTTTGCACTGTGGTTGTAGAGTACATATTGGGTTGTATATCTTATGTCATGTCTAATGTAGTGGAGTTTTGTGCCTTATTTATAAAGTTGGGGGATTTTAAAAAAAAAAATAAACAACACTTGCAAAATATCAATTAATATTGCTATTTAACTGTGGTCTCCAAACAAGTCAGGTTTAAATTAAAGGCTTTCCAGCGTACATTTTAAATAAACCCTAGGTTGCATTTTTAGGTACAACTACAAGTTATATTGCTGAAAAAGGTTAGAAATAGAACCTGCATTTACCAGCTTGTAGCCAATCTCTGTCAGCAATTTTATCCCCCCCTCCTCATCAACTGTCATTTTTTTTAAAGCCTGTGCAGGTACTTCCTGTCTTTCCCAGCATTAAATCCTAAGTAAGCATGCTCTGCCCCCAGGGACAAGGGAGGAGCACAGGGTCAGATGATGTTGCTCAAGCTACCGGAAGCAGGAAGTATGAACATTATACGCAATATACATTTTCACAGGCTGCTGCCAGATATATGATCTAGGGCTCATTTTAAAAGAAAGACCTAACCCTAACATGTTCAGAGACCACAGATCTCCTTTAAAGGGGAACTGTGGTCTCCAAACAAGTTAGGTTACAATGAAAGGCCATTTTCCTACCTTTTAAAATGAGCCATCAACCACCTCTCTACGTGCTGCACAGCCCAAAATATAAAGAAATGACTGACCAGAAAGTTAATGGATGGGAGGCTACCATGTGACACTCCTGAGGCTTCTCCTGCACAGTGCCGTCAGCTTCATAGGACAAAGTATGATATATCAACATATTTTAAAGAGGCCATTCTTACTAAAAGATGTTCTTATGAGGGTGGAGTTGTCCTTTAAGTAAAATGGGATTTATTACCTTGTGCTGTACAATTACATTTTCCTTAGCCGACTGTGATCTCCATGAGTAGCTGCCTGCCCAACCCCCAGTACAAAAGACTTATCTTGGATTGGTCAGTTTACCTCTCAATCTTGACTCTGGGCAAATCACAAGTGAGAGGAGGTGACTCAGTGTGTGGTCACATGACATTGTTACATCACATGGTCTGCTGCTCCTTATGATTGACAGCTTTATCCTCCTATCACAGCAACAACAGAACAAAATCAAGTAAAGCATTGTACTGCCCTGAACAATCTGTGACATTTGGAATTAACTTGATTCACTCGATTCACCACCAGATGGCAGCACACAGGTTAATTAACTTAAAAAATGTGGGAAAAGGGGGGTACGGAGGCATTTTTAAAAGTTGTAAAGTAGCCTATGCTTTTCCCCAGGTCCTTATACATAAGTGTACAAAGTCTCATAAAAAAAATTGTCGCAGCCATTTGCAAGTTTATCTGGAACATACAAACACACATACATTGAGTTTAATATATATAGATAAATAAATATGGCCCAATGGATGGAATTTTACTTTTTGAATAAATTGCATTAGTAGAATGAAGGTAGAAAACCTTATTACTAGTAGACAATGCTGCAAGTGACTATTACACAGCTTAATATTTAATAACCCAGCGTCCAAGCTTTGCTTGCTTTCCAGTCCTAGCAGCTGCATTCTGGGTGGGTTTTTCCATAGGAAGTTATGCTAATTATCTTATGTCGTTCACTTTTTATCTCTTTCCATCTGCTATTGTTCTAATAATGTCTGTATTATATAACATTGTATTAGAACAAATAAACACAACCCCATAAGAGATGTACAAATGTGAACAACATCACCATCTACAGAGCAACTGAAGTACTGCAGAAGCAAGATTAGTCAAGCATTGCCAATGACATATATATATGATTATTTACATCCTCCAATACATCCAAGAATCTTCTAACACTGACAATTTCATGGCCAAAGTTTTCAGGATTATTTTCATACCCATAGTGCTTTGCACAACCACATTTAAATCATAAAGTTGCTTAATAGTATGCTGGGGTTATCCAGGTATTTTTCATTTTAACTTTTTAAAAAAAACTTTATATGTACTATAGTTCCCCTTTGCATATTTCACCATATATATACCTTTGTGCTGATTGGCTGAAGCCCTACTAGTGTCTCTGTCCAATGACTGGACTCTGGAGATTTAAGTGGTACAGTAGGGTACAGTACAGCCCTACTAGTGTCTCTGTCCAATGATTGGCCTATGGAGGGGATGTACATAGTACAGTAGGGTGCAGTACAGCCCTACTAGTGTCTCTGTCCAATGATTGGCCTATGGAGGGGATGTACATAGTACAGTAGGGTGCAGTACAGCCCTACTAGTGTCTCTGTCCAATGATTGGCCTATGGAGGGGATGTACATAGTACAGTAGGGTACGGAACAGCCCTAATAGTTTCTCTGTCCAATGATTGGACTCTGGAGATTTAAGTGGTACAGTAGGGTACAGTACAGCCCTACTACTAGTGTCTCTGTCCAATGATTGGACTATGGTGATGTAAGTGGTACAGTAGGGTATAGTACAACCCTACCAGTATCTCTCACCAATGATTGGACTATGGAGATGTAAGTGGTACAGTATGGTACAGTACAGCCCTACTAGTGTGTCTGTCCAATGATTGGACTAGGGAGATGTAAGTGTACAGTACAGCCCCTAGTGTGTCTGTCAATGATTGGACTAGGGAGATGTAAGTGGTACAGTACAGCCCTACTAGTGTGTCTGTCCATGATTGGACTAGGGAGTGTAAGTGGTACAGTACAGCCTACTAGTGTGTTGTCCATGATGGACTAGGGAGATGTAAGTGGTACAGTAAAGTACAGTACAGCTATACTAGTGCCATGTCCAATGATTGGACTATAGAAATGTAAGTGGTACAGTAGGGTACAGTCCAGCCTACTAGTGTCTCTGTCCAATGATGGACTATATAAATGTAAGTGGTACAGTAGGGTACAGTCCGCCCTACTACTAGTGTCTCTGTCCAATGATTGGACTATGGAGATGAAGTGTGACAGTAGGGTACAGTACAGCCCTACTAGTGTGTCTGTTCAATGATTGGCCTATGGAGGGGATGTACATAGTACAGTAGGGTACGGAACAGCCCTAATAGTTTCTCTGTCCAATGATTGGACTCTGGAGATTAAGTGGTACAGTAGGGTACAGTACAGCTATACTAGTGTCTCTGTCCAATGATTGGACTATGGTGATGTAAGTGGTACAGTAGGGTACAGTACAGCCCTACTAGTGTGTCTGTCCAATGATTGGACTAGGGAGATGTAAGTGGTACAGTAAAGTACAGTACAGCTATACTAGTCCTATGTCCTATGATGGACTATAGAAATGTACGGGTACAGTAGGGTAAAGTCCAGCCCTATACTAGTGTCTCTGTCCAATGATTGGACTATGGAGATGTAAGTGGTACAGTAGGGTACAGTACAGCCATACCAGTGTCTCTGTCCAATGATTGGACTATGGAGATGTAAGTGGTACAGTATGGTACAGTACAGCCCTACTAGTGTCTCTGTCCAATGATTGGATGATGGAGATGTAAGTGGTACAGTACAGCCCCACCAGTGTCTCTCGTCCAATGATTGGCCTATGGAGATGTAAGTGGTACAGTAGGGTACAGTACAGCCCTACTAGTGTCTCTGTTCAATGGATGGATTATGGAGATGTAAGTGGTACAGTACAGCCCTACTACTAGTGTCTTGTCCAATGATTGGACTATGGAGATGTAAGTGGTACAGTAGGGTACGTACAGCCCTACCAGTGTCTCTGTCCAATGATTGGATATGGAGATGTAAGTGGTACAGTATGGTACAGTACAGCCCTACCAGTGTCTCTGTCCAATGATGGACTATGGAGATGTAAGTGGTACAGTACAGCCCCACCAGTGTTTCTGTCCAATGATTGGCCTATGGAGATGTAAGTGGTACAGTAGGGTACAGTACAGCCCTACTAGTGTCTCTGTTCAATGGATGGACTATGGAGATGTAAGTGGTACAGTACAGCCCACCAGTATCTCTGTACAATGATTGGACTATGGAGATGTAGTGGTACAGTGGGTACAGTACAGTCCTAAAAGTGTCTCTGTCCAATGATTGGACTATGGAGATGTAAGTGGTACAGTATGGTACAGTACAGCCCTACCAGTGTCTCTGTCCAATGATTGGACTAGGGAGATGTAAGTGGTACAGTACGGTACAGTACAGCCCCAGTAGTGTCTCTGTCCAATTATGGGACTATAGAGATGAAAGTGGTTTAGTAGGGTACACAACAGGCCTACAAGTGTCTCTGTCCATTGATTGGACAGGGTTATTGTAATTGTTTTATTCATAGGCCTGTACCTGCCAGAAATAACCACAGACAGTGAAGGGCATGTTCAACCCTAAATTAAATTATATATGGGTAAAGCACACCCCAAGCTAATCTGTTATGCAGAACAGGTAACAGAAGATTAGGCAGGATTTCAGGTTAGTTTACATCTTAGGTTTCTATTCATTCATTTCTGGGTTTTGGCGGTGATACATAGAATTTAAAGGCTTGTCCACCCTAAAAAAATTAGGTCCCCCCTGGCTCCCAGCCCCAACCGCTATAATTTTTTTTTTAGAAAGCCCCCCAAACTCTACTTACCTCCCCTCGATCCTCCGCCGCGCTCCCGGCCCTCTGCTTGCAAGGAAATGCAAGCAGAGGGGGCGGGACCGGCAGCCGCGTCTGTGATTGGCTGAGCGGCAGCCAATCACAGACGCGGCTGCCGACAGCTCACTTCGCCGGAGGAAAGAGGAGAGGTAAGTAAGAGTTTGGGAGCTTTCTAAAAAAAAAAAATATGCGGTTGGGGCTGGGAGACATGGGGGAATTCATTACTGAAGGGGTTTTATGCTAGGGGGAGGGATAGTAGAACGGGAGGGAGAGGGAGGGAGAGGGAGGGAGGGGGAGGGAGAGGGAGGGAGGGGGAGGGAGGGGGGAGAAGGGCTGCAGTACGCATGGCAAAAATCTACCTGAGGCCAGCTAGCAGGCAGTGTCCTATATGGACTCTGCTAGCCTCCTGGTAGTCATTTTTTGGAGATTGGGGGGGGGACTACAGGAGAACCTATGGAGCTGGGATGTGAGGTAGGATTAAACTACACTACATGGTGGGGCCAGTAGTTGGGGGATTATAGTTTTGGGGGTGGACATGCCCTTTAAAGTTTGAAGAGTTAAGTTGCTTTCTAAATATAAGTAAATTTAGACAGTAATAAATATTTCCCCCACCCTCAGTCTGGCAATGGGGTTACGGTGACCTTTGCCGATATTAGTGTGACAAGGTTTTCTTTTAGTTCAGACCCGAAAAGAAGTATATTAGCTGTCCATGTATTCCCTACAATCACCCTTACAATAGATCCAGGCATTACACAATGTGGGTATAAATATATTTTAGAAAAACAGTTATATGATTTCTCAAAAATAATCATTTATTGATATATAATAAATATATTACAACACTGGATTTGTAACAGACACAGTTACCGGGTAAAATGTATGAAGTGTAGATACGAACCTAACAGTAGTACCAAGTGCAGTCTAACAATCACACACCCCGTGCCTATAAACCTTCGGAAACACTAACATATAGACAGTGACTGTACCTAATATTCTCTCCTGCAAACGTGGCCAACCATTTCATTCAGCTACTTTCCTCTGTGCACAGACTCCGTGTCCCCATAGAAGTGATCGAATCCCATGTGGATTACTGCTAATAAGCTGATGTACTATAGATCTGAGGTCACATTAAGGGCTGGTGCACACGGGCAGATTTTCAGCACTGTGATTGTGATTGGCCATCGTTAAATAGTTTGCATGACCCATGTACAGACTCACGATCGCCTGTGGCTGAAAAATTAGAAATATTAGTCTTCAGCCCGAAATATCTGCTTGTTCCTAGCCTTAAGGTGGCCGGTCACTAAGGTTTCTCTATTACCCAGCCTTAGGAATTCCAACCTGGAGAGAAGGGCCATTGCTCAGAAATTTGTACCCCTTGGTTAATTATGTTATTAGGCCTTATGCAATAAGATGTTTGCCAGTGCCGCAACCAATCAGATGATAGATTTTAACTGGATTATTGCAGTTAGATAACATCTGATTGGATGCTTCAATAACATCAGCTCCATATGTTTTAATGCAACCTATGGGTAAGTCTATATCCACAGAGACAGTGTATCCTATTGAGTCGGATTCCATTACTTTAGTATTGGTACCAGTGTCCAGAATAGAGACTTTATAAATATTATACATATTCCTTGTGGTTTTCCTTGCCCAATAATCTGATTACTCTGATCTTTATAACTATTAACAACAAGAAGTAATGGTTCCAAATAAATCCCCTTTCCAGTAACTAATAGAGGTGATCGAAAGTGATAGTAATTACAGCCATTCAAATCACCGTGATAGCTCCGACTTCATAATTCACTTGGTAAATAAATATGCAATTAACTATATTCAAAAAGGGTGTGGAAATCCCCACATTTCATCAGGGGGTATACAAATTTTTGTTCCCAGATTTCTGATGTTTTATTGCTGCTGGAAATATGTATTATTCGTTTCCTATGTCTTGGCTCTTTGATCCAGTAGTTAACAGTGTACGAGAGAGAAATGCCTCTTTTCATTGGTCGAGTCCCAGATCAGGGAGGGGGTGGGACAGACTGGACCAACAATTGCAAGTTTAAGAAGTATTCTTTTAAAACCATGGGTGAGACCTAAGCAGTTCATGTCCTCATCCAGGTTACTTTTAATGGAGAAGGTGGATTAGTTGTCCTTTACTTTAGAGTTCAGATCCAGTTGATTTCACATATATTCCATCCAACCAGACCCTGCAATCACAGCTTTCTAGCTCATCCCTCCATCTTTCACATCTTTGCAAAAGTTCCCCTTTTTTGCAAATTGTTCATGTCACTTCCTCTTTCTTGTGCTGTCAGTATCTTCATTTCTCCTAAACAGTCCCTTGAAACAGATCACAAGGCAGACAGCCTCAGTATCGAGAATTTTCCTCGGCAGCTGTGACCATGACATCTATCCAGATCCGCATGGCCTCGGGTGTCGGAGCTACCATAACAGAAAAGGCGCTCAAAGGTTTTAAACAAAAGAAAGTCAACTTTGGGTGTGGACTCTAGGGAAATAGAAATAAAACAGATCTTTCTATTCCTGATGCAATATCTCTAATGATCAAAGATCCTGTTTGAACGAATTTCTAACAATGCATTTGTGACGGGTTTTTTCTGTACTTGCTGATCTGTCATTGTTTTACATTAAATCTGGCCTACACCGGGATCGGCATTTGAAATTACTCGAAATCCGTTTTCATTCGACCGTCTTTGTCCTCATCTTTCCCCAGGTTTCAAGCTGAAATCGCAGAAAGATCAAGGCCTCAAAGTGGGGAACTTTGATCAGTTTCTCGATCAGATTTCTGATCATCGACCTTGATCTGAATTCAGATCGAAACAATGTCTGCCCACGTATGGCTAGCTAAAATGTGTCAGCAGTGTTACTAAGTGTTGGTCTGGACAATACAAATAAAGCTGGACATACACTATATCGATGTTAAAAACTGATTAGACGTTCGTTCTGGCGAGCTACCCCCCCCCCAGCGGCATTACACATTACTCACAGCCGTAACCTCAGTGGATTGGGAATCTCTGGGTGACTATTTAGGGAAGAGTGTAGACATTCTGCATCCCTGGTGCAGATCACACACTATACTGTTGACCTGGGCAGGGCTCCTATTAAAGGTGAAGTAAAGCCTTCTATAAGGTTAATGCTGCAATTCCACCACTCGCTGACCTAATTGGCATATTATACCAACACTATAATAAACTGCATTTGCAGTACGGTGAATCGATGGGCACTTAGGTATTAAGCAATAATATTGTTAATTATCGCGCGGTCACTGGGTTAAAAACAGGCCCCTAAGGGTGAGGCCACACTAGGCGTTTTTCGAGCGTTTGGAGATTCCCACGATTCCGATGTGCATCGATTGCGCGTTTGTTCGCGTTTTGGTAACGCATGGTGCATTATGCATGCGTTTCCATAACGCAAAACGGTAAAAACGCATGCGCAAAATGCACTAGAATCGTGCAAAAAATCGCGTGTGATAATGCCCGCGATTGTTTGTGTGGATTCCTGTGCGTTGCAGTGTGGTTCAGCCTTAGTAAACATTTGCAAAATGGTTTATTTGACCAAGATCCTTTGCTTTCAGTTGAAGCCAGTGAGTCCTACAAGCAGACAGTGAAGGTTTAAGATGGGCACACACATGGCAGATCTTTGGAAGATCAGGGTACACACAGTCCCGAGCATCTTCCTACAGCACAGCATATAACACAACATAGGGAAACGTTCAGCACTGCATGTTTCCCATGACTGTGTCCGACCCTTATACAGGGAGACGCTCCGGCCGAAGGAAATTTTTTAGTCTTTCCCGAACGAACGCCAGAAACGAGGGAACTTCATTAGCCTTGGGATCATTCGGGAAATGCGCTACACACAGTGATGACGGTATTGGGACTTTATTGGCTTTATAGCTACGCAGGCTTACGTATTGTTATCTGGTAACAACCACTGTCTATGTAGGGTTCTCTGATCCCAAATAAGCTCCTATTCCTCTTCAGAGAGACTACAGAGATTACAGAGACTATAGAGATACAGAGACTACAGAATTACGAGACTACAGAGATTACAGAGACTACAGAAAAAACAGAGACTATAGAGATTACAGAGACTATAGAGATTAGAGACTACAGAGTACTGAGACTACAGAACTACAGAGACTACAGAAATAACAGAGACTATAGAGATTACAGAGACTACAGAGATACTAATACAGAACTACAGAGACTACAGAAATTACAGAGACTATAGAGATTACAGAGACTACAGTGATTACAGAGACTACAGAGATTACAGAGACTATAGAGATTACAGAGACTACAGTGATTACAGAAATTACAGAGACTACAGAGATTACAGAGACTACAGAAATAACAGAGACTATAGAGATTACAGAGACTACAGAGATTGCTGAGACTACAGAAACTACAGAGACTACAGAAATAACAGAGACTATAGAGATTACAGAGACTACAGAGATTACTGAGACTACTACAGAAAATACAGAGACATAGAAATTCAGAGACTATAGGGATTACACGGACTACAGAGATTACAGAGACTACAGAAATTACAGACTATAGAGATTACAGAGACTATAGAGGATTAAGAGACTACAGAATTACAGAGACTATAGAGATACAGGACTACAGAAATAACAGAGACATAGAGATTACAGAGACTACAGAGATACTGGACTACAGAAACTACAGAGACTACAGAAATTACAGAGACTATAGAGATTACAGAGACTACAGTGATTACAGAGACTACAGAGATTACAGAGACTATAGAGATTACAGAGACTACAGTGATTACAGAGACTACAGAGATTACAGAAATTACAGAGACTACAGAGATTACAGGAATACAGAAAAGAACAGAGATATAGAGATTACAGAGACTACAGAGATTACTGAGACTACAGAAACTACAGAGGCTACAGAAATTACAGAGACTATAGAGATTAAGAGACACAGAGATTACAGAGATACAGAGACTACAGAAATACAGACTATAAGAGATTACAGAGACTATGAGATTAAGGATTACAGAGACTATAGAGATTACAGAGATTAAAGTGATTACAGAATCTACAGAAATTACAGAGACTACAGCGATTACAGAGACTACAGCGATTACAGAGACTACAGCGATTACAGAGACTACAGTGATTACAGAGACTAAAGAGATTACAGAGACTACAGAAATTACAGAGACTATAGAGATTACAGAGACTACAGAAATTACAGAGATTACAGACTACAGAAATTACAGAGCCTACAGTGATTACAGAGACTACAGAAATTACAGCGACTAAAGAAATTAAAGCGACTACAAAATTACAGAGAGTACAGTGATTACAGAAACTACAGAAATATAGAAACTAAGGATTACAGGACTACAGAAATTAGAGATTACAGAAATTACAGAGACTACAGCGATTACAGAGATCCAGAAATTACAGAGACTACAGCGATTACAGAGACTACAGAAATTACAGAAATACAGATACAGAGGACAAGAAATTACAGAGACTACAGGATTGCAGAGACTACAGAAATTACAGAAACTACAGAGATTACAGAGACTACAGAAATTAAGAGCCTACAGTGATTACAGAGACTAAGAAATTACACGACTAAAGAAATTACAGCGACTAAAGAAATAAAGCGACTACAGAAAATACAGAGACTGACAGTGATTACAAGAACTACAGAAATACATAGACTACAAGCGATTACAGAGACTACAGAAATTACGAAACTACAGAGATTACAGAGACTACAGAAATAGTGAATTACTGAGATACAGAAATACAGCGACTAAAGAAATTACAGAGACTACAGGATTAAGAAATACAGACGTACAGGATTACAGAGACTACAGAGATTACAGAGACTACAGAAAATTGCAGACTACAGAGATTACAGAGACTACAGAAATTACAGAGACTACAGTAATTACAGATACTACAGAAATTACAGGCTACAGAGACTACAGAAATTAGAGACTATAGAGAATTACAGAGACTACAGAAGAAATACAGAGAACAGAGACTAAAGAAATTACAGAGACTACAGAAATTACAGCGGCTAAAAGAAAAAAAATACAGAGACTACAGTGATTAAAGAACTACAGAGATTACAGCAATTACAGAGACTACAGAAATTACAGACTACAGAAATTCAGACATACAGAGATTACAGACAGTTACAGAGACTACAGAGATTACAGATACTACAGAAACTACAGAGATTACAGACAATTACAGAGACTACAGAAATTACGAAGGACTACAGACGATTACAGAAGACAATTACAGAGACTTACAGGACTACAGAATTACAGGAGACTACAGAGACTACAGAGATTACAGAAAGAATTACAGACTACAGAGATTACAGAGACTACAGAAATTACAGAGACTACAGAAATACAGAGACTACAGAATTACAGAGACTACAAGAAATTACAGAGACTACAGAGACTAAAGGATACTACAGAGAAATACAGAGCTACAGCGATTACAGAGACTACAGAAAAATACAGGATACAGAGATTACAGAGACTACAGAGATTACAGAACTACAGACTACAGAGTTACAGAGACTACAGAATTACAGAACTACAAGATTAAAGCTATACAAGAATTACAGGCTACAGAGATAAAGAGACTACGAAATACAACTACAGAGATTACAGAGACTACAGAGATTACAGAGACTACAGAAATTACAGACTACAGAGATTACAGAGACTACAGAATTACAGAGACTACAGAGATTAAAGATATACAGAAATTACAGGCTACAGAGATTAAAGAGAATACAGAGATTAAAGAGACTACAGAAATTACAGAGATTACAGAGACTACAGAGAAATTACAGAGACTACATAATTCAGGCTACAGAGATTACAGAGACTACAGAAATTACAGACACTACAGAGATTACAGAGACTACAGAGGATTACCGAGATTGCAGAGACTACAGAAATACAGAGACTACAGAGATACAGGAGAATACAGAAATAAAGATTACAGAGAACAGAAATACAGGCGATACATAATAAGGTACAGAGATACAAGAGACTACAGAAATTACAGACATACAGAGATTACAGAGACTACAGGGATTACAGAGATTACAGAGACTACAGAAATTACAGAGACTACAGAGATTACACGAGACTTACAGAGATACAGATTACAGAAATACAGAGATTACAGGATAAGGTATTAAAGAGATTACAGAGATTTGTCACGTAGATACGTTTGATATGAACATGATAGGAATAACTAGGGTCATGGCTGAACCAGGTTAGGGATACAAATTCCTATACTAGGACCCCAATGTAAAAAACATCCTAGAAAGACAATAAAAAAACAACATGGCTTCTCTCTCGTCCTTTTAGTATAATCTCCCTAAACATCACCTACCTTGAAAGCACTGCGCAGGTGATCGTAATACACCTCCTCAATAGCCTGGAAATAGATCACACCTTTCAGCTTCTGTTCTCCTTTATCTGCATTAAACAATGTGGGATGAGAGAAGATTGTAAAACAGGAGACGGAACACACAACCCCATGTTTGCGAACAGATACCTGAGTAATAAGCCAGACGCCTCTTCTGTCTGTCAAAGACGAACCAACGTTTCCGCCAGGTCTTTATACGGCCGCCCATCTTCACCAGGTATCCCCTGCAGCAGGTTGAACTGACCCTCACATGCAGACAGGTCTCCACACTGTGACCTGATGCTTCCAATGAGATCGCAGGTCAAATGGAGGAGGGGAACATGGGGCAGGTGGAACCTGTCATTAGAAGGTTATTGATTTAATGGTAGGTCTGGTTATGATGGACAAGACTTCACATGGTTTGTAAGAATAAACAGTAAATATTACAGATGGTCTAAGAATATCCCGTTTAGTTGACAGGACACTTACAGGCTCCTCGGCGCTGTTGGCTGGGCTGTCTGCACTGTGGTTGGGGCAGATTCTGTTTCCACTTCCTTGACTTGGGTCTGGTTTGTTTCCAAGCATCGGGTCATCTCTTTAGCTGCTTCTTCTTCTCCTGGGGAAACAGGAATTGGTTATTAACCATGTAAATGTGTGGACCCCCATATCTCTAATGTCTCCCTGCCCCCCTGTACTAACACACACATAATATTATTATTATTACTCCTAATTCTCTTTATTGTCTCTTCCCTAGCCAAACTCCACCAGCGAGATGGCGACCCAGTTTCGTAAGAGGAAGCGTAAACAAGTTCCTGTTCCCGAAGTGGATCCCAATTTAAAATGACTATGTGGGGAAAAACAAAGCCATTTCGTTATTAAGGGCACAAAAATGGTTCAGGTCAGGGAAGTATTTTGTTTAGTGTGTGGGTTGGGGGTCTTAATTAAACCCTGACAGCTAGAACCATGTTCCAATAGCTTCATACACACGTGTGCGTGACTCACAATGGGTACTAACGGACGCGTGGTACCTTTATGGGCACCGGTCAGGCATTGTTAATGATCCAACACAGCGGATCATCAATGATGCCCGACTGAATGGCCTTTAGCCACAAGGAGCGCCCATACATTAACCAATAGACAGCAAAACGGCTGTTAGTACATTATGTGTCGCGGTTCGGGCACGTGATCGCACGTGTGTACGAACCTTAAGTTCCAAGTGGTCCAGGGATTAATCTGATGGCCATCTGGATGTGGGATCAGATTGGGCATTTCCGCCTCTCTCTGGATAAACTCTGGACCGGATGGTGAAGGAAGGAACATGTCCGACCAGGTTTTTGGCTGTTAAGGTTTAATGGAGACTTTTTTTATGTTCTAAGTTGATCCAGGGATTAGTCCGACTGCCACAGGGAGTCAGGAAGGAATTTCCCCTGTTCTGGTGCAAATGGCTTTGGTCCAGATGGGGTTTTTCGCCTCTCTGGATCATCCTTGAGATGGGGTAGAATTTGGGTTTTATTTTGGTGATAGGTTAGTGTGGGGTAGAATTTGGGGGGTTGTCGGGTTGGGGATAATATAATTAATAAAAAGATCTTTAGGTATAAAAATGTGTGTCGGAGTTTTTTGTCTCATTTTCCTCCTCACGTTATATTTATTTTCAAAGGGGATAGACTATGAATGGAAGCGGATATTTTCACAACAATAGTTATGTACTTTATAGTATCAGGATCATGAGTGGAAAACTATTTCAAAATAATTTTAACATTAATAGACAAAAACCAGTTTAGCCTATTAAATAATATCCTTATAATTTCAGTAGGGGGTTACATATCTCTTTAAAACACGAGTGATACTCCTGACCTGTATAGCTCAGTTGTGTCCTTGTGTCTAAGTGACTTTTAATATCCCTATAATTTACAGTAGGGGATACATTATCCTTATAATAACGGTCTTGTCATACTTCTTGACTTGCAGTGGTGGGTCCAGCTACTGTACCGTGTTACAAAATACCAGGAGGTAAATACCCAATATTGCTACCGCAATAACACTTGAACATTACAGAAGATTAAAGGAAAAGTAAATTTATTTTTTAAATCCTTTTTGAAAGTTTTTCTCCCCAGAACACCTATACATTTGTAAAATTATTTCAGGTAGTTGATTTAGTACGTAAGTAATAGTTCTGTACTAAGAAGGCTTCCATGTTGTTGCCAGTACAACCCACAGCCCATGTAATCATTAAAGATCCACATCCCCTGACCCTAGATTCACTGTCTCCATGACTTTGAAAGTGCTTGTTACCTGCAGTTATTTACCAGTCAGTTGAGTCTGGTAGATAAATGTGAGGGTAAAGTTGCCTCCAAAGTCTTATAAGGGACTTCCATATTGGTGTGGAGACTCTGTAGACATTGCAGTGGTGGTGCACTGGTATGGCAACAGTTTTAGAAACACACAGTCCAAAAGGACACAGGTTCAAATCCCAGACTTTTATTTTTTTACATTACATTCTAGTAAAAAAAAAAAAAAAACGTACCAGATATTACTAACATCCACATTGAACCTCTGTTATGCTAGGGGTAATGAGCTATGCTTTTAGCAAGACAGACTACATGTACAAGTTGCAGATTCAATTCCCCTATTGTGTTCTTTTCTTTCCTTCTACTCTTTTGACAAAGGCCCAGTCTGGATATCCACAAGTTTTAAGGGCTCCTCTGAGATGTTCATTCTTTAGCCTTCCCTCTGTGCTAGTGGGGATGTTCTCGGCTCTGTGGTTGCAGGGTCTGATGACCCCAGCTTGTGATCTAAAGGGTGGTGGAGTCAAACATCAAATACTGATCTGTGTTGTTGGTTTCTGTAAACCTTACTTCCAGTTACAGAAGGAAAGAAAAGAACAAGTGTAGCACTTAGTTACAGTTTAGTACGGATGGGTTATATAACTCGGTATGCAGGCTAGTCTAAGCAGAGCAAAACCATAAGGGTTACACAAGAATACCAACAGTAAAGGCACACTGAGGCCTCAATTGTTACATCTGAAGACCCAATAAGAAACACAAGAAAAGCGACATCATATAGCAGGCAGGCATGAAGAAGTTGATTTGTTGTGGGGGAGACCAAAAGCAACTGCATCAACAATGGCCCAGTACAGAAGAGCCAATTCCTCGGGTCAGGACTACATTTTAAGGTAAAGGACATACCCTTGTGTAGATTGTAATGTCAACATATTGGCAAAAGAACAGACTGGTTCAAGAGGTTCAAGGAGGCCATTTATGTGAAAATAAAGAAACCAAAACCTAAATAGAGGTGGGGGGTTCGACACCAACTGTCTGCTATTACAATGTTGTTTTGACACCTTACCCCTGCAGTTTGATAAACCTCTTAGCCACATCACATCTGCATTCAAAAGGTCCCTAACACCTGGCTGTCATATGCTAATTGGGACTTTCCAGGGTACTTAATTGCCAAAGATTTTGTACAAGTCATTTGAATTGAGAAATCCAGTCGGAGCTAGCGAAATGTCTTCAAGAACTAAACTTTAAGTCCAGTTGATCTAACTGGATACAACAGATATATTGTAGGCCAAGTTTGAAAAAGTTTCAAACTTTTTTGGGGGGGAAATACCCTTTAAACAAAAGGTAATGATGAAACCGAGGGTCACAATATCACAATATTTAGGGGTTACATGGGGTATGGGGTGCGTCTTTCAAGTGTCTGGGAGTATCTATGGGAAGTGCGTGAGGGAGGTCTACATGGGAGGTCTATATGGTGTGTCTATTTGGGAATATTTGGGAAGTGTCTTAGAAAACTACATGGGGTTTCTAAGTGTCTGGGGTGTCTACATGGGGGCATCTGTATGAGGGTTGTGTCTATGAAGAGTCTGTATGAGGGGTGTCTGTACGAGGGGTGTCTGTACAAGGGGTACCTGTATGAGGGGGTCTATGAAGGTCTGTATGAGGGGTGTTGTACGAGGTGTGGGTCTGTAGAGGGGTGTCTGTCAAGCAAATACTGATCCTGTTTGCACAGCGTAGGCAACCACGTCAAGTTTGATTTACAGTGTACAAACCTTTTAAAAGTACTGGGGCAGGGAGGTAGGAGTGGTGCTTTCTATCTCTATGAGGAGTGGCAGCATGAAGAAATCTGCTTCTGCCAGGCTTCGTGAGTGCTTTCAGTACTATCTTTAATACAGGAAAGCCCAGAAACACTAACCTGGCAGATGAAAACCTCTCTGCCCCAGTCCATTTTTACAGTACAGTGGACCTTTAAAACCATGTTCTAATATACAAAATGTGGGGCAAACCAATTTTGGAACAAGAGAGGGTGCTCCACCAACACGATGGTATTTACTTAAAAGTGGAAGTGTCTAACTAAGTTTAGCATTTTTTTTATGCCACTTATGTGAACATTTAGAAAGTATTTTTGATGGGTGTTATTTGTGCTTGTCTTTGTAGATATTACATGTTATGGACATTCCACAGTTTAACGTTGGTTGGCACACAATGAATCACGCCCTGTGTTGGGGGAAGTTGCATGGACAATGTTGGATTGGAAGGCTCAATTTTCAATCAAATCACTGAACCAATGCTACTGCACAAACCTTTCTAACCTTAACCTACCCCTGTAGTGGATTTTATGGGCCGAACTGTAAGATTATAGCCTATAATCTTACAGTCCAGGAGGAGAAAAAAAACAGAAGCCAGAAAGGGGTAGGTTATAATAATAATGCTCCCCAACCGTGCCCTGTATAAAGGTACTCGGCCTGCCGCCTGTTGCTTTTATATGGGTCACGGAACTCCCGGTGACTTCTAATATCCTATAATTTACAAGTTGGGGGTGCATTATCCACTATATAAAATACTCATGTCCCCATACTGACGTGAAAACACTGCTGTGACCGTATATCACAACACACAACACAAACACACACGACACAAACTAACCACAATTTTATAATCTGGATTCTGACATCATTTATACATTGACATAACCTCATACAGATAGCAAAACAATGGGTCAGCCTGCAGTATAAAATCTCTTACAAATAAACATAGAACCGTAATAATCGTTATGTCTGATAATGAGTATATACTTACATCAGCACAGAGTATAACGCTGAATCTGTCCTCCTTCGAGTTAAGTTGTGTTTTATATAAAAGAAAATCACTTTGCAAATGTCTTACTCAAAAAACAGGAGTCCAGTCCAACAGCCATGTGACTTGTATTGGAAATTTCTGACATATTCTAAAATAATTATTTTTTTAAAGGGGCAATACGCCTGAAATCAACCATTTCCCCTCAGATCTTTATTAAATCTGTTGTAAATTTGCAACAAAAACAGTCATGTAGGGCCACCCTTTTTCTATGAAAAGTATTATAATATTGTACCAGGCAGGAAAATTGCTTCACTGAATGAAACAGAGCTGGCAGTAAAATAACTCTTAGAGCAAAAAAGAGGTAAGAAACACTTGCTCCTACCTCCCATACAATTATAGATTTAAGAGGGAATGTTTTTGTTTTTTTAACAATGCTGTTAGAATGAACTTTTTGAAAGTGAAAATACCTTAGCAGGAAGGTAGGTTGATTATTCCTACCTCCCAATATAATTTCATTAAGGGGGGTAACACGTTTGTTTTATCTGCCAGGTTAGTGTCTGGGCTTGGCTTTATCAAAGATAGTGCTGAAGAGAAGCAG
This sequence comes from Hymenochirus boettgeri, assembly GCA_019447015.1. NCBI lineage: Eukaryota > Metazoa > Chordata > Amphibia > Anura > Pipidae > Hymenochirus > Hymenochirus boettgeri. The sequence goes on along the minus strand of CM033475.1, from coordinate 221,479,002 downwards.
TTTTCTGGCTCCTCAGAGAAACATATTGGCAGTGGTTGTAACATCGTGCCCACTACAGCTGATCACACTTATGCAAAGGTAAAGGTCATGCAATCAGCTGTTTTAAAAAACTTCTGCAGGGTCGGTACGGTCTTTTAAACAGCTAATCGCATGAACTGCATTAAAAAAACCTGATTGCGGTGCGCTGGGAAGGGGAATATGTCAGGGGCCGGCCACCAAACTTATGGAGGAGCCCGGCCCTGCAGTTTCGTTAGCTGCATATTAGGTGGTAGAATAACCAATCCTACTCCCTGCCCAGGTACTGTTAATTATAAACAGTTTTTTTTCTTAAAACGTTATAAGACACTTAGTTCTACTTCGACCCGAGGCACGATGTGTACGAACACCCGTTTTTGGTGTGTGTATGGGCACCTTATCGGGCAAAACGGCCAATCGTTCGGGATCGTTGCCCTATCTGCTGGGCAGATCTCTGAACAAGCGACTGTTTTGGCCGATAAGGTGCCCATACAAGGGCCGTTATCGGCCGTAACGTACACATTGTGTGTTTGTGAGTTGGCACCCGTGATCGCACGTGTGTAAAACCTTAAGTCTTCTTAAGGGATTGGGATGCAAAGTTGTATGCAAGTTTGTTTTCAGTTGTTTAGGGGATTTAATTTCATCCTCCGTTACCTATAACATCAACAAATATTCAGTGGAAAGACGAAGGACGGTATCTGTTACATATCCGTAACAGATTGTGAAATTACATGATTATAACATGGCCAGTAGATGGTGCTGTTTGTTGGAAGTCTATTAGGGATTAGCCATTATACCAAACTGGGGGGAAATGACATTTTGGTTGTCTCACATTTTGTGACAGCCCTGTTGAACATTATATTAATGTGGATACAAAGGCATTGTGCCAGTAAGTATATATAACCTGATCGCTTTATCATTCTGATCTTCATGGGCAATCCTGATCTTCTATGGCAGGGAGTTTAGTTTAAATATCTGTATGGCCACAAGTTTGACATTCCGTTCTACAAACTAGAATGGTTTTGGATTAGAAGTGATCTTGGTGTGACTTATTAAGGTGCCATACACTAAAAGGAAATTGTGATCGTAAAACTGACCAATACTGTGATAGACAGATGTACAATGTTAATTGAATGTAGATTTACTATACAGATTGTTCAACGTTCCATTCACTTGGATTAATGTCCAATGTCATCTATAGCAAGGTACATTACATTATATTAATTGGAAATTACTTTCCCGATCGTAATTATGATCTAATTTTGCATATAAGATCAGGAAAATTTACAGTTTTTCCGCAATCAAGGAATTGTCGGATTGCTGTCGGATTTTCCATAGATTCGGCCTAATGTATGGCACCTAAAGGCTGGGTACACACCATACAAATATTTTCGGCTGACTGATATTACCGTGTATCGGATGGTAAGCCCAAAATTTTGCATGGTGTGGTGCCAACAGCCGAGACATCGGGTATGTTGGTAAATCACAGCTGAACGAGCAGTTACCTATGGGACACCGCAGAATCGGTCGCGGCAAACTGTCAGCCACGGGTACTTTTTCTATGACTGACAGTGATTTGTCCTGCCTTACTGCTCGCGTGGCGACTGGTGGCCTGGACAAAAGTCTCATGTGTACCCAGCTTAAGGAGTAGATTGGGGTCGTGCCATAAAGGATTAGGTGACTGAAGTCAGGAGGAAAGTAGGTATCTGTGCTATTGTAGCAAGTGGAGTCACAATAATCTGTTTTGTACCACAAAGACGTGTTACAAAAAACAAAGAAGTGTCTGTTTTATCTGTATCAGACAGAGCGGACAACAGAAATCTCAGGAGTTGATCTATTTAAAAGCCCATTTCTCCTGAGAACAGCTAGTAATAAAGCACCTAGGGCCACATCACATCTCTTGCCATTTAAATCAGCGCATTCACGGATTAGATGGATTAGATCCTCCCCAGATCTTCGCCCCTTTTAACCCATCTCATTTTATTTAATTACAGAAAGGAATAAATGTCCGGAGCTGCACATTGTGTAGGAGGCGCATTAGTTATGTAACGGTAGATGGATTGGATCATGGTCTAATGCACAGAGAGACTGGAGAATGAATGGAGATATAGGGGGAGTTGCACTTGTTCCTGTGATGTAGTAACACTTTGTGACGTTATTGCACTGTGTGAATGCGAGCGGAATTTGTGATCTTTTGCACGGCTTTAAATCCACAATTGAAAAGGCTTTCATATTGGTGAAAAAACAATGCAATAATCATCAGCTAATTTACTGATAGCTTGCACTAAGAGTTTAAAAGTCTTCGTAAATGGCGCAGGCAATGCAAATGCGTACAAACCCCTCGCTAACTCGAATTCATCATTTTAGCATGGGTTTGCACCTAATTGTCCCCTTAGCATGGGATATTGTATCTCCCTGATAGAGAGGAACAATGTGGAATAGACAATTATAATTGGCCCCGAATAACAAAAACAATAATTAACACTGATGAGTATTTATTCAAATGATAGAAGAGAACCATAAAAATTCATGTAACAACTACTATTTGGTACTGGCGCCTTCCCCATACCAACCGTTAATGTCAACCGTGACCTGAGACCATACGATTGGATTGGTTTGTATTAGTGTTTTGCAGATCTGGTCCTCACTACATGGGGAACCATCTGAACCTGATTCAGAATGAATAAATGAAGACAATTTTCCATCATCCTCTAAGGCTGCACAATCAATAGTTTGTAGATCAGCTGGAAATATTGGTAATTATGTAAGCAAATTTGTTAAGGCCTGGGTACACCAGAAGATATTTGCGGGCCGACCGACTGACCGATTCACGGCACTTTTGGTCTCCTGGTGTGGGCGGCCACATAAATCGCCCATGTTTACCACAGACCCGATCGGCCATTCGTCCAATTTGGACAGATCCACCGTCCAAGCCCCACACCATCAGGACCAATCCATGGCACTATGGTTGTTGCCCTTTAATATTGCCGGTGTGTACCCAAGCTTAAGGCCTGGTACACAGTACAATTCTGTACGTATCTCCCAGATGGACAGACTACCATTCAATATACGATTGGTCATCTGCTAGTTGGAAGCGCCTTTGCTGAAATTTAAGGCACGATCTGTGCACTGCTTAAGTGGCACTTTCTGCAGATCAGACCAATCATATTCCTGGAGTTGGCAATTTATAACTTTTGTAATATAATAATAATAGAAGGAGAGTTCTGTCTGTATTTACTCACCCGTGCCTTCAGAGGCGTCTTTCTCTGCAAGGCTTCACGAAGCTGGCGCTCTATTTCGGCATTTTAGGAAATGGTCTGCAATAATGAGAAGCAATAAGAAAAGTTGCGTCACCTGGAGGTCAATAAAAGAAAACTCTAAAGGGGTGGCAGGGGGTCCATTCCCATTAGTACAAGGGCCTGTTTACTAGCCACATACAATTGGCTAAAAGGGTGACATGGTAATAGGACTTTTTGACAATTACCCGTAGCTGAGCTGCAGAGTAGGAATTTCATTCTGCATTTTCTCAAGCCGAATCCCCTCGATTGGATCCGGTCCTCGCCTTGTGAAAGTCGCGAGCTGAGGGATCTGCAGATGGGACTGATGGCTAACGCAATCTGGCCCACCCGCATTGTTAGAGGATACAGCAAATGCAGTGCAAGGCCAGCACTCTCCAGGCCGCTAAAAGGCAATAGAAACCAGTGGGGTCATATATGAGTGTGAGGAGAATGTCAGTCAAAATCACATTTATTTCCACTTTACATTTCTATTAAGAAGTAAGCTACATTAAATGAGCCAAATGGAATTTTAAAACAAGGGGCATTGGGGAAATCCTCTGGCGTTGAGCAGGTTTTGGCATTTCCTGATTTCTGAAGCTTCTCCTTGTTTTTTTTCACTGCCACAGTCTTGAGGACATAAGCAGGTCACCCAGTGGTTAATTAAGCTCTGGTGAAGGGGAGAAGCTAGAGAATTCACTTTCTGTGTAACAAGACGTTATCTTGTCTATGACCCTCCCCTGTCAGGTTAAAAACATCCAATAAAGAGATTTATGCACGTAATTTATATTCTATCCTGAGTTCCCCGTTAAGTGGTGTTTACCATAGTTAATATGGGTATCTCAATATGCACAGAGCTTTTATGCTGATACTTTTATGATTTTGCCGTCATTAAAGAGATACAGGGCGATGCATCTGTAAGAGGGCACCACTACTGTTCTGGAGGTTAAGTCACGTAACCGTTTTTATTGATTCATTAGCGATGCAAAGAGAGCCCGCTATTGCCATAAACATCGCCGGTGACTTTGCACTGTGTTTGCCGATAGCGGCTCTCTGTGCATGCTCCTTTACTATCTTTAGTAATTGCAAGTGCTCAGCCCTCCCTTTGCATCAAAGAAAACTATTGTTCCAATATTGTTACAGGGAAATCCATCTCCCCAGGATACAGTAAAACACTATTTTCTTTAAAGTAAAGGTGGGTACACACCTTCCAATTATTCCTAATGACTGACCGTTCGGGTTGCCGCGACGAGCGCGTGCTCCATAGAGGACCGCAGGATCGTTATGGTTTTCCTGACGCAGAGAAACATCCAATATTTCATCCCGAACAACCGAAACGATGAAATGCCGGTCGGCCAAATTATTGGATGGTGTGTACCCAGCTTAAGACAGGTAGAGGAAGTGCTGGCAGTAAGAATTCTAAAGATATTATCTCTTTAATGAAAGCAAAAAATAAAAGATCTAGAGGCAGGAGAAAATAATTTGTGTCTACGTCCATAGAATAAGTGCATGGGAGGATAGATAATTTTAGGGTTCACTAGTCTTTAAAAAGGAGTTTTGTAATGTAATGGTATTTACTTACAAACAGTATCACCCAAGTACACCAGCACTTACAGAACATACAGTACACACAGCACTTACAGTACACATTATTATACAGTACATTCAGTACATACAGTATACTGTATACACAGTACCATCTCATTCACTTACCAATCACACACAGACATAGCAGTCATACCAGCTACTCACCAGTATCACAGTATTAGCTACAACACACGTACATCAAAGTCACCACAGTAGTCACAGTACATACAGTACCATGTAGTCACAGGCCACATGAAAGCAGGCGAAACACAGTACATAAATCAGTATTCTCCAAGTCAGCAGTCCCTCCCGACACCAGTAGTCCCAGTCAGTATTATACAGTATACAGTATATAAGTAAAGTTTCGTGGTGTCACGAATATAGACCAATGTGTCGCGGGAGACGTCGGTCACAGACAAGCGTACCGACCAGGTTCTTTCTCAGTCCCGTACGTTGGATGCGGTAGTAGGAGAGAGGGAAGGTACTTCAGATTATATCTGCAAGATATTTAGTAAACGATGCCATAGATTGGTGTGTTAGTACTATGTGTTAGTTTATCTGAATATGTTTATACCAAAAACCGCTCAAGCGGAGCTAAGAAGTATTCGTAAGGTAAATTTCTCCAGCATTGATCCGCTAGTTCGACACTTGTTCTCTCGTATAGTGCGAACCCGGGGTAGACAGCCTACAGCAAACCGTAGTCAGCGGATCATACGTAGGAGCCCGTGCCCGGAGACATCACGGCTAGAGGTCGCGCCGCCATACCGGCGACAGGGATCGACCGTAGGCAGAGGCCCGGGCCTCCTCCTTAGTACTTTCGCATTCCTTATTCCCTTCGAACGTCCGTCGCTCACAGCCTGGCGTCTCGACATACCCAACAGCGCTCAGAAGATTTCCTGAAGTCTGCTATCTTTCTCTGACATAGCATCCTCTCTCTCCTCTTCCTTCTCCCTCGCTCTCTCTTCTCTTCCTTCTCTCTCTTCGCCCCATGCTTCCTCCTATACCGGCACGCATGCCAAGAAGGAGCCCCGAGCTACAACAATAGTGACGTTCTTGATTGTATTTTAGTTGTTTTTTTTGTGAGTTCCCAGCACACATAAAGTACAAACCTCGTAGTAACACACCTATCAGTCACCACCTACAACATTATACAGTACATACCCACACGTGCACACACAGTAGTCACCAATACATACAACATTATACCGCCTACATAAAGTACAACACAGTAGTCACAGTACATACAATATCGATACAGTACAAACAGACATAAAGTACACACATAGTCACAGTACATACAGTAGTAGACAGTACACCACAGTACATACACGAGGCACAGTACACACATACTCACAGTACACACCCAGAAGATACAGTGCATACAGTAGGCCACAGTACATACTTATTCACAGTAACACACAAATAGTACACACAGGACCGTATATACAGTGCAACCACAGCACATACTGCTACAGTATACACAATAATGACAGGCCAGTCCAGTATTATACAGCACACAAAGTAGTCACAGTACATTAAAGTATTATAAAGTACATACAGTATTATCAGTTACATACAGTACTACAGTATTAACAGTACATACAGTACATTACAGTAGTCACAGTACATACAGTATTTATCAGTACATACAGTACATACAGGTAAGTACAGTACTCAGTAAATTATTAGCAGTAAGTACAGTATTATCAATACATACAGTACATACAGTAGTCACAGGCGTGACTACAGTATTAACAGTACATACAGTCTTATACAGTACATACAGTAATACGAGTAGTCACGGTACATACAGTATTTATTTACAGTACTACAGATTATACCGACATACAGTGGTCACCTAGTAATACAGTATTAGACCTAGAACATACAGTAGTCAACAGTACATACGGTAATTATACAGTACATACAGTAGTCACAGTACATCAGTAGTTAAGCCAAGTACTAAGTAGTACCACATAATACAGTATTATCACAGTACATACAGTACGTCACAGTACATACATTATTATACAGTAAGACAGTAGTCACAAGTACCATTACAGTGATACACTGACATAAAAGGTTTTAGGAGAATTGTTAAATTATGTGAACTCATGTGGCATTGTGAAGCGATAAGGGGACGGTCAGTTGGAGGACATAATGGACACGTGTCCTTGTTTGGGCAAGCGTTTAGTTCTTTGAAGTAGCCTAGAACAAATACAACAAAAAGTCTGATTAAACAAACAACTTACACAAATACATCTAGACTGCTGGGAAACATTTTATCCTTTGGCATTAGAAATATTTTAGGACTTCTACAGCCCTAGTAAAGGTAATGCAGGACAGGAAGTGAAGAGATTCAGTGATTTATACTGTGGTAAGTACACCAAAGGACTCGATGGTCCAGCAATGGTGCATTTTCTACGCCGAAATGAACATGTTTTTGATTTAATAAAAAACCTTATTCCTGTATAATCCCCATTTAGTTAAATTGCATTAATAGTTTGCAGCAACGGATTTTTTTAATAAAGCTGCCTGTTAGCCGTATTCCCGTTAAAGGCCCCACGGGGGAGAATTAGACTTGGAATGTATTAAATGAAAACGCAAGATTCTAGGAGAAGTAAAACATTGAAGCAGGAGGAATGCTGAAGGAATTTAAGATGAACGTATTAGTAAAATGGAAGGCTTATTTAAGGAAGATTAGCACAAAGGAGATGTGTAGTGTAGCTTCCATGAGTGCAATAACCTCTACAGCCACTAGGTGTCAGACAAAATGTTTTGAACTCGATTGTACTCACTTTCTAGGTCGGATTTACATTTGTCCTGGATACACTTCCTGCACAAGTGAGTTCAGTGACTGCAGACGCTCCTTATCATGAAGGATGAAATAAACAGCCATTAGGACCTTAACAACATCCAATGCATTACATTAAAGTGAATGAGCGACCACAGACAATCACATTATGTAGGTAAAGATCTCATATGTAGAGATATAAGATTATGAATGGGATAGGTCAGTAAACCTACACCCTTAGGAGGATAAGTCTCTGGATTCATGGACATTAAATGTAAATTGTACAATAAAAACGTTACCAGGCCTATATTATTAGCTTTGACGTCTAGATACAGCGAACCGCCTGACCCCCATCTTCCTATCCTCTACTAGAGCTACGTTCATCTAGAAAATACCTGATTCAGTGAATGAAGATCCTAGGTTACTCCTCACTAAGATGGCTCCTCTCCACCTGGGCCTGCTCCTCCGCTTGCCCCTTACTGTTCTCCAGACGGGCAGGATCTGTCATAAAGGACACTGGTCATGGTCACTCATGCCAGCAAAAAAGGATAAGCATTCATTTTGTCTAGTGTTAAAAGGCCAACACATCCCAGCAGCCCTTGAAGGCCGTTTTATAAGGACGGTCCCTACCTTCCTCCTGTTCAGCCTCATTTGGTGTTGGAGATATACTCCACGATCTGTCTGTAGGATGCTTCCCTCTCATCCTCCGGACGCTCGCTCTCTCTAATTGAACTGAACACTCCCAATCCTCGAGGATTTCACATGCTCCTTCGCCTCGCCTCCTTTCAATTTTGGTAGAGAGAGAATGAGGAGAATGACACAAACGGTGAAATCCCGCCCATTTAGATAAAATGACTGGCAGCCAGTATACCCTTATAAACAGAGATGCCCCTCTGCCCACATTTGTCCTCTGGATGTGCTTCCTTAGTTGCTCCTTAGTCTCTGGCGCTTTTCAAGTTGAGATTGGCAGTAGATGAATTACCATCTTATGCTCAGATCCTTATTGTCTTTGTTCTCATCCCAAAGTCTGAGTTATCCTGGGGAATAGTTAAAAACCCAAAAATAAAGATGCAAGCTATTTAGTATGAGTTAATATGAGATAATATGATATCGGTGGATATACAGACAAGGGTCCATTGCTTCAAAGACTCAGATTAATGGGGGGAGACCTCTTCTGTACCAAGAGCTACAATTCTATTTGGGACCAATAAGCAAATGTCATCCATCTGTTGAAATACAATTCCCATCATGCAGCTGAAACCACGCATCGCTGGAAGATGACAGGTATCCAAACGGTTTGACCCCTAATCGTTTTAACACTTGGTGAAGGAGAATGGTAGGGTGTGTTAAGTCAATGGACATCATATTATGTATTAAGTCTGAGGTTACAAAAGGAGCAGACCAGAAAGTCCAAGGTTAAAGGCACTTGTGACAGGCCAGTCATGGTTAAGAATATGTTACCTTCTCCTCCTCTTCCTGCCACTTCTTCTCTGTCTCTCTCTAGTTTTTCGTGCAGAGCTCATGATGAGTCTTCTTCTTTCTGTATTCTTTCCTTTGTCCTCAGCTACCCTTGCAGTAGGGCCACTCAATCTCGACCTGAGCATTCAAAAATCCGACAATAGCAAATATTTACAAACAAGACACACCCCCCAAGGAACAGATCGTCAGGTCAGAGCTTATCCCTATTTTAATTTGGATATTACATTCCAAAAAAATATGCAGCTCTTGTTAATAGGAAGTACACTACATGACTGCAAAGGCAGAGAAGTAAACCTGTTTCAGCAGACATTAACCATAGATGACATGTATTAATTCCAGGTATGACAAGTTGTAGAGGTCGTTCGGGGAGTGTGTAACTCGACTGGAACCCCAACAATAATATTGGGGTCTAAAAATTAACAGTTTTAAATATTTCCTCTGGCTGTTAGAGACCAGAATCCTTTGCTACTCTGAGGCTGATCAACATAACTAAAATAGGTGGAAACAACAGATACGGCCTGAAATACCATTTTTTATTCAGAAGGGGAGAAAGAGTAAGGATTAGAAACAAGGACTCTGTAAGAGTTGTCAGTCCAATATCTTGTCACAAAATAGCTCCTGGCTGTCACACGGACCTAAAGTGTTCAATCTATACATATAATTACATACAATACTATAAAGGACAAATCACTGAACACTGTAGACCTAACAAGGAATATTATGTAATGATTTGGAAGTTAGGATATGTAGTGCAAACCATAGCTAAGATAATAGGAACATCAATGACAATACTTCATCGCCTCGTACATGCAGACACATAGTCTGAACCACCCAATGGCACATCATGCGATGAGGCTTTAGCTAATAAATATAAAAAGATAGACAGACAGACAGATAAGAAAGAAAGATGAGATAATATACACAGAAGATAGATAAAAATAGATGATAGAAGATCGATAGATAGATATGCTTGTGAAGGTTCTCATTCTCCAGCGCATGGTATATTGTTGTATTCAATTAGATCAACTGGACTTGAAATGGAGTTCTTGAAGAAGTTCGCTAGTATCCGACTGGCTTCTAAATCAAGATGACTTGCAGGAATCTGTGGCAATTATGTACCTGGAAAATTCCCAATTAGCATATCACGACAGGTTTAGGGGGTGATTGGATAGTGGCATAAGAGTAGGTGGTATAGGAATGCCAGATGGTGTGTGGTGTTAAAACAGCATTGTACATGGCACCGCACAGTTGGCAATCACCCCTCCTAAAGAAATCCATGTGGTGGATATTATCGCAGCACAGAAGCCTCTATCCACAGTAATAAGGTATCATAGAGTGAGGCAGAACAACTTCGACTTAAGGTTTGAGCCGGAGCCAGTGCTAAAACTCCTTAATCTAACCTGACTACACAGGGAGAAGAAAGCCTTAACAATCATCAAGGAAAGATTCCAGTTAACCATTCTACAGGCAGACTAAAGGAAGATGCAGAGTGGTACCAACACCTCAGACTCCATGATAAGGTGACCATGTCGGCCGATAACAAACACCATATGAGGGCTTAACAAGGGTCCCACCAGCCGTTACAAGAAAGAGTCATAGACCTTACTACACACAGCTTCAAAAGGATAAAGCCCAAATTGACGAGCAATGTATCAACGCCTCACCCTGGTGAGCACATCCATGCATAAGTATCTCTCACCAATGATTGGACTATGGAGATGTAAGTGGTACAGTAGGGTACAGTACAGCCCTACTAGTGTGTCTCCAATGATTGACTAGGGAGATGTAAGTGGTACAGTACAGCCCTACTAGTGTGTCTGTCCAATGATTGGACTAGGGAGATGTAAGTGGTACAGTAAAGTACAGTACAGCTATACTAGTGCCTATGTCCAATGATTGGACTATAGAAATGTAAGTGGTACAGTAGGGTACAGTCCAGCCCTACTACTAGTGTCTCTGTCCAATGATTGGACTATGGAGATGTAAGTGGTACAGTAGGGTACAGTACAGCCCTACTAGTGTGTCTGTTCAATGATTGGACTATGGAGGGGCTGTACATAGTACAGTAGGGTACGGAACAGCCCTAATAGTTTCTCTGTCCAATGATTGGACTCTGGAGATTTAAGTGGTACAGTAGGGTACAGTACAGCTATACTAGTGTCTCTGTCCAATGATTGGACTATGGTGATGTAAGTGGTACAGTAGGGTACAGTACAGCCCTACTAGTGTGTCTGTCCAATGATTGGACTAGGGAGATGTAAGTGGTACAGTAAAGTACAGTACAGCTATACTAGTGCCTATGTCCTATGATTGGACTATAGAAATGTACGTGGTACAGTAGGGTACAGTCCAGCCCTACTACTAGTGTCTCTGTCCAATGATTGGACTATGGAGATGTAAGTGGTACAGTAGGGTACAGTACAGCCATACCAGTGTCTCTGTCCAATGATTGGACTATGGAGATGTAAGTGGTACAGTATGGTACATTACAGCCCTACTAGTGTCTCTGTCCAATGATTGGATGATGGAGATGTAAGTGGTACAGTACAGCCCCACCAGTGTCTCTGTCCAATGATTGGCCTATGGAGATGTAAGTGGTACAGTAGGGTACAGTACAGCCCTACTAGTGTCTCTGTTCAATGGATGGATTATGGAGATGTAAGTGGTACAGTACAGCCCTACTACTAGTGTCTCTGTCCAATGATTGGACTATGGAGATGTAAGTGGTACAGTAGGGTACAGTACAGCCCTACCAGTGTCTCTGTCCAATGATTGGACTATGGAGATGTAAGTGGTACCGTACGGTACAGTACAGCCCAGTAGTGTCTCTGTCCAATTATGGGACTATAGAGATGAAAGTGGTTTAGTAGGGTACAAACAGGCCTACAAGTGCTCTGTCCATTGATTGGACAGGGTTATTGTAATTGTTTTATTCATAGGCCTGTACCTGCCAGAAATAAACCAGACAGTGAAGGGCATGTTCAACCCTAAATTAAATTAATATGGGTTAAGCACACCCCTAAGCTAATCTGGTATGCAGAACAGGTAACAGAAGATTAGGCAGGATTTCAGGTTAGTCTTACATCTCTGAGGTTTCTATTCATTCATTTCTGGGTTTTGGGGTGATACAATAGAATTTAAAGGCTATGTCCACCCTAAAAAATTTTTATAAGGTCCCCCTGGGCTCCAGCCCCAACCGCTATAATTTTTTTTAGAAAGCCCCCCAAACTACTTACCTCCCCTCGATCCTCCGCCGCGCTCCCGGCCCTCTGCTTGCAAGGAAATGCAAGCAGAGGGGCGGGACCGGCAGCCGCGTTTGTGATGGCTGAGCGGCAGCCAATCACAGACGCGGCTGCCGGCAGCTCACTTCGCCGGAGGAAAGAGGGAGGGTAAGTAAGAGTTTGGGGAGCTTTCTAAAAAAAAAAAAATATGCGGTTGGGTGGGGAGACATGGGGGAAATCATTATGAGGGGTTTTATGCTAGGGGAGGGGGAGGAGATAGTAGGAAGGAGGGAGAGGGAGGGAGAGGGAGGGGGAGGGAGGGGGGAGAAGGGCTGCAGTACGCATGGCAAAAATCTACCTGAGGCCAGCTAGCAGGCAGTGTCCTATATGGACTCTGCTAGCCTCCTGGTAGTCATTTTTGGGACTTTGGGGGGGACTACAGGAGAACCCTATGGAGCTGGGATGTGAGGTAAGGATTAAACTACACTACATGGTGGGGCCAGTAGTTGGGGGGATTATAGTTTTGGGGGTGGACATGCCCTTTAAAGTTTGAAGAGTTAAGTTGCTTTCTAAATATAAGTAAATTTAGACAGTAATAAATATTTCCCCCACCCTCAGTCTGGCAATGGGGATTACGGTGACCTTTGCCGATATTAGTGTGACAAGGTTTTCTTTTAGTTCAGACCCGAAAAGAAGATACATTAGGCTGTCCATGTATTCCCTACAATCACCCTTACAATAGATCCAGGCATTACACAATGTGGGTATAAATATATTTTAGAAACACAGTTATATGATTTCTCAAAAATATATCATTTATTGATATATAATAAATATATTACAACACTGCATTTGTAACAGACACAGAGTTACCGGGTAAAATGTATGAAGTGTAGATACGAACCTAACAGTAGTACCAAGTGCAGTCTAACAATCACACACCCCGTGCCTATAAACCTTCGGAAACACTAACATATAGACAGTGACTGTACCTAATATTTCTCTCCTGCAAACTGTGCCAACCATTTCATTCAGCTACTTTCCTCTGTGCACAGACTCCGTGTCCCCATAGAAGTGATCGAATCCCATGTGGATCTACTGCTAATAAGCTGATGTACTATAGATCTGAGGTCACATTAAGGGCTGGTGCACACGGGCAGATTTTCAGCACTGTGATTGTGATTGGCCATCGTCTAAATAGTTTGTCATGACCCATTGTACAGACTCACGATCGCCTGTGGCTGAAAAATTAGAAATATTAGTCTTCAGCCCGAAATATCTGCTTATGTTCCTAGCCTTAAGGTGGCCGGTCACTAAGGTTTCTCTATGTACCCAGCCTTAGGGAATTCCAACCTGGAGAGAAGGGCCATTGCTCAGAAATTTGTACCCCTTGGTTAATTATGTATATAGGCCTTATGCAATAAGATGTTTGCCAGTGCCGCAACCAATCAGATGATAGATTTTAACTGGATTATTGCAGTTAGATAACATCTGATTGGATGCTTCAATAACATCAGCCTCCATATGTTTTAATGCAACCTATGGGTAAGTCTATATCCCACAGAGACAGTGTATCCTATTGAGTCGGATTCCATTACTTTAGTTATTGGTACCAGTGTCCAGAATAGAGACTTTATAAATATTATACATATTCCTTGTGGTTTTCCTTGCCCCAATATATCTGATTACTCTGATCTTTATAACTATAATAACAAACAGAAGTAATGGTTCCAAATAAATCCCCTTTCCAGTAACTAATAGAGGTGATCGAAAGTGATAGTAATTACAGCCATTCAAATCACCGTGATAGCTCCGACTTCATAATTCACTTGGTAAATAAATATGCAATTAACTATATTCAAAAAGGTGTGGAAATCCCCCACATTTCATCAGGGGGTATACAATATTTTGTTCCCAGATTTCTGATGTTTTATTGCCTGCTGGAAATATGTATTATTCGTTTCCTATGTCTTGGCTCTTTGATCCAGTAGTTAACAGTGTACGAGAGAGAATGCCTCTTTTCATTGGTCGAGTCCCAGACTCAGGGAGGGGGTGGGACAGACTGGACCCAACAATTGCAAGTTTAAAGAAGTATTCTTTTAAAACCATGGGTGAGACCTAAGCAGTTCATGTCCTCATCCAGGTTACTTTTAATGGAAGAAGGTGGATTAGTTGTCCTTTACTTTAGAGTTCAGATCCAGTTGATTTCACATATATTCCATCCAACCAGACCCTGCAATCACAGCTTTCTAGCTCATCCCTCCATCTTTCACATCTTTGCAAAAGTTCCCCTTTTTTGCAAATTGTTCATGTCACTTCCTCTTTCTTGTGCTGTCAGTATCTTCATTTCTCCTAAACAGTCCCTTGAAACAGATCACAAGGCAGACAGCCTCAGTATCGAGAATTTTCCTCGGCAGCTGTGACCATGACATCTATCCAGATCCGCATGGCCTCGGGTGTCGGAGCTACCATACAGAAAAGGCGCTCAAAGGTTTTCAAACAGAAAGTCAACTTTGGGTGTGGACTCTAGGGAAATAGAAATAAAACAGATCTTTCTATTCCTGATGCAATATCTCTAATGATCAAAGATCCTGTTTGAACGAATTTCTAACAATGCATTTGTGACGGCGTTTTTTCTGTACTTGCTGATCTGTCATTGTTTTTACATTAAATCTGGCAATACACCGGGATCGACATTTCGAAATTACTCGAAATCCGTTTTCATTCGACCGTCTTTGTCCTCATCTTTCCCCAGGTTTCAAGCTGAAATCTGCAGAAAGATCAAGGCCTCAAAGTGGGGAACTTTGATCAGTTTCTCCGATCAGATTTCTGATCATCGACCTTGATCTGAATTCAGATCGAAACAATGTCTGCCCACGTATGGCTAGCTAAAAGGTGTCAGCAGTGTACTGTAAGTGTTGGTCCTGGACAATACAAATAAAGCTGGACATACACTATATCGATGTTAAAACTGATTAGACGTTCGTTCTGGCGAGCTACCCCCCCCCCCAGCGGCATTACACATTACTCACAGCCGTAACCTCAGTGGATTGGGAATCTCTGGGTGATCTATTTAGGGAAGAGTGTAGACATTCTGCATCCCTGGTGCAGATACACACACTATACTGTTGACCTGGGCAGGGCTCCTATTAAAGGTGAAGTAAAGCCTTCTATAAGGTTAATGCTGCAATTCCACCACTCGCTGACCCTAATTGGCATATTTATACCAACACTATAAAAAACTGCATTTTGCAGTACGGTGAATCGATGGGCACTTAGGTATTAAGCAATAATATTGTTAATTATCGCGTGGTCACTGGGTTAAAAACAGGCCCCTAAGGGTGAGGCCACACTAGCGCGTTTTTCGAGCGTTTGGAGATTCCCACGATTTCCGATGTGCATCCGATTGCGCGTTTGTTCGCGTTTTGGTAACGCATGGTGCATTAATGCATGCGTTTCCATAACGCAAAACGGTAAAAACGCATGCGCAAAATGCACTAGAATCGTGCAAAAAATCGCGTGTGATAATGCCCGCGATTGTTTGTGCGATTCCTGTGCGTTGCAGTGTGGTCTCAGCCTTAGTAAACATTTGCCTATAAAATGGTTTATTTGACCAAGATCCTTTGCTTTCAGTTGAAGCCAGTGAGTTCCTACAAGCAGATCAGTGAAGGTTTAAGATGGGCACACACATGGCAGATCTTTGGAAGATCAGGGTACACACAGTCCCGAGCATCTTCCCTACAGCACAGCATATACACAACATAGGGAAAACGTTCGGCACTGCATGTTTCCCATGACTGTGTCCGACTCCCTTATACAGGGAGACGCTCCGGCCGAAGGAAATTTTTTAGTCTTTCCCGAACAACCGCAGAAACGACGGGAACATTCATTAGCCTTGGGATCATTTGGGAAATGCGCTACACACAGTGATGACGGTATTGGGACTTTATTGGCTTTATAGCTACGCAGCGCTTACCTATTGTTATCTGGTAACAACCACTGTCTATGTAGGGTTCTCTGATCCCAAACTAAAGCTCCTTATTCCTCTTCAGAGAGACTACAGAGATTACAGAGACTATAGAGATTACAGAGACTACAGAAATTACAGAGACTACAGAGATTACAGAGACTACAGAAATAACAGAGACTATAGAGATTATAGAGACTACAGAAATAACAGAGACTATAGAGATTACAGAGACTACAGAGATTACTGAGACTACAGAAACTACAGAGACTACAGAAATAACAGAGACTATAGAGATTACAGAAACTACAGAGATTACTGAGACTACAGAAACTACAGAGACTACAGAAATTACAGAGACTATAGAGATTACAGAGACTACAGAGATTACAGAGACTACAGAAATTACAGACTATAGAGATTACAGAGACTATAGAGATTAAAGAGACTACAGAAATTACAGAGACTACAGAAATTACAGAGACTACAGAGATTACAGAGACTACAGAAATAACAGAGACTATAGAGATTACAGAGACTACAGAGATTACTGAGACTACAGAAACTACAGAAACTACAGAAATTACTGAGACTATAGAGATTACAGAGACTACAGTGATTACAGAGACTACAGAGATTACAGAGACTATAGAGATTACAGAGACTACAGTGATTACAGAAACTACAGAGATTACAGAAATTACAGAGACTACAGAGATTACAGAGACTACAGAAATAACAGAGACTATAGAGATTACAGAGACTACAGAGATTACTGAGACTACAGAAACTACAGAGACTACAGAAATTACAGAGACTATAGAGATTACAGAGACTACAGAGATTACAGAGATTACAGAGACTACAGAAATTACAGACTATAGAGATTACAGAGACTATAGAGATTAAAGAGATTACAGAGACTATAGAGATTAAAGAGACTAAAGTGATTACAGAATCTACAGAAATTACAGAGACTACAGCGATTACAGAGACTACAGCGATTACAGAGACTACAGCGATTACAGAGACTACAGCGATTACAGAGACTAAAGAGATTACAGAGACTACAGAAATTACAGAAATTACAGAGACTATAGAGATTACAGAGACTACAGAAATTACAGAGATTACAGACTACAGAAATTACAGAGCCTACAGTGATTACAGAGACTACAGAAATTACAGCGACTAAAGAAATTAAAGCGACTACAGAAATTACAGAGAGTACAGTGATTACAGAAACTACAGAAATTATAGAAACTACAGAGATTACAGAGACTACAGAAATTAGAGATTACAGAAATTACAGAGACTACAGCGATTACAGAGACTACAGAAATTACAGAGACTACAGCGATTACAGAGACTACAGAAATTACAGAAACTACAGAGATTACAGAGACTACAGAAATTACAGAGACTACAGTGATTGCAGAGACTACAGAAATTACAGAAACTACAGAGATTACAGAGACTACAGAAATTACAGAGCCTACAGTGATTACAGAGACTAAAGAAATTACAGCGACTAAAGAAATTACAGCGACTAAAGAAATTAAAGCGACTACAAAAATTACAGAGACTACAGTGATTACAGAAACTACAGAAATTACATAGACTACAGCGATTACAGAGACTACAGAAATTACAGAAACTACAGCGATTACAGAGACTACAGAAATTACAGTGATTACTGAGACTACAGAAATTACAGCGACTAAAGAAATTACAGAGACTACAGCGATTACAGAGACTACAGAGATTACAGAGACTACAGAAATTGCAGACTACAGAGATTACAGAGACTACAGAAATTACAGAGACTACAGTAATTACAGATACTACAGAAATTACAGGCTACAGAGACTACAGAAATTAGATACTATAGAGATTACAGAGATTACAGAGACTACAGAAACTACAGAGATTACAGAGACTAAAGAAATTACAGAGACTACAGAGACTACAGAAATTACAGCGACTAAAGAAATTACAGAGACTACAGTGATTACAGAAACTACAGAGATTACAGCAATTACAGAGACTACAGAAATTACAGACTACAGAAATTACAGACTACAGAGATTACAGAAATTACAGAGACTACAGAGATTACAGATACTACAGAAATTACAGACTACAGAGATTACAGAGACTACAGAAATTACAGAAACTACAGAGATTACAGCAATTACAGAGACTACAGAAATTACAGAGACTACAGCGATTACAGAAACTACAGAGATTACAGAGACTACAGAAATTACAGAGACTACAGCGATTACAGAGACTACAAAAATTAGAGACTACAGAGATTACAGATACTACAGAAATTTCAGGCTACAGAGATTACAGAGACTACAGAAATTACAGAAACTACAGAGATTTCAGAGACTACAGAAATTACAGAGACTACAGCGATTACAGAAATTACAGAAACTACAGAGATTACAGAGACTACAGAAATTACAGAGACTACAGCGATTACAGAGACTACAGAAATTACAGAGACTACAGAAATTACAGACTACAGAGATTACAGAGACTACAGAAATTACAGAGACTACAGAGATTACAGAGACTACAGAGATTACAGAGACTACAGCGATTACAGAGACTACAGAAATTACAGAGACTACAGAAATTACAGACTACAGAGATTACAGAGACTACAGAAATTACAGAGACTACAGAGATTAAAGATACTACAGAAATTACAGGCTACAGAGATTAAAGAGACTACATAAATTACAAAAACTACAGAGACTACAGAGATTAAAGAGACTACAGAAATTACAGAGATTACAGAGACTACAGAAATTACAGAGACTACATAAATTACAGGCTACAGAGATTACAGAGACTACAGAAATTACAGACACTACAGAGATTACAGAGACTACAGGGATTACAGAGATTACAGAAATTACAGAGACTACAGAGATTACAGAGACTACAGAGATTACAGATATTACAGACACTACAGAGATTACAGAGACTACAGGGATTACAGAGACTACAGAAATTACAGACACTACAGGGATTACAGAGATTACAGAGATTACAGAGACTACAGAGATTACAGAGACTACAGAGACTACAGAGATTACAGAGACTACAGAGATTACAGACACTACAGAGATTACAGAGACTACAGAAATTACAGACACTACAGGGATTACAGAGATTACAGAGACTACAGAGATTACAGAGATTACAGAGACTACAGAGACTACAGAGATTACAGAGATTACAGAGACTACAGAAATTACAGACACTACAGGGATACAGAGACTACAGAGATTACAGATATTACAGAGACTACAGAGATTACAGAGATTACAGAGACTACAGAGAATTACAGACGACACAGGGATTACAGAGCTACAGAGATACAGAACTAACAGAAATACAGACACTACATGGATTCCGAGACTACAGAGATTACATACAGAGATTACAGAGATTACAGAGACTACAGAGATTACAGAGACTACAGAGATTACAGACACTACAGAGATTACAGAGACTACAGGTATTAAAGAGATTACATAGATTATGTCACGTAGATACGTTTGATATGAACATTGATAGGAATAACTAGGGTCATGGCTGAACCAGGTTAGGGATACAAATTCCTATACTAGGACCCCAATGTAAAAACATCCTAGAAAGACAATAAAAAAACAACATGGCTTCTCTCTCGTCCTTTTTAGTATAATCTCCCTAAACATCACCTACCTTGAAAGCACTGCGCAGGTGATCGTAATACACCTCCTCAATAGCCTGGAAATAGATCACACCTTTCAGCTTCTGTTCTCCTTTATCTGCATAAAAACAATGTGGGATGAGAAGATTGTAAAACAGGAGACGGAACACACAACCCCCATGTTTGCAGACAGATACCTGAGTAATAAGCCAGACGCCTCTTCTGTCTGTCAAAGACGAACCAACGTTTCCGCCAGGTCTTTATACGGCCGCCCATCTTCACCAGGTATCCCCTGCAGCAGGTTGAACTGACCCTCACATGCAGACAGGTCTCCACACTGTGACCTGATGCTTCCAAATGAGATCGCAGGTCAAATGGAGGAGGGGAACATGGGGCAGGTGGAACCTGTCATTAGAAGGTTTATTGATTTAATGGTAGGTCTGGTTATGATGGACAAGACTTCACATGATTTGTAAGAAATAACCAGTAAATATTACAGATGGTCTAAGAATATCCCTGGTTTAGTTGACAGGACACTTACAGGCTCCTCGGCGCTGTCTGGCTGGGCTGTCTGCACTGTGGTTGGGGCAGATTCTGTTTCCACTTCCTTGACTTGGGTCTGGTTTGTTTCCAAGCATCGGGTCATCTCTTTAGCTGCTCTCTTCTCCTCCTGGGGGAAACAGGAAATTGGTTATATAACCATGTAAATGTGTGGACCCCCATATTCTCTAATGTCTCCCTGCCCCCCTGTACTAACACACACATAATATTATTATTATTACTTCCTAATTCTCTTTATTGTCTCTTCCCTTAGCCAAACTCCACCAGCGAGATGGCGACTCCAGTTTCGCTAAGAGGAAGCGTAACAAAGTTCCTGTTCCCAGAGTGGATCCCAATTTAAAATTGACTATGGGGAAAAACAAAGCCATTTCGTTATTAAGGGCACAAAAATGGTCTCAGGTCAGGAAAGTATTTTGTTTATTAGTGTTGGGTTGGGGGTCTATATTAAACCCTGACAGCTAGAACCATGTTCCATATAAAGCTTCATACACACGTGTGCGTGACTCACAATGGTGTACTAACGGACGCGGGTACGTTTATGGGCACTCGGTCAGGCATTGTTAATGATCCAACACAGCGGATCATCAATGATGCCCGACTGAATGGCCGTTTCAGCCAATGGAGCGCCCATACATTAACCAATAGACAGCAAAAACGGCTGTTAGTACATTATTGTGCATCGCGGTTCGGGCACGTGATCGCACGTGTGTACGAACCTTAAGTTCCAAGTTGGTCCAGGGATTAATCTGATGGCCATCTGGATGTGGGATCAGATTGGGCATTTCCGCCTTCTCTGGATAAACTCTGAGACCGGATGGTGAAGGAAGGAACATGTCGGACCAGGTTTTTGGCTGTTAAGGTTTAATGGAGACTTTTTTTAATGTTCTAAGTTGATCCAGGGATTAGTCCGACTGCCACAGGGAGTCAGGAAGGAATTTCCCCCTGTTCTGGTGCAAATTGGCTTTGGCTCCAGATGGGGTTTTTCGCCTTCCTCTGGATCATCCTTGAGATGGGGTAGAATTTGGGTTTTATTTTGGTTGATAGGTTAGTGTGGGGTAGAATTTGGGGGGTTGTCGGGTTGGGTATAATATAAATTAATAAAAAGATCTTTAGGTATAAAAATGTGTGTCTGGAGTTTTTTGTCTCATTTTCCTCCTCACGTTATATTTCCATTTTTCATAAGGGGATTAGACTATGAATGGAAGCGGATATTTCACAACAATAGTTATGTACTTTATAGTATCAGGTTCATGAGTGGAAAACTATTATATCAAAATAATTTTAACATTAATAGACAAAACCAGTTTAGCCTCATTAAATAATATCCTTATAATTTACAGTAGGGGGTTACATTATCTCTTTTAAAACACGAGTGATACTCCTGACCTGTATAGCTCAGTTTGTGTCCTTGTGTCTAAGTGACTTTTAATATCCCTATAATTTACAGTAGGGGATACATTATCCCTTATAATAAACGGTCTTGTCATACTTCTTGACTTGCAGTGGTGGGTCCAGCTACTGTACAGTGTTACAAAATATCCCAGGAGGTAAATACCAATATTGCTACCGCAATAACACTTGAACATATACAGAAGATTAAAGGAAAAGTAAACTTTATTTTTTAAAATCCTTTTTGAAAGTTTTTCTCCCCAGAACACCTATACATTGTAAAATTATTCTCAGGTAAGTTGCATTTAGTACATGTAAGTAATAGATTCTGTAACTAAGAAGGCTTCCATGTTGTTGCCAGTACAACCCACAGCCCATGTAATCATTAAAGATCCACATCCCCTGACCCTAGTATTCACTGTCTCCATGACTTTGAAAGCTGCTTGTTACCCTGCAGTTTATTTACCAGTCAGTCTGAGTTGCTGGTAGATAAATTGCAGGGTAACAAGTTGCTTCCAAAGTCTTATAAGGGACTTCCATATTGGTGTGGAGACATCTGTAGTACATTGCAGTGGTGGTGCACCTGGTATGGCAACAGTTTTAGAAACACACAGTCCAAAAGGACACAGGTTCAAATCCCCAGACTTTTATTTTTTTACATTACATTCCTAGTAAAAAAAAAAAAAAAAGTTACCAGATGTACTAACATTCCACATTGAACCTCTGTTATGCTAGGGGTAATGAGCTATGCTTTTAGCAAGACAGACTACATGTACAAGTTGCAGATTCAATTCCCCTATTTGTGTTCTTTTCTTTCCTTCTACTTCTTTTGACAAAGGCCCAGTCTGGATATCCACAAGTTTTAAGGGCTCCTCTGAGATGTTTAATTTCTTTAGCCTTCACCTCTGTGCTAGTGGGGATGTTCTCGGCTCTGTGTTGCAGGGTTCTGATGACACCCAGCTTGTGATCTAAAGGGTGGTGGGAGTCAAACATCAAATACTGATCTGTGTGTTGGTTTTCTGTAAACCTCTACTTCCAGTTTACAGAAGGAAAGAAAAGAACAAGTGTAGCACTTTAGTTACAGTTTAGTACCAGGATGGGTTATATAACTCGGTATGCCAGGCTAGTCTACAGCAGAGCATAACCATAAGGGTTACACAAGAATACCAACAGTAAAGGCACACTGAGGCCTCAATTGTTACATCTGAAAGACCCAATACTGAAACACAAGAAAAGCGACATCATATACGCAGGGCAATGAAGAGTGCCCATATTGGTGTGTGGGGGAGACCAAAGAGCAACTGCATCAACATATGGCCCAGTACAGAAGAGCCAATTCCTCGGGTCAGGACTACATTTTAAGGATAAAGGACATACCTTTGTAGATTGTAATGTCAACATATTGGCAAAAGAACATGACTGGTTCAAGAGAGGTATCAAGGAGGCCATTTATGTGAAAATAAAGAAACCAAACCTAAATAGAGGTGGGGGGTTCGACACCAACTGTCTGCTATGTACAATGTTGTTTTGACACCTTACCCCGTGCAGTTTCGATAAAACCTCTTAGCCAATCACATCTTGCATTCAAAAGGTCCCTAACACCTGGCTGTCATATGCTAATTGGGACTTTCCAGGGTACTTACATTGCCAACAGATTCTTGTACAAGTCATTCTGAATTGAGAAATCCAGTCGGATGACTAGCGAAATGTCTTCAAGAACTAAACTTTAAGTCCAGTTGATCTAACTGGATACAACAGATATATTGTTAGGCCAAGTTTGAAAAAGTTTCAAACTTTTTTTGGGGTTGGAAATACCCTTTAAACAAAAGGTAATGATGAAACCGAGGGTCACACATATCACAATATTTAGGGGTTACATGGGGTATGGGGTGCCTCTTTTTCAAGTGTCTGGGAGTATCTATGGGAAGTGCGTGAGGGAGGTCTACATGGGAGGTCTATATGGTGTGTCTATTTGGGAATATTTGGGAAGTGTCTTAGAATAACTACATGGGGTTTCTAAGTGTCTGGGGTGTCTACATGGGGGCATCTGTATGAGGGTTGTGTCTATGAAGAGTCTGTATGAGGGGTGTCTGTACGAGGGGTGTCTGTACAAGGGGTACCTGTATGAGGGGTGTCTATGAAGTGTCTGTATGAGGGGTGTCTGTACGAGGGGTGTCTGTCAAGCAAATACTGATCCTGTTTGCACAGCGTAGGCCCAACCGACGTCAAGTTTGATTTACAGTGTACATACCTTTTAAAAGTACCTGGGGCAGGGAGGTAGGAGTGGTGCTTTCTATCTCTATGAGGAGTGGCAGCATGAAGAAATCTGCTTCTGCCAGGCTTCGTGAGTGCTTCAGTACTATCTTTAATACAGGAAAGCCCAGAACACTAACCTGGCAGATGAAAACCTCTCTGCCCCAGTCCATTTTTACAGTACAGTTGACCTTTAAAACCATGTTCTAATATACAAACTGTGGGGCAAACCACTTTTGGAACAGAGAGGGTGCTCCACTCCAACACGATGGTATTTACTTAAAAGTGGAAGTGTCTAACTAAGTTTAGCATTTTTTTTATGCCACTTATGTGAACATTTAGAAAGTATTTTTGATGGTGTTATTTGTGCTCTGTCTTTGTAGATATTACATGTTATGGACATTCCACAGTTTAACGTTGGTTGGCACACAATGGAATCACGGCATCATGTTTGGGGGAAGTTGCATGGACAATTGTTGGATTGAGAAGGCTCAATTCACAATCAAATCACTGAACCAATGCTTACTGCACAAACCTTTCTAACCTTATAACCTACCCCTGTAGTGGATTTCTATGGGCCGAACTGTAAGATTATAGCCTTATAATCTTACAGTTCCAGGAGGAGAAAAAAAACAGAAGCCAGAAAGGGGTAGGTTATAATAAATAATGCTCCCTCAACCGTGCCCTGTATAAAAGGTACTCGGCCTGCGGCCTTGTGCTTTTATATGGTCACGGAACTCCTTGGTGACTTCTAATATCCTTATAATTTACAGTTGGGGGTGCATTATCCACTATATAAACTACTCATGTCCCCATACTGACTGTGAAAACACTGCGTTTGTATTGTGAGCTACAGTATATCACACACACACAAACACACACAGACACAACTAACCACAATTTTATAATCTGGATTCTGACATCATTTATACATTGACATAACCTCATACAGATAGCAAAACAATGGGTCAGCCTGTCAGTATAAATCTATTACAAATAAACATAGACCCGTAATAATCGTATCCTGTCTGATAAATATGAGTATATACTTACATCAGCACAGAGTATAACGCTGAATCTGTCCTCCTTCTGAGTTAAGTTGTGTTTATATAAAAGAAAATCACTTTGCAAATGTCTTACTCAAAAAACAGGAAGTCCAGTCCAACAGCCATGTGACTTGTATTGGAAATTTCTGACATATTCCTTAAAATAATATTTTTTTTAAAGGGGCAATACGCCTGAAAATCAACCATTTCCCCCTAGATCTTTTATTAAATCTGTTGTAAATTTGCAACAAAAACAGTCATTGTAGGGCCACCCTTTTTCTATGAAAAGTATTATTAATATTGTTACCAGGCAGGAAAATTGCTTCACTGACATGAAACATGAGCTGGCAGTAAAATAACTCTTATGAGCAAAAATAAGAGGTAAGAACACTTGCTCCTACCTCCCATACAATTATAGATTTAAGAGGGAATGTTTTTTGTTTTTTTAACAATGCTGTTAGAATGAACTTTTTGAAAGTGAAAAGTACCTTAGCAGGAAGGTAGGTTTGATTATTCCTACCTCCCAATATAATTTCATTAAGGTGGGTCAACACGTTTGTTTTTCATCTGCCAGGTTAGTGTCTTGGGCTTTGCTTTATCAAAGATAGTGCTGAAGCAGAAGCAGTTTTCTGTGCTCCTCAGAGAAACCATATTGGCAGTGGTGTAACTATCGTGCCCACTACAGCTGATCACACTTATGCAAAGGTAAAGGTACATGCAATCAGCTGTTTAAAACTTCTGCAGGGTCGGTACGGTCTTTTAAACAGCTAATCGCATGAACTGCATTAAAAAAACCTGATTGCGGTGCGCTGGGAAGGGGAATATGTCAGGGGCCGGCCACCAAACTTATGGAGGAGCCCAGGCCCCTGCAGTTTCGTAGCTGCATATTAGGTGGTAGGAATAACCAATCCTACCTTCCTGCCCCAGGTACTGTTAATTATAACAGTTTTTTCTTAAAACGTTATAAGCACTATAGTTCTACTTCGACCCGCGAGGCACGATGTGTACGAACACCCGTTTTGGTGTGTGTATGGGCACCTTATCGGGCAAAACGGCCAATCGTTCGGGATCGTTGCCCGATCTGCTGGGCAGATCTCTGAACAAGCGACTGTTTTGGCCGATAAGGTGCCCATACAAGGGCCGATTATCGGCCGTAACGTACACATTGTGTGTTGTGAGTTGGCACCCGTGATCGCACGTGTGTACAAACCTTAAGTCTTCCTTAAGGGATTTGGGATGCAAAGTTTGTATGCAAGTTTGTTTTCAGTTGTTTTAGGGGATTTAATTTCATCCTACGTTACCTATAACATCAACAAATATTCAGTGGAAAGACGAAGGACGGATATCTGTTACATATCCGTAACAGATTGTGAAATTACATGATTTATAACATGGCCAGTAGATGGTGCTGTTTGTTGGAAGTCTATTAGGGATTAGCCATTATACCAAACTGGGGGGAAATGACATTTTGAGTTTAGTCTCACATTTTGTGAACAGCCCCTGTTGAACATTATATTAATGTGGATACAAAGTGCATTGTGCCAAGTAAGTATATATAACCCGTGATCGCTTTATCATTCTGATCTTCATAGGGCAATCCTGATCTTCTATGGCAGGGAGTTGTAGTTTTCAAATATCTGTATGGCCACAAGTTTGACATTCCTGTTCTACAACTAGAATGGTTTGGATTAGAAGTGATCTTGGTGTGACTTATTAAGGTGCCATACACTACAAAAGGAAATTGTGATCGTAAACTGACCAATACTGTGATAGACAGATGTACAATGTTAATTGAATGTAGATTTACTATACAGATTGTTCAACGTTCCATTCACTTGGTGATTAATGTCCAATGTCATCTATAGCAAGGTTACATTACATTATATTTAATTGGAAATTACTTTCCCGATCGTAATTATGATCTAATTTTGCATATTAAGATCAGGAAAATTTACAGTTTTTCCGCCAATCAATGGAATTGTCGGATTGCATGTCGGATTTTCCATAGATTCGGCCTAATGTATGGTCACCTAAAGGCTGGGTACACACCATACAATATTTTCGGCTGACTGATATTACCGTGTATCGGATGGTAAGCCCAAAATTTTGCATGGTGTGGGTGCCAACAGCCGCGAACGATCTCGGGTATGTTGGTAAATCACAGCTGAACGAGCAGTTACCTATGGGACCGCAGAATCGGTCGCGGCAAACTGTCAGCCACGGGTACTTTTTCTATGACTGACAGTGATTTGTCCTGCCTTACTGCTCGCTAGTGGCGACTGGTTGGCCTGGACAAAAGTCTCATGTGTACCCAGCTTAAGGAGTAGATTGGTGTCGTGGCCATAAAGGATTAGGTGACTGAAGTCAGGAGGAAAGTAGGTATCTGTGCTATTGTAGCAAGTGGAGTCACAATAATCTGTTTTGTACCACAAAGACGTGTTACAAAAAGACAAGAAGAAGTGTCTGTTTTATCTGTATCAGCACAGAGCGGACAACAGACATCTCAGGAGTTGATCTATTTAAAGCCCATTTCTCCTGAGAACAGCCTAGTAATAAAGCACCTAGGGCCACATCACATCTCTTGCCATTTAAATCAGCCGCATTCACGGTATTAGATGGATTAGATCCTCCCCAGATCTTCCGCCTTTTAACCACATCTCATTTTTATTTAATTACAGAAAGGAATAAATGTCCGGAGCTGCACATTGTGTAGGAGGCGCATTAGTTATGTAACGGTAGATGGATTGGATCATGGTCTAATGCACAGAGAGACTGGAGAATGAATGGAGATATAGGGGGGAGTTGCACTTGTTCCTGTGATGTAGTAACCACTTTGTGACTGTTATTGCACTGTGTGAATGCGAGCGGTAATTTGTGATCTTTTGCACGGCTTTAAATCCACAATTGAAAAGGCTTTCATATTGGTGAAAAAACAAATGCAATAATCATCGCTAAATTTACTGCATAGCTTGCACTAAGAGTTTAAAAGTCTTCGTAAATGGCGCAGGCAATGCAAAATGCGTACAAACCCCTCGCTAACTCGATATTCCATCATTTAGCATGGGTTTGCACCTAATTGTCCCCTTAGCATGGGATATTGTATCTCCCTGATAGAGAGGAACAATGTGGAATAGACAATTATAATTGGCCCCGAAATAACATAAACAATAATTAACACTGATGATATTTATTCAAATGATATAAGAAGAAACCATAAAAATTCATGTAACAACTACTATTTGGTACTGGCGCCTTCCCCATCCACCGTTAATGTCAACCGTGACCTGAGACCATACGATTGGATTGGTTTGTATTAGTGTTTGGCAGATCTGGTCCTCACTACATGGGGAACCATCTGAACCTGAGTTCAGAATGAATAAATGAAGACAATTTCCCATCATCCTCTAAGGCTGCCACAATCAATAGTTTGTTAGATCAGCTGGAAATATTGGTAATTAATGTAAGC
Organism: Hymenochirus boettgeri; assembly: GCA_019447015.1. Taxonomy (NCBI): domain Eukaryota; kingdom Metazoa; phylum Chordata; class Amphibia; order Anura; family Pipidae; genus Hymenochirus; species Hymenochirus boettgeri. The sequence continues at coordinate 221,450,237 of CM033475.1, read as the reverse complement.
AAATTTGTTTAAGGCTGGGTACACCAGAAGATATTTGCGGCCGACCGACTGACCGATTCACGGCACTTTTGGTCTCCTGGTGTGGGGCGGCCACATAATCGCCCATGTTTTACCAACAGACCCGATCGGCCATTCGTCCAATTTGGACAGATCCACCGTCCAAGCCCCACACCATCAGGACCAATCCATGGCACTATTGGTTGGTTGTCCCTTTAATATTTGCCGGTGTGTACCCAGCTTAAGGCCTGGTACACAGTACAATTCTGTACGTATCTCCCAGATGGACAGACTACCATTCAATATACTGATTGGTCGTCTGCTAGTTGGAAGTGCCTTTGCTGAAATTTAGGCACGATCTGTGCACTGCTTAAGTGGCACTTTCTGCAGATCAGACCAATCATATTCCTGGAGTTTGGCATTTATAACTTTTGTAATATAATAATAATAGAAAGGAGAGTTCTGTCTGTATTTACTCACCCGTGCCTTCAGGAGGCGCTCTTTCTCTGCAATGGCTTCACGAAGCTGGCGCTCTATTTCGGCTATTTTAGGAAATGGTCTGCAATAATGAGAAGCAATTAAGAAAAAGTTGGCGTCACCTGGAGGTCAATAAATGAAAACATCTAAAGGGGTGGCATGGGGTCCATTCCCTATTAGTACAAGGGCCTGTTTACTAGCCACATACAATTGGCTAAAAGGCAGGTGACATGGTAATAGGACGTGACAATTACCCGTAGCTGAGCTGCAGAGTAGGAATTTCATTCTGCATTTTCTCAAGGCCGAATCCCCTCGATTGGATCCGGTCCTCGCCTTGTGAAAGTCGGGCTTGAGTGATCTGCAGATTGGGACTGATGGCTAACGCAATCTGGCCACCCGCATTGTTAGAGGATACAGCAAAATGCAGTGCAAGGCCAGCACTCTCCAGGCACGCTAAAAGGCAATAGAAACCAGTGTAGGGTCAGTATATGATGTGTGAGAGAATGTCAGTCAAAATCACATTTATTTCCACTTTACATTTCTATTAAAGAAGTAAAGCTACATTCTAAATGAGCCAGAATGGAATTTTAAAACAAGGGGCATTGTGGGAAATCATCTGGCGTTGAGCAGGTTTTTGGCATTTCCTGATTTCTGAAGCTTCTCCTTGTTTTTTTCACTGCACAGTCTTGAGGACATAAGCAGGTCACCCAGTGGTTAATTAACAGCTCTGGTGAAGGGGAGAAGCTAGAGAATTCACTTTCTGTGTTACAAGACGTTATCTTGTCTATGACCCTCCCTGTAAAGGTTAAAAACATCCAATAAGAGAATTTATGCAAGGTAATTTATATTCTATCTCTAGTTCCCCTTTTAAGTGGTGTTTACCATAGTTTTAATATGGTGTATCTCAATATGCACAGAGCGTTTTATGCTGATACTTTTACGTCTGATTTTGCCGTCATTAAAGAGATACAGGGCGATGCATCTGTAAGAGGTGCACCACTACTGTTCTGGAGGTTAAGTCACGCTAACCGATGTTTTATTGATTCACTTAGCGATGCACAGAGAGCCGCTATTGCCATATAACATCGCCGGTGACTTTGCACTGTGTTGCCGATAGCGGCTCTCTGTGCATCGCCCTGTTAATATCTTTAGTAATTGCAAGTGCTCAGCCCTCCCTTTGCATCAAAGAAAACTATTGTTCCAATATTGTTACAGGGAATCCATCTCCCAGGACAGTAACACTATTTTCTTTAAAGTAAAGGTGGGTACACACCTTCCAATTATTCCTAATGACTGACCGTTCGGGTTGCCGCGACAGAGCGCGTGCTCCATAGAGGACCGCAGGATCGGTTATGGTTTTCCGACGCAGAAAACATCCAATATTTCATCCCGAACAACCGAAACACTGAAATGCCGGTCGGGCCAAATTATTGGATGGTGTGTACCCAGCTTAAGACAGGTAGAGGAAGTGCTGGCAGTAAAGCCAATTTCTAAAGATATTATCTCTTTAATGAAAGCAAAAAAGTAAAGCGAGGTAGAAATATTTGTGTCTACGTCCCATAGAATAAAAGATGATGGGAGGGAAATAGATAATTTTAGGGTTCACTAGTCCTTTATAAAAAGGAGTTTTGTAATGTAATGGTATTTACTTACAAACAGTATACACACAAGTACACACAGCACTTACAGAACATACAGTACACACAGCACTTACAGTACACACATTATTATACAGTACATTCAGTACATACAGTATACTGTATACACAGTACATGCATTACTTACAATACACACAGTACATAGAGTATACACAGTACTCACAGTACATACAGTATTATACAGTACACACAGTACATAAAGTACACACAGTAGTCACAGTTAAAAACAGTACAACGGTAGTCACAAGTAAATTACAGTCACAAGTACATAAAGTACACACAGTAGTAACAGTACATACAGTATTATACAGTACACACAGTACATAAAGTACACACAGTAGTCACAGTCAGTATTATACAGTATACACAGTATATAAAGTACACACAGTAGTCACAGTACATATAGTACACACTGTAGTCGCAGTACATACAGTACACACAGTATATAAAGTACACACAGTAGTCACAGTACATACAGTATTATATAGTACACACAGTATATAAAGTACACAAAGTAGTCACAGTACATACAGTTCACACAGAACATAAAGTACACACAGTAGTCACAGTACATACAACATTATACAGTACATAAAGTACACACAGTAGTCACTACATAAACATTTATAACGTACATAAAGTACACAAGTAGTCACAGTCATACAACATATACCCCCCCCCCTCCCCCCCCCCCCCCCCCCCTTTTCCCCCCCCCCCCCCCCCCCCCCCCCCCCCCCCCCCCTCTCCTCCCCCCCCCCCCCCCCCCCCCCCCCCCCCCCCCCCCCCCCCCACTCCCCTCCCCCCCCCCCCCCCCCCCCCCCCCCCCCCCCCCCCTCCCCCCCCCCCCCCCCCCCCCCCCCCCCCCCCCCCCCCCCCCCCCCCCCCCCCCCCCCCCCCCCCCCCCCCCCCCCCCCCCCCCCCCCCCCCCCCCCCCCCCGCCCCCCCCCCCCCCCCCCCCCCCCCTCCCCTCCCCTCCCCCCCCCCCCCCCCCCCCCCCCCCCCCCCCCCCCTCCTCCCCGCCCCCCTCCTCCCCCCCCCCCCCCCCCCCCCTACATAAAGTACAAACAGTAGTCACAGTACATACAATATTAACAGTACACACAGTATAAAGTACACACAGTAGTCACAGTACATACAGTATTAGACAGTACACACATTACTCCACAGTACACACAATAATACAGTGCATACAGTAGGCACAGTACATACTTATTCACAGTACACACAATATAGTACATACAGTACCGTATATACAGTGCACACAGCAATACTGTACAGTATACACAATAATCACAGTGCATCCAGTATATTACAGCACACAAGTATCAGTCACACGTACATACAGTATTATAACAGTACATACAGTATTATACAGTACATACAGTATTATACAGTACATACTATACAGTACATACAGTACATACAGTAGTCACGGTACATACAGTATTATACAGTACGTACTCTCCTCAACGTGGCATGGCGGCCTTCAAAACAACAATGGTCATACAGTACATACAGTAGTCACGGTACATACAGTATTATACAGTACATACAGTATTATACAGTACATACAGTACATACAGTAGTCACGGTACATACAGTATTATACAGTACATACAGTATTATACAGTACATACAGTAGTCACGTACTACGTATATAACGTACATACAGTTTATACAGTACATACAGTACACATAAGTATCATACAGTACATACAGTAGTCACAGTACAGACAGTATTATACAGTACATACAGTAGTACCAGTACATCAGTATTATACAGTACATACGTAGTCACAGTACATACAGTATTATACAGTACATACAGTAGTACAGATACAGTATATACGACATCAGTCATACATACGTATTATACACTGACATAAAAGGTTTTAGGAGAGATTGTAAATTATGTGAACTCATGTGCCATGAAGCGAAAGGGGACGGTCAGTTGGACGGACAAATGGAGCACTTGTCCTTCGTTTGGGCAAGTGTTAGTTCTTTGAAGAGCCTAGAACAAATAAACAAAAGTCTGATTAAAACAAACAATTACCACAACATACAATATAGCCTGTGGGAAACCTTTATTTGGGCATTAGAAATATTTTAGACTTCTACAGCCCTAGTAATTAATGCAGGACCAGGAGTGAAGAGATTCAGTGATTTATACTGTGGTAAGTACACCACAGGACCTTCTATGTTCCATCAATGGTGCATTTTCTACGCCGAACTGAACATTGTTTTTATTTAATAAATAAACCTTAATTCTCTGTCTAATCCCCATTTAGTTAAATTGCATTAATAGTTTGCAGCAAGGATTTAATACAGCTGCCGTTAGCCGTAATTCCGCGTAAGCCCCACGGGGGGAATTAGACTTATTAAATGAAACGCAGATCATAGGAGAATGTAAAACATGAAGCAGGAGGAATGCTGGGAATTTAAGAGAACGTATTAGTAAAATGGAATGCTTATTTAAGGAATATTAAGACCAAAGGAGAGTACGGTAGCTTTCCATGAGTGCAATAACCTCTACAGCCACTAGGTGTCAGCAAACATGTTTTGAACTACGATTGTACTCACTTTTCTAGTCGGATTTTCATTCTGTCCTGGATCCTCCTGCACAGTGATCAGTGACTGCAGACGCTCCTTCTCTGAGGATGAAACACGCCATTAGGATCCTTAACACAATCCAATGCATTTACATTAAAGTGAATGAGGACCACAGACAATCACATCTGTAGGATAAAGACTCATCCGTAGAGCTATCAGATTACTGACTGGGTAGGTCATGTACACCTACACCCTATAGGAGGATGATCTCTGGATTCTATTGGACATTAAATGTAATTGGTACAATAAACGTTACCAGGCCTATCATTATTAGCTTTGCCTGTCATGATACAGCTACCTGCCTGCATCTATATTCCTCTATCCTAGAGCTACAGTCATCTAGAAATACCTGATTCAGTGACTTGAAGATCCTAGTGTTCTCCTCACTAAGCTGGCTCCTCTCCACCTGGGCCTGCTCCTCGCTCCCCTTACTTGTTCCTCCAGACGCCGGATCTTGTCAAAGGACACGGTATTGAGTCACCATGCCAGCAATAAAGGATAAGCAATCCTTTTATGGTCTAGCTGTTAAAGACTACACATCCAGCATCCCTTGAAGGCGTTTCTCAGACGGTCCCTACCTTCCCCTGTTCAGCTCATTCTGGTGTTTGGAGATATCCTCCACGATCTGTCTGTAGGTGCTTCCCTCTCCTCTCCCGGCCGCTCTTCTCTCTAATTGCTGAAACTCCAAATCCTCGAAGGATTTACACGCTCCTTCCATCGCCTCCTCATCTGGTAGAGAGAGAATGAGCAAAACAAGTGAAATCCACCATTTAGATAAATGACTGGCAGCCTGTATACCCTAAACAGAGATGCCCCCCCTGCCCACATTGTACCTCCTGGATGTGCTTCCTAGCTGCTCCCTTAGGCTCTCTGGCTGCTTTTCAAGTTGAGATTGGCCAGTAGATGATCTTCTGCTCCAGATCCTTTATTTTTTCTTCTCATCCCAAAGTCTGAGTTTATCCTGGGGGAATAGTTAAAACCCAAAAATAAAGATGCCAAGCTATTATTATGGTTAATATGAGATAATATGATATGTGATTACAGACAGGTCCATTGCTTCAAATAGTTTATGGGGGAGACCTTGTACCAAGAGCTTACATCTATTTCTGGACCAAAGCAAATGTCATCCATCTGTTGAAATACAATTCCCATCATGCAGAGCGAAACCAAGCAAGCAGGGAAGAAGACAGGTATCCCCAAACTGGCTTTGACCTAATCTTTTAACACTGGTGGCAGGAGCTGGTAGGGTGTGTTAAGTGCAATGACATCATACTTATTGATTAAGTCTGAGGTTACAAACTGAGCAGACCAGAAAAGTCCAGTTTAAAGGCACTTGCTGACAGGCCAGATCATGGTTAAGAATATTTACTTCCCTCTCTTCCTGCCACTTCTTCTCGGTCTCTCTCAGTTTTTCGTGCAGAGCTCTGATGAGTTCTTCTTCTTTCTCTATTCTTTCCTTTGTCCTCAGTCTCCTTCCAGTAGGGCCTCCATCTCGACCTGAGATTAAAACCGACCAATAGCAAATATTTACAAACGACACACCCCAAGGAACAAGATTCTTCAGGTCAGAGCTTTATCCCTATTTAATGTGGATGTTACATTCCAAACAAATATGCAGCCTTAGGTAATATGAATTACACTAGACACTGACTGCAAAGGAAAGAAAGTAAACCTGTTTCAGCAGACATTAACCTAGACTTAACATGTATTCATTCCAGGTAGACAATTTGTAGAGTCTTCTGGGATTGTGAACTCTACTGGACCCCCAACAATAAATTGGGGTCTAAAATTAAAAGTTCTTCAATATTTCTCTGCTGTTAGAGACCATAATCCTTTGCACCCTCTGAGGCTGATCACATAACGTAAACTAGGTGTACAACAGATACGGCCCCTGAAATTACCATTTTATTAAAGGGAAAGTAAGGATTAGAACAAGACTATGTAAGATGTCAGTCCAATATATTGTCACAAAATAGTCTCCTGGTGTCACACTGGACCTAAAAGTGTTCAACTCTTAACCCAATACATATAAAGGACCAATCACTGAACAAGCCCTAACAAGAATATATTAATGTATTTGTAAGTTTAGGTATGTAGTGCAAACCTATAGCTAATAATAGACAATACTTCATCGCCCCGTACATGCATACCATCGTCTGCCCCCACAATGACACTATGGTGAGGCTTAGCTAATACATATAAAAAGATAGACAGACAGACAGATAGAAAGATAGATAATATACAAAAGATAGATAGATAAATAGATGATAGATAGATAGATGACAGAGAGATAGATAGATAGATAGATAGATAGATAGATAGATAGAAAGATAGATAGACAGATAATAGATAGATAGATAGATAGATAGATAATAGATAGATAGATAGATAGATAGATGATAGATGATAGATAGATAGATAGATAGATAGATAGATAGATAGATAGATATAGATAGATAGATGGATAGATAGATAATAGATAGATAGATAGATAGATAGATAATAGATAGATAGATGATAGATGGATAGATGGATAGATAGATAGATAGAAAGATAGATAGATAGATGATAATAGATAGATAGACAGACAGATAGATGATAGATAGATAGATAGATAGATAGATGATAATAGATAGATAGACAGACAGATAGATGATAGATAGATAGATAGATAGATAGATGATAGACAGACAGAGGGATAAGACAGGAAAATATGTCCTATAGGGCTTACAATCTAAATATATGTATTTATGGGTGTGTATCAGTCTTTTTGTACATGTGTGTACTATATATGTATTTGTGTGTACAATATATGGTGTGATACATATGTGTGTATATAATATGTCTTTGTGTATATATGTGTGTGGTGTAAATGTCTGTGGTGTAACTGGGTGTAACAATATGGCTTTGTGGTATACATGTGTGTGTTCAGTTGTGCACTTTAGACAGACATGGACATGGACAGGAAGGACAGCGATATAAAGAAGTCTGCACTTGTATTTGCATTAGACAATTCTCTGCTAAGAACCTTTTGGGTGCTTTATCTGTTAAACAAACCGGGTTTAGGTAGGAGAGAATGTGTTGCCTCCAGGCCCCTCACCTAAAAGGTCTCTCTATGTCCCCTGCAATATGTCCTTGGTGACAGTATAATGAATGACATAGGGTGGCCTCCTGTCTCTGTTCTCAGTCCATCATTGTCCTCGGGCAGGGAGCCCTGGGCGTTCATGTAAAAATGAACAGGAAAACGACAGGAGTTTGTCTATTGTGTAACGTCACAACACCCACTCTACGGAGCGCACTGTTCAGCCACAAAGCGTAAACAGCAGACAATCATCCTACAACAGGAGGGGCCAGGAGACGAACAGAGGAGCATTGTGTTGTCTCTGCAATAAGGGATCTGTCTGTCAAGTCAAACCCATCACACCGTTTAAATACAAAGTAACGACTCTCTAGTCTTAACAATACCACCAGTATCTGGGATAGTAGGATACATTAGTCGTGGGAACAAACTTCAGTACCGCTTTTATTAGAGATGTTATTAAGGGACTAATGTCTCCGTAAAGTTTCCCCGCCCACTATTAAACTGTAAGTTCACCGTAAAGCTCATGAACAAATTCACGTCAAATTACACTGCACAGACATGTAACATCTATATATAAAATCAATTTGTGAATGTATGTATGTATGTATGTTCCAGAAAAACTTCCAAAGGCTTTTCTTGATGAGACTTGGGATTCATATGTTTTAGGACCGGAATAAAACAAAGGCTACGTAACAACCTATACAAAGCACCCCTTTATCCATTTTTGCAACCCCCTTTAAGTTAATTGAGGATGAGGTCTAACCTGTGTGCTGGCATCTGGTGGTGAATCGAGGGATTGCGTAAGTTAATTGGGGATGAGATCTAACCGGTCTATTGCCATCTGGTGGTGAATCGAGGGATTGCGTAAGTTAATTGGGGATGAGATCTAACCGGTCTATTGCCATCTGGTGGTGAATCCAGGGATCGCCTAAGTTAATTGGGAAAGAGATCTGACCTAGAGGCATGCTTCAGGTCGGGTACCGAGTTTAACTGATTGTGGGTCGGGTTCGTGAGTTTTAATGGGTTGTGAGTCAGGTACAGGTCAGGAAACACATTGGCCAATGGTTAAGGTCTGGCCACTGTTAATAGAGTTTTCATAGAAATATAAAAGAATTAAGGAGAAGCTGCCATTCCTAGTGATTCAATCTTTACCTTATAGATAGACAGGCACATGCCATAAAGGCTTGGATAGACAACGTCCCTTTTGCCATTTACTGCAATGTGTAATATATCATGAGAACCTACCAACAGCCAAAGGGGGTCTAGTGATACTGGGACCTAAAGTCATCAGCATATACCCATCAACCAGATATGGCTATAGCCTAATTCACCACCAGAATGAGGCCTAGTGTTACATTGAACAGGTGCTGGACATGGTGTGCTAGTGTACATTGCACAGTGTTTGACAGTGCCGCTATGTTACATATGAATAGTGTGCTGGCACATGGTGCGGCCTAGTGTTACATATGAACAGTGTGCTGGCACATGGTGCGGCCTAGTGTTACATATGAACAGTGTTGCTGGCACATGGTGCGGCCTGTGTTAAATATGAATAGTGTGCTGGCACATGGTGCGGCCTAGTGTACATATGAACAGTGTCTGGCACATGGTGCGGCCTAGGTTACATATGAAAGTGTGCGGGCACATGGTTGCGGCTAGTGTTACATATGAATAGTGTGCTGGCCATGGTGCGGCCTAGGTTACATAGAACAGTGTGCTGGCACAGGGGCGGCTAGTGTTACATATACAGTGTGCTGGCACATGGTGTGGCCTAGTGTACATATGAACAGTGTGGCTGGCACATGGTGCGGCCTAGTGTTACATATGAACAGTGGCTGGCACATGGTGCGGCCTAGTGTTACATATGAAACGTGTGCTGACATGGTGGGCCTAGTGTTACATATGAACAGTGTGCTGGCACATGGTGCGGCCTAGTGTTACATATGAAAGTGTGCTGCACATGGTGCGGCCTAGTGTTACATATGAACAGTGTGCTGGCACATGGTGCGGCCTAGTGTTACATATGAACGTGGCTGGCACATGGTGCGGCCTAGTGGTACATATGAACAGTGCGCTGGCACATGGTGCGGCCTAGTGTTACATATGAACAGTGTGCTGGGACATGGTGCGGCCTAGTGTTACATATGAACAGTGGCTGGCACATGGTGCGGCCTAGTGTTACATATGAACAGTGTGCTGTCACATGGGGTGTTATAAATAAAATATGCATTCACATGGAATCTGTAGATTTGTTTATATTAAAACAGGAAATTCAGGCGGCAGCCCTAAGCTAAGGGGGGACAATGTGGGCGTAAAAACATCACAAGGCAGTTGGAGATGGAGGTTTAGCTAACGAAACTCTGGCACTTTGCAGGTATAGGGAGGAACATACTAGCAATACGACCAAAATACCACGAGCGCACGGGTGCCACCATACAGTATACATGGAACAAACAGCGGTTAACCCATGATCTGTGTACAGTGCACATGAATGCTGATGGACTGTGATTAGAAATCTGATTTCCTGATCTCACTAAAGATTAATAACAGAATCAGTAAAACCCGAGGAAGATTTTGCATCTACATTTGACATAAACAACCAGAACAGATACATAAAAGTAAAACTTTCTTTTTAAATGAACGGCACCTACCACAGGGTCAGTCACTCGCCATTAACTGCAATTCCTAATACAGAACCCAGCACTCAATGAATGAGAAGCCCCATACACCAGCACCAGGTACAAATCCTAAAGGCACATGGTGCACATTTCACTGTTCTAGGTACACATGGGCACATAGTTTGGCCAACGGTCCCTGAACAGCTAGGTCAAAATGTCAATGGTCCTGGTAAAAATTGATGTGTGTGACATTTTGTCGTGACCTATCATGCGTTTTATAGGAGACCACATTATATAGGGCTGCAAGGTTTGAGGGGAGGATAATGAAGTGAACCTGATCTAAGCACAGCTCTGTGCAATGGGTTTTTAAAGGTGTGTACCTATTAAAAGGCCATGTCTATAGCCCAAAGCCCCATAAATAATTACATTAAGGATCCTAATATTTGATATATTCCTCCCAATTACAACCGACAGACTCACGCCTCTCTTTAACTTAAATGAGCTGCAGAGGAGGTGCACTGGAAAGTAATGTAAGTCATGGTGGACCTCAGTGATGTATGGCTCCCCAGGAAGAAGAGCGCTACCAAACAAGAGATCTTGCGGAGATCAGGAGGAATAACTTGCTTCAGGGACCTTGGAAATAAGGGTGAATATCACAGTTGGGGGTCTTTGTTTATAATATCAATGGTGGGCATGCCATTTAAAGGGGAATATGAAAGGTTTGATCATAAGCAGGCTTATGTAATAAATGTTCTTATCGTTAAAAATGATAAAATTGCCCCAACCAATCAGATGTAGCTTTCAAAATGGTAATAACATTGATTGGTTGGGGCAAAATTAGCACCATTTTTAACCAAAAGAACTTTATTACATAGGCCTGATGGAGTCCTGAGACCATCCTTCCCCTTCCGCACATGGTTTATGGTTCGGTTCCTCCTCTTAGGGAGTGGGGTCTGGAAATACAGGTTTGTCGGGATGCAAGTCTGACAGCCTGACAGTTTGCTGATGATCACAGGATGTATGGGAATGTGTCACAGGGCAGATGGGACAGGGGAGAACCAAAATACAGAGGAGGGTGGAGGCAACTGGGAATTCTGAGACAGAGAGGGGAGGGGGACTATTTAGAACCCACTAGACTGGATGGTACAGAGAGGAGATGACAGGATAAGTCACTGCACCTGGAATGGTAACACTGATGTTGACAATACGATAAAAAAATATGCATGTGTGGATGTTATGTATAATGCCTGAGTACTTTTATGGACCTGTATGATTTCCATATACGCTGAGCTGTACATTGTAACAATACAGAATAAGTAACACTTCATATAACATAAATAAAAACAATCACAACAATAGACAAGGGGAATATAAATACATTAGAGATATGAAGTCCCTGTCCCAAAGAGCTTACAATCTAGTCCTGCCAAGCGCAGACCAGAGTCTGTATTTAATAGGCATTGGTTATGTGGCCCTGAATGAACAAGATTGTGTCTGACAGTACAGATGGTCTGGCAGTATTCAGACAACAACAAAGAAATTCAACCATGAAAACCTGTATAGGATAAATGACAAACCAAATCCCGAATAGTTTAAATGTCCATAGACGGATCATATATTGGCAGATCGGCCTCGACGTCTATGGCTCCTTATGAAATCTGAGAGTTGTAAGACTAACTTGAAATGTCTGTTATCCCTCTTTTTGCTTCATAGATGCGTCCAGTTAACAGATGTAATGGTTATAGTGGTTGTACGTTTTACGTGTGTCATATTAGCTCGGTGTGTGGTCCATTAATAGACCTTGATATATCTAATGATACTGGTGCACATGTTCCCTGGTTGTTATATAGCAGATATTTGCCTGTGATCTGATTGGTGAAATAAGAGTTTCATGGTTGGTTCTATAAATATGCATTATATAATGTATAATGTAGACCAATGATTATATATTATGACCTATCATCTATCAGAGAAAAAGTGTATCAATCTATACAATACACAAAGCCTACCAGTGTACAGTAAGGTGATTTGTCCTCAGTCAGAATTCATCTTACTTACATGCTTCATGCTAAAATAAACTACAACTCCCTGCAGTAAACCCTGAAGGCCTATAGAGTAAAGCTCTATCTAACAAAGGGACAGGGAGGGTTGGGTTACCTCAATGTTCAGCTCCCTTCTTGCAGCTGCAGCTCTCTCATGTGGTGTTCTAGTTTGAAATACGGTTCATGACTTTGAGCTGTTCGGGCTCCAGCGCTTTGAACTTCACTGCCAATGATCTTTCCTGCTGAGCAAGAAATCAAAGGCTTTAGCAGCCCAATCACAACCAATTTCATAAACAAGCCTTTCATTAAAGTGTTGGGTCTTTGTACAATGCACAGAGAACATCTGGTGTACAGGAGAGCTAAGTCTACTCTTGTACCTTCACTATAGCAATCTTCAGCCTCACACCAATGATCACAGCTGTTCGGGGATATTGGGAAACATACTTTATAGCAAGAAAACATGGATGGAGACATCTAGCTGTACTATACATGTCTACAAAGTTTGGCTCAACATAGGAGTAAAGTCTAGTGTGTTATACAGTCTAACAACAGCTCCAATAGGTAGAGGGCTGCAGGCTCCAATTGTCTATATAATCCCTTGCAAATGCCTTAAGACATGCGTAGCCTAAAACTGGTCAATATATATATAAACATAGGTGATATTTTATAATGGGAGCGCAGTGGTATATATCCTTTAAAAATCACTCAGCTAGTCACTAAGTGACTCATTTCTTATATTCTTATATCCCACTACTCCGCCCATTCCAGTGTTCATGCCTGGACAATGACTCAGCATTTTTTGCATGTTTAACTCACTAACAGAACTGCTGGAGCTGCTTCCTGCACTGCATAACAATGTCCTTCCCGCCACAAAGATTTGTTAGATACTGGGTTTAAGTTACAGAAGGTAGCTTGGGGGATTTAAGGTAGAAATGGGACAAGACTAAAATTTAAAATGTGAATGGGGTGAAGGAATCCTATACTTATGTATTATAAGAAAATAATGCTCCCCTCACATTATAATATAAGGACATTACGCCACCTCGGAGTTCCCTGCCGTATAAAAGCACTCGCTAGGCCTCGTGCTCTATATGGTCAGGGAACTCCTCGGTGGCGTAATATCCTTATATTACACTGTAAGGGGCGGCAATATCCCTTATATATAATATAAGGCTAGGATTTTCATGGGGAGGGCAGTGGCGAGAATCTATATTACAGTTACTCAGTGATGTCACTGAGTGACTTCCTGTTTCTACTGCCCCTCCCACTGTTCCCCCCCGTATATTATTTATATAGGAATCCTGTATTCTTGACAGACAAGTTCGGTCCTCTTTTCAATATGAACATTAATTAACTATTATACATTAACCCGGGATGTCCTTATAATAACTAATACAGGAAGGGCGAAGAGGACAGTCTTAACTTAAGCCGCAATCCTCGTGTCACCACCAGATGCCAGCACACAGGGTTAGACCTCATCTCCAATATAACATTCTAAGGGGTTGTAAAATGGATAAAGGGTGCTTTGTATAGGTTGGTTACGTAGCCTTTGTTTATTCGGGTCATTAAAACATATGAATCCCAAGTCTCATCAGAAAGCTTTTGGAAGTTGTCTTTCTGAACATACATACATACATACATTCACAAATTGATTTTTTAATATAGATGTTACATGTCTGTGCAGTGTAATTTGACGTGAATTTGTTCCATGAGCTTTACGGTGAAACTTACAGGTTATAGTGCGGCGGGGGAAATCTTTACGGAGACATTAGTTCACCCTTAATAAACAGTTCTCCACCATCTTGTATTTTAAACGGTGTGATGGTTGAAACTTGACAGACAGGATCACCCTTATCAGATGACAAGCACAATGCTCCTCTGTTCGTCCTGGACCCCTCCTGTTGTAGGATGATTTGTAGCTGTTTACGTTTTGGCTGTCACAGGTTGCGCTCCGTAGAGTGGGGGTTGTGACAGTTACACAATAGACAAAAACTCCGTCAGGTTTGTCTTTTCATTTTACATGAACGCCCAGGGCTCCTGCCCGAGGACAACTGATGCCGAGACAACAGAGACAGGAGACAAAGGGCCACCCTTATGTCATTCATTATACTGTCACAGGACATATTTGCAGGGGACATGAGAGACCTTTTAGGTGAGGGCGGGATCGGCAGGCAACAACATTCTCTCACTACCTAAACCCGGGTTTGTTTAACCAGATAAGCACCAAAAGGTTCTTAGCAGAGATTGTCTAATGCAACATACAAGTGCAGACTCTTTAATCGCTGTCCTTCCTGTCCATGTCCACTGTCTGTCTAAAGTGCACAACTGAACACCCAGACACATGTTAAACACCCACGAAGCCATATTGTTCACACACACACGCGGTACACACACAGACATATGTATATACACACATATGTTTAATCACAACACATATATTTGTACACAAACAATAGATCACAAACTTGATATAACACATGCAAGACCATGAATACCACACACATAATATTAATCATATTTAGATTGTTTAAGCCATATAGGACATTTGTTCTGTCTTATCCCTCTGTCGTGTCGTGTCTGCGCAGATCTATCTATTATCTATCCTATCATTCTATCATTCTGTCTATCTAGTCTATCTAGAGAGCGAGCGAGCAGGCACGAGCGAAGGCGGCGGGGGAGCGAGCGAGAGCAGCGAGCGAGAGACGGGGAGAGCGTAGCGAGCGAGCGAGGCGCAGCGAGCGAGCGAGCGAGCGATCTAGCAGCGAGCAGAGAGCGATGGGAGGAGCGAGGCGCGCGGGAGCGAGCAGCTAGCGGAGGCGGGAGAGCTAGCGAGCTAGCGAGCCAGCGAGCAGCGAGGGAGCGAGCAGCAAGCGAGCGACGCGGGAGTCGACGAGCTGACGCGGGAGCACTAGCGAGCGCGAGCGAGCGAGCGAGCAGCGGCGGAGCAGAGAGCGAGCGAGAGCGAGAGCGAGGCGAGGAGGCGGATCTAGGAGCGAGCTTAGCGAGCGAGCAGCGAGCGAGCGAGCGGGGCAGCGAGCGGGGAGCGAGCGAGCGGAGCGAGCGAGCGCTGCGGGCAGCGATACTATCTATCTATCTATCTAATCTATTATCTGTCTACTATGCTTTCTATCTATCTACTCATCTATGTATTTCTTTTTCTACTAATCCTACTATATTGATCATGTCATCACTATCATCTATTTATCTATCTATCTATCCTATCTATCTTCTATCTGTTGTATTTCATTAGATTCAAACTGGACTTGTGAAATGGTAGTTCTTTGAAATACGTTTCGCTAGCCATCCGACTGGCTTTCTCAATTCAGAATGACTTGTACCAGAATCTGGCACAATTATGTACCCTTGAAAATCCCCCAATAGCATATCACAGAGCCGTGTCGTTAAGTATGTGTGTGTGATTAGATAGTGGCTAAGAGGTGTTTATAGGCATGACAGAGTAAGTGGTTGTTAAACAAGCATTGTACAATGGCAGACATTGGTTGTCGAACCCCCCCACCTCTATTTAGGCTTGGGTTTTCTTTATTTCAAAAATGGGCCTCTTAACACCTCTCTTGAACCAGTCACTTCCTTACGCCAATATGCTTAAACATTACAATCTTTCAAAGTAGTCCTTTATCCTTAAGATGCAGCGATACACGGCGAGTGCGACTACGCCTAGGAATTGGCTCTCGTGTGCTGGGCCATACGTTGATGCGTTGCTGTTTGGTCTCCCCCCAATAAAATCAGCAGGCCATTCTTCACTGAATGCACCGCATAGATGATGTCGCTTTTCTGGATGTCTTTGGTTATTGGGTCTTTTGGATCTGTACCAATGCTGCCTCAGTGTGGTTGTTCGGTTAATAGCCGTTAGATTTTTTTTTTATGTTTC
This sequence comes from Hymenochirus boettgeri, assembly GCA_019447015.1. Taxonomy (NCBI): domain Eukaryota; kingdom Metazoa; phylum Chordata; class Amphibia; order Anura; family Pipidae; genus Hymenochirus; species Hymenochirus boettgeri. The sequence continues at coordinate 221,433,864 of CM033475.1, read as the reverse complement.
ACGCGAGAAGTGGCCTTTATTACGATTGTCTTATTGCGTGTTGAAAAATGCGTATTAATTTTCTCTGTGTAGGCGTACCTCCGCCCCTTGCTACTTTTCCATATGGTGATTGTTACACCCGTTCCATTTGGTTCTCTTTCTTCTCATGTCTTTGGTCGTGGCTAGCAGAATCTGTTTTCTATAGTTGGTGCACCGATGTGTTGTGTTCTTTTCCGTTCGCGCTACTCTTCTTTTCCTTGACAATATGGCCTCGCATTTTCCTTCCTGGTTTTCTGTTGAATTTTCCACAAGTTTTAAAGTGTTGAGTCTATGCGATGTTTCATTTCTTCGCGATCCTGCCTATATTGTTTCGCTAGTTGTTTGGGATCCGGCGTTTTTGCTTGATACCGGTGCCGTCTTACGATGGGTACCCCGTTCGCTGTACCTAGGGCTTTTCTGCATCCGCACAACCCACTGATCCGGTGGGTGCTCAGAGTCTCGTAAAACGCGGTCGGGTTGGGATTGTTTGCCGACCCTAAACTATCATTCAAATACTTGCTCTTCCCGTGTGTTGCTGGCTCTTCTCGGCTTGTCGCTGCGTTTTCAGACTATCTGGGCTTGCTAGTACTTCCATGCTATCTCTTTCCAGATTTACCACTTTTGCCGTAAAGTCTTTCTCACCATAGCAGTCCAAGAGGAATGACAGTTTGTGTTTTGCGTACCTTTTCCATGTTGAATTATTGTTTTGGTTCCACCTCTGGCCCCATGTACATGTGGTTACTGTCGAAAGATCGTGTACTTGCCTTTCCTGAGGGATTGTTAACCTCCCTATGGTTCCGTTTCTATAACATTATCTGAAATCCAGTTGGCTGGGTTGCACGACTTATGCATTAAAAGTGTATTAAGTCGCCTGTCTTTCTATACTCTTCCTCAATGCTTCAACACAGGTCGTGTGGCGTCGATATTCCACATGAGCGCTGTTGAAATGGACTTTTGATTAGCCACCCTATTCTATCTCAGCCCCAATCCATGTTTTTATGACCTTATAGAAACTGTTATTCCCTGGTATTTGAAATAGGGTGGTATTCAGGCCACAAGTCCAACAGGAAAAACACGTGTTCTGGGTGGAGATCAGTTCTGCTGGTAAGAGTGCTGTCTTGGCCCAGCGTTTCTCACCATGTCCAACAGCTCCTGTGGTGGTATATACAAGTGAATAGAGAAGTCACATCATGGCACACCATAGTTCTTCTACACCGAGTACTATATCTTCAATCTTGTTGGGAAAGTTGTAAATCCTGAGAGTTCTGGATGTGATGCTTAGAACTTCCCACCAAAGGTCCTAAGAGGTTAGCTAAGTATTGTGCCACCTTGTATGTTACCAGGAGTTAGTTGAGTGCTGCGTGACTATAGGTCTTAGTGGGGCCCTTCCTTATGTATCTTTGGGAGTCATATATGCATGGATGTGCCTCTCACCGTGGTTAGAGAGCGATGATACATTGCTCGGTCAATGGCTTTATCCTTTGAAGCTGTATGTAGATAGTCTATGACTCTTTTCTTCTGTAACGGGTGGTGGGATCCCTGTGTAAAGCCTCATATGTGTTGTTATCGGCCAGGAGCATGATACACTTATCATGGTAGTCGGAGGTGTTGAGTACCACTGTGCATCTTCTTTATCTGCGGTAGAAGTAGAATGGTGATACTGGAATCTTTTCTTGAGGGATGTTAGGCCTCTTCTTTCCTGTGTAGTCAGGTAGATGAAGGAGTTTTAGCACTTGCTAACGGCTGCAATGATACCTTAAGGCAGAAGTGTTCTGCTTTTCACTCAGCTGTACTGTATATTATTCTGTGGATAGAGGCCTTCTGTCTGTGGCTCTATTAATTACCAATCTTACGTCTGCAGGGGATGTTTACGCGTGGTGCTCATTCCAATCGTTTCTTGTCCACTGCTACAAGTTTGCATTGGTTTTTACACCCTTACTATGGGCATTCACTTATTTTACACACCGCCGTCTTAGATATGCCAATTCACACACCCTTAACATCCTGGCTGTGTATGCTATGCATTGGATTTTTTCTCGGGTACATAATTGCCACAGATTCCTGTACAAGTCATTCTGAATTGAGAAAGCCAGTCGGATGACTAGCGAAACGTCTTCAAAACTACATTTCAAGTCCAGTTGATCTATGAATACAACAGATATATACCATGACCTGGATGATGAGAACCTTCACAAGCATATCTATCTATCTACTTATCATCTATTCTTTATCTATCTATCTTTTGTATATACTCATCTTTCTTTCTATCTGTTGTCTGTCTATCTTTTTTATATTATTAGCTAAAGCCTCATCCATATGTGCAATGTTGGGGGCAGACGATGTGTATGCATGTACGGGGCGATGAAGTATGTATTGATTTGTCTATTATTTAGCTATAGGTTTGCACTACATACCTAAACTTACAAATACATTAATATATTCTTGTTAGGGCGTGTTCAGTGAGGTCCTTATATGTATTGTATTGTATTAATGTTAAGGTTGAACACTTTAGGTCCAGTGTGACCCAGGAGACTATTTTGTGACAATATATTGGACTGACATCTTACATAGTTGTTTCTAATCCTTACTTTCCCTTTAATAAAATGGTAATTTCAGGGGCCGTATCTGTTGTACACCTATCGTTATTGTGATCAGCCTCAGGAGGTTGGTAGCAAAGGATTATTGGTCTCTCAACAGCAGAGGAAATATTGAAGAATTTTTATAACCCAATATTCATTTGTTGGGGGTCCAGTAGAGTTACACATCCCAGAGACTCTATCAAATTGTCATACCTGGAATGAAACATGTTAAGTCTATGGTTAATGTCTGCTGATAACAGGTTTACTCTCTTTCCTTTGCAGTCAGTGTAGTGTATATTCATTTTATAAGGCGGCATATTTGTTTGGAATGTAATATCCACATTAAATAGGGATAAAGCTCTGACCTGAAGAATCTTGTTCCTTGGGGGTGTGTCTGTTTGTAAATATTTGCTATTGGTCGGTTTTAATCTCAGGTCGAGTGGGGTGGCCCTACTGGAAGGGGAGCTGAGGACAGAAAGAGAAAGAATAGAGAGAAGAAGAAACTCATCAGAGCTCTGCACGAAAAACTGAGAGAGACAGAGAAGAAGTGGCAGGAAGAGGAGGAGAAGGTAAAATATTCTTAACCATGATCTGGCCTGTCAGCAAGTGCCTTTAAAACTGGACTTTTCTGGTCTGCTCAGTTTGTAACCTCAGACTTAATACATAAGTATGATGTCATTGCACTTAACACACCCTACCAGCTCCTGCCACCAGTGTTAAAAGATTAGGTCAAAGCCAGTTTGGGGATACCTGTCATCTTCAGCCTGATGCTTGGTTTCAGCTGCATGATGGGAATTGTATTTCAACAGATGGATGACATTTGCTTTGGTCCCAGAAATAGATTGTAAGCTCTTGGTACAAGGTCTCCCCCCATTAAATCTATTTGAAGCAATGGACCGTCTGTATATCACAATCATTATATTCTCATATTAACTCATATAAATAGCTTGGCATCTTTATTTTGGGTTTTAACTATTCCCCCAGGATAAACTCAGACTTTGGGATGAGAAGAAGAAAATAAAGGATCTGGAGCAGAAGATCATCTACTGCCAATCTCAACTTAAAAGCAGCCAGAGGCTAAGGGAGCAGCTAAGGAAGCACATCCAGGAGGTACAATGTGGGCAGAGGGGGGATCTCTGTTATAGGGATACAGGCTGCCAGTCATTTATCTAAATGGCGGGATTTCACTCGTTGTGTCATTCTCTCTCTACCAGATGAAGGAGGCGATGGAGGAGCTGTGAAATCCTTCGAGGATTTGGAGTTTCAGCAATTAGAGAGAGAGCGGCCGGGAGGAGGAGAGGGAAGCATCCTACAGACAGATCGTGGAGGATATCTCCAAACACCAGAATGAGCTGAACGGAGGAAGGTAGGGACCGTCTGAGAAACGCCTTCAAGGGATGCTGGGATGTGTAGGTCTTTAACAGCTAGACCATAAAAGGATGCTTATCCTTTATTGCTGGCATGGTGACTCAATGACCGTGTCCTTTAGGACAAGATCCTGCGTCTGGAGGAACAAGTAGGGGAGCGGAGGAGCAGGCCCAGGTGGAGAGGAGCCAGCTTAGTGAGGAGAACACTAGGATCTTCAAGTCACTGAATCAGGTATTTCTAGATGACTGTAGCTCTAGGATAGAGGATAGTAAGATGCAGGAGGTAGCTGTATCATGACAGGCAAAGCTAATAATGATGGCCTGGTAACGTTTTATTGTACCAATTACATTTAATGTCCATAGAATCCAGAGATCATCCTCCTATAGGTGTAGGTGTACATGACCTACCCAGTCAGTAATCGATAGCTCTACAGGATGAGTCTTTATCCTACAGAATGTGATTGTCTGTGGTCCTCATTCACTTTAATGTAAATGCATTGGATTGTGTTAAGGATCCTAATGGCGTGTTTCATCCTCAGAGAAGGAGCGTCTGCAGTCACTGAACTCACTGTGCAGGAAGGATCCAGGACAGAATGAAAATCCGACTAGAAAAGTGAGTACAATCGTAGTTCAAAACATGTTGTCTGACACCTAGTGGCTTGTAGAGGTTATTGACTCATGGAAAGCTACCGTATCTCCTTTGGTCTTAATATTCCTTAAATAAGCATTCCATTTTACTAATACGTTTTTAAATTTCCCAGCATTCCTCCTCTTCAGTTTTACATTCTCCTATGATCTGCGTTTCATTTAATACATTCCAAGTCTAATTCTCCCCCGTGGGGCTTTAACGGGAATTACGGCTAAACCAGCTGTATTAAATCCTTGCTGCAAACTATTAATGCAATTTAACTAAATGGGGATTAGACAGAGAATAAGGTTTATTTATTAAATAAAACAATGTTCAGTTCGGCGTAGAAAATGCACCATTGATGGAACATAGAAGGTCCTGTGGTGTACTTACCACAGTATAAATCACTGAATCTCTTCACTTCCTGGTCCTGCATTACATTACTAGGGCTGTAGAAGTCTAAAATATTTCTAATGCCCAAATAAAGGTTTCCCACAGGCTATAGTATGTTGTGGTAATTGTTTGTTTTAATCAGACTTTTGTGTGTATTTGTTTCAGGCTCTCTCAAAGAACTAACAGCTTGCCCAAACGAAGGACAAGTGCTCCATTTGTCCGTCCAACTGACCGTCCCCTTTCGCTTCATGGCAACGTGAGTTCACATAATTTACAATCTCTCTAAAACCTTTTATGTCAGTGTATAATACTGTATGTACTGTGAATACTGTAGTACTGTATAATACTGTATGTACTGTGACTACTGTATGTACTGGTATATACTGTTGTACTGTGACTACTGTATGTCTGTATAATACTGTATGTACTGGACTACTGTATGTACTGTATAATACTGTATAGTACTGTGACTACTGTATGACTGTATTATACGTATGTACTGTGACTACTGTATGTACTGTATAATACTGTATGTACTGTATATATGTATTTACGTGACTACTGTATGTACTGTATGTACTGGTATAATACTGTAGTACGTATAATACTGTATGTACGTTGACTACTGTATGTACTATGTATGTATAATACTGTAGTACTGTATAATACTGTATGTACTGGACTACTGTATGTACTGTATGTACTGTATATGATGTTACTGTGACTACTGTATGTACTGTATGTACTGTATAATACTGTATGTACTGTATTATGTTAATACTGTATTATATGTATAATACTGTGTACTGGACTACTTGTGTGCTGTAATAACTGGATGCACTGTGATTATTGTGTATATATGTACAGTATGTGCTGTGTGCACTGTATATACGGTACTGTATGTCTATTGTGTGTACTGTGAATAATGTATGTAGTGGCCTACTGTATGCACTGTATTATGTGGTGTACTGTGAGTATGTGTGTACTGTGCTACTGTATGTACTGGTGTACTGTCTAATACTGTATGTACTGTGACTACTGTGTGTACTTTATGTACGCGTGTACGTATAAATTGTTTATGTCTGTGACTAGTGTGTGTACTTTATGTACGGTATAAGTTGTATGTACTGTGACTACTGTGTGTACTTACTGTTTATGACTATATGTTGTATGTACTGTGACTACGTGTGTACGTTAATGTGTACTGTATAATATTGTATGTACTGTGACTACGTGTGTGTACTTTATGTACGTGTTTATATAATGTTGTATGTACTGTGACTACTGTGTGTACTTATGTTACTGTAATGTTGTTGTATGTGACTACTGTGTGTACTTTATGTACTGTATAATGTTGATTGAACTCGTGACCTACTGTTTGTGTACTTTATGTTCTTGTCCGAATCTCATCCCCAATTAACTTACGCAATCCCTCGATTCACCACCAGATGCCAGCACACAGGTTAGACCTCATCCTCAATTAACTTAAAGGGGGTTGCAAAAATGGATAAAGGGTGCTTTGTATAGGTTGTTACGTAGCCTTTGTTTTATTCCGGGTCCTAAAACATATGAATCCCAAGTCTCATCAAGAAAAGCCTTTTGGAAGTTTTTCTGGAACATACATACATACATACATTCACAAATTGATTTTTATATATAGATGTTACATGTCTGTGCAGTGTAATTTGACGTGAATTTGTTCCATGAGCTTTACGGTGAACTTACAGGTTTATAGTGGGCGGGGGAAACTTTACGGAGACATTAGTTCACCCTTAATAAACATCGTTTCTCCACCATCTTGTATTTTAAACGGTGTGATGGGTTTGAACTTGACAGACAGGATCCCTTATTGCAGAGACAAGCACAATGCTCCTCTGTTCGTCTCCTGGCCCCTCCTGTTGTAGGATGATTGTCTGCTGTTTACGCTTTGTGGCTGAACAGGTGCGCTCCGTAGAGTGGGTGTTGTGACAGTTACACAATAGACAAACTCCTGTCAGTTGTCCTGTTCATTTTTACATGAACGCCCAGGGCTCCCTGCCCGAGGACAATGATGGACTGAGAACAGAGACAGGAGGCCACCCTATGTCATTCATTATACTGTCACCAAGGACATATTGCAGGGGACATAGAGAGACCTTTTAGGTGAGGGGCCTGGAGGCAACAACATTCTCTCCTACCCTAAACCCGGGTTTGTTTAACAGATAAAGCACCAAAAGGTTCTTAGCAGAGAATTGTCTAATGCAAATACAAGTGCAGACTTCTTTATATCGCTGTCCTTCCTGTCCATGTCCATGTCTGTCTAAAGTGCACAACTGAACACACACATGTATACACACAAAGCCATATTGTTCACACACACACGGGTACACACACAGACATATTATATACACACATATGTAATCACACACATATATTGTACACACAAATACATATATAGTATACACACATGTACAAAAAGACATGAATACACACACATAAATATACATATATTTAGATTGTAAGCCATATAGGACATATTTTTCTGTCTTATCCCTCTGTCTGTCTGTCTGTCTATCATCTATCTATCTATCTATCTATCTGTCTATCTATCTATCTATCTGTCTATCTATCTATCATATATCTATCTATCTATCACCTATCTATCTGTCTATCTATCTATTATCATCTATCTATCTATCTTTATATCTATCTATCTATCTATCTATCATCTATCTATCTATCTATCTATCTATCATCTATCATCTATCTATCTAAAGTGTCTGTTTATCTGTATCAGCACAGAGCGGACAACAGACATCTCAGGAGTTGATCTATTTAAAGCCCATTTCTCCTGAGAACAGCCTAGTAATAAAGCACCTAGGGCCACACACATCTCTGCCATTTAATCAGCCGCATTCACGGTATTAGATGGATTAGATCCTCCCCAGATCTTCCGCCTTTTAACCACATCTCATTTTATTTAATACAGAAAGGAATAATGTCCGGAGCTGCACATTGTGTAGGAGGCGCATTAGTTATGTAACGGTAGATGGATTGGATCATGGTCTAATGCACAGAGAGACTGGAGAATGAATGGAGATATAGGGGGGAGTTGCACTGTTCCTGTGATGTAGTAACCACTTGTGACTGTTATTGCACTGTGTGAATGCGAGCGGTAATTTGTGATCTTTTGCACGGCTTTAAATCCACAATTGAAAAGGCTTTCATATTGGTGAAAAAACAAGTGCAATAATCATCACTACATTTACTGCATAGCTTGCACTAAGAGTTTAAAAGTCTTCGTAAATGGCGCAGGCAATGCAAAATGCGTACAAACCCTCGCTAACTCGATATTCCATCATTTAGCATGGGTTTGCACCTAATTGTCCCCTTAGCATGGGATATTGTATCTCCCTGATAGAGAGAACAATGTGGAATAGACAATTATAATTGGCCCCGAAATAACATAAAACAATAATTAACACTGATGATATTTATTCAAATGATATAAGAAGAAACCATAAAAATTCATGTAACAACTACTATTTGGTATGGCGCCTTCCCCATCCACCGTTAATGTCAACCGTGACCTGAGACATACGATTGGATTGGTTTGTATTAGTGTTTGGCAGATTGGTCCTCACTACATGGGAACCATTGAACCTGAGTTCAGAATGAATAAATGAAGACAATTTCCCCATCATCCTCTAAGGCTGACACAATCAATAGTTTGTTAGATCAGCTGGAAATATTGGTAATTAATGTAAGCAAATTTGTTTAAGGCTGGGTACACAGAAGATATTGCCGGCGACCGACTGACCGATTCACGGGCACTTTTGGTCTCTGGTGTGGGGCGGCACATAATCGCCCATGTTTTACCAACAGACCCGATCGGCCATTCGTCCAATTTGGACAGATCCACCGTCCAAGCCCCACACAATCAGGACCAATCCATGGCACTATTGGTTGGTTGTCCCTTTAATATTTGCCGGTGTGTACCCAGCTTAAGGCTGGTACACAGTACAATTCTGTACGTATCTCCAGATGGACAGACTACCATTCAATATACTGATTGGTATCTGCTAGTTGGAAGAGCCTTTGCGTGAAATTTAGGCACGATCTGTGCACTGCTTAAGTGGCACTTTCTGCAGATCAGACCAATCATATTCCTGGAGTTTGGCATTATAAACTTTTGTAATATAATAATAATAGAAAGGAGAGTTCTGTCTGTATTTACTCACCCGTGCCTTCAGGAGGCGCTCTTTTCTCGCAATGGCTTCACGAAGCTGGGCTCTATTTCGGCTATTTAGGAAATGGTCTGCAATAATGAGAAGCAAATAAGAAAAAGTTGACGTCACCTGGAGGTCAATAAATGAAACATCAAAGGGGTGGCATGGGGTCCATTCCCTATTAGTACAAGGGCTGTTTACTAGCCACATACAATGGCTAAAAGGCAGGTGACATGGTAATAGGACGTGACAATACCCATAGCTGAGCTGCAGAGTAGGAATTTCATTCTGCATTTTCTCAAGGCCGAATCCCCTCGATTGGATCCGGTCTGCCCTTGTGAAAGTCGGGCTTGAGTGATCTGCAGATTGGGACTGATGGCTAACGCAATTTGGCCACCCGCATTGTTAGAGGATACAGCAAAATGCAGTGCAAGGCCAGCACTCTCAGGCACGCTAAAAGGCAATAGAAACCAGTGTAGGGTCAGTATACGACGTGTGAGAGAATGTCAGTCAAAATCACATTTATTCCACTTACATTCTATTAAAGAAGTAAAGCTACATTCTAAATGAGCCAGAATGGAATTTTAAAACAAGGGGCATTGTGGGAAATCATCTGGCGTTGAGCAGGTTTTTGGCATTTCCTGATTTCTGAAGCTTCTCCTTGTTTTTTTCACATGCACAGTCTTGAGGACATAAGCAGGTCACCCAGTGGTTAATTAACAGCTCTGGTGAAGGGGAGAAGCTAGAGAATTCACTTTCTGTGTTACAAGACGTTATCTTGTCTATGACCCTCTCTGTAAAGGTTAAAAACATCCAATAAGAGAATTTATGCAAGGTAATTATATTCTATCTCTAGTTCCCCTTTTAAGTGGTGTTTACCATAGTTTTAATATGGTGTATCTCAATATGCACAGAGCGTTTTATGCTGATACTTTTACATCTGATTTTGCCGTCATTAAAGAGATACAGGGCGATGCATCTGTAAGAGGTGCATCACTACTGTTCTGGAGGTTAAGTCACGCTAACCGATTTTATTGATTCACTTAGCGATGCACAGAGAGCCGCTATTGCCAATAACATCGCCGGTGACTTTGCACTGTGTTGCCGATAGCGGCTCTCTGTGCATTGCCCTGTTAATATCTTAGTAATTGCAAGTGCTCAGCCCTCCCTTTGCATAAAGAAAACTATTGTTCCATATTGTTACAGGGAATCCATCTCCCAGGACAGTAACACTATTTTCTTTAAAGTAAAGGTGGGTACACACCTTCCAATTATTCCTAATGATGACCGTTCGGGTTGCCGCGACAAAGAGCTGCTCCATAGAGGACGCAGGATCGGTTATGGTTTTCCGACGCAGAAAACATCCAATATTTCATCCCGAACAACCGAAAACTGAAATGCCGGTCGGGCCAAAATTTGGATGGTGTGTACCCAGCTTAAGACAGGTAGAGGAAGTGCTGGCAGTTAAAGCCAATTTCTAAAGATATTATCTCTTTAATGAAAGCAAAAAAGTAAAGCGAGGTAGAAATATTTGTGTCTACGTCCCATAGAATAATAGATGATGGGGAGGGAAATAGATAATTTTAGGGTTCACTAGTCCTTTATAAAAGGAGTTTTGTAATGTAATGGTATTACTTACAAACAGTATACACAAGTACACAAGCATTACAGAACATACAGTACACACAGCACTTACAGTACACACATATTATACAGTACATTCAGTACTACAGTATACTGTATAACAGTACATGCATTACTTACATACACACAGTACATAGAGTATACACAGTATCACAGTACATACGTATTATAAGTACACACAGTACATAAAGTACACACAAGTCACGTACATACATACACATACACCAGTACATTACAGTACACACGTACAAAAGTACACACAGTAGTACAGTACATACAGTATTATCAGTACACACAGTAACATAAAAGTACACACAGTAGTCACAGTCAGTATTATACAGTTACAACAGTAATAAAGTACACACAGTAGTCTCACAGACATATAGTACACACTGTAGTCGCAGTACATACGTACACACAGTATATAAAGTACACACAGTAGTCACAGTACATACAGTATTATTAGTACACACAGTATTATAAAGCCACAAGTAGTCACAGTACATACAGTTCACACAGAACATAAAGTACACACAGTAGTCACAGTACATACAACATTATACAGTACATAAAGTACACACAGTAGTCACAGTACATACAACATTATACAGTACATAAAGTACACACAGTAGTCACAGTACATACAACATTATACCGTACATAAAGTACACACAGTAGTCACAGTACATACAATATTATTACAGTAACACACAGTACATAAAGTACACACAGTAGTCACAGTACATACAACATTATACAGTACATAAAGTACACACAGTAGTCACAGTACATACAACATTATACCGTACATAAAGTACACACAGTAGTCACAGTACATACAATATTATACAGTACACACAGTACATAAAGTACACACAGTAGTCACAGTACATACAGTATTAGACAGTACACACAGTACATACAGTAGGCACAGTACACACATTACTCACAGTACACACAATAAATACAGTGCATACAGTAGGCACAGTACATACATTATTCACAGTACACACATATAGTACATACAAGTACCGTATATACAGTGCACACAGCACATACTGTACAGTATACACAATAATCAAAGTGCATCCAGTATATTACAGCACACAAAAGTAGTCACAGTATACAGTATTATACAGTACATACAGTATTATACAGTACATACAGTACATACAGTATTATACAGTACATACAGTACATACAGTAGTCACAGTACATACAGTATATACAGTACTACAGTAACAGTAGTCACATACATATATACAGTACGTACGTATTATACATATACAGTACATACAGAGTCGGTACATACAGATATACAGTACATACAGTATTATACGTACATACAGTACATACAGTAGTCACCGGTACATACAGTATATACAGTCATACAGTATTATACAGTAAATCAGTAGTCACAGTACATACAGTATTATACAGTACATACATAGTCCAAGTCATACAGTATTAACATACATACAGTAGTCACAGTACATACAGTATTATACAGTACATACAGTAGTCACAGTACATACAGTATTATACAGTACATACAGTAGTCACAGTCATACAGTATTATACAGTACATACAGTAGTCACAGTACATACAGTATTATACACTGACATAAAAGGTTTAGGAGAGATTGTAAATTATGTGAACACTCTGTTGCCATGAAGCGAAAGGGGACGGTCAGTTGGACGGACAAATGGAGCACTTGTCCTCGTTTGGGCAACTGTTAGTTCTTTGAAGAGCCTGAACAAATACAACAAAAGTCTGATTTAAACAAACAATTACCACAACATACATATAGCCTGTGGGAAACCTTTATTTGGGCATTAGAAATATTTTAGACTTCTACAGCCCTAGTAATGTAATGCAGGACCAGGAAGTGAAGAGATTCAGTGATTTTATACTGTGGTAAGTACACCACAGGACCTTCTATGTTCCATCAATGGTGCATTTTCTACGCCGAACTGAAACATGTTTTTATTTAATAAATAAACCTTAATTCTCTGTCTAATCCCCATTAGTTAAATTGCATTAATAGTTTGCAGCAAGGATTTAATACAGCTGCGTTAGCCGTAATTCCCGTTAAAGCCCCACGGGGGAGAATTAGACTGGAATGTATTAAATGAAACGCAGATCATAGGAGAAGTAAAACATGAAGCAGGAGAATGCTGGGGAATTAAGATGAACGTATTAGTAAAATGGAATGCTTATTTAAGGAATATTAAGACACAAGGAGAGACGGTAGCTTTCCATGAGTGCAATAACCTCTACAGCCCTAGGTGTCAGAAACAATGTTTTGAACTACGATTGTACTCACTTTTTAGTCGGATTTTCATTCTGTCCTGGATCCTTCCTGCACAGTGAGTTCAGTGACTGCAGACGCTCCTTCTCTGAGGATGAAACACGCATTAGGATCCTTAACACAATCCAATGCATTTACTAAAGTGAATGAGGACCACAGACAATCACATCTGTAGGATAAAGACTCATCCTGTAGAGCTATCAGATTACTGACTGGGTAGGTCATGTACACCTACACCCTATAGGAGGATGATCTCTGGATTCTATTGGACATTAAATGTAATTGGTACAATAAAACGTTACCAGGCCTATCATTATTAGCTTTGCCTGTCATGATACAGCTACCTGCCTGCATTTTACTATCCTCTATCCTAGAGCTACAGTCATCTAGAAATACCTGATTCAGTGACTTGAAGATTAGTGTTTCTCCTCACTAAGCTGGCTCCTCTCCACCTGGCTGCTCCTCGCTCCCTACTTGTTCCTCCAGACGCAGGATCTTGTCCTAAAGGACACGGTCATTGAGTCACCATGCCAGCAATAAAGGATAAGCATCCTTTTATGGTCTAGCTGTTAAAGACCTACACATCCCAGCATCCCTTGAAGGCGTTTCAGACGGTCCCTACCTTCCTCTGTTCAGCTCATTCTGGTGTTTGGAGATATCCTCCACGATCTGTCTGTAGGATGCTTCCCTCTCCTCCTCCCGGCCGCTCTCTCTCTAATTGCTGAAACTCCAAATCCTCGAAGGATTTCACAGCTCTTCCATCGCCTCCTTCATCTGGTAGAGAGAGAATGACACAACGGTGATGAAACCCGCCCATTTAGATAAATGACTGGCAGCCTGTATACCTATAACAGAGATGCCCCCTCTGCCCACATTGTACCTCCTGGATGTGCTTCCTAGCCGCTCCCTTAGGTCTCTGGCTGCTTTTCAAGTGAGATTGGCAGTAGATGATCTTCTGCTCCAGATCCTTTATTTTCTTTTTCTCATCCCAAAGTCTGAGTTTATCCTGGGGGAATAGTTAAAACCCAAAAATAAAGATGCCAAGCTATTTATATGAGTTAATATGAGATAATATGATATGTGATATACAGACGGTCCATTGCTTCAAATAGATTAATGGGGGGAGACCTTGTACCAAGAGCTTACAATCTATTTCTGGGACCAAAGCAAATGTCATCCATCTGTTGAAATACAATTCCCATCATGCAGCTGAAACCAAGCATCAGCTGGAAGATGACAGGTATCCCCAAACTGGCTTTGACCTAATCTTTTAACACTGGTGGCAGGAGCTGGTAGGGTGGTGTTAAGTGCAATGACAATCATACTTAGTATTAAGTCTGAGGTTACAAACTGAGCAGACCAGAAAAGTCCAGTTTTAGGCACTGCTGACAGGCCAGATCGGAAATGGTTAAGAATATTTTACTTCTCCTCCTTTCCTGCCACTTTCTCTGTCTCTCTCAGTTTTTCGTGCAGAGCTCTGATGAGTTCTTCTTCTTTCTTATTTTCCTTCTGTCCTCAGCTCCCTTCCAGTAGGGCCACCTCCATTCGACCTGAGATTAAAACCGACCAATAGCAAATATTTACAAACAAGAACACCCCCCAAGGAACAAGATTCTTAGGTCAGAGCTTATCTCCTATTTAATGTGGATATACATTCCAAACAATATGCAGCCTTAGTTAAATATGAATTACACTACACTGACTGCAAAGGAAAGAGAAGTAAACCTGTTTCAGCAGACATTAACCATGACTTAACATGTATTCATTCCAGGTATGACAATTTGTAGAGTCTTCTGGGATGTGTAACTCTACTGGACCCCCACAATAAATTGGGGTCTAAAATTAAAAGTTCTTCAATATTTCCTCTGCTGTTAGAGACCATAATCCTTTGCTACCTCCTGAGGCTGATCACATAACGTAAACTAGGTGTACAACAGATACGGCCCCTGAAATTACCATTTTATTAAAGGGAAAGTAAGGATTAGAAACAAGACTATGTAAGATGTCAGTCCAATATATTGTCACAAAATAGTCTCCTGGTGTCACACTGGACCTAAAAGTGTTCAACTCTTATACATATAATACAATACAATACATATAAAGGACCAATCACTGAACACGCCCTAACAAGAATATATTAATGTATTTGTAAGTTTAGGTATGTAGTGCAAACCTATAGCTAAATAATAGACAATCAATACATACTATCGCCCCGTACATGCATACACATGTCTGCCCCCACAATTGCACATATGGATGAGGCTTTAGCTAATAATATAAAAAGATAGACAGACACAGATAGAAAGAAGAAAGATAGATAATATACAAAAGATAGATAGATAAATAGAGATATAGATAGATAGATAGATAGATATGCTTGTGAAGGTTCTCATTCATCCAGGTCATGGTATATCTGTTGATTCAATAGATCAACTGGACTTGAAATGTAGTTCTTGAAGACGTTTCGCTAGTCATCCGACTGGCTTTCTCAATTCAGAATGACTTTGTACAGGAATCTGTGGAATTATGTACCCTGGAAAAATCCCAATTGCATATCACAGCCAGGTGTTAAGGGTGTGATTGGATAGTGGCTAAGAGGTGTTATTAGGAATGCCCAGAGTAAGGTGTTAAAACAGCATTGTACATGGCAGACAGTTGGAATCACCCCTAAAGCCATCCCTGTGGTGGATATTATAGCAGCCACAGAAGCCTCTATCCACAGTAATAAGGTATCACAGAGTGAGCAGAACAACTTCGCCTTAAGGTATCTGCAGCCTTAGCCAGTGCTAAAAAACTCTTATTAACCTGACTACACAGGAAGAAGAGCCTTAACATCCCTCAAGAAAGATTCCAGTATCACCATTCTACCGGCAGATAAAGGAAGATGCACAGTGGTACTCAACTCAGACTACCATGATAAGGTGACCAGCTCCTGGCCGATAACAACACATATGAGGCTTTAACAAGGGATCCCACCAGCCGTTAAAAGAAAAAGAGTCATAGACTTACTACACAGCTTCAAAAGGATAAAGCCATTGACCGAGCAATGTATCATCGCTCTACCCTGGTGAGGCACATCCATGCATATATGGACTCCCAAAGATACATAAGGAAGGGGCCCACTAAGACCTATAGTCAGCAGCATCAACTCTGTAACATACAAGGTGGCAAAATATCTAGCTAACATCTTAGGACCTTTGGTGGGAAGTTCTAAGCATCACATCCAGAACTCTCAGGATTTCACCAACAAGATTGAAGATATAGTACTCGGTGTAGAAGAAACTATGGTGTCCTATGATGTGACTTCTCTATTCACTTGTATACCCACCAGGGGCTGTTGACATGGTGAGAAACGGCTGGGCCAAGACAGCACTTTACCAGCAGAACTGATCTCAACCCAGAACAGGTGTTGTTCCTTGTTGGACTGTGCCTGAATACCACCTATTTCAAATACAGGGATAAGTTCTATAAGCAAAAACATGGATGTTGCTATGGGATCTCCAGTTTTCACCTATTGTGGCCACACCTTTACATGGAGGGAGGTAGAAACACAGGCGCTTAATACCTTTAAGGGCATAGCACCCAGCCACTGGTTCAGATATGTTGATGACACCTGGGTTAAAATCCACCAGAAGGAAGTACAAGCTTTCACAGAACACATTAATGCGGTGGACCAAAACATTAAATTCACAAGGGAAGAGGTACAAAACAACAAAACTGGCTTTCTGGACTGCTTGGTAGAAGTTAAGGAAAAATGGTAAACTGGAAGTAGAGGTTTTACAGAAAAACCAAACACAAACAGATCAGTATTTGTGTTTGACTCCCACCACCCTTTAGATCACAAGCTGGTGTCATCAGAACCCTGCAACACAGAGCCGAGGAACCACCCACTAGCACAGAGGCGAAGGCTAAAGAAATGAAACATCTCAGAGGAGCCCTTAAAAACTTGTGGATATCCAGACTGGGCCTTTGTCAAAAGAAAGTAGAAGGAAAGAAAAGAACACAAATACCAACAGTGAAGGGGAAAAGCAAGACAGGAGGAAAGAACATGGTCATCCCATAGTAGCGGGGTCTCCGAGAAATTAAGAAGAATTTTCAAAAAACATCGTAACCCTGTCTGCTTTTAAAACCGAACAACACACTGAGGCAGCAATTGGTACATCCAAAAGACCCAATACCAAAACACAAGAAAAGCGACATCATATATGCGGTGCAGTGCAGTGAAGAATGCTCTGATTTGTATGTGGGGGAGACCAAACAGCAACTGCATCAACGTATGGCCCAGCACAGAAGAGCCAATTCCTCGGGTCGGACTCAGCCGTGTATCTGCATCTTAAGGATAAAGGACATACCTTTGAAGATTGTAATGTTAACATATTGGCGAAGGAACGTGACTGGTTCAAGAGAGGTGTTAAGGAGGCCATTTATGTGAAAATAAAGAAACCAAGCCTAAATAGAGGTGGGGGGGTTCGACACCAACTGTCTGCCATGTACAATGCTGTTTTAACACCTTACTCTGGGCATTCCTATAACACCTCTTAGCCACTATCTAATCACACCCTTAACACACTGGCTGTGTATGCTAATTGGGATTTTCCAGGGTACATAATTGCCACAGATTCTGTACAAGTCATTCTGAATTGAGAAAGCCAGTCGGATGACTAGCGAAACGTCTTCAAAGAACTACATTTCAAGTCCAGTTGATCTAATTGAATACAACAGATAGATAGATAGATAGATAGATAGATAGATAGATAAATAGATGATAGATAGATAGAAAGATAGATAGACAGATAATAGATAGTAGATAGATAGATAGATAGATGACAGAGAGATAGATAGATAGATAGATAGATAGAAAGATAGATAGACAGATAATAGATAGATAGATAGATAGATAGATAGAGATAGATAGATAGATAGATAGATAGATAGATAGATAGATGAGAGATTAGATAGATGATAGATAGATAGATAGATAGATAGATCAAGATAGATAGATAGATATAGATAGATAGATAGTAGATAGATAGATAGATAGATAGATGGATAGATAGATAGATGAGATGATAGATAGATAGATAGATAGATAGATAGATAGATAATATCCTCCACGATCTGTCTTGTAGGAGCTCTCTCCTCTCCGTGCCCGGACGCTCTCTCTCTAATTGCTTGCAACTCCAATCCTCGAAGGATTTCACAGCTCTCTCCATCGCCTCCTCAATCTGGTAAAGCCGAGAGAATGACAACAACGGGGTGGAATGAAACCCGCACCATTTAGGATAAATTGACTGGCAGCATGTATACCTATAACGAGAAGATCCCCCTCTGCCCAATGTTACCCTCCTGGATGTGCTTCCTGTAGCTGCGTCACCTTAGGATTCTGGCTGCTTTTCAAGTGTGAGATTGCCAAGTAGATGATCTTCTGCTCCAGATCCTTATTTTTTTTCTCAATCCCAAAGTCTGACGTTTATCCTGGGGGAATAGTTAAAAAAAACCCAAAAATAAAGATGCCCAAGCTATTTCTTATGAGTTAATATGAGATAATATGATGATGTGATATACAGGGACAGGTCATTGACTCAAATAGATTTAATGGGGGGAGACCTTGTACCAAGAGCTTACAATCTATTTCTGGGACCAAAGCAAATGTATCCATCTGGTTGATGTTGAATACAAATTCCCATCATGACAGCTGAAAACCAAGCACAGCTGGAAGATAAGGTAAGGTATCCCCAAACTGGTTTGACCTAATCTTTAACACTGGTGGCAGGAGCTTGGTAGGGGATTGTGTTAAGTGCAATGACAATCATACTTAGAGTATTTAAGTCTGAGGTTACAAACTAGCAGACCAGAAAAGTCAGTTAAGGCACTTGTGACAGGGCCAGATCAGTAGATGGGTTAAGAATATTTTACATTCTCCTCCTATTCCTGCCACTTGCTCTCTATGTCTCTCTCGTTTTTCGTGCAGAGCTCTGATGAGTTCTTCTTCTTTCTATATTTTTCCTTTCGTCCTTCAGATCCCATTCCAGTAGGGCCACCTCATACTCGACCGAGATTACAAACCCGACCAATAGAAAATATTTAAAACAAGAACACACCACCCAAAGGAACAAGATTCTTGGTCAGAGCTTGATTCCTATTTAATTGTGAAGTACATTCCAAAACAAATATGCAGCCTGTATTTAAATTAAATGGGAATTAACACTACCACTGACTGCAAAGGAAGAGAACGTAAACCTGTTTCAGCAGGAACATTAAACCATGACTAACATGTATTCTATTCAGTAGACATTTGTAGAGTCTTCTGGGATGTGTAATCTACGGACCCCCAACAATTAATATTGGGGTCTCAAAAAAAATTAAAAGTTTTCTTCAATATTTCCTCTGGCTGTTAGAGACTCATAATCCTTTGCTACCTCCTGAGGCTGATCACATACACGTCTAAACTAGGTGTACAAACAGATACGGCCCCTGAAATTACCATTTTATTAAAGGGAAAGTTAAGGATTAGAAGAAACAAGACTATGAAGATGTCAGTCCATATATTGTCACAAAAATAGTTCCTGGTTGCCAACTGGACCTAAAGTGTTCAACTCGTATACCATATAATACAATACAATACATAGTAAAGGACCCAATACTGAACACGCCCCTACAAGGAATATATTAGTATTTGTAAGTTTGGTATGATGCAACCGTATAGCTAAATAATAGACAATAACCTACAA
Organism: Hymenochirus boettgeri; assembly: GCA_019447015.1. NCBI lineage: Eukaryota > Metazoa > Chordata > Amphibia > Anura > Pipidae > Hymenochirus > Hymenochirus boettgeri. The sequence goes on along the minus strand of CM033475.1, from coordinate 221,413,984 downwards.
TCTCATCGCCCCGTACATGCATTACACATAGTCTGCCCCCACAATTGACATATGGATGATGGCTTTAGCTAATAATAATAAAAGATAGACAGACAGGAACAGATAGAAAGAAAAGATAGATAATATTACAAAAGATAGATAGATTAAATTAGATGATAGATAGATAGATAGTAGATATGCTGTGAAAGGTCTCATTCATCCAGGTCATGGTATATTTCGTTGTTCAATAGATCTAACTGGACTTGAAATGTAGTTCTGAAGACGTTTCGCTAGTCATCCGACTGGTTTCTCAATCAGAAACTTTGTGACAGGGAATTGTGTGAATTATGTACCACCTGGAAAAATCTCAATTAGCATATCACAGGCCAGGGTTAAGGGTGTGATTGGCTAGTGCTAAGAGGTGTTATAGGAATGCACATAAAGTACACACAGTAGTCACAGTACATACAACATTATACAGTACATAAAGTACACACAGTAGTCACAGTACATACAATATTATACAGTACACACAGTACATAAAGTACACACAGTAGTCACAGTACATACAACATTATACAGTACATAAAGTACACACAGTAGTCACAGTACATACAACATTATACCGTACATAAAGTACACACAGTAGTCACAGTACATACAATATTATACAGTACACACAGTACATAAAGTACACACAGTAGTCACAGTACATACAGTATTAGACAGTACACACATTACTCACAGTACACACAATAAATACAGTGCATACAGTAGGCACAGTACATACATTATTCACAGTACACACAATATAGTACATACAGTACCGTATATACAGTGCACACAGCACATACTGTACAGTATACACAATAATCACAGTGCATCCAGTATTATACAGCACACAAAGTAGTCACAGTACATACAGTATTATACAGTACATACAGTATTATACAGTACATACAGTACATACAGTATTATACAGTACATACAGTACATACAGTAGTCACGGTACATACAGTATTATACAGTACGTACAGTATTATACAATACATACAGTACATACAGTAGTCACGGTACATACAGTATTATACAGTACATACAGTATTATACAGTACATAGTAATACAGTAGTCACGTACATACAGTTTATACAGTACATTACAGTATTATGACAGATTAACTACATACAGTCGTCACAGTACAGTACATACAGTAGTCACAGTACATACAGTATTATACAGTACATACAGTAGTCACAGTACATACAGTATTATACAGTAACATACAGTTTAGTCACGTACATTACAGACATTATAGCATGTACAGTACTACAGTATTATCAGTACTACGTAGTCACAGTACATACAGTATTATACAGTACATACAGTAGTCACAGTACATACAGTATTATACAGTACATACAGTAGTCACAGTACATACAGTATTATACAGTACATACAGTAGTCACAGTACATACAGTATTATACAGTTACTACAAGTAGCACAGGTAACTACAGTATTATACAGTACATACAGTAGTCACAGTACATACAGTATTATACACTGACATAAAAGGTTTTAGGAGAGATTGTAAATTATGTGAACTCACTGTTGCCATGAAGCGAAAGGGGACGGTCAGTTGGACGGACAAATGGAGCACTTGTCCTTCGTTTGGGCAAGCTGTTAGTTCTTTGAAGAGCCTAGAACAAATACAACAAAAGTCTGATTAAAACAAACAATTACCACAACATACATATAGCCTGTGGGAAACCTTTATTTGGGCATTAGAAATATTTTAGACTTCTACAGCCCTAGTAATGTAATGCAGGACCAGGAAGTGAAGAGATTCAGTGATTTATACTGTGGTAAGTACACCACAGGACCTTCTATGTTCCATCAATGGTGCATTTTCTACGCCGAACTGAACATTGTTTTTATTTAATAAATAAACCTTAATTCTCTGTCTAATCCCCATTTAGTTAAATTGCATTAATAGTTTGCAGCAAGGATTTAATACAGCTGCCGTTAGCCGTAATTCCCGTTAAAGCCCCACGGGGGAGAATTAGACTTATTAAATGAAACGCAGATCATAGGAGAATGTAAAACATGAAGCAGGAGGAATGCTGGGAATTTAAGATGAACGTATTAGTAAAATGGAATGCTTATTTAAGGAATATTAAGACCAAAGGAGAGTACGGTAGCTTTCCATGAGTGCAATAACCTCTACAGCCACTAGGTGTCAGACAACATGTTTTGAACTACGATTGTACTCACTTTTCTAGTCGGATTTTCATTCTGTCCTGGATCCTTCCTGCACAGTGAGTTCAGTGACTGCAGACGCTCCTTCTCCTGAGGATGAAACACGCCATTAGGATCCTTAACACAATCCAATGCATTTACATTAAAGTGAATGAGGACCACAGACAATCACATCTGTAGGATAAAGACTCATCCTGTAGAGCTATCAGATTACTGACTGGGTAGGTCATGTACACCTACACCCTATAGGAGGATGATCTCTGGATTCTATTGGACATTAAATGTAATTGGTACAATAAAACGTTACCAGGCCTATCATTATTAGCTTTGCCTGTCATGATACAGCTACCTGCCTGCATCTTACTATCCTCTATCCTAGAGCTACAGTCATCTAGAAATACCTGATTCAGTGACTTGAAGATCCTAGTGTTCTCCTCACTAAGCTGGCTCCTCTCCACCTGGGCCTGCTCCTCCGCTCCCCTTACTTGTTCCTCCAGACGCAGGATCTTGTCCTAAAGGACACGGTCATTGAGTCACCATGCCAGCAATAAAGGATAAGCATCCTTTTATGGTCTAGCTGTTAAAGACCTACACATCCCAGCATCCCTTGAAGGCGTTTCTCAGACGGTCCCTACCTTCCTCCTGTTCAGCTCATTCTGGTGTTTGGAGATATCCTCCACGATCTGTCTGTAGGATGCTTCCCTCTCCTCCTCCCGGCCGCTCTCTCTCTCTAATTGCTGAAACTCCAAATCCTCGAAGGATTTCACAGCTCCTTCCATCGCCTCCTTCATCTGGTAGAGAGAGAATGACACAACAGTGAAATCCCACCCATTTAGATAAATGACTGGCAGCCCTGTATACCCTATAACAGAGATGCCCCCCCTGCCCACATTGTACCTCCTGGATGTGCTTCCTTAGCTGCTCCCTTAGGCTCTCTGGCTGCTTTTCAAGTTGAGATTGGCAGTAGATGATCTTCTGCTCCAGATCCTTTATTTTCTTCTTCTCATCCCAAAGTCTGAGTTTATCCTGGGGGAATAGTTAAAACCCAAAAATAAAGATGCCAAGCTATTTATTATGAGTTAATATGAGATAATATGATATGTGATATACAGACAGGTCCATTGCTTCAAATAGATTTAATGGGGGGAGACCTTGTACCAAGAGCTTACAATCTATTTCTGGGACCAAAGCAAATGTCATCCATCTGTTGAAATACAATTCCCATCATGCAGCTGAAACCAAGCATCAGCTGGAAGATGACAGGTATCCCCAAACTGGCTTTGACCTAATCTTTTAACACTGGTGGCAGGAGCTGGTAGGGTGTGTTAAGTGCAATGACATCATACTTATGTATTAAGTCTGAGGTTACAAACTGAGCAGACCAGAAAAGTCCAGTTTAAAGGCACTTGCTGACAGGCCAGATCATGGTTAAGAATATTTTACCTTCTCCTCCTCTTCCTGCCACTTCTTCTCGGTCTCTCTCAGTTTTTCGTGCAGAGCTCTGATGAGTTCTTCTTCTTTCTCTATTTCTTTCCTTTCTGTCCTCAGCTCCCCTTCCAGTAGGGCCACCTCCATCTCGACCTGAGATTAAAACCGACCAATAGCAAATATTTACAAACAGGACACACCCCCAAGGAACAAGATTCTTCAGGTCAGAGCTTTATCCCTATTTAATGTGGATGTTACATTCCAAACAAATATGCAGCCTTAGGTAAATATGAATTACACTAGACACTGACTGCAAAGGAAAGAGAAGTAAACCTGTTTCAGCAGACATTAACCATAGACTTAACATGTATTCATTCCAGGTATGACAATTTGTAGAGTCTTCTGGGATGTGTAACTCTACTGGACCCCCAACAATAAAATTGGGGTCTAAAATTAAAAGTTCTTCAATATTTCCTCTGCTGTTAGAGACCATAATCCTTTGCTACCTCCTGAGGCTGATCACATAACGTAAACTAGGTGTACAACAGATACGGCCCCTGAAATTACCATTTTATTAAAGGGAAAGTAAGGATTAGAAACAAGACTATGTAAGATGTCAGTCCAATATATTGTCACAAAATAGTCTCCTGGTGTCACACTGGACCTAAAAGTGTTCAACTCTTAACCCAATACATATAAAGGACCAATCACTGAACACGCCCTAACAAGAATATATTAATGTATTTGTAAGTTTAGGTATGTAGTGCAAACCTATAGCTAAATAATAGACATACTTCATCGCCCCGTACATGCATACACATCGTCTGCCCCCACAATTGCACATATGGATGAGGCTTTAGCTAATAAATATAAAAAGATAGACAGACAGACAGATAGAAAGAAAGATAGATAATATACAAAAGATAGATAGATAAATAGATGATAGATAGATAGATAGATAGATATGCTTGTGAAGGTTCTCATTCATCCAGGTCATGGTATATCTGTTGTATTCAATTAGATCAACTGGACTTGAAATGTAGTTCTTGAAGACGTTTCGCTAGTCATCCGACTGGCTTTCTCAATTCAGAATGACTTGTACAGGAATCTGTGGCAATTATGTACCCTGGAAAATCCCAATTAGCATATCACAGCCAGGTGTTAAGGGTGTGATTGGATAGTGGCTAAGAGGTGTTATAGGAATGCCCAGAGTAAGGTGTTAAAACAGCATTGTACATGGCAGACAGTTGGAATCACCCCTAAAGCCATCCCTGTGGTGGATATTATAGCAGCCACAGAAGCCTCTATCCACAGTAATAAGGTATCACAGAGTGAGGCAGAACAACTTCGCCTTAAGGTATCTGCAGCCTTAGCCAGTGCTAAAACTCCTTCATCTAACCTGACTACACAGGAAAGAAGAGCCTTAACATCCCTCAAGAAAGATTCCAGTATCACCATTCTACCGGCAGATAAAGGAAGATGCACAGTGGTACTCAACACCTCAGACTACCATGATAAGGTGACCATGCTCCTGGCCGATAACAACACATATGAGGCTTTAACAAGGGATCCCACCAGCCGTTACAAGAAAAGAGTCATAGACTTACTACAACAGCTTCAAAAGGATAAAGCCATTGACCGAGCAATGTATCATCGCCTCTACCCTGGTGAGGCACATCCATGCATATATGGACTCCCAAAGATACATAAGGAAGGGGCCCCACTAAGACCTATAGTCAGCAGCATCAACTCTGTAACATACAAGGTGGCAAAATATCTAGCTAACATCTTAGGACCTTTGGTGGGAAGTTCTAAGCATCACATCCAGAACTCTCAGGATTTCACCAACAAGATTGAAGATATAGTACTCGGTGTAGAAGAAACTATGGTGTCCTATGATGTGACTTCTCTATTCACTTGTATACCCACCAAGGAGGCTGTTGACATGGTGAGAAAACGGCTGGGCCAAGACAGCACTCTTACCAGCAGAACTGATCTCAACCCAGAACAGGTGTGTTCCTTGTTGGACTTGTGCCTGAATACCACCTATTTCAAATACAGGGATAAGTTCTATAAGCAAAAACATGGATGTGCTATGGGATCTCCAGTTTCACCTATTGTGGCCAACCTTTACATGGAGGAGGTAGAAACACAGGCGCTTAATACCTTTAAGGGCATAGCACCCAGCCACTGGTTCAGATATGTTGATGACACCTGGGTTAAAATCCACCAGAAGGAAGTACAAGCTTTCACAGAACACATTAATGCGGTGGACCAAAACATTAAATTCACAAGGGAAGAGGTACAAAACAACAAACTGGCTTTCTTGGACTGCTTGGTAGAAGTTAAGGAAAATGGTAAACTGGAAGTAGAGGTTTACAGAAAAACCAAACACACACAGTCAGTATTTGATGTTTGACTCCCCACCACCTTTAGATCACAAGCTGGGTGTCATCAGAACCCTGCAACACAGAGCCGAGAGGAACATCCCCACTAGCACAGAGGCGAAGGCTAAAGAAATGAAAATCTCAGAGGAGCCCTTAAAACTTGTGGATATCAGACTGGGCCTTTGTCAAAAGAAGTAGAAGGAAAGAAAAGAACACAAATACCAACAGTGAAGGGGAAAAAGCAAGACAGGAGGAAGAACATGGTCCCATCATGTAGCAGGGGTCTCCGAGAAATTAAGAAGAATTTTCAAAAAACATCGTATCCCTGTCTGCTTTAAAACCGAACAACACACTGAGGCAGCAATGGTACATCCAAAAGACCCAATACCAAAACACAAGAAAAGCGACATCATATATGCGGTGCAGTGCAGTGAAGAATGCTCTGATTTGTATGTGGGGGAGACCAAACAGCAACTGCATCAACGTATGGCCCAGCACAGAAGAGCCAATTCCTCGGGTCAGGACTCGCAGTGTGGTATACTGCATCTTAAGGATAAAGGACATACCTTTGAAGATTGTAATGTTAACATACTGGCGAAGGAACGTGACTGGTTCAAGAGAGGTGTTAAGGAGGCCATTTATGTGAAAATAAAGAAACCAAGCCTAAATAGAGGTGGGGGGGGTTCGACACCAACTGTCTGCCATGTACAATGCTGTTTTAACACCTTACTCTGGGCATTCCTATAACACCTCTTAGCCACTATCTAATCACACCCTTAACACCTGGCTGTGATATGCTAATTGGGATTTTCCAGGGTACATAATTGCCACAGATTCTTGTACAAGTCATTCTGAATTGAGAAAGCCAGTCGGATGACTAGCGAAACGTCTTCAAGAACTACATTTCAAGTCCAGTTGATCTAATTGAATACAACAGATAGATAGATAGATAGATAGATAGATAGATAGATAAATAGATGATAGATAGATAGAAAGATAGATAGACAGATAATAGATAGATAGATAGATAGATAGATAGATGACAGAGAGATAGATAGATAGATAGATAGATAGAAAGATAGATAGACAGATAATAGATAGATAGATAGATAGATAGATAGATAGATAGATAGATAGATAGATAGATAGATAATAGATAGATTTAGTATGGATGAGATATATAGCTAGATGATAGATGGGATAGATAGAAGATAGATATAAGATAGATAGATTAGATGATAGATAGATAGATAGATAGATAAGAGATAGATAGATGATAGATGAAGATGATAGAGAGATACGATAAGATCGAAGATAGATAGATAGATGATGATAGATATAAAGAATAGATAGATAGATGATAATAGATAGATAGACAGATAGATAGAGTGATAGATAGATAGATATATGATAGATAGATAGACAGATAGATAGATAGATAGACAGATAGATAGAGATAGATAGATAGATTGATAGACAGACAGACAGACAGAGGGATAAGACAGAAAATATGTCCTATATGGCTTACAATCTAAATATATGTATATTATGTGTGTGTATTCATGTCTTTTTGTACATGTGTGTATATATATATGATTGTGTGTACAATATATGTGTGTGATACATATGTGTGTATATAATATGTCTGTGTGTGTACCCGTGTGTGTGTGAACAATATGGCTTTGTGTGTATACATGTGTGTGTTCAGTTGTGCACTTTAGACAGACATGGACATGGACAGGAAGGACAGCGATATAAAGAAGTCTGCACTTGTATTTGCATTAGACAATTCCTGCTAAGAACCTTTTGGTGCTTTATCTGTTAAACAAACCCGGGTTTGGGTAGGAGAGAATGTTGTTGCCTCCAGGCCCCTCCACCTAAAAGGTCTCTCTATGTCCCCTGCAATATGTCCTTGGTGACAGTATAATGAATGACATAGGGTGGCCTCCTGTCTCTGTTCTCGTCATCATTGTCCTCGGGCAGGGAGCCCTGGGCGTTCATGTTAAAATGAACAGGAAACTGACAGGAGTTTGTCTATTGTGTAATGTCACAACACCCACTCTACGGAGCGCACCTGTTCAGCCACAAAGCGTAAACAGCAGACAATCATCCTACAACAGGAGGGGCCAGAGGACGAACAGAGGAGCATTGTGCTTGTCTCTGCAATAAGGGATCCTGTCTGTCAAGTTCAAACCCATCACACCGTTTAAAAAACAAGATGGTGGAGAAACGATGTTTATTAAGGGTGAACTAAGTCTCCGTAAAGTTTCCCCGCCCACTATAAACCTGTAAGTTCACCGTAAAGCTCATGGAACAAATTCACGTCAAATTACACTGCACAGACATGTAACATCTATATATAAAAATCAATTTGTGAATGTATGTATGTATGTATGTTCCAGAAAAACTTCCAAAAGGCTTTTCTTGATGAGACTTGGGATTCATATGTTTTAGGACCCGGAATAAAACAAAGGCTACGTAACAACCTATACAAAGCACCCTTTATCCATTTTTACAACCCCTTTAAGTTAATTGAGGATGAGGTCTAACCTGTGTGCTGGCATCTGGTGGTGAATCGAGGGATTGCGTTAGTTAATTGGGGATGAGATCTAACGGTCTATGCCATCTGGTGGTGAATCGAGGGATTGCGTAAGTTAATTGGGGATGAGATCTAACCGGTCTATTGCCATCTGGTGGTGAATCGAGGGATCGCCTAAGTTAATTGGGAAAGAGATCTGACCTAGAGGCATGCTTCAGGTCGGGTACCTGCAGTTTAACTGATTTGTGGGTCGGGTTCGTGAGTTTTAATGGGTTGTGAGTCAGGTACAGTCAGGAAACACATTGGCCAATGGTTAAGGTCTGGCCACTGTTAATAGAGTTTTCATAGAAATATAAAAGAATTAAGGAGAAGCTGCCATTCCTAGTGATTCAATCTTTACCTTATAGATAGACAGGCACATGCCATAAAGGCCTTGGATAGACAACGTCCCTTTTGCCATTTACTGCAAGTGTAATATATCATGAGAAACCTACCAACAGCCAAAGGGGGTCTAGTGATAATGGGACCTAAAGTCATCAGGCATATACCCATAAACCAGATATGGCTACAGTCCTAATTCACCACCAGGAATGAGGCCTAGTGTTACATATGAACAGTGTGCTGGCACTGGTGCGGGCCTAGTGTTACATATGAACAGTGTGCTGGCACATGGTGCGGCCTAGTGTTACATATGAATAGGTGCGGCACATGGTGCGGCCTAGTGTTACATATGAACAGTATGCTGGCCACTGGTGCCGCCTAGTGTTACATATGAACAGTGTGCTGGCACGGTGCGGCCTAGTGTTACATATGAAACAGTATGCTGGCACATGGTGCCGCCTAGTGTTACATATGAACAGTGTGTGGCACATGGTGCGGCCTAGTTTACATATGAATAGTGTGCTGGCACATGGTGCGGCTAGTGTAACATATGAACAGTATGCTGGCACATGGTGCCGCCTAGTGTTACATATAACAGTGTGCTGGCACATGGTGGGCCTAGTGTGACATATTGACAGTGTGCTGGCACATGGTGCGGCCTAGTGTTACATATGAACAGTGTGCTGGTACATGGTGCGGCCTAGTGTTACATATGAACAGTGTGCTGGCACATGGTGCGGCCTAGTGTTACATATAAACAGTGTGCTGGCACATGGTGTGGCCTAGTGTTACATATGAACAGTGTGCTGGCACATGGTGCGGCCTAGTGTTACATATGAACAGTGTGCTGGCACATGGTGCGGCCTAGTGTTACATATGAACAGTGTGCTGGCACATGGTGCGGCCTAGTGTTACATATGAACAGTGCGCTGGCACATGGTGCGGCCTAGTGTTACATATGAACAGTGTGCTGTCACATGGGGCGTTAAAATAAACTATGCATTCAATGGAATCTGTAGATTTGTTTATATCATATGTTAACACTAGGCGCACCAGGGCCCACACCACTGTTCATATGTAACACTAGGCGCACCTTGTGCCAGCACACTGTTCATATGTAACACTAGCCCACCATGTGCCAGCACACTTTTCATATGTAACACTAGGCCGCACCATGTGCCAGCACACTGTTCATATGTAACACTAGGCCGCACCATGTGCCAGCACACTGTTCATATGTACACTAGGCCGCACCATGTGCCAGCACACTGTTCATATGTAACACTAGGCCGCACCATGTGCCAGCACACTGTTCATATGTAACACTAGGCCGCACCATGTGCCAGCATACTGTTCATATGTAACACTAGGCCGCACCCATGTGCCAGCACACTTTCATATGTAACACTAGGCCGCACCATGTGCCAGCACACTGTTCATATGTAACACTAGGCGCACCATGTGCCAGCAACTGTTCATATGTAACACTAGGCGCACCATGTGCCAGCACACTGTTCATATGTAACACTAGGCGCACCATGTGCCAGTCATACTGTTCATATGTAACACTAGGCCGCACCATGTGCCAGCACACTATTCATATGTAACACTAGGCCGCACCATGTGCCAGCACCTGTTCATATTTAACACTAGGCCGCACCATGTGCCAGCACACTGTTCATATGTACACTAGGCCTCATTCCTGGTGGTGGTACAGTGTGCTGGCACATGGTGCGGCCTAGTGTTACATATGAACAGTGCGCTGGCACATGGTGCGGCCTAGTGTTACATATGAACAGTGTGCTGTCACATGGGGCGTTAAAATAAACTATGCATTCAATGGAATCTGTAGATTTGTTTATATTAAAACAGGAAATTCAGGCGGCAGCCCCAAGCTAAGGAGGGGACAATGTGGGCGTAAAACATCACAAGGCAGTTGGAGATGGAGGTTTAGCTAACAAAACTCTGGCACTTTGCAGGTATAGGGAGGAACATACTATCAATATGACCAAAATACCACGAGCGCACGGGTGCCACGAAACAGTAAACATGGAACAAACAGCGGTTAACCCATGATCTGTGTACAATGCACATGAATGCTGATGGTCTGTGATTAGAAATCTGATTTCCTGATCTCACTAAAGATTAATAACAGAATCAGTAAAACCCGAGGAAGATTTTGCATCTACATTTGACATAAACAACCAGAACAGAAACATAAAAGTAAAACTTTCTCTTTAAATGAACAGCACCTACCACAGGGTCAGTCACTCGCCATTAACTGCAATTCCTAATTGTTCATTTAAAGAAAGTTTTACTTTTATGTTTCTGTTCTGGTTGTTTATTTCAAATGTGATGCAAAATCTTCCTCGGGTTTTACTGATTCTGTTATTATCTTTAGTGAGATCAGGAAATCAGATTTCTAATCACAGACCATCAGCATTCATGTGCATTGTACACAGATCATGGGTTAACCGCTGTTTGTTCCATGTTTACTGTTTCGTGGCACCCGTGCGCTCGTGGTATTTGGTCATATTGTAGTATGTTCCTCCCTATACCTGCAAAGTGCCAGAGTTTTGTTAGCTAAACCTCCATCTCCAACTGCCTTGTGATGTTTTACGCCCCATTGTCCCCTCCTTAGCTTGGGCTGCCGCCTGAATTTCCTGTTTTAATATAACAAATCTACAGATTCCATTGAATGCATAGTTTATTTTAACGCCCCATGTGACAGCACACTGTTCATATGTAACACTAGGCCGCACCATGTGCCAGCGCACTGTTCATATGTAAACTAGCCGCACCATGTGCCAGCACACTGTTCATATGTAACACTAGGCCGCACCATGTGCCAGCGCACTGTTCATATGTAACACTAGGCCGCACCATGTGCCAGCACACTGTTCATATGTAACACTAGGCCGCACCATGGCCCACACCCTGTTCATATGTAACACTAGGCCGCACCTTGTGCCAGCACACTGTTCATATGTAACACTAGGCCCACCATGTGCCAGCACACTGTTTATATGTAACACTAGGCCGCACCATGTGCCAGCACACTGTTCATATGTAACACTAGGCCGCACCATGTACCAGCACACTGTTCATATGTAACACTAGGCCGCACCATGTGCCAGCACACTGTTCATATGTAACACTAGGCCGCACCATGTGCCAGCACACTGTTCATATGTAACACTAGGCGGCACCATGTGCCAGCATACTGTTCATATGTAACACTAGGCCGCACCATGTGCCAGCACACTATTCATATGTAACACTAGGCCGCACCATGTGCCAGCACACTGTTCATATGTAACACTAGGCGGCACCATGTGCCAGCATACTGTTCATATGTAACACTAGGCGCACCATGTGCCAGCACACTGTTCATATGTAACACTAGGCGGCACCATGTGCCAGCATACTGTTCATATGTAACACTAGGCCGCACCATGTGCCAGCACACTATTCATATGTAACACTAGGCCGCACCATGTGCCAGCACCTGTTCATATTTAACACTAGGCCGCACCATGTGCCAGCACACTGTTCATATGTACACTAGGCCTCATTCCTGGTGGTGGTGCACCTACCACAGGGTCAGTCACTCGCCATTAACTGCAATTCCTAATACAGAACCCAGCACTCAATGAATGAGAAGCCCCATACACCAGCACCAGGTACAAATCCTAAAGGCACATGGTGCACATTTCACTGTTCTAGGTACACATGGGCACATATTTTGGCCAACGGTCCCTGAACAGCTAGGTCAATGGTCCTGGTAAAAATTGATGTGTGTGACATTTTGTCGTGACCTATCATGCGTTTTATAGGAGACCACATTATATAGGGCTGCAAGGTTTGAGGGGAGGATAATGAAGTGAACCTGATCTAAGCACAGCTCTGTGCAATGGGTTTTTAAAGGTGTGTACCTATTAAAAGGCCATGTCTATAGCCCAAAGCCCCATAAATAATTACATTAAGGACATCCTAATATTTGATATATTCCTCCCAATATACACCAGCAGACTCACGCCTTCTCTTTAACTTAAATGAGCTGCAGAGGAGGTGCACTGGAAAGTAATTGTAAGTCATTGGTGGACACTCAGTGATGTACGGCTGCTCCCAGGAAGAAGAGCGCTACCAAACAAGAGATCTTGCGGAGATCAGGAGGAATAACTTGCTTCAGGAACCTTGGAAATAAGGGTGAATATCACAGTTGGAGGTCTTTGTTTATAATTATCAATGGTGGGCATGCCATTTAAAGGGGAATATTGAAAGGTTTGATCATAAGCAGGCTTATGTAATAAATGTTCTTATCGTTAAAAATGATAAAATTGCCCCAACCAATCAGATGTTAGCTTTCAAATGGTACATAACATCTGATTGGTTGGGGCAAAATTAGCACCATTTTTAACCAAAAGAACTTTTATTACATAGGCCTGATGGAGTCCTGAGAACAGTCCTTCCCCTTCCCGCACATGGTTTATGGTTTCGGTTCCTCCTCTTAGGGAGTGGGGTCTGGAAATACAGGTTTGTCGGGATGCAAGTCTGACAGCCTGACAGTTCTGCTGATGCTTCACAGGATGTATGGGAATGTGTCACAGGGCAGATGGGACAGGGGAGAAACCAAAATACAGAGGAGGGTGGAGGCAACTGGGAACTTTCTGAGACAGAGAGGGGGAGGGGGGACTATTTAGAACCCACTAGACTGGATGGTACAGAGAGGATAGAGGAGGAGATGACAGGATAAGTCACTGCACCTGGAATGGTAACACCTGATGTTTACAATACGATAAAGAAAAAATATGCATGTGTGATTATGTAACTTAATGCCTGAGTTACTTTTATGTACCTGTATGATTTCCATATACGCTGAGCTGTACATTGTAACAATACAGAATAAGTAACACTTCATATAAACATAAATAAAAACAATCACAACAATAGACAAGGGGAATATAAATACATTAAGAGATATGAAGTCCCTGTCCCAAAGAGCTTACAATCTAGTCCTGCAAAGCGCTGACCCAGAGTTCTGTATTTAATAGGCATTTGGTTATGTTGTGCCCTGAATGAACCAAGATTGTGTCTGACAGTACAGATGGTCTGAGCAGTATTCAGACAAAACAAAGAAATTCAACCATGAAAACCTGTATATGGATAAATGACAAACCAAATCCCGAATAGTTTAAATGTCCATAGACGGATCAATATTATTGGCAGATCGGCCATCGACGTCTATGGCTCCTTATGAAATCTGAGAGTTGTAAGACTAACTTGAAATGTTCTGTTATCCCTCTTTTTGCTTCATAGATCGTCCAGTTAACAGATGTAATTGGTTATATGTTGGTTGTACGTTTTACGTGTGTCATATTAGCTCGGTGTGTGGTCCATTTAATAGACCTTGTATATATCTAATGATACTGGTGCACATGTTCCCCTGGTTGTTATAATAGCAGATATTTGCCTGTGATCTGATTGGTGAAATAAGAGTTTCATGGTTGGTTCTATAAAATACTGCATTATATAATGTATAATGTAGACCAATGATTATAATATTATGACCTATCATCTATCAGAGAAAAAGTGTATCAATCTATAACAATACACAAAGCCTTACCAGTGTACAGTAAGGTGATTTGTCCTCAGTCAGAATTCCATCTTACTTACATGCTTCATGCTAAAATAAACTACAACTCCCTGCAGTAAACCCTGAAGGCCTATAGAGTAAAGCTCTATCTACAAAGGGACAGGGAGGGTTGGGTTACCTCAATGTTCAGCTCCCTTCTCTGCAGCTGCAGCTCTCTCATGTGGTGTTCTAGTTTGGAAATACGGTTCATGACTTTGAGCTGTTCGGCCTCCAAGCGCCTTTGAACTTCACTGCCAATGATCTTTTCCTGCTGAGCAAGAAATCAAAGGCTTTAGCAGCCCAATCACAACCAATTTCATAAACAAGCCTTTCATTAAAGTGTTGGGTTCTTTGTACAATGCACAGAGAACATCTGGTGTACAGGAGAGCTAAGTCTACTCTTGTCTGCCCCTTGTAGCCTTCACTATAGCAATCTTCAGCCTCACACCAATGATCACAGCTGTTACGGGGATATTGGGAACCATACTTTATAGCAAGAAACATGGATGGAGACATCTAGCTGTACTATACATGTCTACAAAGTTTGGCTCCAACATAGGAGTAAAGTCTAGTGTGTTATACAGTCTCACAACAGCCTCCAATAGGTAGAGGGCTGCAGGCTCCAATTGTCTATATAATCCCTTGCAAATGCCTTAAGACATGCTGTAGCCTAAAACTGGTCAATATATATATAATACATAAGTGTGATATTTTATAATGGGAGCTGCAGTGGTATATATCCTTATAAAAATCACTCAGCTATGTCACTAAGTGACTCATTTCTTATATTTCTTATATCCCACTACTCCGCCCATTCCAGTGTTCATGCCTGGACAATGACTCAGCATTTTTTGCCATGTTTAACTTCACTAACAGAACCTGCTGGAGCTGCTTCCTGTCACTGCATAACCAATGTCTCTCCCCGCCACAAAGATTTGTTTAGATACTGGGTTTAAGTTACAGAAGGTAGCTTGGGGGATTTAAGGTAGAAATAGGGACAAGACTAAAATTTAAAATGTGAATGGGGTGAAGGAATCCTATACTTATGTATTATAAGAAATAATGCTCCCCTTCACATTATAATATAAGGACATTACGCCACCTCGGAGTTCCCTGTCCTGTATAAAAGCACTCGGCCTATGGCCTCGTGCTTCTATATGGTCAGGGAACTCCTCGGTGGCGTAATATCCTTATATTACACTGTAAGGGGCGCATTATCCCTTATATAATATATAAGGCTAGGCATTTTCAATGGGGAGGTGCAGTGGCGAGAATCTATATTACAGTTACTCAGTGATGTCACTGAGTGACTTCCTGTATTCTACTGCCCCTCCCACTGTTTCCCCCTCCCTGTATTATTCATTTATATAGGAATCCCTGTTTATTCTTGACAGACAATGTTCGGTCCTCTTTTCAATATGAACATTAATTAACTATTTATACATTAACCAGGGATTCCTATATAAATAACTAATACAGGAAGGGGAAGAGACAGTGGTAGTGGACAGGTTTTTTTTTGGCTGGCCATATGTATGATAAGTAATAATACGCTACCTACAGTGTAATATACGGATTTACTTCACTTCGGAGTTCCATGACCTGTATAAAAGCACTCGGCCTGTGGCCTCATACTTCTATATGGTCATGGAACTCCTCGGTGGTGTAATGTCCTTATATTACACTGTAATAGCGTATTATCCCTTATATATGAATAAAGGGAAGATGGATAGTTGCCGTATTTCTATTTGATGCCACTCCTCTTGGCTCCCTTTCAAATCTGTCAGGGTGGCATCAACGTTAATTCATGGGAGGAACATTCAGTCATAATGAACATTTTTATTACAAATTCAATACGTATTATGCAATGGATGCCTGCACGATCATTATGCTGATTTGTGGGATTTTCCATTAAGTCAATTATCTCTAGAATCTTTCCAAATGTGACCCGTTGAATATCACTTTAAATTTCCGATAGGCATAGAAATACTAAACAGGGATCTCTGCTTAGAGATGTTATATGATGAGATCTCTGTGTTTAACCTATAAGCTAATGCTGGTAAACCCTGTACTAATGTTCCTTCTAGGCCCCAAACTAATCTTTTCAATAACCATTAATATTGCCCATTACTAAAAAGTCGATAGAGGGCCCTAAACTATTCATCTTAAAACCCTTTCAAAAAGCTAGGTAATTGTCACCTGAAACAATTGTTTTGGCCAACAATGCAGTGTAGTACCAATCCATATTGCCGGATTTTGTCTGGATGGATATCACTCTGTCTAGCTGTAGGGTGTCTCTCACTAATTTGCCCCTTAAGGTGTGTACGAATGGCTGTTTTGCCCGATAATCGTGCCATGTATGGGCACTTTATCAGTTAAAACAGCCGCTCGTTCTGAGATCTCCCCAGCCATACGAACGGCCGTTCTGGCCCTTAAAGTGCTCATATACGGCAAAATGGCCATTTGTACACATTTCTGCACATAGATATATTATATCATTTTTGTTTTAACGATTGTGGCCTCTAATCCATTGAAACTGCACCCACATCTGAGCAAGGAGTATAACTTTGAAATCAGTAATATAATGATAAAATATTAAAACAATGAAAAATGGGTTTATATCATTTAAAGTGTCTTACGCAAACCCTGCATATAATGAAAATGGATTTCGTTATAAAATACAAAAATAGGCAATTCAGCCATTAGGTAAGCAGTGCTATTCATTAAGGGAGATTCAATAAAAGTTCTTATCGTTTAAAATGGTGCTAATTTTGCCCCAACCAATCATATCTTATTTAACATTTGAAAGCTAGCATCTGATTGGTTAGGGCAAAACTGGCTCCATTTTAAATGATAAGAACTTTTATTGAATAACCCTGACAGTATCTCACTACTTCTGTCAATAACAATATAATTATAAGCCAGCATAGTTATAGACACACACCCATATTTTGATTGGCTAAACAGAGCTCATATAATTATTTCATATTAAATTTAAAATGAAATAAAATGAAAATCTATATTGTTATAAAGTCATTGCTACCTTTATATCAATATATTTAAAAAAAAACAACATTTTCCAAGGTGCCATGAAATGCAGAGACCATTAAAAAAATACTAAAAATAATTTCCCACTCAAGCCATTTGTCTGCAGACTATCAAACATAATGACTCATTGTCACTTTGTCACATGAAGGGTTCACAGACGTCAGCAGTAAGCGAGAGGCTAAGGTTTAAGTCAGGGAGGATTTAACCTATCACAGGCCTTCCCTGCTATATATTAACCATATACAGGCAGCCTGACACCCTTTATCTGTAAGTGTTTTTCAGCTAATCCTCCTATCTGGGATGCCAGCAACAAATCACAGAGATAACCAGGTGATGATACATTTAAATTCCCACACAGACCAGTAAGGTTGAAGGAACACAGGATATTTGACCATGATTACATTTAATGCAAATTATAGCTGATGTTTCCCTGAAACCAGATTAGACAGTCAGAGGCGCTCTCGCTCTGGGTAAATGCTCCTTCCACCATTCAATATCGCGATTGCGAATGTGGGTAAATCCCCGTAAGGGTGGCAAATCCCGTAAGGATTTTAAATAGCTGGCGTTAAAATCCTGCGCTACAACTAGCGCAAACACAATATTAAATCGCAAGCGTCGGATGCGTGGGAGATCTTTGTGTAACCAGCGCATCCGGCGCTAATATGGAGTTAAAACGGTTCGCGACTTTACCTCCATATATTTACCCAGCGAGTCTGGGTAAATGAGGCCCAGTGTGTCTAATAATATCATCATAGTACCTGAGCACTGCTACATTAGCTTCATGGCTGAGCAAGGTTATATTTTGTTTAGCATTCGTGTGCTATGACACCCATAAGCCTTGTATATACGCACAATTTTACTGCCGCACAAGGACGATGAATGGCCAGGCATCGTTCGTTGGTCTGCCATGGATATCAGATGCAGGGCCAGATTGATACTTTTTTCTCCCCTAGGCCAGATAACTGTCTCTTCACACCCATATAGATTCACACAGGCACCATGTTTTTCGCTCAGGTAACAGCTCCTTAGAATTTACTAGGTGTTTTCTGTGTGGTAAGTAAGTATTTTTCGCTATCTATTGGACATAGTAGTCAGGTCCTCACCCTGAGTTTTTCTGCCGTGAACATCTGGATTCTGGGAGAGGGGGATTTGTTGGGCTGCTCAGTGGAACTACCACTGGTCACTGCCCGTTGGGCTTCTCAGTACAGTCTGATGGTGTGAGGGGGAATCACACCTCCAATGTAATAGGTCGATAGTAATTCCTTCTGCGTTGTGATTCGCTGTAAAACTTTTTTGACCAAAAAGCCATCCATTGGCTGGCATTGAAAAGCTTTCTTGATTGAGTCTTTTGAAATACCCGTGCAGCTGATGCAAACTCCACTTTAGAGTCACATCAACCTTTATTATTATTAGAAGTATTTAGCGTAGGAGCCAGCAGTGCAATATTGTGTCCAGCACCATCCATCATTACTTTACGTGATACTGGTATTCGCCAGTAACATTTACCCCCACCTGTTCACTAGAAAATATAACGGTGAAATGCATTTTGTATGAATGGAGCTAACCGCACGCTTCCCAATGCATAGGGTTAACTCCAACTTACCGGGCCTGCACCGTTTTGTATTAACGATGTAATACCCCATAGCTTTCGTTTTCTAACTACAATGTAGCCTCCTTACTCCTTACCTGCCAGGTTCCCGTGATGCAGTAACTCACAATTAGCATGAACTACATCGCGAGAACCCAGAAGAAAGAGGAGGGCGGAAGGTATTACCTCTTCCCCATAGAATCTATTTAATAGTGAACACTGCATCCCTAGAACAATGGGTAGGGGTAATATTTATACAAAATGGATTTTTATGGTTCAGACCAAATTAAATAATCTACTATATCGGAGTGTATTAAACGGTACCTCCACTGGTAAAAAAAAATGCTATTCAGTTTTATTGCAGAACAGGAGGTAAAGGAGCTGTGTCTTACCTCCCGTTCTTCAATAAAACATTCAGGAGCCGGGAACAAAGGAAAGTAACTTACCCGGTCTCCCGCTCCTCAGCTGCGTCCTCTGTCAGGTCCCGACGGACTCTGTATTCTATGCGCATTACGCTTAATAGCAAAATTTGCTTATCAGTGGAGATAAAATCAATTAACCATGTCACAATGCAGTAAGTAAGTCCCCACCATAAAGTGCTGTGACAGTGAGATATAAGGCAGGTCCATTCACTGCTTTCCTTCTCTCTACATTAGGAGGTGACAGTGTAACCAGTTGGAAGATTAGTTACTATCAAAGGAATACAAGGCAGGTCCATTCATTGCTTTACTTTTCCCCACATCAGGAGGTGACAGGATAAACGGTTGGAAGCAGGGGAGGACTGACCCAGTAGGCTGGGGGGCAAATGCCCCCTGGGCTGGTCTCCAATTTGGGCTGCCACAGAAGCTAATAGTAAGTTACGAGCCTGAAAGGCACAGCGTACGCCTCTAGCTCTAACATGGGCAAGGAACAGGAAACTTCTCCTCCTCCTTTAGATCGTTTACCTGTCAGCCCAGTTCATTAGCAGTGTTTGTAAGTCAGTCCTCCAGTTTATTAGCAGTGTTGTCAGCCCTCCAGTTCATTAGCCAGTATATTCAGCCCTCCAGTTCATTAGCCAGTGTTTTCCTTATCCCTACATTAGGATGTGACAGTGTAACCAGTTGGTAGATTAGTGACTCCTTCACCATGTCTGGAGCTATAGTTATAGTTCCAATGACCAGGCCATGGTAGAAGGTTAACACCCATTATTAACATAAGACCACCAGGCTGGCATATTATTATCATTTTATATTAGTTTGTTCTATCAGCCAGATAGCTAACTTAGATATCAATATCTTAATGAGGGCCATTGATGTACTGATGTCACTACCCTAACCTTGCCTACCTCCCATCTTTGAGAACTTGCCTTTTTAATCGTATTTTCAGCTTCTTCCGTCCCTTGCTCTTCTACTGGAACTGCTCCATTCTGTAATATTGTAGGAGTTACACTTTAGTATATGTCAATGGAATGGGACAGAGTTTGCTAAGAGGTAACGGTCATTCATTACACATCGTGCGTCACGGGTCAAACCCGCAATCGTATGTGTGTACATAACTTAAAGCTGGGTACACACCATCCAATAATTCGGCCCGACCGACCGTCATTTCAGTGTTTTGGTAGGTTGGGCTGAAATATTGTATGGTTTCTTCTTGCAGCCGCGACCGTCCGCTGAATGTTTGTTCGTCCGAGATGTGTCAGAAAACCACGGACGATCGTACGGTCCTCTTTAGACTGCATGCCTGGTGGGTGGCTACCGTTTAGATGTGGTTGCTGCCCCCTGCATGACCAATCAGAAGCCCCAAACAGTCGGTGAGGAGGAAGGATTGAAACATGCGTACCCAGCTTTAGTTCTCCTTAAATATGGAAAAGGCTGAGCTGTGCCCTTGGGAAAGCTGGTTTAATACTGATAAAGGAACAGGCTGCATTATTATCCTCTAAACACCTGCCAAGGGATAACGTGAGGACTCCATTACTAATAGTCAACATAACACTATGGAGATATTATACATTAACACATGGTTTTACACTCTATGAGTCACTAGTACATTACCCATTTACAGGGAACCCAATCCCAATCCCAATCCCTTTACACTCACAATGTTATCTTACCTGCCCATTGAAATGTGTATTATCATTTACCTGTAATCTGGATAGTGGCCTTTTTTGATTTGATTTAACGTGGAAGATACTGGGGCACTGCTGCTGTTTGAATTCATACCCCTAGTTATGGGTTGGAGATACATTGACATTGTGTGTAATGATTATTTACTATTCACATTGGAATCTATTGATTGTGCAACATTGTATGTTCTCACTAGAGATGGACCGAACCCAAACCTCGAACTTTAATAGTTGGGACGAACTTGAACTCTTTAGAACTTTCAGAACAAGAACTAGTTTGGGGTTTTTGAACTCGCGGACCTATTTTTTGAAAATCCACATTCAAGGATTTTTCTCCGCTCATAATCCTAAAATGTTTGAATTTGAGAATCCTCAAACTTTTAAAGGGACAGTTCAGTGGAAATGATCAATATTTGTTAAATTGTTAGTGTGATGCCTTCTTAGTTATTCTACATATTCTCTCCCATTTTGAAATATCAGTTGATTTCATTCCCCTTGCTATTCCCTGCTGTTGACATTAGTGAGCTGACATTTCAGGTTCTGTAACGGTCCTTCTTCTTCCCAGAATGCACCACATCCTTGGAATGTTCCTAACAGTAATTTCTACTGATTGGCTGTTGGATGGGTCAAACATGCTCAGATCTCTACTGAGCAACTGAATCCACCCAGGCGCTGGGTCAAGGGCAAGACCATAACGGTCTCTATTAGGGGTCCTGCAAACAGGAAGTCAGTATTTGGGAAGCATTTATTTATACTCAGACACAATGCTGAATTGGCAGATTAAGGTCATTGGGATGAAAAAATACTGCTCTTTTATCTGAAAAGCATATGTATTTACACTGAACTTCCCCTTTAAGGATTCTCGCATTGGTTGTTTGAAAATTTCGTTAAAAAACGTCTGAAAATCCCGCGGCCAGACATTTGGGGGTCCTGCAGCTCAACCCCTTCCTGGGGGAAGGACCATTTGGGGCTTAAGGCGTCCCGCAGCTCGAACAGGGACCCCCCTACCATGGACTTAGAAGTAACCTTGTGGCACTGGCAAGTGCCTTTTGGGACTCAAGGGGTCAGACAGCTCAAACTTGGACCCCCCTCCCCGGCACTAACAAGTGCCTTTGTTGGAGGTCCTGCGGCTCAAAATCAGTACCCCCCATTGGCTTGTTATATGGATCCAGTGTGTAAGAATGAGAAATGCAAAAGTTTGCTAATCGTAATTGAAGTAAAAGAAATTGAAAAGGTTAGACGTTAGGAACTTCCAGACTGGGGTTACCTTGACGTGGTTGGAAGGCTTTTCTAATATGATATTGTATGGGGCCTAGGAATGTGCATTGATTATCATTTCTATGTTTGTATAAATGTTTGACCAGATCAGTAGCACTTCCGCTAAATGTAGTTGTAAATTAGCCTAATTGGAGTGCACCCACAATCCTTGTATTGTATGAAAATATTGATTGAATGTCACGGATTAGTCAACAGTGTGTACTAATGTATAGGCACCTTAAACGCTGCAGACCATGAAAGGGTAAGGAAACAACACTATAAAAACTTTAAATACAGAACGTATAAGGAGGTGGCTACCATACAATATTAAGGAAAACAAGTGGGTGACATTACAGGTAAATACAATAACATCCCTGGGCGTAAAATAAAAAAAATAAACTGTGAATACATTTCATTAAAGGAGAAGTAAAGACTTTCCCCCCAGACTTTTAACCAGACTCTGCTGAGAAAAGGTAAGAAAGGTAAGTTACATTCCTTTAATCAGCAGTTCCTACAAGGCATAATATGTATTTTAGCCTAAACTTCTCATTTAAAGGGGAAGGAAAGGTAGAAAGCCATGCCAATCCCTTTTGCTATATACGAACCTTATGCCCCCCTCATTTCTCTTCATCCATGTTTTGTAGTCATTCTAATGACGTATATATTCTCTAGCTCTGTGTTATTTTTCTATAAGGCTCTTTGATAAGGATGAAATAAAGACAGAGCAAGTTGGTCTCTTTATCTACCTTGGCAGGGGTGCTCTCTGTGCTGCTGGACTCTTCATCATCAGTACTGTCCGTCACACGGCCACCCTCAGAGGACAGGGAATCCCCTTCCAGTTCCTCTCCAGGAGGGTCACACCCGGGGTCCTCTTCTCTCTTCCTCTCTGGGGACATAGGTTTTCCTTTCTGTTTGGCTGATTTGCGATGGATTACAAACTCTGTCTGGAGCAAGAGGGGTCCCGGGCTTCCAACCACCATCGGTTATCAAAGCTGGAAGTCTGTGGAAAGAGAAACAGAGGCAGAAAATTGTGTTAGAACTGATCGAGAACAATAGCAATGTTTTTAGATGAATAAATACTATAGACCATGATAGCAATAGAAAAGGAATATAAAATCACGATATTGGTAAAGATTCAGTCAGGAAGTAATCCCCCCCCCCTTTTTTAAACTTATTATTTTTTTTTTTTGCCTTCCTCTGGATCATCCGTTAGGTAGGGTTAAAAAGGAGGGTGAAAAGGTTGGACTTAATGAACCTATGTCTTTATTCAACCCCAATTACTATGTTACTATGTAACAATCAAAAATGTAAAACATGTACTTGCAATAACCACTCTGGACTGGACTGACACATGATTTCAAGAAATAAAGCAGTATTCTTCCATTCCAATGATCTTAATTTGCTCAATCCGGCATTTTGTCAGTGTATAAATAAATACTTCAGAAATACTGACTTTCTGTTTGCTGGACCTTTAAGAGTGTCTGTTATTGTCTTTCCCTTAACTCAGCCCATGGGTTGATTCAGTAAGATCTGAATATGTTTGACCAGTCCAACAGCCAATCATTAGAAATTACTTTTAGGAACATTCCAAAGAAGTGGTGCATTCTGGGAAGACGAAGGACCATCACAGAACCTGAAATGTCAGCTCACTAATGACCCAAAGCAAAGCACAGCCAAGAGGATGAAATCCATTGATTTTTTAAAATGAAAGATAATATGTAGAGTAACTAGGTATGTGTAATATAAACTAAGAATTTTTAAAAAAAATAATGATATTTTCCACTGAACTTCCTCTTTAATACCAAAGCATTTTGGTTCCTCTGGTCAGTTCTGCTTTTTAGAAGGAAATCTTGCACTCGGTATTTACAATGAAAGGAAAGCAGCCATACTAGTCAACATTATCACAATTATTTATATTCTTCTTTCCTTGTATATCATAGAAATACACAACTTCCAAGGTCACTTCTGCAACCTCCATTTTGTATTCTGGTGTTTTGATGAGCGTGGAACAACATTATCAACCCAAGTGCCCCAATGTGGACATTTACCAAAGGAAGATTATCCTTACCATTGTGTGTTATTAATAATGTATTGTGTTGTATTGTTAAAGATACAAAACAAATTCAAAATGTCAGACACCATGTGTTCATCAATAACAGTGCCTGGGGAATGAAAACTAAACAGCCGTTAGCGACCATTGTAGATTGCGTATTGGGTCTCTCTTCTCTCAGTTGTCCCAACTATAAATAATGATGTTTCTCTTCTCTCTCACCCACCGAGAGATCACCAGGAGGTTTTAAGGGAACTTGTAACTTTCCTAACATGGAGGATCTGTACAGTTAAAGCTGTTAACTGAAAAAAAACCTATTAAATATTCACATAGGAACTTGCCCTTGAGCAAGTTCTCTGTGTTTAACGACAGCTGGAGATCAGGACATTGAAAAAAGCTAAAACAATGATTCTAACAGATCCCGAGGCACCAGACCAATGGACCGCCATGTTCAACTGGGAAGTAAAGAAATATATGGCTGATGGGAATTAGTTGACACTAGTTTGGAGATATCCAGAAGGCCATTGGTTATATAGACACTGGATAATTTGTACCATACACTAAATAATCAGTGCCCAGAAAGCCAAATACCAAAAAGGGGTCCTTTTTAATAGCACAGCATTTATCAAATAGGATTGAATACATTAGCACACTCATTGGATCATAGCTATACAGAATAGGGCTCCTTCCTAATAGGGCTCCTTCCTTTGTCCTAAATAGAGAGTTCCAATAGAACCTGGATCCAAAGTTCTGTCTGAACCCTTTGGAACTTTTGGATCTTGGGTTTTCTTTTCAGGGTTCTGAATATAAAAAGCTACATTCGAGGGTTTCCGAAAGTAGCCTAGTCTATATGCAGAAACACGAATATAACTCAGGTGTAAAGGAAATTGATTTTAAAGGATATCTCCACCTCCCAACCTCAAATGTTCTTTAGCATAGGGTACCCCAGCCCACCCCCCAACCTCAAATGTTCTGTAGCATGGGGTACCCTAGCCCACCCCCCAACCTAAAATGTTCTGTAGCATAGGGTACCCCAACCCACCCCCCAACCTCAAATGTTCTGTAGCATAGGGTACCCCAGCCCACCCCCAACCTCAAATGTTCTGTAGCATGGGGTACCCCAGCCCACCCCCCAACCTCAAATGTTCTGTAGCATGGGGTACCCCAGCCCACCCCCCTACCTCAAATGTTCTGTAGCATAGGGTACCCCAGCCCACCCCCAACCTCAAATGTTCTGTAGCATGGGGTACCCCAGCCCACCCCCCAACCTGAAATGTTCTGTAGCATAGGGTACCACAGCCCACCCCCCAACCTCAAATGTTCTGTAGCATAGGGTACCCAAGCCCACCCCCCAACCTCAAATGTTCTGTAGCATAGGGTACCCAAGCCCACCCCCCAATCTCAAATGTTCTGTAGCATAGGGTACCCAAGCCCACCCCTCAACCTCAAATGTTCTGTAGCATGGGGTACCCTAGCTCACCCCCCCAACCTCAAATGCTCTGTAGCATGGGGTACCCCAGCCCACCCCCCAACCTCAAATGTTCTGTAGCATAGGGTACCCCAGCCCACCCCCCAACCTAAATGTTCTGTAGCATAGGGTACCCCAGCCCACCCCCCAACCTCAAATGATCTGTAGCATAGGGTACCCCAACCCACCCCCCAACCTCAAATGTTCTGTAGCATGGGGTACCCCAGCCCCCCCC
The DNA here is from genome assembly GCA_019447015.1 of Hymenochirus boettgeri. Lineage (NCBI taxonomy): Eukaryota > Metazoa > Chordata > Amphibia > Anura > Pipidae > Hymenochirus > Hymenochirus boettgeri. The sequence goes on along the minus strand of CM033475.1, from coordinate 221,387,633 downwards.
CCAACCTCAAATGTTCTGTAGCATAGGGTACCCCAGCCCACCCCCCAACCTCAAATGTTCTGTAGCATAGCCGAACCAGCCCACCCCCCAACTCAAATTTTTGTAGCATGGGGTACCCCAGCCCACCCCTCAACCTCAAATGTTCTGTAGCATAGGGTAACCCAGCCCACCCCCCAACCTCAAATGTTCTGTAGCATAGGGTACCCAAGCCCACCCCCCAACCTCAAATGTTCTGTAGCATAGGGTACCCCAGCCCACCCCCAAACTCAATGTCTGTAGCATAGGGTAACCAGCCCACCCCCCAACCTCAAATGTTCTGTAGCAAGGGTAACCCAGCCCACCCCCAACCTCAAATGTTCTGTAGCATAGGGTACCCAGCCCACCCCCCAACTCAAATTCTGTAGCATAGGGTACCCAGCCCACCCCCAACCTCAAATGTTCTGTAGCATAGGGTAACCCAGCCCACCCCCCCAACTCAAATGTTCTGTAGCATAGGGTACCAAGCCCACCCCCAACCCCAATGTTCTGTAGCATAGGGTACCCCAGCCCACCCCAACCTCAAATGTTCTATAGTGTAGGGTACCCCAGCCCACCCCCAACCTCAAATGTTCTATAGTGTAGGGTACCCCAGCCCACCCCAACCTCAAATGTTCTGTAGCATGGGGTACCCCAGCCCACCCCCAACTCAAATGTTCTATAGTGTAGGGTACCCCAGCCCACCCCCAACCTCAAATGTTCTGTAGCATGGGGTACCCAGCCCACCCCCACCTCATGTTCTATAGTGTGGTACCCCCAGCCACCACCCAACCTCAAATGTTCTATAGTGTAGGGTACCCAAGCCCACCCCCCAACCTCAAATGTTCTGTAGCATGGGGTACCCCAGCCCACCCCCCAACCTCAAATGTTCTGTAGCATAGGGTACCCCAGCCCACCCCCCAACCTCAAATGTTCTGTAGCATGGGGTACCCCAGCGTGGGCTGGGGTCCTACACTATAAGAACATTTGAGTTTGGGGTGAGCTGGGGTACCCTACACTATAGAACATTTGAGGTTGGGGGTGGGTTGGGGTACCCTACACTATAGAACATTTGAGGTTGGGGGTTGGGCCGGGGTACCCTACACTATAGAACATTTGAGGTTGGGGGTGGGCTGGGGTACCCTACACTATAGAACATTTGAGGTTGGGGGTGAGCTGGGGTACCCTACACTATAGAACATTTGAGGTTGGGGGTGGGTTGGGGTACCCTACACTATAGAACATTTGAGGTTGGGGTTTGGGCCGGGGTACCCTACACTATAGAACATTTGAGGTTGGGGGGTGGGCTGGGGTCCCCCTACACTATAGAACATTTGAGGCTGGGGGTGGGCTGGGTACCCCATGCTACAGAACATTTGAGTTGGGGGGTGGGCTGGGGTACCCTACACTATAGAACATTTGAGGTTGGGGGTGGGCTGGGGTACCCCATGCTACAGAACATTTGAGGTTGGGGTGGGCTGGGGTACCCTACACTATAGAACATTTGAGGTTGGGGGGTGGGCTGGGGTACCCTACACTATAGAACATTTGAGGTTGGGGTGGGCTGGGGTACCCTATGCTACAGAACAATTGGGGTGGGGGGTGGGCTTGTGTACCCTATGCTACAGAACATTTGAGTTTGGGGGGTGGGCTGGGTTACCCTATGCTACAGAACATTTGAGGTTGGGGGGTGGGCTGGGTTACCCTATGCTACAGAATATTTGAGGTTGGGGGGTGGGCTGGGTTACCCTATGCTACAGAACATTTGAGGTTGGGGGTGGGCTGGGTTACCCTGTGCTACAGAACATTTGAGGTTGGGGGGTGGGCTGAGTTACCCTATGCTACAGAAATTTGAGGTTGGGGGGTGGGCTGGGGTACCCTATGCTACAGTAAACATTTGAGGTTGGGGGTGGGCTTGGTACCCTATGCTACAGAACTTGGAGGTTGGGGGGGTGGGCTGGGTTACCCTATGCTACAGAACATTTGAGGTTGAGGGGTGGGCTGGGGTACCCCATGCTACAGAACATTTGAGGTTGGGGGGTGGGCTGGGGTACGCTATGCTACAGAACATTTGAGGTTGGGGGGTGGGCTGGGGTACCCTATGCTACAGAACATTTGAGGTTGGGGGGTGGGCTGGAGTACCCTATGCTACGAACATTTGAGGTTGGGTGGGCTAGGGTTACCCCATGCTACAGAACATTTGAGGTTGGGGGGTGGGCTGGGGTACCCCATGCTACAGAACATTTGAGGTTGGGGTGGGTTGGGGTACCCTATGCTACAGATCATTTTGAGGTTGGGGGGTGGGCTGGGTACCCTAGCTACAGAACTTTAGGTTGGGGGGTGGGCTGGGGTACCCTATGCTACAGAACATTTGAGGTGGGGGGTGGGCTGGGTACCCCATGCTACAGAGCATTTGAGGTTGGGGGGGTGAGCTAGGGTCCTCCCCATGCTACAGAACATTGAGGTTGAGGGGTGGGCTTGGTACCCTATGTACAGAACATTTGAGATTGGGGGGTGGGCTTGGGTACCCTAGCTACAGAACATTTGAGGTTGGGGGGTGGGCTGTGGTACCCTATGCTACAGAACTTTGAGGTTGGGGGTGGGCTGGGGTACCCCCATGCTACAGAACATTTGAGGTTGAGGGGTGGGCTTGGGTACCCTATGCTACAGAACATTTGAGGTTGGGGTGGGCTTGGGTACCCTGCTACAGAACATTTGAGGTTGGGGGGTGGGGCTGGGGTACCCCATGCTACAGAACATTTGAGGTTTGGGGTGGGCTGGGGTACCCTATGCTACAGAACATTTGAGGTAGGGGGGGGGGCTGGGGACCCCATGCTACAGAACATTTGAGGTTGGGGTGGGCTGGGGTACCCCATGCTACAGAACATTTGAGGTTGGGGTGGGCTGGGGTACCCTATGTCACAGAACATTTGAGGTTGGGGGTGTGTTGGGGTACCCTATGCTACAGAACATTTTGGTTGGGGGGGGTGGGCTAGGGTACCCCATGCTACAGAACATTTGAGGTTGGGGGGTGGGCTGGGGACCCTATGCTAAGAACATTTGAGGTTGGGAGGTGGGATATCCTTTAAAATCAATTTCCTTTACACTGAGTTTATATTCGTGTTTCTGCATATAGACTAGGCTACTTTCGGAACCCCTCGAATGTAGCTTTTTATATTCAGAACCCTGAAAAGAAAACCCAAGATCCAAAAGTTCCAAAGGTTCAGACAAACTTTGGATCCAGGTTCTATTGGAACTCTCTATTTAGGACAAAGGAAGGAGCCCTATTAGGAAGAGCCCTATTCTGTATAGCTATGATCCAATGAGTGTGCTAATGTATTCAATCCTATTTGATAAATGCTGTGCTATTAAAAAGGACCCTTTTGGTATTTGGCTTTCTGGGCACTGATTATTTATGTATGGTACAAATTATCCAGTGTCTATATAACCAATGGCCTTCTGGATATCTCCAAACTAGTGTCAACTAATTCCCATCAGCCATATATTTCTTTAACTTCCCAGTTGAACATGGCGGTCCATTGGTCTGGTGCCTCGGGATCTGTTAGAATCATTGTTTTAGCTTTTTTCAATGTCCTGATCTCCAGCTGTCGTTAAACACAGAGAACTTGCTCAGGGCAAGTTCCTATGTGAATATTTAATAGGTTTTTTTTTCAGTTAACAGCTTTAACTGTACAGATCCTCCATGTTAGGAAAGTTACAAGTTCCCTTAAAACCTCCTGGTGATCTCTCCGGTGGGGTGAGAGAGAAGAGAAACTCATTATTTATAGTTGGGACAACTGAGAGAAGAGAGACCCAATACGCAATCTACAATGGTCGCTAACGGCTGTTGTTTTCATTCCCCAGGCACTGTTATTGATGAACACATGGTGTCGGACATTTTGAATTTTTTTGTATCTTTTACAATACAACACAATACATTTAATACACACAATGGTAAGGATAATCTTCCTTTGGTAAATGTCCACATGGGGCACTGGTTGAAATGTTGTTCCACACGCTCATCAAAACACCAAATACAAAATGGAGGTTGCAGAAGTGACCTTGGAATGTTGTGTATTTCTATGATATACAAGGAAAGAAGAATATAAATAATGGTGATAATGTTGACTATATGGCTGCTCTTCCTTTCATTGTAAATACCGAGTGCAAGATTTCTTCTAAAAAGCAGAACTGACCAGAGGAAACCAAAATGCTTTGGTATTAAAGAGGAAGTCAGTGGAAAATATCATTATTTTTTTTAAAAATTCTTAGTTTATTTACACATACCTAGTTACTCTACATATTATCTTTCATTTTAAAAAATCAATGGATTTCATCCTCTTGGCTGTGCTTGCTTTGGGTCATGTAGTGAGCTGACATTTCAGGTTCTGTGATGGTCCTTCGTCTTCCCAAATGCACCACTTCTTTGGAATGTTCCTAAAAGTAATTTCTAATGATTGGCTGTTGGACTGGTCAACATATTCAGATCTTACTGAATCACCCATGGGCTGAGTTAGGGAAAGACAATAACAGACACTCTTAAAGGTCCAGCAAACAGAAAGTCAGTATTTTGAAGTATTTATTTATACACTGACAAAATGCCGGATTGGCAAAATTAAGATCATTGAATGGAAAGAATACTGCTTTATTTCTTGAAATATGTGTCAGTCCAGTCCAGAGTTGTATTGCAAGTACATGTTTTTTACATTTTTGATTGTTTCCTAGTAACATAGTAATTGGGTTGAATAAAGACATAGGTTCATTAAGTCCAACCTTTTCACCCTCCTTTTAACCCTACCTAACGGATGATCCAGAGGAAGCAAAAAAAAAAATAATAAGTTTAAAAAAAGGGGGGGGGGGGATTACTTCCTGACTGAATCTTTACAATATCGTGATTTTATATTCCTTTTCTATTGCTATCATGGTCTAATATATTCATTCATCTAAAACATTGCTATTGTTCTCGATCAGTTCTAACACAATTTTCTGCCTCTGTTTCTCTTTCCACAGACTTCCAGCTTGATAACCGATGGTGGTTGGAAGCCCGGACCCCTCTTGCTCCAGACAGAGTTTGTAATCCATCGCAAATCAGCCAACAGAAAGGAAAACCTATGTCCACCAGGAGGAAGAGGAAGAGGACCCCGGGTGTGACCCTCCTGGAGAGGAACTGGAAGGGGATTCCCTGTCCTCTGAGGGTGGCCGTGTGACGGACAGTACTGATGATGAAAGTCCCAGCAGCACAGAGAGCACCCCTGCCAGGTAGAATAAAGAGCCAACTTGCTCTGTCTTTATTTCATCCTTATCAAAGAGCCTTATGAAAAATAACACAGAGCTAGAGAATATATACGTCATTAGAATGACACAAAACATGGATGAAGAGAAATGAGGGGGGCAAGGTTCGTATATAGCAAAAGGGATTGGCATGGCTTTCTACCTTTCCTTCCCCTTTAAATGAGAAGTTTAGGCTAAATACTATTAGCCTTGTAGAACTGCGGATTAAAGGAATGTAACTTACCTTTCTTACCTTTTCTCAGCAGAGTCTGGTTAAAGTCTGGGGGGAAAGTCTTTACTTCTCTTTAATGAAATGTATTCACAGTTTATTTTTTTTATTTTCCGCCAGGGATGTTATTGTATTTACCTGTATGTTCCCCACTTGTTTTCCTTAATATTGTATGTAGCCACCTCCTTATACGTTCTGTATTTAAAGTTTTTATAGTGTTGTTTCCTTACCCTTTCATGGTCTGCAGCGTTTAAGGTGCCTATACATAGTACACACTGTTTGACTAATCCGTGACATTCAATCAATATTTTCATACAATACAAGGATTGTGGGTGCACTCCAATTAGGCTAATTTACAACTACATTTAGCGGAAGTGCTACTGATCTGGTCAAACATTTATACAAACATAGAAATGAAATCAATGCACATTCCTAGGCCCCATACAATATCAATAGAAAAAGCCTTTCCAACCACGTCAAGGGTAACCCCATTCTGGAAGTCCTAACGTCTAACCTTTTCAATTTCTTTTACTTCAATTACGATTAGCAAACTTTGCATTTCTCATTCTTACACACTGGATCCATAACAAGCCAATGGGGGGTACTGTTTTGAGCCGCAGGACCTCCAACAAAGGCACTTGTTAGTGCCGGGGAGGGGGGTCCAAGTTTGAGCTGTCTGACCCCTTGAGTCCCAAAAGGCACTTGCCAGTGCCACAAGGTTACTTCTAGTCCATGGTAGGGGGGTCCCTGTTCGGCTGCGGGACGCCTAAGCCCAAATGGTCCTTCCCCCAGGAAGGGGTTGAGCTGCAGGACCCCCAAATGTCTGGCCGCGGATTTTCAGACGTTTTTTAACGAAATTTTCAAACAACCAATGCGAGAATCCTTAAAGGGAAGTTCAGTGTAAATACATAGCTTTTCAGATAAAAGAGCGTATTTTTTCATCCCAATGACCTTAATCTGCCAATTCAGCATTGTGTCTGAGTATAAATAAATGCTTCCCAAATACTGACTTCCTGTTTGCAGGACCCCTAATAGAGACCGTTATGGTCTTGCCCTTGACCCAGCGCCTGGGTGGATTCAGTTGCTCAGTAGAGATCTGAGCATGTTTGACCCATCCAACAGCCAATCAGTAGAAATACTGTTAGGAACATTCCAGATGTGGTGCATTCTGGGAGAAGAAGGACCGTTACAGAACCTGAAATGTCAGCTCACTAATGTCAACAGCAGGGAATAGCAAGGGGATGAAATCAACTGATATTTCAAAATGGGAGAAATATGTAGAATACTAAGAAGGCATCAACACTAACATTTAACAAATTTGATCATTTCCACTGAACTGTCCCTTTAAAGTTTGAGGATTCTCAAATTCAAACATTTTAGGATTATGAGCGGAGAAAAATCCTTGAATGTGGATTTCAAAAAATAGGTCCGCGAGTTCAAAACCCCCAACTAGTTCTTGTTCTGAAAGTTCTAAAGAGTTCAATTCGTCCCAACTATTAAAGTTCGAGGTTTGGGTTCGGTCCATCTCTAGTGGAACATACAATGTTGCACAATCAATATTCCAATGTGAATAGTAAATAATCATTACACACAATGTCAATGTATCTCCAACCCATAACAGGGGTATGAATTCAAACAGCAGCAGTGCCCCAGTATCTTCCACGTTAAATCAAATCAAAAAAGGCCACTATCCAGATTACAGGTAAATGATAATACACTTTCAATGGGCAGGTAAGATAACATTGTGAGTGTAAAGAGGGATTGGGATTGGGTTTTCCCTGTAAATGGGTAATGTACTAGGAGCTCATAGGTGAAAACCATGTGTTATGTATATATCTCCATAGTGTTATGTGACTATTAGTATGGAGTCCTCACGTTTCCCTTGGCCAGGTGTTTAGAGGATAATAATGCAGCCTGTTCCTTTATCAGTATTAAACCAGCTTTCCCAAGGGCACAGCTCAGCCTTTTCATATTTAGAGAACTAAAGCTGGGTACGCATGTTTCAATCCTTCCTCCTCACCGACTGTTTGGGGCTTCTGATTGGTCATGCAGGGGGCAGCAACCACATCTAACTGTAGCCACCCACCAGGCATGCATGTCTAAAGAGGACCGTACGATCGTCCGTGGTTTTCTGACACATCTCGGACGAACAAACATTCAGCGGACGGTCGCGGCTGCAAGAAGAAACCATACAATATTTCAGTCGCCCAACCTACCAAAACACTGAAATGACGGTCGTTCGGCGCCGAATTATTGATGGTGTGTACCCGCTTTAGTTATGTACACCATCCGATGGCGGGTTTGACCCGTGACGCACGATGTGGTAATGAATGACCCGTTACCTCTTAGCAAACTCGTCCCATTCCATGACATATACTAAGTGTAACTCCTACAATATTACAGAATGGATGCAGTTCCAGTAGAAAGCACGGGACGGAAGAACTGAAAATACGATTAAAAAGGCAAGTTCTCAAAGATGGGAGGTAGGCAAGGTTAGGTAGTTGACATCAGTACATCAATGGCCCTCATTAAGATATTGATATCTAAGTTAGCTATCTGGCTGATAGAACAAACTAATATAAATGATAATAATATGCCAGCCTGGTGGTCTTATGTTAATAATGGGTGGTTAACCTTCTACCTATTGGCCTGGTCATTGGAACTATAAAACTATAGCTCAGACATGGTGAAGGAGTCACAATCTACCAACTGTTTACACTGTCCACATCCTAATGTAGGGATAAGGAAAACACTGGCTAATAACGGATGGGCTGAATATACTGGCTAATGAACTGGAGGGCTGACAACACTGCTAATAAACTGGAGGACTGACTTACAAACACTGCTAATGAACTGGGCTGACAGGTAACACGATCTAAAGGAGGAGGAGAAGTTTCCTGTTCCTTGCCCATGTTAGAGCTAGAGGCGTACGCTGTGCCTTTCAGGCTCGTAACTTACTATTACTTCTTCTGTGGCAGCCCAAATTGGAGACCAGCCCGGGGGCATTTGCCCCCCAGCCTACTGGGTCAGTCCCTTCCCCTGCTTCCAACCGTTAATCCCTGTCAACCTCTGATGTGGGGAAAAGTAAAGCAATGAATGGACCTGCCTTGTATTCCTTGATAGTAACTAATCTTCCAACTGGTTACACTGTCACCTCCTAATGTAGAGAGAAGAAAGCAGTGAATGGACCTGCCTATATCTCACGTCACAGCACTTTATGTGGGTACTTACTTACTGCATTGTCTGGTTTAATTGATTTATCTCCACTGATAAGCAAATTTTGCTATAAGCGTTAATGCGCTAGAATACAGAGTTCCGTCGGACCTGACAGAGGACGCAGCTGAGAGCGGGAGACCGGGTAAGTTACTTTCCTTTGTGTCCCGCGGCTCCTGAATTTTTTATTGAAAACGTGAGGTAGACACCGCTCCTTTACCATCCTTTTCTGCAATAACTGAATAGCATTTTTTTTTACCAGTGGAGGTACCGTTTATACACTCCATATAGTAGATTATTTATTTGGTCTGAACCATAAAAATCCATTTTGTATAAATATTAACCCCTACCCATTGTTCTAGGGATGCAGTGTTCACTTTAAATAGATTCTATGGGGAAGAGGTAATACCTTCCGCCCTCCTCTTTCTCTGGGTTCTCGCGATGTAGTTCATTGCTAATTGTGAGTTACTGCATCACGGGAACCTGGCAGGTAAGGAGTAGGAGGCTACATTGTAGTTAGAAAACGAAGCTATGGGGTATATACAATCGTTAATACAAAACGGTGCAGGCCCGGTAAGTTGGAGTAACCCTATGCATTGGGAAGCGTGCGTTAGCCCATCATACACAATGCATTTCACCCGTTATTTTTCTATTGAACAGGTGGGGGTAAAATGTTACTAGCTGGCGAATACCAGTATCACGTAAAGTAATGATGGATGGTGCTGGACACAATATTGCACTGCTGGCTCCTACGCTAATACTTCTAATAATAATAAAGGTTGATGTGACTCTAAAGTGGAGTTTGCATCAGCTGCACGGGTATTCAAAAGACTCAATCAAGAAGCTTTTCAATGCCAGCCAATGGATGGCTTTTTGGTCAAAAAAGTTTTACAGCGAATCACAACGGCAGAAGGAATTACTATCGACCTATTACATTGAGGTGTGATTTCCCCCTCACACCATCAGACTGTACTGAGAGCCCAACGGCAGTGACCAGTGGTAGTTCCACTGAGCAGCCCAACAATCCCCCTCTCCCAGAATCAGATGTTCACGGCAGAAAAACTCAGGGTGAGGACTACTACTATGTCCATAGATAGCGAAAAATACTACTTACCACACAGAAAAACACCTATAAATTCTAAGGAGCTGTTACTTGAGCGAAAAACATGGTCCTGTGTGAATCTATATGGGTGTGAATAACAGTTATTGCCTAGGGGAGAAAAGTATAATCATCTGGGCCCTGCATCTGATATCCATGGCAACCAACGAACGATGCCTGGCCCTTCATCGTCCTTGCGGCAGTAAAATTGTGCGTATATACAGGCTATGGGTGTCATAGACACGAATGCTAAACAAAAATTAACCTTGCTCGCCATGAAGCTATATGTGCAGTGCTCAGGTACTATGATGTATTATTAGACACACTGGGCCTCATTTACCCGACTTCCCTGGGTAAATATATGAGGTAAAGTCGCGAACCGTTTTAACTCCATATAGCGCGGATGCGCTGGTACACAGATCTCCCACGCATCCGACGCTTGCGATTTAATATTGTGTTTTTTGCGCTAGTTGTAGCGCAGGATTTTCAACGCCAGCTATTTAAATCCTTACGGATTTGCCACCCCTTACGGGGATTTAACCACATTCGCAATCGCGATATTGAATGTGGAAGGAGCATTTTACCCAGAGCGAGAGCGCCTCTGACTGTCTAATACTGGTTTCAGGGAAACATCAGCTATAATTTGCTTAAATGTAATCATGGTCAAATATCCGTGTTCCTTCACACCTTACTGGTCTGTGTGGAATTTAAATGTATCATCCCCTGGTTATCTCTGTGATTTTGCTGGCATCCCAGATAGGAGGATTAGCTAAAAACATTACAGATAAAGGGTGTCATGGGCTGCCTGTATATGGTTAATATCTACAGGGAAGGCCTGTTGATAGGTTAAATCCTCCCTGACTTAACCTTAGCCTCTCGCTTACTGCTGACGTCTGTGAACCCTTCATGTGACAAAGTGACAATGAGTCATTATGTTTGATAGTCTGCAACAATGGCTTGAGTGGGAAATTATTTTTAGTATTTTTTTAATGGTCTCTGCATTTCATGGCACCTTGGAAATGTTTGTTTTTTTTTAAATATATGATATAAAGGTAGCAATGACTTTATAACAATATAGATTTTCATTTTATTTCATTTTAAATTTATATGAAATAATTTATGAGCTCTGTTTAGCCAATCAAATATGGGTGTGTGGTCTATAACTATCTGGCTTATATTATATGTTATTGACAGAAGTAGTGAGATACTGTCAGGGTTATTCAATAAAAGTTCTTATCATTTAAAATGGAGCCGTTTTGCCCTAACCAATCAGATGCTAGCTTTCAAATGTTAAATAAGATATGATTGGTTGGGGCAAATAGCACCTTTTAAACGATAAGAACTTTTATTGAATCTCCCTTAATGATAGCACTGCTTACCTAATGGCTGAATGCCTATTTTTGTATTTTATAACGAAATCCATTTTCATTATATGCAGGGTTTGCGTAAGACACTTTAAATGATATAAACCATTTTTCATTGTTTTATATTTTATCATTATATTACTGATTTCAAAGTTATACTCCTGCTCAGATGTGGGTGCAGTTTCAATGGATAAGGCCACAATCGTTAAAACAAAAATGATTATAATATATCTATGTGCAAAATGTTTACAAATGGCCATTTTGCCGTATATGAGCACTTTAAGGGCCAGAACGGCCGTTCGTATGGCTGGGGAGATCTCAGAACGAGCGGCTGTTTTAACTGATAGTGCCCATCATGGCACGATTATCGGGCAAAACAGCCATTGTGTAACACCTTAAGGGGCAAATTAGTGAGAGCACACCCTACAGCTAGCAGTGATATCCATCCAGACAAAATCCGGCAATATGGATTGGTACTTACACTGCATTGTTGGCCAAAACAATTGTTTCCGGTGACATTACCTACTTTTTGAAAGGGTTTTAAGATGAATAGTTTTAGGCCCTCTATCGACTTTTTAGTAATGGGCAATAATTAATGGTTATTGAAAGATTAGTTTGGGGCCTGAGGAACATTAGTACAGGTTTACCAGCATTAGCTTATAGGTTAAACACAGAGATCTCATCATATACATCTCTAAGCAGAGATCCCTGTTTAGTATTTCTATGCCTATCGGAAATTTAAAGTGATTCAACGGGTCACATTTGGAAAGATTCTAGAGATAATTGACTTAAATGGAAATCCCACAAATCAGCAATAATGATCGTGCAGGCATCCATTGCATAATACGTATGAATTGTAATAAAATGTTCATTATGACTGATGTTTCCTCCCATGAATTAACGTTGATGCCACCCTGACAGATTTGAAAGGGAGCCAAGAGGAGTGGCATCAAATGAAAACGGCAACTATCCATCTTCCTTTATTCATATAAGGGATAATACGCTATTACAGTGTAATATAAGGACATTACACCACCGAGGAGTTTCCATGACCATATAGAATTATGAGGCCACAGCCGAGTGCTTTTATACAGGTCATGGAACTCCGAAGTGAAGTAAATCCGTATATTACACTGTAGGGTAGCTGTATTATCTTCACTATCATACTTGGCCAGCCAAAAAAACACCTGTCCACACCACTGTCTCTTCCCCTTCCTGTATTAGTTATTTATATAGGAATCCCTGGTTAATGTATAAATAGTTAATTAATGTTCTATTGAAAAGAGGACCGAACATTGTCTGTCAGAAACAGGGATTCCTATATAAATGAATAATACAGGGTGGGGGAACAGTGGGGAGGGGCAGTAGAATACAGGAGTCACTCAGTGACATCACTGAGTAACTGTAATATAGATTCCGCCACTGCACCTCCCCATTGAAAATGCCTAGCCTTATATATATATAAGGGTAATGCGCCCTTACAGTTAATATAAGGATATTACGCCACCGGGAGTTCCCTGACCATATAGAAGCACGAGGCCCTAGGCCGAGTGCTTTTATACAGGACAGGGAACTCCGAGGTGGCGTAATGTCCTTATATTATAATGTGAAGGGAGCATTATTTCTTATAATACATAAGTATAGGATTCCTTCACCCCATTCACATTTTAAATTTTAGTTTGTCCCATTTCTACCTTAAATCCCCCAAGCTACCTTCTGTAACTTAAACCCAGTATCTAACAAATCTTTGTTGGCGGGAGAGACATTGGTTATGCAGTGACAGGAAGCAGCTCCACAGGTTCTGTTAGTGAAGTTAACATGGCAAAAATGCTGAGTCATTGTCAGGCATGAACACTGGAATGGGCGGAGTAGTATGGGATAAGAATATAAGAATGAGTCACTTAGTGACATCGTGAGTGATTTTTATTATAGGATATATACCACTGCAGCTCCCATTATAAAATTCACACTTATGTATTATATATATATTACCATTTTTAGGCTACAGCATGTCTTAAGGCATTTGCAGGGATTATATAGCAATTGGAGCCTGCAGCCCTCTACCTATTGGAGGCTGTTGTGAGACTGTATAACACACTAGACTTTACTCCTATTGTTGGAGCCAAACTTTGTAGACATGTATAGTACAGCTAGATGTCTCCATCCTTTTTCTTGCTATAAAGTATGGTTCCCAATATCCCCGTAACAGCTGTGATCATTGGTGTAGGCTGAAGATTGCTATAGTGAAGGCTACAAGGGGCAGACAAGATTAGACTAGCTCTCCTGTACACCAGATTTTTCTCTGTGCATTGTACAAAGAACCCACCCTTTAATGAAAGGCTTGTTTAGAAATTGGTTGTGTTGGGCTGCTAAAGCCTTTGATTTCTTGCTCAGCAGGAAAAGATCATTGCAGTGAAGTTCAAAGGCGCTTGGAGGCCGAACAGCTCAAAGTCATGAACCGTATTTCCAAACTAGAACACCACATAGAGAGCTGCAGCTGCAGAGAAGGGAGCTGAACATTGAGGTAACCCAACCCTCCCTGTCCCTTTGTAGATAGAGCTTTACTCTATAGGCCTTCAGCGGGTTTACTGCAGGGAGTTGTAGTTTATTTTTAGCATGAAGCATGTAGTAAGATGGAATTCTGACTGAGGACAAATCACCTTACTGTACACGGTAAGGCTTTGTGTATTGTTATAGATTGATACACTTTTTCTCTGATAGTGATAGGTCATAATTATAATCATTGGTCTACATTATACATTATATATGCAGTATTTTATAGAACCAACCATGAAACTCTATTTCACCAATCAGATCACAGGCAAATATCGTGCTATTATAACAACCAGGGGAACATGTGCACCATATATCATTAGATATATACAAGGTCTATTAATGGACCACACACCGAGCTAATATGACACACGTAAAACGTACAACCAACTATAACCAATTACATCTGTTACTGACGATCTATGAGCAAAAAGAGGGAATCAGAACATTTCAAGTTAGTCTTACAACTCTCAGATTTCATAGGAGCCATAGACGTCGATGGCCGATCTGCCAATAATATTGATCCGTCTATGGACATTTAAACTATTCGGGATTTGGTTTGTCATTTATCCATATACAGGTTTCATGGTTGAATTTCTTTGTTTGTCTGAATACTGCTCAGACCATCTGTACTGTCAGACACAATCTTGGTTCATTCAGGGCACAACATAACCAAATGCCTATTAAATACAGAACTCTGGGTGCCGCTTTGGCAGGACTAGATTGTAAGCTCTTTGGGGACGGGACTTCATATCTCTTAATGTATTTATATTCCCCTTGTCTATTGTTGTGATGTTTTTTATTTATGTTTATATGAAGTGTTACTTATTCTGTATTGTTACAATGTACAGCTCAGCGTATATGGAAATCAACGGTACATAAAAGTAACTCAGGCATTAAGTTACATAATCACACATGCATATTTTTCTTTATCTTTATCGTATTGTAAAACATCAGGTGTACCATTCCAGGTGCAGTGACTTATCCTGTCATCTCCTCCTCTATCTCTCTGTACCATCCATCTAGTGGGTTCTAAATAGTCCCCCCCTCCCCCTCTCTGTCTCAGAAAGTTCCCAGTTGCCTCCACCCTCCTCTGTATTTTGGTTTCTCCCCTGTCCCATCTGCCCTGTGACACATTCCCATACATCCTGTGAAGCATCAGCAGAACTGTCAGGCTGTCAGACTTGCATCCCCGACAACCTGTATTTCCAGACCCCCTCCCTAAGGGAGGAACCGAAACCATAAACCATGTGCGGGAAGGGGAAGACTGTTCTCTCAGGACTCCCATCAGGCCTATGTAATAAAAGTTCTTTTGTTAAAATGGTGCTAATTTTGCCCCACCAATCAGATGTTATGTACCATTTGAAAGCTAACATCTGATTGGTTGGGGGCATTTTATTCATTTAACGATAAGAACATTTATTACATAAGCCTGCTTATGATCAAACCTTTCATATTCCCCTTTAAATGGCATCCCACCATTGATATATATAACAAAGACCTCCACTGTGATATTCACCCTTATTTCCAAGGTTCCTGAAGCAAGTTATCCCTCTGCTCTCCGCAAGATCTCTTGTTTGGTAGCGCTCTTCTTCCTGGGAGCACCGTACATCACTGAGTGTCCACCAATGAACTTACAATTACTTTCCATGCCCTCCTCTTCAGCTCATTTAAGTTAAAGAGAAGGCGTGAGTCTGCTGGTGTATATTGGGAGGAATATATCAATATATAGGATGTCCTTAATGTAATATTTTATGGGGCTTTGGGCTATAGACATGGCCTTTTAATAGGTACACCACCTTTAAAAACCCATTGCACAAGAGCTGTGCTTAGATCAGGTTCACTTTCATTATCCTCCCCTCAAACCTTGGCAGCCCTATATAATGTGTCTCCTTAAAACGCATGATAGGTCACGACAAAATGTCAACCACACATCAATTTTTACCCAGGACCATTGACCTAGCTGTTCAGGGACCGTTGGCCAAAATATGTCCCATTGTACCTAAACAGTGAAATGTGCACCATGTGCCTTAGGATTTGTACCTGGTGCTGGTGTATGGGCTCTCATTCATTGAGTGCTGGGTTCTGTATTAGGAATTGCAGTTAATGGCGAGTGACTGACCCTGTGGTAGGGCTGTTCATTTAAGAAAGTTTTCTTACTTTTATGTTTCTGTTCTGGTTGTTTATGTTCAAATGTAGATGCAAATCTTCCGGTCGGGTTTTACTGATTCTGTTATTATCTTTAGTGAGATCAGAAATCAGATTTCTAATCCAGAACCATCAGCATTCATGTGCATTTACACAGATCATGGGTTAACCGCTGTTTGTTCCAGTTTACTGTTTCGTGGCACCCGTGCCCTCGTGGTATTTTGGGTCATATTGATAGTATGTTTCCTCCCTATCCTGCAAAGTGCCAGAGTTTTGTTACTAAACCTCCATCTCCAACTGCCTTGTGATGTTTTTACGCCCACATTGTCCCCTCCTTAGGCTGGGCT
Source organism: Hymenochirus boettgeri (assembly GCA_019447015.1). NCBI lineage: Eukaryota > Metazoa > Chordata > Amphibia > Anura > Pipidae > Hymenochirus > Hymenochirus boettgeri. The sequence goes on along the minus strand of CM033475.1, from coordinate 221,371,394 downwards.
GCCGCCTGAATTTCCTGTTTTAATATAAACAAATCTACAGATTCCATTGATGCATAGTTTATTTTTAAGCGCCCTGTGACAGCACACTGTCATCTGTAACACTAGTGCCGCACCATGTGCGCGCACTGTCATATGTACACTATGCCCACCATGTGCCAGCACCTGTTCATATTAACACTGGCCGCACATGGCCCAGCCACCCCCTGTTATTGTAACACTAGGCCGCACCATGTGCCAGCAGCACTGTTCATATGTACACTATGCCGCACCATGTGCCAGCACGTCGTTAGTAACACTAGGCCCGCACCTTGGCCAGCCACACTGTTCTATGTAACACTAGGCCCACACCATGTGCCAGCACACTGTTTATATGTAACACGGCCGCACATGTGCCAGCACACTGTTCATATGTAACACTAGGCCGCAACCATGTACCAGCACACTGTTCATATGTTAACACTAGGCGCACCATTGCCAGCACACTGTTCAATATGTCACACTAGGCCGCACCATGTGCCCAGCACACTGTTCATATGTAAACTAGCGGCACCATGTGCCAGCATACTGTCATATTTACAACTATGCCGCACCATGTGCCAGACACTATTATAATTATAGGCCCTCACATGTGCCACACACTGTTCATATGTAACACTAGCGGCGGCACCATGTGCCAGCATACTGTTTCATATGTAACACTAGGCCACACCTGTGCCAGCAAACTGTTCATATGTTACCTAGGCGCACACACGTGGCAGCATACTGTTCATTGTAACGTATCCTCACCATGTGCCGCACCACTATTCATATATGTAACCAGGCCGCACATGTGCCCGCACCTGTTCATAGTAACACTAGGCCCCGCACCATGTGCCAGCACACTGTTCATATGTACACTTAGGCCTCATTCCTGGTGGTGATTACGGACACCAATCTGGTTTATGGGTATAGCTGATGACTTTAGGATCCCAGTTTCACTATAGACCCCCTTTGGCTGTGGTAGGTTTCTGCATGATATCTTACTTGCAGGAATGGCAAAGGGACTTGTCTAATCCAGGCCTTTATTAACATGTGCCTGTCTATCTATAAACGGTAAAGATATGAATCACTTAGGAATGGCAGCTTCTCCTTAATTCTTTTATATTTCTATGAAAAACTCTATTAACAGTGGCCAGACCTTAACCATTGGCCAATGTGTTTCCTGACTGTACCTGACTCACAACCCATTAAAACTCACGAACCCGACCCCAATCAGTTAAATCTGCAGGTACCCCGACCTGAAGCATGCCTCTAGGTCAGATCTCTTTCCCAATTAACTTAGAGCGATCCCTCGATTCACCACCAGAATGGCAATGAGACCGGTTAGATCTCATCCCCAATTAACTTACGCAATCCCTCGATTCACCACCAGATGGCACTAACCGTTAGATCTCATCCCCAATTAACTAACGCATCCCTCGATTCACCACCAGATGCCAGCACACAGGTTAGACCTCATCCTCAATAACTTTAAAGGGGTTGTAAAAATGGATAAAGGGTGCTTTTGTATAGGTTGTTACGTAGCCTTGTTTTATTCCGGGTCCTAAAACATATGAATCCCAAGTCTCACTCAAGAAGCCTTTTGGAAGGTTTTCTGGAACATACATACATACATACATTCACAAATTGATTTTTTATATATAGATGTTACATGTCTGTGCAGTTGTAATTTGACGTGAATTTGTTCCATGAGCTTTACGGTGAACTTACAGCTTTATAGTGGGCGGGGGAAACTTTACGGAGACTTAGTTCACCCTTAATAAACAATCGTTTTCTCCACCATCTTGTTTTTTAAACGGTGTGTATGTGGTTGAACTTGACAGACAGGATCCCTTATGCAGTAGACAAGCCCAATGCTCCTCTGTTCGTCCTATGGCCCCCTCCTGTTGTAGGATGATTGTCTGCGTTTACGCTTTTGGCTTGACACTGGTGCGCTCCGTAGAGTGGTGTTGTGACTTACACAATAGACAAACTCCTGTCAGTTTCCTGTTCATTTTTATTTTTTACAATGAACGCCCAGGGCTCCCTGCCCGAGGACAATGATTGACATGAGAACAGAACAGGATGCCACCCTATGTCATTCATTATACTGTCACCAGGCATATTTGCAGGGGACATAGAGAGCCTTTTAGGTGGGGGGCCATGGAGGCAACAACATTCTCTCCTACCCAAACCCGGGTTTGTTAACAACAGATAAGCACCAAAAGGTTCTTAGCAGGAATTGTCTAATGCAAATACAAGTGCAGACTCTTTATAATCGCTGTCCTCCTGTCCATGTCCATGTCTGTCTAAAGTGCACAACTGAACACACACATGTAATACACCAGAAGCCATATTGTTCACACACACACGGTACACACACAGACATATTATATACACACATATGTATCACACACATATAGTTACACACATATATTATTATACACATGTACAAAAAGACCATGAATACACACACATAAATATACATATATTTAGATTGTAAGCCATATAGGACATTTGTTCTGTCTTATCCCTCTGTCTGTCTGTCTGTCTATCATCTCATCTATCTATCTATTCTATCTATCTAGTCTATCTATCTATCATTACTAGTCTATCTATCACTATCATATACTCTATCTATCTACAATCCTCATCTATCTGTTCTCATCTATCTTATTATCATCTATCTATCTAATCTTCTATCTATCATCTATCATCATCTATCTCTCAACAATCTACCCCAACCTCAAATGTTCTATAGTGTAGGGTACCCCAGCTCACCCCCCAACTGCTAAGTTGCTTGCCAAAAGTTGCAAACAGGGCCAGACCGTCAGCCAATCACAGAGGCGGATACTGACTATGCAGAGAGCTGAGGGATCTCGGACGGGTAAGTCTGTTTCTGGGGCTTGTTTTACAAAACTAACACAGTGGTTAGGGGTGGACTGGGGCACCCTACACTTCAGAAAAAGCTTTTAATGGTAGGGGATGAGGCAGCCATGAAGGGATCCAGAGTGGGGGGAGGGCTCTTCTGCCACTGCTAGTGCAGTGATTTATATCTTTAGGAGGGAGGAAATAAAACCAGGGCCCCTCCTGACCCCCGGGTCCTATGTGGCCACACCTCCTACTCCCCATGTAGTTACACTGCTAAGTAGCACAGGTACCACTAGTCCTACAGAAGTAGATTTAATGCCAACAGCTGTGTAGTGTTAAATGAGGATACATAGAGAAATTCATTTCTGGGTTCAGCAAGAAACTTTACTTTCATGAATAGTGTCTGACTTCTACATAAATAGCAATGGAAAGTGCTTCAGTCTTGCAAATGTTCATTCCTCCGATGGTGCTTAGAGACAGGACAATGATGTCTCTTAAAGGTCCTTCCATGTGAGACCGTTAATCAATCTTTTGTTGGGGTTTTTTTCTATTCTGCTCTGGTAGACAAGGCCTTGGGTACGGCCTGATAGACAAAGAGAGATACTGAAAGTCTAAAGACCAGAACTACCAAACAGATTATATAGAGGAAGGCAATCTACCATGTAATAACACTTTACCTTTCACTAAGGGTATTTTGTGGGATTGATGGTTTTTCTAAGTAGACATCTATCTCAAAATTCCGTCACAAAACAGAAAAGTCAACACAAACCCTTGGTTCTTGGCATGGGTAAAACTTTAATTTTAACATTTCAAATAAAACTACTTAAACTACTAGAAGAAGTGCATTTACATTTAATTACTCACAGGCTGCAACCCGAGAAGCTTAAACTAACTTATTCAGATACCACAGTTGCCCTTTCAGGGTAATTGCAGAAGAACCAGCATTAAGAACACAGCTGTGCAGGACAGAAATTTGCATTCCCTTCTGTGCCACAGTCTGAAACAGTTTGAGGAGCACTACTGTGTATATGTAACCTAGTATGTGCTTTATATGGTGTTTGTACCTTGGGAGAGCCAGAGCCAGGCTTTAAATTGTGGTAGTTCATTTTTGTTTTTGTCATGTCCTACTCTAAAACGTATGCTCTTAACTTAAAGGGCAACTTTGATCTCCAAACAAGTCAGGGTTAAATAAAAGCCTTCCATTGTATCTTTAAATTGAACCCTGAAACACAACTGTAGGTAAAACTTTTGAATAGTTATATTAGCAATATAACTTTCTGAACACTTCCTACTTTCAGCAGCTTGTAGCCATGTGACCAGTCTCTGTAATACCTGCATTAATAGGCCCTTTCTTAACTGTAATTATTTTTTAAGTCTGTGCAGGTATTTGCTATCTTTGCCAGCACTAAGTCTTAAATGAGCAGAGGCTCAGGCGATGTCACTCTACTACTACTAGAAGAAGTGCATTTACATTTAATTACTCACGGGCTGCAACCCGAGAAGCTTAAACTAACTTATTCGGATACCACAGTTGCCCTTTAAGGGTAATTGCAGAAGAACCAGCATTAAGAACACAGCTGTGCAGGACAGAAATTTGCATTCCCTTCTGTGCCACAGTCTGAAACAGTTTGAGAAGCACCACTGTGTATATGTAACCTAGTATGTGCTTTATATGGTGTTTGTGTAGGGAATAGTGTTGAATAGCTACCAGTGAGGAAAGATGCATTGCTTGGCAATTCATGATCAGTGACATAACATATGACAGGTGCTTCCAGTTTAAAGGGCAAGTCCATCCCTCAAATGAAAAATAATATACAGGTAAATCACCCCCAAAACCCTAAACTGTAATAGTTTGAAATGTGAAATTTACAATTAGACAACAGAAATCCGGCACAATGTCCTGTTTCTGATTTCTGTTTTTTCCTAATCTCCTACCTTCCTAATCTGAGCATGTGCAAGCTCAGAGCCAGGTCACTAAATCACTCAGTTTCCACAAGGTATGCCGAAGCATAGCAGGAATACAGTAATGATTCCAGAGAACAAAGTAGAAAATATCAACATAATTTAAAGAGGCCATTCTTCCTAAAAAAAAAAGGTCATTATATGGATGGAGTTGTTCTTTAAAGGGTATGTCCACCCTGAAGTGTAGCCCCCCCCCAAGCCCCCCGCTAAGCTTGTTTTGTAAAAGAATCAGTAGAAATGTACTTATACTCCTTTGTTCCACTGGCGCTCTGTTCCCGGCCCCCTGCTTGCCAGACCGGCAGCCACGTCTGTGATTGACTGATTGGCAGCCAATCACAGACGTGGCTGCCGGCAATGCAGAGAGCCGGGCGAACAAAGGACTGTAAGTACATTTCTGCAGCTTTTTTTTTACAAAACGAACTTGGTGGTTGGGGGTGGGCAGAAGTGCCCTACACTACAGCAAAAGTTTGTTTTCTAGGTGGAGATACCCTTTAATGATGAGTATAATGATATTGATATTATAGGATCAGGAAATAACAAACCCTTTCTAGTTTATTAACTACAGACAAGACTAATGACAAGGAAGGAAATCTGTCCATGTCCCAACGTGAGAGTAACGAAGTTTGCTTGTTCTCACTTTGGGTGTAACAGCCTTTCATTTTTGGGTCAAACAATGAGATTATTTAATTCCCAGCCTGTCCCAACGTGTTCACCCAACACACAGACGCAGATCCCCATTTCCAAGTCATGATTTGTGAACACTGTCCAGTCTGTAGATTTGCTGTAGTGAAGACCTTGGGAAACTAGAAATATTTTGAAACGCCAACAAAATCCTGGAAAAATAATTAATAATATGAGATCAGTTTCTTTCTTTAAGGGGAAGTATGGTGAAAATGAACAATTCCCTTAATTCTGCAAATACATAGCAGACCCCCTCTTGTTTGGCAGAAGCACCTGTGGCTGTCACCCTGTCCTCTGGCAACTCCCCTTTCCGTGCACTCCATTTAATATGCACCATAAAGGAGGAAAGGAGACAGGGGGACATGGTAAATGCTTTCAGCCAACACCACAGCAAGTGCAGGATTCCTAAATGGGGGGATTCCTAAATGGGGGGATTCCTTAATGGGTTACCACTGAACAAGCCCATGACCAATTACATCCATGTATTGTATTATATATGGATCATATAATAATATATATATTCTCTACTTGCCATGATTATAGCCGCAAACAACCGGGACAAAACATTTTTTTTTGTGTGTAACCAGCCTAATGTTCTGTTTTACTGAGAAATCCACATTTACACTACATCACCATTAGTGTGCTTTAAAGCCAGACTTGTGACATTGACGACGGATCTGACAGAATTTGCTGAATATTGTTGATATTAGGACCTATCGGGCAAGACGAAAAATTTCTATTACCTTAATTACAGTAGAAGGAGCCAATCCCATTGGACCATGTATGGGCACATTGAACAACCATTCTGTATAAATATATGGAACAACACTGTATATATATAATATTATATATATCTATACAATGTTGACAGTCAGCATACAACACACCTCCAGGAAGGAAACTGTATATAACCCAGTCTCACCATAACCTCAGGCAGCTGCCAGTGGTTATATTTTACAGATCTCATGCTGCTTTCAATCTCAGGGGAGACTGGATACATTTTGATACAATGCGCTTCTCACTCAAGCTCATAAACAAAGTGTGTCAACAATCAAAATCGATCTATATAACAGTTCTTATAACAATCTAGTAATCTATAACAACTTCTAACAATGTATAACAGCTATATAAATAATCAACAATACTAATAAACAATCATATAGCTTATAACAATCGTATATAACAGTCTTAGATAACAGATTCAATATGAACAAGTTATATAAACAAGTCTATGAAACACACTTAAAGCTAGAGTAACAATCTAAGAAAGCGAAGTCAGCTATATAACAACTAGTTAACAGTCGCTCAATAACCAAGTCTATAAATAACATCGTAATACAACTATAGTAACAAGTCGAGTATAACAGTTCATATACAACTAGTTATCTATATGAACACCTATAACAATCTATTAACAGCTTACATTATATAACAGTATACTAACAATCTAGTAACAATATCTTAATTATTAACTAATCAGATTTATACATTGATATAACACTATATAAACAGGTCTATGTAGAACATCTAATAACAATTCTATATATACCATCATAGTAAACAGTCTATATAACAATCTATGTACAGTCTATGAATCTATATAACAACTATTATAACTTTACAGGTAGAGTACAAGCTGTAGTGATAAACAATCTAATAACTATGTAACAGTCTATATAACAATCTATATAACAATCTATGTAACAGTCATATAACAGTCTATTGTAACAGATCTATACAACAATCTATATAACAATCTATAACAATCAATAACAATCTATAACAGTCTATATAACAATCTACGTTATAACAGATCTATATAAACAGTCTATATACAGTCTATATAACAATCTTATAACATCTAATAACAATCTATGTAACAATCTATTAACAGTCTATGATAAAACAGTCTATTAACATCATATAACATCTATATAACAAATCTATAACAATCGATATAACATCGATAACATCTATATAACAACTATATATAACAATCTATAAACAGTCTATTATAACAGTCTATATAACAGTCATATAACATACTATATAACAATCATGTAACAGGTCTATATAACAATCTATAAACAAATCTATAAAACAATCTATATAACAATGTATTTATAACCAATCTATTATAAACAGTCTATAAACAATCTATATATAAAGCAACTATAACAATTTGTAAACCATTCATAAAACAATCTAGATAACAACTATGTAACAATCTATTGTAACATCTATATAACAATTCTATAACAATCTATAAACCATCTATATAACATATCTATATAAAACATCTATATAACAATCTATATAACAAAATAACAGTTAATAACAACTAGATAACATTCTTATAAAAAAAAAGTCATAAACAGTCTATAGTAAACAAATCGATGTAACAGTCATTAACATAAAACAATCTATATAAACCCAATCATGTACACCAATCTAATATAACAGTCTATATAACAATCTATATACAGATCTATAAACACATGAACAGTCTAAACAATATGAACAATCTATAGTAACAATCTATATAACACGTCTATGTATAACAATCTATATAACAATCTATATAACAATGTACATTCTATAAAACAGTCTATATAACATTATATAACAATCTTAGTGAAATCATATTATAATTAACATCTATATAACAGATCTATGTAACAATCTATATAAAGATCTATATAACAGTCTATATAAACCAGTGCTATTATAACAATCTATATAACAGTCTAGATAAAAAGTCTATCTAACAGTCTATAAACAATCTATATAACAATCTATGAACAGTTCTATATAACAATCTATGTAAAATCAATCTAATACCAATCTATAGAACAGTATATAGAACAGTCGAGATAACAAGCTATATAAAAATCTATATAACGTCTATGTAACAATCGATGTAAAACAATTAAGGGAACAGGGCTATAGAACCAAAATCGATGAACAAGCGAGAAACAGGCGAGAGAAACAAGGGAACAGTGCGATAGAGAAAACAAGCTAGAGTAACAATCTAGTACACAATCTATGGAAACAGTTAGATAACATGTAACATGCTGAGTGAAAAAACAAGCGAGATAACAAGTCTAGATTGGAAACATGCTATTGCACAATGGAACATGTTCGATAAAACAATCTATATAACAATCTATATAACAATTAGGTAACAGTCTATATAACAATGTACATTTCTAGAAAACAAATCTAATAACAATCTATTATAACAATGTAACACTCTAGTAACAATCTATATAACAATCTTATAAACAGTAAAAATCTATGTCATAATTATATAACAAATTGGAACAATATATATAACAATCTTAGTAACAGTCTATATAAACAATCATTTATAACAATCTGTTAACAAATGTAGGGTAACAAACCTATATAACAATGTAACCATCTATATAACCAATTCTATGAACAATTCTAGTAACAGTCTATATAACAATGTAACGAATTCTATAAAACAATCTATATAACAAGCTATGTAAACATTCTATTTAAACATGTAAACATTCTATAAAAACAATCTATTATAACAATCTATATAACAATCTATGAAACAGTCTATATAAACAATGGAACATTCTATTAAAACAATCATAAACAATCTATAGAACAATGTAACCAATCTAGGAAACAAGTTATATAACCAATCTATATAACAATGTAAAATCATGAATAATCTATAAACAATGTAACAATATATATACCAATCTAGTAACAGTTATAGAACAATCTATATAACAATGTTAAAAATGATGTAACAAACCCTATTATAACAATGTAACATGCTATTATAACAAATCTGTAACAATCTATGTAACAGTCTATATAACAGTATATATAACAACTTATAAGTTATAAAAACAATCTTAAGACAAACTATATAACACAACAATCTATGTAACAGTGCATGTAGCAGTCTTATATAAAAATATATATAACTAAACAGTCTATGTAACAGTCTGTATACAGTCTATATAACAGTCTATATGACAATCTACTTGTAACACTCATATAACAATCTATATCAACGTCTATGTAAACTATACATGTAGCAGTCTATTATAAACAGTCTCATATAGCAAGGAGGGAACAGGCGAAGGAACAAGCGAGAGAACAAACTAGAGGAAAAGGCGAGGGAACAAGAACCAGGGAGCAGGCGAAAGAAGGCGAGAGAACAAAGCAGAGAAAAAACAGAGGAAAAGGCGAGGGGAACAAGACAGGGAGGAGGCGAGGGAACAAGCGAGAGAAACAAGCGGATAACAGGCGAGAGAAGAAGCGAGAGAACAGGCGAGGAACAGGCGAGAGAACGGGCGAGGAGGATAACACCCAAGCGAGAGACAAGCGAGGGAACAAGCGAGGGAACGGGCGAGAGGAACAATGCAAGAGCAACAGGCGAGGGAACAAGCGGTGGGAACAGGAGAGGTAACAGGAGAGGTAACAAGCGAGGGAAAAGCTAGGAAACAAGCGAGGGAACAAGCAGAGAACAAGGGAGACAGGGCGAGAGAACATAGCGAGAGAACAATCTATATAACAGTTCTATTATAACAATATAGTAACAATTCTATTGTGTAACATTTCTATATAACAATCTATAACAGTCTAGTAAAGAACAAATTATGAACAGTCTATTGTAACAGTCAGGTAACAATTCGATATAACAATTTATATAGCAGTCTATATAACAATTATCTAACAATCGATATAATAGTCTCTATAAATCTATATACACGTCTATGTAACAATTATTTTTTTTTTTTTTTTATAACAAGGAAAAGTGTATATAACAATCTATATAAACGTCCTTATAACAATTATATAACAGCCTATAAATTGGGGATGAGATCTAACCGGTCTATTGCCATCTGGTGGTGAATCCAGGGATCGCCTAAGTTAATTGGGAAAGAGATCTGACCTAGAGGCATGCTTCAGGTCGGGTACCCGCAGTTTAACTGATTTGTGGGTCGGGTTCGGTGAGTTTTAATGGGTTGTGAGTCAGGTACAGTCAGGAAACACATTGGCCAATGGTTAAGGTCTGGCCACTGTTAATAGAGTTTTCATAGAAATATAAAAGAATTAAGGAGAAGCTGCCATTCCTAGCGATTCAATCTTTACCTTTATAGATAGACAGGCACATGCCATAAAGGCTTTGGATAGACACCGTCCCTTTTGCCATTTACTGCAATGTGTAATATATCATGAGAACCTACCAACAGCCAAAGGGGGTCTAGTGATACTGGGACCTAAAGTCATCAGCATATACCCATCAACCAGATATGGCTATAGCCTAATTCACCACCAGGAATGAGGCCTAGTGTTACATATGAACAGTGTGCTGGCACATGGTGCTGCCTAGTGTTACATATGAACAGTGTTCTGGCACATGGTGCCGCCTAGTGTTACATATGAATAGTGTGCTGGCACATGGTGCGGCCTAGTGTTACATATGAACAGTGTGACAGTATGCTGGCCATGGTGCGCCTAGTGTTACATATGAACAGTGTGCTGGCACATGGTGTGCGGCCTAGTGTTACATATGAATAGTGTGCTGGCACATGGTGCGGCCTAGTGTTAACATATGACAGTATGCTGGCACATGGTGCCGCCTAGTGTTACATATGAACAGTGTGCGGCACATGGTGCGGCCCTAGTGTACATATGAACAGTGTGCTGGCACATGGTGCGCCTAGTGTTACATATGAACAGTGTGCTGGTACATGGTGCGGCCTAGTGTTACATATGAACAGTGTGCTGGCACATGGTGCGGCCTAGTGTTACATATAAACAGTGTGCTGGCACATGGTGTGGGCCTAGTGTTACATATGAACAGTGTGCTGGCCAAGGTGCGGCCTAGTGTACATATAAACAGTGGCTGGCACATGGTGCGGCTAGTGTTACATATGAACAGTGTGCTGGCACATGGTGCGGCCTAGTGTTACATATGAACAGTGCGCTGGCACATGGTGCGGCCAGTGTTACATATGAACAGTGTGCTGGCACATGGGGCGCTAGTGTTAATATGAACAGTGCGCGGCACATGGTGCGGACTAGTGTTACAGATGAACAGTGTGCTGTCACATGGGGCTTAAAAATAAACTAGCATTCAATGGAATCTGTAGATTTGTTTATATTAAAACAGGAAATTCAGGCGGCAGCCCCAAGCTAAGGAGGGGACAATGTGGGCGTAAAACATCACAAGGCAGTTGGAGATGGAGGTTTAGTAACAAAACTCTGGCACTTTGCAGGTATAGGGAGGAACATACTATCAATATGACCAAAATACCACGAGCGCACGGGTGCCACGAAACAGTAAACTGGAACAAACAGCGGTTAACCCATGATCTGTGTACATGCACATGAATGCTGATGGTTTGGATTAGAAATCTGATTTCTGATCTCACTAAAGATTAATAACAGAATCAGTAAAACCCGAGGAAGATTTTGCATCTACATTTGACATAAACAACCAGAACAGAAACTAAAAGTAAAACTTTCTTAAATGAACAGCACCTACCACAGGGTCAGTCACTCGCCATTAACTGCAATTCCTAATACAGAACCCAGCACTCAATGAATGAGAAGCCCATACACCAGCACCAGGTACAAATCCTAAGGCACATGGTGCACATTTCACTGTTTAGGTACACAATGGGCACATATTTTGGCCAACGGTCCCTGAAAAGCTAGGTCAATGGTCCTGGTAAAAATTGAGTGTGTTGACATTTTGTCGTGACCTATCATGCGTTTTAAGGAGACCACATTATATAGGGCTGCAAGGTTTGAGGGGAGGATAATGAAGTGAACCTGATCTAAGCACAGCTCTGTGCAATGGGTTTTTAAAGGTGTGTACCTATTAAAAGGCCATGTCTATAGCCCAAAGCCCCATAAAATATTACATTAAGGACATCCTATATATTGATATATTCCTCCCAATATACACCAGCAGACTCACGCCTTCTCTTTAACTTAAATGAGCTGCAGAGGAGGTGCACTGGAAAGTAATGTAAGTCATTGGTGGACACTCAGTGATGTACGGTGCTCCCAGGAAGAAGAGCGCTACCAAACAAGAGATCTTGCGGAGATCAGGAGGAGATAACTTGCTTCAGGAACCTTGGAAATAAGGGTGAATATCACAGTTGGAGGTCTTTTTTTATATTATCAATGGTGGGCATGCCATTTAAAGGGGAATATGAAAGGTTTGATCATAAGCAGGCTTATGTAATAAATGTTCTTATCGTTAAAATGATATAAAATTGCCCCAACCAATCAGATGTTAGCTTTCAAATGGTACATAACATCTGATTGGTTGGGGCAAAATTAGCACCATTTTAACCAAAAGAACTTTTATTACATAGGCCTGATGGAGTCCTGAGAACAGTCTTCCCCTTCCCGCACATGGTTTATGGTTTCGGTTCCTCCCTTAGGGAGTGGGGTCTGGAAATACAGGTTTGTCGGGATGCAAGTCTGACAGCCTGACAGTTTCTGCTGATGCTTCACAGGATGTATGGGAATGTGTCACAGGGCAGATGGGACAGGGGAGAAACCAAAATACAGAGGAGGGTGGAGGCAACTGGGAACTTTCTGAGACAGAGAGGGGGAGGGGGGACTATTTAGAACCCACTAGACTGGATGGTACAGAGAGGATAGAGGAGGAGATGACAGGATAAGTCACTGCACCTGGAATGGTAACACCTGATGTTTTACAATACGATAAAGAAAAAAATATGCATGTGTGATTATGTAACTTAATGCCTGAGTTACTTTATGTACCTGTATGATTTCCATATACGCTGAGCTGTACATTGTAACAATACAGAATAAGTAACACTTCATATAAACATAAATAAAAAAATCACAACAATAGACAAGGGGAATATAAATACATTAAGAGATATGAAGTCCCGTCCCAAAGAGCTTACAATCTAGTCCTGCAAAGCGGACCCAGAGTTCTGTATTTAATAGGCATTTGGTTATGTTGTGCCCTGAATGAACCAAGATTGTGTCTGACAGTACAGATGGTCTGAGCAGTATTCAGACAAAACAAAGAAATTCAACCATGAAAACCTGTATATGGATAAATGACAAACCAAATCCCGAATAGTTTAAATGTCCATAGACGGATCAATATTATTGGCAGATCGGCCAATCGACGTCTATGGCTCCTTATGAAATCTGAGAGTTGTAAGACTAACTTGAAATGTTCTGATTCCCTCTTTTTGCTTCATAGATCGTCCAGTTAACAGATGTAATTGGTTATAGTTGGTTGTACGTTTTACGTGTGTCATATTAGCTCGGTGTGTGGTCCATTAATAGACCTTGTATATATCTAATGATAATGGTGCACATGTTCCCCTGGTTGTTATAATAGCAGATATTTGCCTGTGATCTGATTGGTGAAATAAGAGTTTCATGGTTGGTTCTATAAAATACTGCATTATATAATGTATAATGTAGACCAATGATTATATATTATGACCTATCATCTATCAGAGAAAAAGTGTATCAATCTATAACAATACACAAAGCCTTACCGTGTACAGTAAGGTGATTTGTCCTCAGTCAGAATTCCATCTTACTACATGCTTCATGCTAAAATAAACTACAACTCCCTGCAGTAAACCCTGAAGGCCTATAGAGTAAAGCTCTATCTACAAAGGGACAGGGAGGGTTGGGTTACCTCAATGTTCAGCTCCCTTCTCTGCAGCTGCAGCTCTCTATGTGGTGTTCTAGTTTGAAATACGGTCATGACTTTGAGCTGTTCGGCCTCCAAGCGCCTTTGAACTTCACTGCCAATGATCTTTTCCTGCTGAGCAAGAAATCAAAGGCTTTAGCAGCCCAACACAACCAATTTCATAAACAAGCCTTTCATTAAAGTGTTGGGTTCTTTGTACAATGCACAGAGAACAATCTGGTGTACAGGAGAGCTAAGTCTAATCTTGTCTGCCCCTTGTAGCCTTCACTATAGCAATCTTCAGCCTCACACCAATGATCACAGCTGTTACGGGGATATTGGGAACCATACTTTATAGCAAGAAAAGGATGGAGACATCTAGCTGTACTATACATGTCTACAAAGTTTGGCTCCAACATAGGAGTAAAGTCTAGTGTGTTATACAGTCTCACACAGCCTCCAATAGGTAGAGGGCTGCAGGCTCCAATTGTCTATATATCCCTGCAAATGCCTTAAGACATGCTGTAGCCTAAAAATGGTACATATATATATAATACATAAGTGTGATATTTTATAATGGGAGCTGCAGTGGTAATATCCTTATAAAAATCACTCAGCTGATGTCACTAAGTGACTCATTCTTATATTCTTATCCCACTACTCCGCCCATTCCAGTGTTCATGCCTGGACAATGACTCAGCATTTTTGCCATGTTAACTTCACTAACAGAACCTGCTGGAGCTGCTTCCTGTCACTGCATAACCAATGTCTCTCCGCCACAAAGATTTGTTAGATACTGGGTTTAAGTTACAGAAGGTAGCTTGGGGGATTAAGGTAGAAATGGGACAAGACTAAAATTTAAAATGTGAATGGGGTGAAGGAATCCTATACTTATGTATTATAAGAAATAATGCTCCCTTCACATTATAATATAAGGACATTACGCCACCTCGGAGTTCCCTGTCCTGTATAAAAGCACTCGGCCTAGGCCTCGTGCTTCTATATGGTCAGGGAACTCCCGGTGGCGTAATATCCTTATATTACACTGTAAGGGGCGCATTATCCCTTATATAATATATAAGGCTAGGCATTTTCAATGGGGAGGTGCAGTGGCGAGAATCTATATTACAGTTACTCAGTGATGTCACTGAGTGACTTCCTGTATTCTACTGCCCCTCCCACTGTTCCCCCCCCTGATTATTCATTTATATAGGAATCCCTGTTTCTGACAGACAATGTTCGGTCCTCTTTTCAATATGAACATTAATTAACTATTTATACATTAACCAGGGATTCCTATATAAATAACTAATACAGGAAGGGGAGAGACAGTGGTAGTGGACAGGTGTTTTTTTGGCTGGCCATATGTATGATAAGGAATAATACGCTACCTACAGTGTAATATACGGATTTACTTCACTTCGGAGTTCCATGACCTGTATAAAAGCACTCGGCCTGTGGCCTCATAATTCTATATGGTCATGGAACTCCTCGGTGGTGTAATGTCCTTATATTACACTGTAATAGCGTATTATCCCTATATATGAATAAAGGGAAGATGGATAGTTGCCGTATTTCATTTGATCCACTCCTCTTGGCTCCCTTTCAAATCTGTCAGGGTGGCATCAACGTTAATTCATGGGAGGAAACATTCAGTCATAATGAACATTTTTATTACAAATTCAATACGTATTATGCAATGGATGCTGCACGATCATTATTGCTGATTTGTGGGATTTCCATTAAGTCAATTATCTCTAGAATCTTTCCAAATGTGACCCGTTGAAATCACTTTAAATTTCCGATAGGCATAGAAATACTAAACAGGGATCTCTGCTTAGAGATGTTATATGATGAGATCTCTGTGTTTAACCTATAAGCTAATGCTGGTAAACCTGTACTAATGTTCTTCTAGGCCCCAAACTAATCTTTCAATAACCATTAATATTGCCCATACTAAAAAGTCGATAGAGGGCCCTAAACTATTCATCTTAAAACCCTTTCAAAAAGTAGGTAATTGTCACCTGAAACAATTGTTTTGGCCAACAATGCAGTGTAAGTACCAATCCATATTGCCGGATTTTGTCTGGATGGATATCACTCTGTCTAGCTGTAGGGTGTGCTCTCACTAATTTGCCCCTTAAGGTGTGTACGAATGGCTGTTTTGCCCGATAATCGTGCCATGTATGGGCACATCAGTAAAACAGCCGCTCGTTCTGAGATCTCCCCAGCCATACGAACGGCCGTTCTGGCCCTTAAAGTGCTCATATACGGCAAAATGGCCATTTGTACACATTTCTGCACATAGATATATTATAATCATTTTTGTTTTAACGATTGTGGCCTCTAATCCATTGAAACTGCACCCACATCTGAGCAGGAGTATAACTTTGAAATCAGTAATATAATGATAAAATATAAAACAATGAAAAATGGGTTTATATCATTTAAAGTGTCTTACGCAAACCCTGCATATAATGAAAATGGATTTCGTTATAAAATACAAAAATAGGCAATTCAGCCATTAGGTAAGCAGTGCTATTCATTAAGGGAGATTCAATAAAAGTTCTTATCGTTTAAAATGGTGCTAATTTTGCCCCAACCAATCATATCTTATTTAACATTTGAAAGCTAGCATCTGATTGGTTAGGGCAAAACGGCTCCATTTTAAATGATAAGAACTTTTATTGAATAACCCTGACAGTATCTCACTACTTCTGTCAATAACAATATAATATAAGCCAGATAGTTATAGAACACACACCCATATTTGATTGGCTAAACAGAGCTCATAAATTATTTCATATAAATTTAAAATGAAATAAAATGAAAATCTATATTGTTATAAAGTCATTGCTACCTTTATATCATATATTTAAAAAAAAACAACATTTTCCAAGGTGCCATGAAATGCAGAGACCATTAAAAAAATACTAAAAATAATTTCCCACTCAAGCCATTTGTCTGCAGACTATCAAACTAATGACTCATTGTCACTTTGTCACATGAAGGGTTCACAGACGTCAGCAGTAAGCGAGAGGCTAAGGTTAAGTCAGGGAGGATTTAACCTATCACAGGCCTTCCCTGATAATATTAACCATATACAGGCAGCCTGACACCCTTTATCTGTAAGTGTTTTTCAGCTAATCCTCCTATCTGGGATGCCAGCAAAATCACAGAGATAACCAGGTGGGATGATACATTTAAATTCCCACACAGACCAGTAAGGTGTGAAGGAACACAGGATATTGACCATGATTACATTTAAGCAAATTATAGCTGATGTTTCCCTGAAACCAGATTAGACAGTCAGAGGCGCTCTCGCTCTGGGTAAATGCTCCTTCCACATTCAATATCGCGATTGCGAATGTGGGTAAATCCCCGTAAGGGTGGCAAATCCGTAAGGATTTTAAATAGCTGGCGTTAAAATCCTGCGCTACAACTAGCGCAAACACAATATTAAATCGCAAGCGTCGGATGCGTGGGAGATCTTGTGTACCAGCGCATCCGGCTAATATGGAGTTAAAACGGTTCGCGACTTTACTCCATATATTTACCCAGCGAGTCGGGTAAATGAGGCCCAGTGTGTCTAATAATATCATCATAGTACCTGAGCACTGCACATTAGCTTCATGGCGAGCAAGGTTATTTTGTTTAGCATTCGTGTGCTATGACACCCATAGCCTGTATATACGCAAATTTTACTGCCGCAAGGACGATGAATGGCCAGGCATCGTTCGTTGGTTGCCATGGATATCAGATGCAGGGCCAGATTGATTGATACTTTTCTCCCTAGGCCAGATAACTGTCTTTCACACCCATATAGATTCACACAGGCACCATGTTTTTCGCTCAGGTAACAGCTCCTTAGAATTTAATAGGTGTTTTTCTGTGTGGTAAGTAAGTATTTTTCGCTATCTATTGGACATAGTAGTAAGTCCTCACCCTGAGTTTTTCTGCCGTGAACATCTGATTCTGGGAGAGGGGGATTTGTTGGGCTGCTCAGTGGAACTACCACTGGTCACTGCCGTTGGGCTCTCAGTACAGTCTGATGGTGTGAGGGGGAATCACACCTCCAATGTAATAGGTCGATAGTAATTCCTTCTGCGTTGTGATTCGCTGTAAAACTTTTTGACCAAAAAGCCATCCATTGGCTGGCATTGAAAAGCTTCTTGATTGAGTCTTTTGAAATACCCGTGCAGCTGATGCAAACTCCACTTTAGAGTCACATCAACCTTTATTATTATAGAAGTATTAGCGTAGGAGCCAGCAGTGCAATATTGTGTCCAGCACCATCCATCATTACTTTACGTGATACTGGTATTCGCCAGAGTAACATTTACCCCCACCTGTTCAATAGAAAAATAACGGTGAAATGCATTTTGTATGAATGGGCTAACCGCACGCTTCCCAATGCATAGGGTTAACTCCAACTTACCGGGCCTGCACCGTTTTGTATTAACGATGTAATACCCCATAGCTTCGTTTCTAACTACAATGTAGCCTCCTTACTCCTTACCTGCCAGGTTCCCGTGATGCAGTAACTCACAATTAGATGAACTACATCGCGAGAACCCAGAAGAAAGAGGAGGGCGGAAGGTATTACCTCTTCCCCATAGAATCTATTTAATAGTGAACACTGCATCCCTAGAACAATGGGTAGGGGTAATATTTATACAAAATGGATTTTTATGGTTCAGACCAAATTAAATAATCTACTATATGGAAGTGTATAAACGGTACCTCCACTGGTAAAAAAAAATGCTATTCAGTTATTGCAGAAAAGGAGGTAAAGGAGCTGTGTCTTACCTCCGTTTCTCAATAAAAAATTCAGGAGCCGGGGAACAAAGGAAAGTAACTTACCCGGTCTCCCGCTCTCAGCTGCGTCCTCTGTCAGGTCCGACGGACTCTGTATTCTAGCGCATTACGCTTAATGCAAAATTTTGCTATCAGTGGAGATAAAATCAATTAACCAGACAATGCAGTAAGTAAGTCCCACCATAAAGTGCTGTGACAGTGAGATATAAGGCAGGTCCATTCACTGCTTTCCTTCTCTCTACATTTAGGAGGTGACAGTGTAACCAGTGGAAGATTAGTTACTATCAAAGGAATACAAGGCAGGTCCATTCATTGCTTTACTTTTCCCCACATCAGGAGGTGACAGGATAAACGGTTGGAAGCAGGGGAAGGGACTGACCCAGTAGGCTGGGGGGCAAATGCCCCCGGGCTGGTCTCCATTTGGGCTGCCACAGAAGAAGCTAATAGTAAGTTACGAGCCTGAAAGGCACAGCGTACGCCTCTAGCTCTAACATGGGCAAGGAACAGGAAACTTCTCCTCTCCTTTAGATCGTGTTACCTGTCAGCCCAGTTCATTAGCAGTGTTTGTAAGTCAGTCCTCCAGTTATTAGCAGTGTTGTCAGCCCTCCAGTTCATTAGCCAGTAGTATATTCAGCCCATCCGTTCATTAGCAGTGTTTTCCTTATCCCTACATTAGGATGTGACAGTGTAAACAGTTGGTAGATTAGTGACTCCTTCACCATGTCTGGAGCATAGTTTATAGTTCCAATGACCAGGCCAGGTATAGGTAGAAGGTTAACACCCATTATTAACATAAGACCACCAGGCTGGCATATTATTATCATTTATATTAGTTTTGTCTATCAGCCAGATAGCTAACTTAGATATCAATATCTTAATGAGGGCCATTGATGTACTGATGTCACTACCATAACTTGCCTACCTCCCATCTTTGAGAACTTGCCTTTTTAATCGTATTTTCAGGTTCTTCCGTCCCTGCTTTCTACTGGAACTGATCCATTCTGTAATATTGTAGGAGTTACACTTAGTATATGTCATGGAATGGGACAGAGTTTGCAAGAGGTAACGGTCATTCATTACACATCGTGCGTCACGGGTCAAACCCGCAATCGGATGTGTGTAATAACTTAAAGCGGGTACACACCATCAATAATTCGGCCCGCCGACGACCGTCATTTCAGTGTTTTGGTAGGTTGGTGCTGAAATATTGTATGGTTTCTTCTTGCAGCCGCGACCGTCCCGCTGAATGTTTGTTCGTCCGAGATGTGTCAGAAAACCACGGACGATCGTACGGTCCTCTTTAGATGCATGCTGGTGGGTGGGCTACGTTTAGATGTGGTTGCTGCCCCCTGCATGACCAATCAGAAGCCCCAAACAGTCGGTGAGGAGGAAGGATTGAAACAATGCGTACCCAGCTTTAGTTCTCCTAAAATATGAAAAGGCTGAGCTGTGCCCTTGGGAAAGCTGGTTTAATACTGATAAAGGAACAGGCTGCATTATTATTCCTCTAAACCGGCCAAGGGATAACGTGAGGACTCCATACTAATAGTCACATAACACTATGGAGATATTATACATAACACATGGTTTTACACCTATGAGTCACAGTACATTACCCATTTACAGGGACCCAAACCCAATCCCAATCCCTTTACACTCACAAGTTATCTTACTGCCCATGAAAGTGTATTATCATTTACCTGTAATCTGGATAGTGGCCTTTTTTGATTTGATTTAACGTGGAAGATACTGGGGGCACTGCTGCTGTTTGAATTCATACCCCTAGTTATGGGTTGGAGATACATTGACATTGTGTGTAATGATTATTTACTATTCACATTGGAATATTGATTGTGCAACATTGTATGTTTCCACTAGAGATGGACCGAACCCAAACCTCGAACTTTAATAGTTGGGACAAGTGAACTCTTTAGAACTTTCAGAACAAGAACTAGTTGGGGGTTTTTGAACTCGCGGACCTATTTTTTGAAAATCCACATTCAAGGATTTTTCTCCGCTCATAATCCTAAAATGTTTGAATTTGAGAATCCTCAAACTTTAAAGGGACAGTTCAGTGGAAATGATCAAATTTGTTAAATTGTTAGTGTTGAGCCTTCTTAGTATTCTTACATATTTCTCCCATTTTGAAATATCAGTTGATTTATCCCCTTGCTATTCCCTGCTGTTGACATTAGTGAGCTGACATTTCAGGTTCTGTAACGGTCCTTCTTCTCCCAGAATGCACCACATCTGGAATGTGTCCTAACAGTAATTTCTATGATTGGCTGTGGATGGGTCAAACATGCTCAGATCTCTACTGAGCAACTGAATCCACCCAGGCGCTGGGTCAAGGGCAAGACCATAACGGTCTCTTATTAGGGGTCCTGCAAACAGGAAGTCAGTATTTGGGAAGCATTTATTTATACTCAGACACAATGCTGAATTGGCAGATTAAGGTCATTGGGATGAAAAAATAGCTCTTTTATCTGAAAAGCTATTGTATTTACACTGAACTTCCCTTTAAGGATTCTCGCATTGGTTGTTTGAAAATTTCGTTAAAAACGTCTGAAAATCCCGCGGCCAGACATTTGGGGGTCCTGCAGCTCAACCCCTTCCTGGGGGAAGGACCATTTGGGCTTAAGGCGTCCCGCAGCTCGAACAGGGACCCCCCTACCATGGACTTAGAAGTAACCTTGTGGGCACTGGCAAGTGCCTTTTGGGACTCAAGGGGTCAGACAGCTCAAACTTGGACCCCCCTCCCCGGCACTAACAAGTGCCTTTGTTGGAGGTCCTGCGGCTCAAAACAGTAACCCCCCATTGGCTTGTTTGGATCCAGTGTGTGTAAGAATGAGAAATGCAAAGTTTGCTAATCGTAATTGAAGTAAAAGAAATTGAAAAGGTTAGACGTTAGGACTTCCAGAATGGGGTTACCTTGACGTGGTTGGAAAGGCTTTTTCTATATGATATTGTATGGGGCCTAGGAATGTGCATTGATTTACATTTCTATGTTTGTATAAATGTTTGACCAGATCAGTAGCACTTCCGCTAATGTAGTGTAAATTAGCCTAATTGGAGTGCACCCACAATCCTTGTATTGTATGAAAATATTGATTGAAGTCACGGATTAGTCAAACAGTGTGTACTCAATGTATAGGCACCTTAACGCTGCAGACCACTGAAAGGGTAAGGAAACAACACTATAAAAACTTTAAATACAGAACGTATAAGGAGGTGGCTACCATAACATATTAAGGAAAACAAGTGGGGAACATACAGGTAAATACAATAACATCCCTGGGCGGAAAATAAAAAAAATAAACTGTGAATACATTTCATTAAAGAGAAGTAAAGACTTTCCCCCCAGACTTTAACCAGACTCTGCTGAGAAAAGGTAGAAAGGTAAGTTACATTCCTTTAATCCAGCAGTTCACAAGGCTAATAGTTTAGCCTAAACTTCTCATTTAAAGGGGAAGGAAAGGTAGAAAGCCATGCCAATCCCTTTTGCTATATACGAACCTTGCCCCCCTCATTTTCTTCATCCATGTTTTGTGTCATTCAATGACGTATATATTCTCTAGCTCTGTGTTATTTTTCATAAGGCTCTTGATAAGGATGAAATAAAGACAGAGCAAGTTGGTCTTTATTCTACCTGGCAGGGGTGCTCTCTGTGTGCTGGACTTTCATCATCAAGTACTGTCCGTCACACGGCCACCCTCAGAGGACAGGGAATCCCCTTCCAGTTCCTCTCCAGGAGGGTCACACCCGGGGTCCTCTTCCTCTTCCTCTCTGGGACATAGGTTTTCCTTTCTGTTGGCTGATTTGCGATGGATTACAACTCTGTCTGGAGCAAAAGAGGGGGTCCGGGCTTCCAACCACCATCGGTTATCAAGCTGGAAGTCTGTGGAAAGAGAAAACAGAGGCAGAAAATTGTGTTAGAACTGATCGAGAACAATAGCAATGTTTAGGATGAATGAATAATTAGACCATGATAGCAATAGAAAAGGAATATAAAATCACGATATTGATAAAGATTCAGTCAGGAAGTAATCCCCCCCCCCCCCTTTTTTTAAACTTATTATTTTTTTTTTTGCCTTCCTCTGGATCATCCGTTAGGTAGGGTTAAAAGGAGGGTGAAAAGGTTGGACTTAATGAACCTATGTCTTTATTCAACCCAATTACTATGTTACTATGGAACAATCAAAAATGTAAAAAAATGTACTTGCAATACACTCTGGACTGGACTGACACATGATTCAAGAAATAAAGCAGTATTCTTCCATTCAATGATCTTAATTTTGCCAATCCGGCATTTTGTCAGTGTATAAATAAATACTTCAGAAATACTGACTTTCTGTTTGCTGGACCTTTAAGAGTGTCTGTTATTGTCTTTCCTAACTCAGCCCATGGGTTGATTCAGTAAGATCTGAATATGTTTGACCAGTCCAACAGCCAATCATTAGAAATTACTTTTAGGAACATTCCAAAGAAGTGGTGCATTTTGGGAAGACGAAGGACCATCACAGAACTGAAATGTCAGCTCACTACTGACCCAAAGACAAGCACAGCCAAGAGGATGAAATCCATTGATTTTTTAAAATGAAAGATAATATGTAGAGTAACTAGGTATGTGTAAATAAACTAAGAATTTTTAAAAAAAATAATGATATTTTCCACTGACTTCCTCTTAATACCAAAGCATTTTGGTTCC
Organism: Hymenochirus boettgeri; assembly: GCA_019447015.1. NCBI lineage: Eukaryota > Metazoa > Chordata > Amphibia > Anura > Pipidae > Hymenochirus > Hymenochirus boettgeri. The sequence goes on along the minus strand of CM033475.1, from coordinate 221,347,635 downwards.
TCTGGTCAGTTTCTGCTTTTTAGAAGAAATCTTGCACTCGGTATTTACAATGAAAGGAAGAGCAGCCATACTAGTCAACATATCACACATTATTTATATTCTTCTTTCCTTGTATATCTAGAAATACACAAATTCCAAGGTCACTTCTGCAACCTCCATTTTGTATTTGTGTTTTGATGAGCGTGTGGAACAACATTTCAACCCAGTGCCCCATGTGGACATTTACCAAAGGAAGATTATCCTTACCATTGTTGTGTATTAAAGTAATTGTGTTGTATTGTAAAGATACAAAACAATTCAAAAGTCCGACACCATGTGTTCATCAATACAGTGCCTGGGAATGAAAACAACAGCGCGTTAGCGACCATTGTAGATTGCGTATTGGGTCTCTCTTCTCTCAGTTGTCCCAACTATAAATAATGAGTTTCTCTTCTCTCTCACCCCGACCAGGAGAGTCACCGGGAGGTTTTAAGGGAACTTGTAACTTTCCTAACATGGAGGATCTGTACAGTTAAAGCGTTAACTGAAAAAAAAACCTATTAAATATTCACATAGGAACTTGCCCTTGAGCAAGTTCTCTGTGTTTAACGACAGCTGGAGATCAGGACATTGAAAAAAGCTAAAACAATGATTCTAACAGATCCCGAGGCACCAGACCAATGGACCGCCTGTTCAACTGGGAAGTAAAGAAATATATGGCTGATGGGAATTAGTTGACACTAGTTTGGAGATATCCAGAAGGCCATTGGTTATATAGACACTGGATAATTTGTACCATACACTAAATAATCAGTGCCCAGAAAGCCAAATACCAAAAGGGGTCCTTTTTAATCAGCACAGCATTTATCAAATAGGATTGAATACATTAGCACACTCATTGGATCAAGCTTACAGAATAGGCTTTCCTAATAGGGCTCCTTCCTTTGTCCTAAAATAGAGAGTTCCAATAGAACCTGGATCCAAAGTTTGTCTGAACCTTTGGAAACTTTTGGATCTTGGGTTTTCTTTTCAGGGTTCTGAATATAAAAAGCTACATTCGAGGGGTTTCCGAAAAAGAGCCTAGTCTATATGCAGAAACACGAATATAAACTCAGTTGTAAAGGAAATGATTTTAAAGGATATCACCACCTCCCAACCTCAAATGTTCTTAGCATAGGGTCCAGAACCAGGCCACCCCCCAACCTCAAATGTCTGTAGCATGGGGTACCCTAGCCCACCCCCCCCAACCAAAATGTTCTGTAGCAATAGGGGTACCCCAACCACCCCCACTCAAATGTTCTGTGCACATAGGGTACCCCAGCCCACCCCAACCTCAAATGTTCTGTAGCATGGGGTACCCCAGCCCACACCCCAACCTCAAATGTTCTGTAGCATGGGGTCCCCCAGCCCCACCCCCCTACCTCAAATGTTCTGTAGCATAGGGTACCCCAGCCACCCCCAAACCTCAAATGTTCTGTAGCATGGGGTACCCCAGCCCCACCCCCCAACCTCAAATGTTCTGTAGCAGGGTACCCAAGCCCACCCCAACCTCAAATGTTCTGTAGCATAGGGTACCCAAGCCCATCCCCTCAACCTCAAATGTTTCTGTAGCATGGTGGTACCCCAGCCCACCCCCAACCTCAAAGTTCTGTAGCATAGGGTACCACAGCCCACCCCCCAACCTCAAATGTTCTGTAGCAGGGTACCCAAGCCCACCCCCCAATCTCAAATGTTCTGTACATAGGGTACCAAGCCCAAACCCCTCAACCTCACATGTTCTGTAGCATGGGGTAGGTACCTAGCTCACCCCCCCCAACCTCAAATGCTCTGTAGCATGGGGTACCCAGCCCACCCCACCAACCTCAAATGTTCTGGTAGCATAGGGCTTACCCCAGCCCACCCCCCAACCTAAAAGTTCTGTAGCCTAGGGTAACCCCAGCCCACCCCCCAACCTCAAAATGATCTGTAGCATAGGGGTACCCCAACCCACCCCAACCTCAAAGTTCTGTAGCATGGGGTACCCCAGCCCACCCACCCACCTCAAATGTTCTGTAGCATGGGGTTACCCTAGCCCACCCAAACCCAAATGTTCGTAGCATAGGGTACTCCAGCCCACCCCCCAACCTCAAATGTTTCTGTAGCATAGGGTACCCAGCCCACCCCCCAACCGTCAAATGTTCTGTAGCATAGCTACCCCAGGCCCACCCCCCCAACCTAAAAATGTTCTGTAGCATGGGGTACCCCCAGCCCACCCCTCAACCTCAAATGTTCTGTAGCAAGGGTAACCCAGCCCACCCCCCCCAACCTCCAAGTTCTGTAGATATGGGTACCAAGCCCACCCCCAACCTCAAATGTTTACTGTAGCATAGGGTACCCCAGCCCACCCCCCACAACCTCAAATTTCTGTAGCATAGGGTAAACTCAAGGCCCAACCCCCCAACCTCAAATGTTCTGTAAGCACAGGGTAACCCAGCCCACCCCCAACCTCAAATGTTCTGTAGCATAGGGTAACCCAGCCCACCCCCCAACCTCAAATATTCTGTAGCATAGGGTAACCCAGCCCACCCCCCAACCTCAAATGTTCTGTAGCTAGGGTAAACCCAGCCCACCCCCCCAAACTCAATGTTTCTGTAGCATAGGGTACACAAGCCCACCCCCAACCCCAATGTTCTGTTAGCATAGGGACCCAGCCCACCCCAACCTCAAATGTTCATAGTGTAGGGTACCCAGGCCCACCCCCAACCTCAAATGTTCTATAGTGTAGGGTAACCCCAGAGCCCACCCCAACCTCCATGTTTCTGTAGCATGGGGTACCCCAGCCCACCCCCAACCTCTCAAAGTTCTATAGTGAGGGTACCCCAGCCCACCCCCCAACTCAAATGTTCTGTAGCATTGGGGTACCCAGCCCACCCCCAGCCTCAAATGTTCTATAGTGTAGGGGGACCCCAGCCCACCCCCCAACCTCAAATGTTCTATAGGTAGGGTACCGGGCCCAAACCCCAACTCAAATGTTCTATAGTTAGGGTACCCCAACCCACCCCCAACCTAAATGTTCTATAGTGTAGGGTACCCCAGCTCACCCCCAACCTCAAATGTTCTATAGTGTAGGGTACCCAGCCCACCCCAACCTCAAATGTTCTATAGTGTCAGGGTACCCCGGCCCAACCCCCAACCTCAAATGTTCTATAGTGGTAGGGTACCCCAACCCACCCCCAACCTCAAATGTTCTATAGTGTAGGTACCCAGCTCACCCCAACTAAATGTTCATAGTGTAGGACCCCAGCCCACCCCCAACCTCAAATGTTCTATAGTGTAGGGTACCCCAGCTCACCCCCCAAACTGCTAAGTTGCTGCCAAAAGTTGCCAAAACAGGGCCAGCCGTCAGCCAATCACAGAGGCGGATTACTGACTATGCAGAGAGCTGAGGGATCTCGGAGGGGTAAGTCTGTTTCGGGCTGTTTTACAAACTAACACAGTGGTTAGGGGTGGACTGGGGCACCCTACACTTCAGAAAAAGCTTTTAATGGTAGGGGATGAGGCAGCATGAAAGGGATCCAGTGGGGGAGGGCTCTTCTGCCACTGCTAGTGCAGTGATTTATATCTTAGGAGGGAGGAAATAAAACCAGGGCCCCCTCCTGACCCCCGGGTCCTATGTGGCCACACCCTACTCCCCATGTAGTTCACTGCTAAGTAGCACAGGTACCACTAGTCCACAGAGAAGTAGATTATGCCAACAGTTGTGAGTGTTAAAGAGGATCAATAGAGGAAATTCATTTTGGGTTCAGAAAGAAACTTTACTTTCATGAATAGTGTCTGACTTCTACATAAAAGCAATGGAAAGTGCTTCAGTCTTGCAAATGTCATTCCTACGATGGTGCTTAGAGACAGGACAATGATGTCTCTTAAAGGTCCTTCCATGTGAGCCGTTAAATCAAATCTTTTGTTGGGGTTTTTTTTCTATTCTGCTCTGGTAGACAAGGCCTGGGTACGGCCTGATAGACAAAGAGAGATACTGAAAGTCTAAAGACCAGAACTACCCCAAACAGATTATATAGAGGAAGGGCAATCTACATATGTAATAACACTTTACCTTTCACTAAGTGTATTTTGTGGGATTGATGGTTTTTCTAAGTAGACATCTATCTCAAAATTCCGTCACAAAACAGAAAAGGTCAACAACAAAACCCTTGGTGTCTTGGCCATGGGTTAAAAACTTTAATTTAACATTTCAAATAAAACTAATTCTTAAACTACTAGAAGAAGTGCCTTTACATTTACATTTAATTACTCACAGGCTTGCACAACCCCGAGAGAAGCTTAAACTAACTTATTCAGAATACACAGTTTGCCCTTTCAGGGTAATTGCAGAAAGAAACCAGCATTAAGAACCAAAGCTTTGCAGACAGAAATTTGCATTCCTTCGGCCACAGTCTGAAACAGTTTGAGGAGCACTACTGTGTATATGTAAACCTAGAATGTGCTTTTATGGTGTTTGTACTGGGAGAGCCAAGCCAGGCTTTAAATTGTGGTAGTTCATTTTTTGTTTTTGTCATTGTCCTCTCTATAAAACGTATGCTCTTAACTTAAAGGGCAACTTTGATCTCCCAAACAAGTCAAGGGTTAAATAAAAGCCTTCCATTGTACTTTAAATTGAACCTGAATCACAACTGTAGGTAAAACTTTTGAATAGTTATATAGCAATATAACTTTCTGAACACTTCCTACTTTCAGCAGCTTGTAGCCATGTGGACCAGTCTCTGTAATACCTGATTAAAGGCCCTTTCTTAACTGTAATATTTTTTAGTCTGTGCAGGTATTTGATATCGTTGCCAGCACTAAGTCTTAAATGAGCAAGGAGGCTCAGGCGATGTCAATCTACATACTACTAGAAGAAGTGCATTACATTATATACCTCACGGGCTGCAACCCGAGAAGCTTTTAAACTAACTATCGGATATACCACAGTTGCCCTTTAAGGGTAATTGCAGAAGAACCAGCATTAAGAAAACCAGCGTGCAGGACAGAAATTTGATTCCCTTCTGTGCCACAGTCTGAAACAGTTTTAAGAAGCACATGGATATGTAACCCTAGTATGTGCTTATATGGTGGTTTGTTGGTTAGGGATGTGTTGAATAGTACCAGTGAGGAAAGATGCATGCTTGGCACAATTCATGATCAGTGACAAACATATGACAGGTGCTTCCCAGAAAGGGCAAGTGCCATCCCTCAAATGAAAAAAATATACAGGTAAATCACCCCCAAAACCCTAAACTGTAATAGTTTATGAAATGTGAAATTTACAATTAGACAACAGAAATCCGGCACAATGTCCTGTTCTGATTTCTGTTTTTTCCTAATCTCCACCTTCCTAATCTGAGCAGGTGCAAGCTCACGAGCCAGGTCACTAAATCACTCATGTTTCCACAGGTATGCGAAAGCATAGCAGGAATACAGTAATGATTCCAGAGAACAAAGTAAGAAAATATCAACATAATTTAAAGATGGCATTCTTCCTAAAAAATAAAAAACACCGGTTCATTATATGGATGGAGTTTGTGCTTTAAAGGGATGTCACCCTAAGTGTAGCCCCCCCAAAGCCCCCCGCTAAGCTTGTGTTTGTACAAAGAATTCAGTAGGAAATGTAATCTTCACTCCTTTGTTCCACTGGCGCTCTGTTTCCGCGCCCCCTGCTTGCCAGACCGGCAGCCAGCGTCTGGTGATTGAATCCTGAATTGGCAGCCAAGCACGACGTGGGCTGCCGGCAATGCAGAGAGTTACGCGTTGGGCGAACAATAGGACGTAAGTAACATTTCTGCAGCTTTTTTTTTTTAAAAAACGAAACTTCGGTGGTGGGGGTGGGCCAGAAGGGCCCTAACACTACAGCAAAAGTTTTTTCTAGGTGGGAGATACCCTTTAATGAGGAGTAAATGATTGATATTATAGGATTCAGGAAAAGTAACAAACCAATTTCTAGTTTATTGAACTACAGGAAACACGACTAATGACAAGGAAGGAAATCTGTCCTTGGCCCAACGTGAGAGAGTAACGAAAGTTTGCTTGTTCTCACTTTGGGTTTGTTAAAGCCTTTATTTTGGGTTCAAAAACAATGAGATTATTAATTCCCAGCCTTTTGGTCCCCAACGGTCCACCCAAACACACACATCATTGTGTTGAGATCCCCATTTCTCAATGGGTCTATGTGGATTGTGAACACTGTCCAGTCTGTGTGCTGTAGTGAAAAGACCTTGGGAACTAGAAAATATTTGGAAAACGCCAACAAAATTCCTGGAAAAATAATTAATAATATGAGTCAGTTTCTTTTTGTAAGGGGACGTATGGTGAAAATGAATGAAAACAATTTCCTTATTCTGCAAATACATAGCAGACCCCCATTCTTGTTTGGCAAGACAGAAGACCTGTGGCTGTCACCCTGTCCTCTGGCAACTCCCCTTTCCGTGCACGCCATTAATATGCCACCATAACGGAGGAGGAAAAGGCAGACAGGGGAGGGGGAAAAAGTAAATGCGTTCAGCCAACACCAACAGCAAGGCAGATTCCTAAATGGGGGGGATTCCCTAAAATGGGGGGATTCCTTAATGGGTTACCACTGAACAAGCCCATGACCCAATTACATCCATGTATTGATATTATATATGGATCTATAAATAATATATATATTCTCACGTGCCATGATTATAGCCGCAAACAACCGGGACCAAAACATTTTTTTTTGTGTGTAACTAACCAGCCTATGTTCTGTTTTTCATGAGAGAGAAATCCACATTACACTACATCACCATTAGTGTGCTTTTAAAGCCAGACTTGTGACATTGCGACGGACATCTGACAAGAATTGCGGAATATTGTTGATATTAGGACCTTCGGGCAAGACGAAAAATTTCTATTACCTTAATTACAGTAGAAGGAGCCAATCCCATGTGACATGTTATGGGCACATTGAACAACCATTCTGTATAAATATATGGTAAACAATCACTGTATATATATAATAGTCATATAATATTAGTACAAGTTGAAGATAGCATTACAAACACCTCCAGGAAGGGAAACGTGATATATAACCCAGTCTCACCATAACCTCAGGCAGCTGCCAGTGGTTATGATTGATACAGACTCATGCGCTTTTCAATCTCAAGGAGAAGGAAAAGACTGGAACATTTTTGTACAAGTGCGCTTCTCACTCCACAGCTCAATAAAACAATGTAAAAATCGATAAAGTTATCTTTAATCAATACGTTATACATCTAGAAACAATATAACAGTCGATATACAGTTAATAACGTAATGACGCTATATAAACAAGCTAAAACAGCGATGTACTAAGACACGGACGAGAGAAACAAGTGGAAGCAATAACCCCCCGATATAACACTAGAGTACAACGTCTATGATAACATTTAAAAGTCGATGATAACATTCTGATATAACATCTATTATAAAACATCTATATAACAGCTATAAAACTATAAACAGTATATATAAACAATCAGGACAGCACAAGTATACAATCTGATAACATTTACCATAATATCGCTATAAACAGTCGATAACAATATTATACAGTCTATATAACAGGCTATGATAAACAATCTATACGACAGTCATTAATCGATTAAACAATTCTAATATAACAAGCTATAAAATCTTCGCTATAATAGATAACAATCTATATACCAGTAAACAGTCTATGTAAACAGTCTATTAACAAATGTCATCATTATAAAAACTATATAACAGTCGTAAGATAACAAGTCTAGGTGAACAGTGCTAGATCAACAATACTAATACAACTAGATTTGTAACAGTCTATATAACATCTATATAACAATTATGTAACAGTCTGATATAACAGTCTATTGTAACAGCTATAAACAATCTATATAAAAAATCTATGTAACAACAATCATATACAATTCTGTAACAGTCTATATAACAATCTATTATAACAATCTATATAAACAGTCTATATAACAGTCTATATAACAATCTAGTAACAGTCTTCGATAAACAATCTATATATACCAATCTAGTGTAAACCAGTCTATGATAAAACAGTCTATGTAACAGTCGATATAACAATCATTTACATCATACACTAAATCTTACCCGTAGTAAAATTACGAACAACAATCTAATGAACGGTCTATCTAACACTATATATAACAGATCTATATAAAGTCATAAAGTCTATATAACAGTCATGTAACAGTCTATATAACAATCATATAACAATGTCATAGTAACTCTATGAACAAATCATGAAATTATAACAATCTATTATAACAATCTATTATAAACAGTCTATAGAACAATCTATATAAACAATCATATAACAATTTGTAAAGTCATAAAACAATCTAGATAACAAACTATGTAACAAATTCTAGTTTGTAACAGTCTAAAAATATAACAATCTATAAACCATCTATATAAACAATCTATATAACAATCTTATAAACATATCTATATACATCATCATATATATAACAATGTAAACATTCTATAAAAACAAATCTATATCACAATCTATGTTAAAAGCATAAAGTCTGATCTACAATCAAGTACGATATATAAACAATCTATATAACGCTACCAAATCTATTAAAACAATCTATTGAAACAAGTGTACTATATACATTATATAAAATCATAAATCTCATAAAACACAATCTATGTAATGTAACAATCATATAACGTCTATATAACAATCGTATATAACAATCTCTATACAATTGAACATTCTATAAAAACAATCATATAACAATATCATGTAACACACTTAGGGAAAGTCTTCTATTAACATATGTAACATTCTATAAAACAATTCTATATAACAATCTATATAACAGTCTATATAACAGTCTATATAACAGTGCTATATATACAATCTATAAACAGTCTATATAAAAAGTCTATTAACAGTCTATAAACAATCATATAACAATCTATGTAACAGTTCATATATAACAATATATGTAAAATCAATCTAATACAATCTATAAACACGCTATATAAACACGAGACGCTATATAAAAATCTAATCTTAAATCATAAACAATAACCATGACAAAATCGATAAAAGAAGGCGGAGAAAAGAACAGTGCTTATTTGAGAAACAATGCTATGATAACAATCTAGTAACACGATCTATAACAGCTTGATAACACTTTAAACTAGTTCTAATAACATGAGCAGTATAACACATCTAAAGATCTGGTACAATCATGTACTCATGCATAACAATGGAACATTGTTAACAATTAAAATCAACATTCTATTAACATAACACTATAAATATATACTATATAACAATAGTAACAGTCTACTATAACAATGTACATTTCTATAAAACAAAATATAACAATCTATATAACAATGTACCTCTGTAACAATCGTAGTAACAATCTTATAAACAAATTAGTCATAACTTATTAACAAATATGTGACAATATATTACATCTTATAACAATGTACTATTATAACAATCTCTTATAACAGTCTTAACAATCGATATAACAAGCCTAAAAATATTGTAACCATCTATACCATTAACTCTATATAAAAATCTATGTAACAATCTATGTAACAGTCTATTAAAACAATGTAACATTCTATAAAACCAATCTATTATAAACAATCTATGTGAACACATTCATTAACAATGTAAACATTCTATAAAAACAATCTATTATACAATCTATAATATAACAATCTATGAACAGTCTATATTAACAATGTGAACATTTAGTTAAAACAATCTATAAACAATCTATAGAACAATGTAACCAATCTAGGAACAAGTTAGATAACCAATCTATATAACAATGTAAAAATCATGTAATAATTCTATAAACCAATTTGTAACAATATATATAACAATCGGAGTAACAGCTTATAGAACAATCTATATAACAATGTTGTAAAAATGTATTGTAACAAACCCTTATATATAACAATGTAACACTCGATTATAACAAATCGATGTAACAATCGTATGTAACAGTCTATATAAACAGTTATATAACAAACTTATAAGTTATAAAAACAATCGATATAAGACAAACTATTATAACACAACAATCTTGTAACAGTCATTTGTCGCGTCTATATAAAAATCTAATAAACTAACAGTCGATGTAAAAGTCTGTAAACAGTCTATATAACAGTCTATATGACAATCTATTGTAACAATCTATATAACAATCTATATCAACGGTCTATGTAAACTATACATGTGCAGTCTATATATAAACAGTCTCATATAGCAAGGAGGGAACAGGCGAAGGAACAAGCGAGAGAACAAACTAGAGGAAAAGGCGAGGGAACAAGAACCAGGGAGCAGGCGAAAGAAGGCGAGAGAACAAAGCAGAGAAAAAACAGAGGAAAAGGCGAGGGGAACAAGACAGGGAGGAGGCGAGGGAACAAGCGAGAGAAACAAGCGGATAACAGGCGAGAGAAGAAGCGAGAGAACAGGCGAGGAACAGGCGAGAGAACGGGCGAGGAGGATAACACCCAAGCGAGAGACAAGCGAGGGAACAAGCGAGGGAACGGGCGAGAGGAACAATGCAAGAGCAACAGGCGAGGGAACAAGCGGTGGGAACAGGAGAGGTAACAGGAGAGGTAACAAGCGAGGGAAAAGCTAGGAAACAAGCGAGGGAACAAGCAGAGAACAAGGGAGACAGGGCGAGAGAACATAGCGAGAGAACAATCTATATAACAGTTCTATTATAACAATATAGTAACAATTCTATTGTGTAACATTTCTATATAACAATCTATAACAGTCTAGTAAAGAACAAATTATGAACAGTCTATTGTAACAGTCAGGTAACAATTCGATATAACAATTTATATAGCAGTCTATATAACAATTATCTAACAATCGATATAATAGTCTCTATAAATCTATATACACGTCTATGTAACAATTATTTTTTTTTTTTTTTTATAACAAGGAAAAGTGTATATAACAATCTATATAAACGTCCTTATAACAATTATATAACAGCCTATAGATAGGTCCTAATATCAACATATTCAGCAAATTCTGTCAGATCCGTCGTCAATGTCACAATCTGGCTTTAAAGCACACAATGGTGATGTATGTGTAAATGTGGATTTCTCAGTAAAACAAACATTAGGCTGGTTACACACAAAAAAAAAATGTTTTGTCCCCGTTGTTTGCGGCTATAATCATGGCAAGTAGAGAATATATATATTATTATATGATCCATATATAATACAATACATGGATGTATGGTCATGGGCTTGTTCAGTGGAACCCATTAAGGAATCCCCCCATTTAGGAATCCCCCCATTTAGGAATCCTGCACTTGCTGGGGTGTTGGCTGAAACATTTACCATGTCCCCTGTCTCCTTTCCTTCCTCTTATGGTGCTATTAAATGGAGTGCACGGAAAAGGGGAGTTGCCAGAGGACAGGGTGACAGGCCACAGGTGCTTCTGCCAACAAGAGGGTCGTGCTATGTATTTGCAGAATTAAGGGAATTGTTCATTTTCACCATACTTCCCCTTAAAGAAAGAAACTGATCTCATATTATTAATTATTTTTCCGGATTTTGTTGGCGTTTCAAAATATTTCTAGTTTCCCAAGGTCTTCACACTACAGCAATCTACAGACTGGACAGTGTTCACAATCATGACTTGGAAATGGGGATCTGCGTCTGTGTGTTGGGTGAACCGTTGGGACCAGGCTGGGAATTAAATAATCTCATTTTTGACCCAAAAATGAAGGCTGTTACATTCAACCCAAAGTGAGACAAGCAAACTTCGTTACTCTCACGTTGGGACATGGACAGATTTCCCTTCCTTGTCATTATCTTGTCTGTAGTTAATAAACTAGAAATTGTTTGTTATTTCCTGATCCTATAATATCAATATCATTATATACTCATCATTAAGGGTATCTCCACCTAGACAACAAACTTTTGCGTAGTGTAGGGCACTTCTGCCCACCCCCCAACCACCAAGTTCGTTTTGTAAAAAAAGACTGCAGAAATGTCTTACGTCCTTTGTTCGCCCGGCTCTCTGCATTGCCGGCAGCCACGTCTGTGATTGGCTGCCAATCAGTCAATCACAGACGTGGCTGCCGTCTGGCAAGCAGGGGCCGGGAACAGAGCGCCAGTGAACAAAGGAGTATAATCATTTCACTGATTCTTTACAAAACAAAGCTTAGCGGGGCGCTTGGGGGGGGGCTACCACTTCAGGGTGGAACATACCCTTTAAAGAACAACTCCATCCCATATAATGACCTTTTTTTTTTAGAAGAATGGCCTCTTTTAATTATGTTGATATTTTTCTACTTTGTTCTCTGGAATCATTACTGTATTCCTGCTATGCTTCGGCATACCTTGTGGAAACTGATTGATTTAGTGACCTGGCTCTGAGCTTGCACATGCTCGATTAGGAAGTGTAGAGATTAGAAAAAACAGAAATCAAAACGACATTGTGCCGGATTTCTGTTGTCTAATTGTAAATTTCAATTTCAAACTATTACATTTAGGGTTTTGGGGTGATTTACCTGTATATTTTTTTCATTTGAGGGATGGACTTGCCCTTTAAACTGGAAGCACCTGTCATATGTTATGTTCACATGATCATGAATTGCCAGCAATGCATATCTTCCTCACTGGTAGCTATTCACACTATTCCCTACACAAACACCATATAAAGCACATACTAGGTTACATATACACAGTGTGCTTTCTCAAACTGTTTCAGAACTGTGGCGAAGGGAATGCAAATTTCTGTCCTGCACAGCTGTGTTCTAATGCTGGTTCTTTCTTCTGGCAATTACCCTTAAAGGGCAACTGTGGTATCCGGGCAAGACGAAAAATTTCTATTACCTTAATTACAGTAGAAGGAGCCAATCCCATTGGACCATGTATGGGCACATTGAACAACCATTCTGTATAAATATATGGAACAATCACTGTATATATATAATATATATATATATATTACAATGTTGACAGTCAGCTATACAACCACCTCCAGGAAGAACTGTATATAAACCCAGTCTCACCAATAACCTCAGGCAGCTGCAGGGTTAATATTGATACAGATCTCTATGCTGCTTTCAATCTCAGGGGAGACTGGATACATTTTTGATACAAATGCTGCTTCTCACTCACAGCTCAATAAACAATGTAACAATCTATGTAACAGTCTATATAACAATCTATATAACAATCTATATAACAGTCTATATAACAATCTATATAACAATCTATATAACAGTCTATATAACAATCTATATAACAGTCTATATAACAATCTACTATAAAATCTAAATCTATATAACAGTCTTATATAACGCATCTATGTAAACAGTCTATAAACAATCTATATAACAAGTCTAATAACAATCATATAACAATTCTATATACAGTCTATAACAGTCTATATAACATCTATAAAAGTCTATAAACAGTTATATAACAATCTATATAACATCTATGTATAACAATCTATATTAAACAATTATATAACAGTCTATATAAACAATCTATTAACAGTCTATATAACAATCTATATAACACTCTAATAACAGTCTATTTAAACAATCTATGTAAACATCGATGTTATGTATAACAATCTATATAACATCTATAGAACAATCTATAAAACAGTCTATATAACAATCGAGATAACAGTCTATATAACAATCTATATAACAATCTATTAACATCTATATAACAATCTATTAACAATCTATGTAACGCTATAAAGTCGATATAACAGTTATAAAATCTATATAACAATCTATGTAACATATCTATAACAATCTAGTAACAGTCTATATAACAAATCTATATAACAATCTATATAACAGTCTAATAACAGTCTATAACAATCTATAGTAACAGTCTATATAACAATCTATATAACAATCTATTTAACAGTCTATATAACAGTCTAGTAAACAGTCTTAACATCTATATAACATTAAACAATCTATATAACAAACTCTGTAAAGCATATAAATCTATATAACAATCTAATAACAGTCTATATAACGTCTTATAACAGTCATATAAATCTATATAACATCTATGTAACATCTATATAAACATCTATATAACAATCTATATAACAATCTATATAACCAATCTATATAACAATCATATAACAGTCTATATAACAATCTATAAACAAGCTATATAACAATGTAACATTCTATAAAAAAATCTATATAACCAATCTATGTAAACAATCTATGTAACACATCTATATAACAATCTATTATAACAAGTATATATAAAATTATATAACAATCTATTGATAACAGTCTATATAAACAATCAATAACAATCTATATAACAATGTAACATTCTATAAAAAACAATCTTAATAACATAAATCTATGTAACAAATCTATTGTAACAGTTCTTATACAAATCTATATAAAATCTTATTATAACAATCTATATAACAGTCTATTATAACAATCTATATAACAATCTATATACAATGTAACATTCTATAAAAACAATATATAAAATCTATGGTAACAATCTATATAACACGTAATATAACAATCTATATAACAATCTATATAACAATGTGTAACATTCTATAAAACAATCTATATAACAATCTATGTAAACAATCGTAACAGTCAATAACAATGTAACATTCTATAAAACAATCTATATAACAATCTTATAACAGTCTATATAACAGTCTATATAACAGTGCTATATAAACAATCTATATAACAGTCTAGATAAAAAGTCTATTATAACAGTCTATATAACAATCTATATAACAATATATGTTAACAGTTCTATATAACAATCTATGTAAACAATCTATATAAACAATCTATATAACAGTCATATATAACGTCTATATAACAATCTATATAAACAATCTATATAACAGTCTATGTAACAATCCTATATAACAATTAGTAACAGTCTATTCAACAATCTATGTAAAAGTCGTATATAACAGTCTATATAAACAATGTAACATTCTATAAAACAATCTATATAACAATCTATGTAACAATCTATGTAACAGTCTATATAACAATGTAACATTCTATAAAACAATCTATATAACAATCTATGTAACATTCTATTACAATGTAACATTCTATAAAACAATCTATATAACAATCTAATAACAATTATGTAACAGTCTATATAACAATGTAACATTCTATAAAACAATCTATATAACAATCTATATAACAATGTAACAATCTATGTAACAATCTATATAACAATCTATATAACAATGTAAAAATCTATGTAATAATCTATATAACAATGTAACAATATATATAACAATCTTAGTAACAGTCTATATAACAATCTATATAACAATGTAAAAAATGGTATGTAACAAACCTATATAACAATGTAACCATCTATATAACCAACTATGGAACAATCTATGTAACAGTCATAAACAATGTAGACATTATATAAAACAATCTATATAACAATCTATGTAACATTCTATTTAAAATGTAAATTCTATAAAACAATCTATATAACAATCTATTATAAACATCTAGTAAACAGTCTATATAACATGGTAACATCTATAAAACATTATATAACAATCTATATAACAATGTAACAATCTATGTAACAATCTATATAACAATCTATATAACAATGTAAAAATCTATGTAATAATCTATATAACAATGTAACAATATATATAACAATCTTAGTAACAGTCTATATAACAATCTATATAACAATGTAAAAATGTATGTAACAACCTATATAACAATGTAACAATCTATATAACAATCTATGTAACAATCTATGTAACAGTCTATATAACAGTCTATATAACAA
This sequence comes from Hymenochirus boettgeri, assembly GCA_019447015.1. Taxonomy (NCBI): domain Eukaryota; kingdom Metazoa; phylum Chordata; class Amphibia; order Anura; family Pipidae; genus Hymenochirus; species Hymenochirus boettgeri. The sequence continues at coordinate 221,331,795 of CM033475.1, read as the reverse complement.
ACTATATAAGTCTATAAAACAATCTATATAACAAACTATATAACAAAACAATCTATGTAACAGTTCATGTAGCAGTCTATATAAAAAAAAATTATATAACTAACAGTCTATGTAACAGTCTGTATAACAGTCTATATAACAGTCTATATGACAATCTATGTAACAATCTATATAACAATCTATATAACAGTCTATGTAACTATACATGTAGCAGTCTATATAACAGTCTATATAGCAATTTATGTAACAGTCTAAGTAACAATCTATATAACAAACTATATAAAAGTCTATGTAACAATACATGTAGCAGTCTAAATAAGTCTATATAACAATCTATATAACAAACTATATAAAAGTTATGTAACAATACATGTAGGAGTCGATGGTAAAAATCTATAAAAATCTATATACAGTCTAATAATAATCTATATAAACAGTCTAGTAACAGCTTAAAAATGGTCTATATAACACTATGATAACATCTAGTTAACAATCTAGTAACATTTCTAATAACAATCAATATAACGTCTAGTGTAACAATCTTTGTAACAGTCTATGTAACAGTCTATGTAACAATCTATTAACAATCTATATTAACAATCTATATAACAATCTAATTACCAATTATAACAGTTAGATAACAATATATAACAATCTAAAACAGTCTATATAAACAATATAGTAACAATAGTAACATCTATATAACAATCATATAACAGTCTTAACTCTAATTTATAATGTGTATACAATCTTTAACAAGTCTATTAAACGTCTATGTAACAATCTAATAACAATTATATACAGTCTATAACACTCTATATAACAATCTATATACATAGTCTATATAACAATCTATATAACAGTCTATATAACAATCTATATAAACAATGAACAATCTATATAACAATATATAACAATCTATATAACAATCTATTATAACAGCCTATATAAACAATCATATAACAGTCTATATAAACAATCTATATAACAAATATATAAACGTCTATGTAACAATCTATATAGCAGTCTATTATACGTCTATATAACATCTATAGAAACAATCTATATAACAGTCTATAGACAATCTATCATAACAATCTATATAACAATCTATATAAACAGTCTATATAACAATCTATGTAACAATCTATATAAAATCTATATAACAAATCTATATAAACAATATGAACAAGTCTAATAACAGGTCTATCTAACAATTTAATAACAGTCTAGTAACATACTATATAACAATCTATATAACAATCTATATAAAATCTATATAACATATAACAGATCTATGTATATAACAACATTATATAACAGGTCTCTATATAACATCTTAATATAACATCTATATAACAATCTATATAACAGTCTATATAAACAGTCTATATAACAGTCTATATAACAATCTATATAACAGTATTAAAACAATCCTATTATACAGTTATAACAAGTCTATATAACAGCTATTAAACAATCTATATAACAGTCTATATAAAGTTCTATATAACAAGCTATATAACAGTCTATTACAACAGTCTATATAAACAGTCTATATAACAGTCTATATACAATCTATATAACATTCTAGTAAACAATCTTATAACAGTCGATGGAACCAATCTATATAACAGTCATATAAACCAATCTATATAACAGTCTATGTAACAATCTATATAACAGTCTATATAACAATCTATATAACAGTCTATGTAACAATCTATATAACAGCCTATATAACAGTCTATATAACAGTCTATATAACAATCTATATAACAATCTATATAACAGTCTATATAACAATCTATGTAACAATCTATATAACAATCTATATAACAATCTATGGGCACCAGGAGAAGTGGAACAGCAGAAAGGGGGGATTCCAGGCACCAGCAATCCCCCTAAACACACCCCTGCAACAGGAGGTAGGTTTACTTGATTCTACCATCCCTAGACACTTTTTTTCTTACTACTGCCATCATGTTAATAAGACTATGTAGAAATATTCCACCATATCTTGTAAACACATAAACACACATTTCCCCTCCAACACATTGCTCAGAACCTGCTAATTAAATGGCAAGTTTCTGTCTCCAGTGTTATGAGCTTGTATATGTACAGAGGAGGCGGCTCGTGAAGCAGCCTCAGCCATTGGTTGTGAGGTCAGCCTTTACTGGAATTGTTCTCACTATACGCATTATTAGCAAGACACAGGGATGTGTATTTGTACCAGATACCAATGTGATCTGTTGGCACATTGCGATGGAAAGTGTATGGCCACCTTAACATGGAACGTAATAAAGTCTACAGCGACTGAAAAAACTTCATACAAACACATCCCATTGCAGTATGAATCTAATTATGTCTTGTTCAATTACCAATTGCACCGCACAGAAAAAACGCACAATGCACATGCAAAAAACACGCTTTTCAAATGAACGTCGCCTTGATGATTTTGATCAAGGAATGACCAAGATCACTTGGCCGCGGCATAGAAAGGCCTGATGATATTTTGACCCAATAGACTGAAATCCCAAGATATATGAGTAGGTGGGTCAAACTATCGCCTGGTGTGTACCTAGCTTGAGGTCTAGGCACCACTAGGGTATTTTCTGTGTGTTTTCGTGTGTACTGTGCATTGCGCTAGCATGTGCCAATGTAAAGTGTATGTGTAAGGCCCCACTATGTCTGCGGCCTTGCGCTTCGCTTTTGCCCGTTTTTGCAGCACATTCGATCACCATTTTTGGTGTGCATGGCACGTGCTGCCATAGGGCAACATCAAACAAAGTGCAACGCAAGCGGACTGTAACGCGAATTGAATCGTGCAATGTTGCGATTTTGCTGCATCGTGCAAATCTTGCATCCTGCCTAGTGGGGACTTGTCCTTACTAGTCCCCAGAATTCAATAAACTATCACTGGCGTGTATGCGGTCTAAGGCTAAGGCCACACTTACAGGCACGAGTGCGTGCAAATGTGTACGTGTTCCAGGCACACCTGTGCGCTGCAATTGTGTAATACGGCACAATCAGAGTGCATGCAAAGTGCAAAAATGCATCTCACATGCACTTAACGGGATGCACAGCAGCACACTAGTGTGGCCTAACTGATGTCTCCCTGTTTGTGTTTATCTGGCCACAAGGGGTTTGGTCCTATTTGTCCACAGTTGTCTGGAAACATAATTATTGTTAAGCCGGGCTGGGTCCCACCTGTACCTGCGTTATATGCTATGTACACTGCGCTGCATACATATCTGTATTATTGGAACACAAGGGATACATCCAAATCATGCACACACACATTCTAATAACAGGTCTGAGCGTGTCGCACATAGTAGTGCCAATACATTGCAAATCGTAATGTGGTGCCACTCCAAAGTTATAGGATTTCAATAATGTTATTTAACCAGACAATATTATAGTAACAGTATCAGTAAAGCTAGGCAAACATAAGCCACTCCAATCAGAAGAACCAATCAACATTCCCCACCTTGTACCAACGATCTTCTGTAGATTTCAGCTTAAAATTTGCAAAAAACCATTGATATTTCAGCCAATTCAATCAAATTCCCAGAATCAGTTGTCATATTGATGTGTGCACGGCATGCTAAGTCAAGTCTTATTATGCAATCTCTATTGTGTTGGGAACTGATACATGTTATTTTAGGGACTTTTCGCACTGGGGTTTTATGTACAGTTTTGTGCTTATCTACAGCAGTTTGTCTTCCTATAATAAACATTCTCATTCCAAAAAACGGCCGAATTCCTCCCACACAGGCTGCAGGTTGATGACCCTCTATGTTTCTAATGTCCATCAGACGTAATAATATACGTAATCTTGGGAATAACGTTTGTTCTGAGAAATTATAAGGAATAAAAGTTTAAAGGGTAACTGTGGTCCAAAAATGACTTTAGGTAAATTGACAGGAATTGCTTTCATGAGTATTTTTGCAATTTACTTTCATTATTTTTTTTACATAGTTTTGAAGATATTTACATTTTTATATGTGTTATGGTAGCAGCATCACCAGATCCCCTGTACTTCCCTGTTTCTCCTCCTACTCATGGCCCCCCATGGCCCCTTCCCTTGAAACCCCCTAAGGACTCTCCCTCTCCTCCTTCAGTCACTGTAACTCGATCTCTTCCTGGTTTTTTCTGTTTTCTCCTGAACTGAGCATGTGTCAACCACAGATTAGAGGAGGAATCAGTATTTTGACCGCAGATTCAGAACCTCCCACCCCCTAACTTTCTGATCAGTAATTTCTTCATAACTTGGGCTGTGCAGCACAAAGAGAGGTGGTTAATATCTCATTTTAAAGGTAGGAACATGGAGTTTCATTTACAATCAACTTGTTTGGAGACCACAGTTCCCCTTTAAACCCTTACCATTTTTGCTAAGTTGAAATTTTGTACATATCCTCTGCCAATGGGCATGTTCCTACCCGCTGGGTACAGGAGGAAGAAAACAATGAAATTCATACCAGCCATTCTGCTTATGCTATGGTAGAAAGGATAAATATCCTCCAGGCCATTAAAACCCTGAATCATCAGGAAAATCATCAGCATGGATAGAATAATCTCTTCAGGTGTAAGGGCTAGGCCACGCTGTTGCGATTTTTCTGCGTTTGCGTTTTTTATTAAATCATTGAAAACGCGGCAACGCACCAAAATTTGTTCCGTATTTTAAATCGCAATTGCATGCGTTTTTCAATACTTAATGAAAAAACACATGCGCAAATGCAACAAAATCACACATGAAATCGTATGCGATTCCGTGTGCAATTGCGTTTGCTTGGCAGTGTGGCCGTGCCCTCAAACTGAAAAAAAGCAACTATGCCCCATTTTAATATATAAATGAATACATGTAAGCACATTGCTGCATGTCTTTGTAGTAGTACTTGTTATTTCCCTTCTGACTAATCTAACTGAAGTCAAGCATGCTCAGCGATCACTATGAGGCAGCACTGGGAGATGGAATTTCCCACCATGCTGTTCACATAATAACTGCCAACATTCCAGATACAGCAAAACTGCACCCAGCAGAAGAGTTTGATAATAAGGCACCTCTGAAATGTAAGATGCTTTAGCTTGGGTCTCTAAAGAGGCGACAGGTCAACAAATAAATGGTTCAGTGATAGTTATCGGCAATTAAAAAAAATTTCCAATTTAGATACATACAGGAGGATTCAATAAAAGTTCTTATCGTTAAAAACGGTGCTAATTTTAGCCCCAACCAATCAGATCTTATTTAACCTTTGAAAGCTAACATCTGATTGGTATAGTATATAAGTAGTAAAATCCCCAGAATAAAACCCTTTGTCAGGTGATTTCGAATTTCACTCCTATATGCTGCAAATAACAACAAAGTCAATATTATTGTTGGTTTGGTTCATTATTCAAACTAG
>CM033475.1:221166390-221321390 GCA_019447015.1 Hymenochirus boettgeri | reverse complement strand
ACACTGAGATGTCCTGCGGGAATAGAGTCAATTTATGATCCGCCATATTGGAATAATCCCATCTGTCACCTGTCCTTGTGTGACCCTTCGCAGGCATTTTGTCACCTGTTCCCACCTGGGATTGTCTGTTCAATGCACGTAACAGGTGCAAATGGTGGCAGGGATCCCACATATCTATATCACATTGACATGTACCAGGATATATGTGAAAGTTTCCTATGGGCCCAATTCTATATAAAATATAAATCAGATTAGGCCAAATGGCAGTGTTGATGTGCAGCTAAAGTTTGCTGAAGGACTTGCAGCCATTGCTGAACTATAACTCTGCAACTCAAAGTCAGAATAACCTTCTAGCATTACCCTCACCCAGAAAATTCATTATGCATCCGTGTCACACTTTCAGTAACTATTTTTTACGATTGGGAGCACACTGCCCTTGCCCTCTGTTAGAAGGTCGCCATGTGCCCTGAGCAGCTTTTCACACCTGCCTCATGTGTGCAGGGGTCCTGGGGACAGGTGTATGGGGAACCAGCGTTGACTATGGTATTAGGGCTAGCCACAAGCCTCCATTTTTTTCATGTGCTAACAATTGCGATCCGTTAGCACGTGAAAATTGTAGAGCATTGCAAGTCAATGTGGGTGGCCCAATTACATGGGCTGCGATATGTTTTCTGGAGCACATTCGATCACCAACATGGATCTCAGGCAAGTTGATGGTAATCGCACCTCAGTCTTAAGGTCCCCTACAACCCTTTAATATTGAAAGCCAATGGTTTGGGGGCCCCTTCGAATTGGGGCATTTCGCAGTCTGTAAATCCATTAGCGTGTGATACTTCTGTTAAAGAATGCGGTATAGCACTAAACTGAGTGCTCCAGCGCACGCACACACAATACACCATCCTTGCACAGCAAGGTTAAGTGTTGCACATACAAAACGTTTAGCCCTGTGCATCCGGGGTTAAATAGTGCACCACAACACCAGCCCTGCACACACAAGATTACACTTGCACACAAACATGCCTGGCATGAACACACAGGGTTAAAACAGTGCACACACAACATTCTACTCCTGCACCACACAGGGTTAACCAGTGCACACACAACATTCTACCTCCTGCACACACAGTTTTAAACATGTCACACACAATATTCTACTCTCCTGCACACACAGGGTTAAACAGTGCCACACACAATATCTACTCCTGCACACACAGGGTTAAACAGTGCACAAACAACAACTTCTACTCCTGCACACACAGGGTTAACCAGTGCACACCCAAAACTTATACTCCTGCACACACAGGTTAAACAGTGCACACACACACATTATACCTCCTGCACACACAGGGTTAAACAGTGCACACACAAATTCTACTCCGCACACACAGGGTTAAACAGTGCACAAACAACTTCTACCTCCGGCACACACAGGGTTAACCAGTGCACACACAACATTATACTCCTGCAACACACAGGGTTAAACATGGCACAACAACATTCTCTGCTCTCGCACACACAGGGTTAACAGTGCACACACAACATTCTCTCCTGCACACACAGGGTGTAAACAGTGCACCACAACATATCTCTCCTGCACACACAGGGTAAAACAGTGCACACACAATATTCTACTCCTGCACCACACAGGGTTTAAACATTGCACACACAATATTCTACTCCTGCACACACAGGGTTAAACAGTTGCACACACAATTCTACTCCTGCACACACAGGGTTAACAGTGCACACAAATTCTACTCCTGCACACACATGGTTTAAACAGTGCACACACAATATTCTACTCTGCACAAGGTAACAGTGCACAACATATTCTACTCGCACACAGGTTAAACAGTGCACACACAATATTCTACTCCTGCACACACAGGGTAAACAGGCCACAATATTCTATCGCAACACAAGGGTTAAAGTGCACAAACAAGATCATTGTTGTATCTTTATTTTTGTGTTGGGATATATACTTTGCTAAATAATGATAATATCCTTTTATATTTTGCCCTTTGTATTATTTAACAAAATCTATGTTTTTGTCTGATTAGTTCAAAAGATAGATTTAACATAGGTGGATTGTCACAGTGAGCTGTCAGCCGCAACACGAGCGGACTTTAACAACGCTTTTCAACTATAGTGCTTTCAAAATCATGAAACCTGTAAATCGGTTAGCCATCTATCTATCTATCTATCTATCTGTCATCTATCTATATATCTATCATCTATCTATCTATCTATCTATCATCTATCTATCAATCTATCTTATCTATCTATCTATCATCTATCTATCAATCTATCTTATCTATCTATCTATCTATCTATCTATCTCTCTCTCTCTCTTTCTCTCTATCTATCTATCTATTATCTATCTCTCTCTCTATCATCTATCTATCTATCTGTCTATCTATCTATCTATCTATCTATCTATCTATCTATCTATCTATCTATCTATCTCTCTCTCTCTATCATCTATCTATCTATCTATCTGTCTATTATCTATCTATCTATCTATCCATCCATCTATCTATCTATCTATCTTTTATCTATCTATCATCTATCTATCTATCCATTTATCCATCCATCCATCCATCCATCCATCCATCCATCCATCCATCCATCCATCTATCTATCTTTTATCTATCTATCTATCATCTATCTATCTATCCATCTATCCATCTATCCATCTATCTATCTATCTATCTAGTGCATACCATTCACATCTATAGGGAATCCTGTTAACATACAGTGATAGGAATGTCTGGACCTACTGTACGTGACCTGTACAAACTATTATCCAGGGTTATATGGAAAACAATTCCCTGCCCCGCAGACACTAATTAAACAGCCCGTTGAATGGGGGAATTGTACATACCATGTGACTTCTCTCCCCAGGAACATTCACCACTGCAGTGATTCTAAGAAGCAACGAGGGACTGTGTAATTATATATAATATATAATATTAACCAAAACCCCCAGTTTAGCCCCGCATGTTCCATTAATTGTATGGCTATAGGAAGAAACAATTTCTGCAAATGAGGATCCAAACCCCTCAACCATCACAGTTTCTCTGGGACAGACCTAGTTTAAAGGGTCTGCCCTGAAGTCCCAGAAATACAAGTCCAGCGGTGCGGGACCTTGAAACAGATGTGGAATTATGGCAGTTAAAACAGAAATTCTATATCGAAACTTGCGTTTCACCGTGAAAATCTCTGTAGTTACTCAAGAAAAATTCATCAGAAGATTTAAAGGGCATGTCCACCCCCAAAAATATTATTTTCCCTAATGCTGGCCCCACTGTGTAGTGTAAAAACCTTACTTTACACCTGCCCCTTATGGTTCTACTGCAGAGCCTGTTCAAAGTTCCAGAATGTGAGTCATCCAGTCCCTGCTTCTTCCTTGTCCTCGTTAGGATGCTGGCATGCGGAGGGGAGCCCTCCCCCTCTCCCTCTAACCTACCAGATCTATCATTGCTGCCTTACTCCCTACCTATGAAAACTGTTTACATAGTGTAGCCCAAAACCAACCGCCAACTTTGTTTTGTAAAACAATCTGCAGAAATGTACTTACACTCCTTGACTGTCTGCATAGCCAGCAGCCACGTCTCTAATTGGCTGCCTCTCAGCCAATCAGAGACACAGCTGCGGTCCGGACCCTCTTTGCAGCTTCCGGCAAGCAGAGATCCGGGAGCAGAGTGCCAGGGGAACAAAGTTGTGTAAGTACATTTCTGGAGCTTGTTTTACAAAATAAAGTTGGTGCTTGGGGGTGGGCTACGCTATGTAAAACCCCCCTGCCATTAAAGTGTATAGCACAGATACATAAAAAACGAGATGATGGCTAATTTTGTAAATAATTTACAATGTGGTTAATGCGTTATATAGGGCATTTCCCGATTTAGAACTGCAATAGGCGAGTGTTCTATTAACAGCTGCTGCATAACTCCCAGCATTCCTCCACCAGTTACACAGTAGCTAAAGGGTCACTACGTGTTCACCTCTGGTCAAATGGAATATCAGAAAATAACCAGGAAAGAAGAAACCGGTGTCAACGTCCAAATGTCACTGGCTCTATTAGATTCTACTATTAGTATTTCAACATCAGCTGTCAAGCTAACAATGGAGCTAGAGTCTTTATTTATATTGTATTTATCATTGTATTGATATATTTTGTGCCTACCATCAGGTAAAGGGTTATGTTACACCCATGGGACATGACGATGGGGGGATCATATCATATTTCCACTAGCGTAGCCCCCTTTGTTTACTGTTTTACTAATGAGCTGGACAGGGAGAAGGTTTTGAACACTGAGATGTCCTGCGGGAATAGAGTCAATTTAGTGATCCGCCATATTGGAATAATCCCATCTGTCACCTGTCCTTGTGTGACCCTTCGCAGGGCAGTTTGTCACCTGTTCCCACCTGGGATTGTCTGTTCAATGCACTGTAACAGGTGCAAATGGTGGCAGGATCCACATATCTATATCACATTGACAATGTAACCAGGATATAATGGAAAGTTGCCTATGGGCACAATTCTATATAAAATATAAATCAGATTAGGCCAAATGGCAGTGTTGATGTGCAGCTAAAGTTTGCTGAAGGACTTGCAGCCATTGCTGAACTATAACTCTGCAACTCAAAGTCAGAATAACCTTCTAGCATTACCCTCACCCAGAAGATTCATTTATGCATCCAGTCACACTTTCAGTAACTATTTTTTACGATTGGGAGCACACTGCCCTTGACCTCTGTTAGAAGGGGTCGCCATGCCCTGAGCAGGCTTTTCAACCTGCCTCATGTGTGCAGGGGTCCTGGGGACAGGTGTATGGTGGAAGCCAGCGTTGACTATGGTATTAGGGCTAGGCCACAAGGCTCCGTTTTTTTTCATGTGCTAACAATTGCGATCCGTTAGCACGTGAAAATTGTAGAGCATTGCAAGTCAATGTGGGTGGCCACATTACACGGGCTGCGATATGTTTCTGGAGCACATTTGATCACCAACATGGATCTCAGCGTAAGTTGATGGTAAATCGCACCTCAGTCTTAAGGTCCCCCTACAACCCTTTAATATTGAAAGCCAATGGTTTGGGGGCCCCTTCGAAATTGGGGCAATTTCGCAGTCTGTAAATCCATTAGCGTGTGATACTTCTGTTAAAAGAATGCGGTATAGCACTAAACTGAGTGCTCCAGCGCACGCACACACAATACACCATCCTTGCACACGCAAGGTTAAGTGTTGCACATACAACACGTTAGCCCTGTGCATCCGGGGTTAAATAGTGCACACAACACACCAGCCCTGCACACACAGGATTAAACATTGCACACAGAACATGCCTGGCATGAACACACAGGGTTAAACAGTGCGCACACAACATTCTACTCCTGCACACACAGGGTTAAACAGTGCGCACACAACATTCTACTCCTGCACACACAGGGTTAACCAGTGCACACACAACATTCTACTCCTGCACACACATGGTTAACCAGTGCACACACAACATTCTACTCCTGCACACACAGGGTTAACCAGTGCACACACAACATTCTACTCCTGCACACACAGGGTTAACCAGTGCACACACAACATTCTACTCCTGCACACACAGGGTTAAACAGTGCACACACAATATTCTACTCCTGCACACACAGGGTTAAACAGTGCACACACAATATTCTACTCCTGCACACACAGGGTTAAACAGTGCACACACAACATTCTACTCCTGCAACCACAGGTTAACCAGTGCACACACACCATTATACTCCTGCACACACAGGGTTAAACATTGCACACACAACATTCTACTCCTGCACACACAGGGTTAAACAGTGCACACACATATTCTACTCCTGCACAAACACAGGTTTAAACAGTGCACAACAACATTCTACTCCTGCACACACAGGGTAACCAGTGCCACCCCCATTCTACCCTCACACACAGGGTTAACAGAGTGCACACAAAACATTCTACCCTCACACACAGGGTTAAACAGTGCCCACACAACATTTACTCCTGCACACACAGGTTAAACAGTGCACACAACAATATTCTCACTCTGCACACACAGGGTTAAACTGCACACACACTATTCTACTCCTGCACACACAGGTTAACAGTGCACACACAAACATTCTACTCCTGCACACACAGGTTTAAACAGTGCACACACAATTCTACTTCCTGCACACACAGGGTTAAACAGTGCACACACAATATTCTACTCCTGCACACACAGGGTTAAACAGTGCACAAACAAGAATCATGTGTTGTATCTGTATTTTGTGTTGGGATATATACTTTGCTAAATAATGATAATATCCTTTTATATATTTGCCCCTTTGTATTATTTAACAAAATCTATGTTTTTGTCTGATTAGTTCAGAAAGATAGATTTAACATTAGGTGGGATTGTCACAGTGAGCTGTCAGCCGCAACACGAGCGGAACTTTAACAACGCTTTTCAACTATAGTTGTCTTTCAAAATCATGATAACCTGTAAATCGGTTAGCCCATTTGTATCTCCACCTCCTGTTGATCTGTCCAATGGGAAGGCTCTCTTCTTGCATAACATGTCTTCCCTTTGGTTTGACACACACGGACACTTCAATTTAAATGTTATCATGTTATCCATGGGATCAGCCAAATAGATGTGTTCCAAAAAACACGCCATATTGTATTTTCTGGGACCTTGTGCCGAATAACGAACTCAAAAAGGTACAAGGCTAAGTACCTATTCATTAAGCTGGATGGCTGCATTGAAACCAATACAGCCTGCATCATGCTAATGTAAACACTGACCAGCCTTTCAGCATGCTGATTTGAGAGGTGGTTTAAAGAGAGGAGTAACCATGAACACACTGCAGTGCATGATTGTAAATAATTATTTCTACAGTGGTGCAAGACACATCCCAGCATGCCTTAAAAACTGAAGGTCAAAGTCTAATCTGGAATTGTGGAAAATGTAGTCCGGTAGTTTGAGAGTACTGACTATAGTTTATTTTTTAAATATTTTATTTCCCTGTGTGTACTGCAGATTATTATACTTTATATTATCGAGTAATTATCAACAGAGACTTCTGGGAGTATTAGTTTAGTGCCCATCCCTCATTGTAATCAAGTCCAGCCTTGTACTGAATAAAAGGAATATTGGTACAAAGGAAAGGATTAACACAGGTGTTTCCCTATCTAAACCAGGGAGCTCAAACGTGTGGCCCTCCAGATGTTTGAAAACTACAACTCCCAGCATTCCCTGCCAGCAGAGTTGTAGTTTTCAAACATCTGGAGGGCTGCAAGTTTGACATCCCTGATCTAAACACACCTGTATTAGTTTAAGTGTAGCAGCCAATCAGAGCCATAGATTACTATATACAGTACCTGAATAAAAACATCCAGCAATAGTGGGGTTGCCACCTTTCCCTTTAACGCCAATGAAAACAGCACCCTGAAAGTCTGGTTACAAGTTACATTAGAATCATGATGCAGGCTGCACCGGAATCATTGCAGCCATACAGCGTGGCACTGGGTTTTAAAGGGAAATGTGACAACCCCAGACACCTGTAGAATATTTCCTACAATAGTCTCTTACCTGGCAGAGTCTGATCAGCCCGGCGAATGGTCTCTGACCTGCTCAATGTCCTCCTCTCACACAGTGAGCGTGTCCCAAAGTGATTTTGTTTCCATGTTTCACCAGCCTGGCCGCTCTGTAGTATTCACAAGGTGACAGGAGACTGTAATAGGGTTATTACAGCAGGGTAATTGTACAGGGGAAATGTGGAAATCCCTGTCCCAGTACACAGGAGGCAACAGCTTGAGTGTACCAGAGCGAATGATTCACTGTATGTTGGCTGAGACTGTGTGCACTTTGCATAGCCAGCCCTCTCCCTAGCGCCCTCCTCCTTTCCCTCCCAGGCTAGTTCTACTGTTTGTCCCTCTCCTTGTCATACTGGCCCCCTCATACCTTGTGTTTATCACAACAATCCTTATGTAAATGCCATTGTGGAGCAAGGCTCCTGGATTGTACAACCAGTTATCACTGAATGGCTGAGAGAGTTTCTGTGTGTTTGTGCCACTCCAAAGAGAAACTTAAGAAATCGTCCCCAGATTGGCTACGGACACCAAGCGGAAGGAACTGGAAAAGGTGTTGAGAAATGAATTCATCCTCATTGATCTCACGTCCCCTCATTAATTGATCTTTTAGGCCCAGTACACATGGGATGATATTTCACCGCAATCAACGGTCCATTGCCATATATCTGGGTCAAAATGTCCTCAGCAATTGATGGTGTGACTGACAGATCTTGGGCGAATTTAAGTCCAAATCGGACATAATGTTTTCACCCGATCTTCAATATTGACAGGGTCACCAATTGGTTTAAGGGTTGATCTGGCAATCTAAAAGAAAGGCTGGGTACACACGGGCAGATTTTTCGGCCCAATCTGCCGATACTTCCATGTCGCCCGTTCGTCCTGGATTGGACATACAGGCGATCAGACGTGTCGGTAAATCATGGCCGATCGTGCAGTTCCCTATGGGACCGCATGACCTGTCACACGAACTGTCGCCTGCGTCCACTATTGCCGCAACCTACAGACCCGGACAAGCGCTCACTCATAGTGAACGCTCAGTCGGGACTAATGGTCCCCTCGTGTGTACCCAGCCAAAGGCTCAAAATGAACCAGTGTGTACAGGATTTTAATCCAATGTGTTGTCCGATACTTATTGGAATTATGGGAAACGCAGAAATCCGTAGAATATAGGATCAAACGCGTCTGTAAATTTCACCTGCACAGTCGGTCACATGTAATCGTGGTAGTACCACGTTCATTTTCACCCATTTATCATTTGGAAATGTGTCAGGAATGTCAGGTTGGGGTTATCCCGGTCATAGTGACACATTAGCTACTGTGTGAAAGGTTCCTAATCCGCGGGGCACAGGACACCCTCTATCACTGTAAAATAACAAAAGAATTATAACAACTGGGAATTGTAGTTTAGCAACAGCTGGAGTCCTGCAGGTTGGAAATCCCTGGTTTATAATGTTGCCTTATTACTACAGTATATCACCCATTGTTTACTATGTCCAGACTTAACAACCTGTCTAGATCCTGTGCAGACAGCTGTGTGTGCCCCTTTAACTGGAAACGTGAAACCAAACATCACTGGGTCTTTACACTGACACCACATTTACACTTTCAATTGCCAAACTTCCTCCCTATCGCCCCACAAATACAATAAAATAAAATACATAAGATTAAAAAAGAAAATGCTTTGTTTTGCTTTAGTTTTCCTTTAAATCCCCTTACACGGAACTAAAGATTATTATAAATACAGTGTATTTATTAAGTTTGTGAATATACCAAAGTAAATACCTGGCGTCCCGCTGTACAACTATGGGGTGTAATGACGTCTCCAACTGGAGATACAAATGGTCAATGACCTGGACTTTAATCTGTGATCATTAATATACTAGTGGATCATTTGGGAAATATGTCACAGTAACAAAGGGAAATCACATAATGGAGACCACTGGGTCTCAAAACCTTTGAGCACTGAGAAGGAGAGGACTATATATACATTCTTAATATACCATCCCCAATCAATGGGAATATGGTAATTGGTTCCAACTACTATATGAATTGTGGTGCTCTGGATATAAATACATACATCAAAAAAACAAACCTACATAGCTTGAGTATCCCTTACAGCACAGTGGAATACCATTTTTTTCAAACAGATTCCCAACCTAAAACTATTAAAGATAGTACACAACAAAAGCAGCCTCACCCAAAAGATGATATATCTTATCATAATAAACCAACAATTATAAATATAAGGGATAATACGCTACCTACAGTGTGATATAAGGATATTACGCCACCGAGGAGTTCCATGACCATATAGAAGTACGAGGCCGCAGGCCGAGTGCTTTTATTCAGGTTATGGAACTCCAAGGTGAAGTAAATCCATATATTACACTGTAGGTAGCGTATTATTACTTATAATACATATGGCCAGCCAAAAAAATAACCTGCCCACTACCACTGTCTCTCCCCCTCACTGTATTAGTTATTTATATAGGAATCCCTGTTTAATGTATAAATAGTTAATTACCGTTCCTATTAAGAAGAGAAAGAAGGACCGAACATTGTCTGTCAAGAATAAACAGGGATTCCTATATAAATGACTAATACAGGGAGGGGGAGACAGTGGGAGGGGCAGTAGAATACAGGAAGTCACTCAGTGACATCACTTAGTGATTGTAATATAGATTCTTGCCACTGCACCTTTCCATTGAAAATGCCTAGCCTTATGTATTATATATATATTACATATACATTACAAGCATAGATACAAGACAGCTGCTGTAATGTGTGTCTGGTCGGCAGTGTGGATCTTACCCCTCTGGGGAGAGACCTCTTGGATATTCAAGTTTGGCAGGTCCACAGGGCCGAACTTGGATATTCCAAGAGGTCTCTTGCCAGAGGGGTAAGATCCACACTGCCGACCAGACACATATTATAGCAGGTGTCTTGTACAGCAGATATCCCTTATAACAGACACCCAGGAGGGCATCTATTATAATAGCTATCTATCCCTGGGCGAATCCCACGCATGGAGCACATGGTATCTTGTGAACTAAACTAGATGTGCATAGTATGGGACTAACTTTTAGGACTGTATAAGCACAAAGACACTTTTTAACTACTTTTTGTACATATATTTATTTGTTGCTTTTATCTATGCCTGTAATGTATATGTAATATGTATATTTATAATTGTTAGTTTATTAAGATAAGATATTTATAGTCATTTGGGTGAGGTTGCCTTTGCTGTGTACTTTAATAAACTTTGCATAGACGATACTCACGTGATAGTAAATCATTGATCCCCAGTAGTTTTATGTGGGGAATCTGTTTGAAAAAAGTGCTATTCCAGGAGTGCTGTAAGGGATACTTAAAGGGGAACTGTGGTCCAAAAATGACTTTAGGTAAATTGATAGGAATTGCTCCCCTGAGAGTTTTTGCATTGTATTTCCATTGTTTATTTTGCATAGTTTTTGTGTGTGATATGGCAGCAGCATCACCAGGTCCCCTGCACTTCCTGCTTCCTGCTTTGAAACCATGTCAGTCAATCTGCCCTGTGTCTCCTCCTCCCCTTTGCAGCCCCCCTGGTCCCTCCCACTCATGGACCCCATGGTCCCTCCAGTTACCCATGGGTGTCGTGGCCCCGTCCACTCATGGGTGTCATGGCCCCGCCCACTCACAGGTGCATAAGCCGCCAGAGTTCTCAGAGTGAGAACTCTGCCTGAAAAGGCTTTTTTCACATAGTGGCAAAGAAGGGCTATAGATTCTCTTACCTTCTCTGTCAGAGCAGAGAGGAGGAGGGACTTCCTGTCTCCCTCAAATACTGAGGGAGTCTGAGGCTGTGCTCACCAGCAGCATTGTGCAGGAGAAGCCTCAGAAATGTCACAAGTCAGCCTCCCACCCATTAACTTTCTGGTCAGTCATTTCTGTATATCTTGGACTGAGGAGCAGGTAGAGAGGTGGCTGATGGCTCGTTTTAAAGATAGGAAACAGACCTTTCATTTAAACTCAACTTGTTTGGAGACCACAGTTCCCCTTTAAACTATCTTGGTTTGGTTTTTGAATTGAGAAGGAGAGGATCTGCAGTTAGTTTGATCAGTTCACAGTCTATTTGATTAAAAAAAATGGTAGAAACCTGATTGTTTCATCATAGCATCTCAATCAGCTAAAATATTCTCAAGATCTTTCAGTTTCATTGATTGGCCAGGAATAACATTTTGGCTGAGCAGGAAGTATAGATTGCCTGAGCAGGAAGTATTGATCGGCTGAGCAGGAAGTATTGATTGGCTGAGCAGGAAGTATTGATTGGCTGAGCAGGAAGTATAGATTGGCTGAGCAGGAAGTATTGATTGGCTGAGCAGGAAGTATAGATTGGCTGAGCAGGAAATATAGATTGGCTGAGCAGGAAGTATTTCATTCATTGATTGGCTGGGCAGGAAGTATAGATTGGCTGAGCAGGAAGTATAGATTGGATGAGCAGGAAGTATTGATTGGCTGAGCAGGAAGTATAGATTGTTGAGCAGGAAGTATAGATTGGCTTAGCAGGAAGTATTGATTGGCTGAGCAGGAAGTATAGATTGGCTGAGCAGGAAGTATTGATTGGCTGAGCAGGAAGTATAGATTGTTGAGCAGGAAGTGTTGATTGGTGAGGCAGGAAGTATAGATTGGCTGAGCAGGAAGTATAGATGCTGAGCAGAAGTATCATTGATTGGCCAGGAAGTATAGATGGGCTGAGCAGGAAAGTTAGATTGGCCGAGCGAAGTATAGATGGTTGAGCAGGAAGTATTGATGGCTAAGGGAAGATAGATTGGTTGAGCAGGAAGTATAGATCGGCTGAGCAGGAAGTATAGATTGGCTGAGCAGGAAGTATTGATTGGCCAGGAAGTATAGATTAATTGGCCAAGAAGTATAGATTGACTGAGCAGGAAGTATAGATTGGCTGAGCAGGAAGTATAGATTGGCTGAGCAGGAAGTATTGATTGGCCAGGAAGTATAGATTGGCTGAGCAGGAAGTATAGATTGTCTGAGCAGGAAGTATTCATTGATTGGCCAGGAAGTATAGATTGGCTGAGCAGGAATATAGATTGGCTGAGAGGAGTATCATTGATTGGCTGAGCAGGAAGTATAGATTGGCTGAGCAGGAAGTATAGATTGGTTGAGCAGGAGGAATTGATTGGCTGAGCCGGAAGTATAGATTGGCCGAGCAGGAAGTATAGATCGGCTGAGCAGGAAGTATAGATTGGCTGAGCAGGAAGTATTAATTGGCCAGGAAGTACAGATTGATTGAGCAGGAAGTGTAGATTGGCTGAGCAGGAAGTATAGATTGGCTGAGCAGGAAGTATAGATTGGCTGAGCAGGAAGTATTGATTGGCCAAGAAGTATAGATTGACTGAGCAGAAAGTATAGATTGGCTGAGCAGGAAATAGTAATCAGTTGATCAGTATTGATTGGTTTCACCATGAGCAAGCAGGTTGATCCATGCATGGCACGTGTAATACAGTATTTTTGTGGCCGTTGAGATGGTCTCCTAGTACAAACACCTGTCCTATCCTAGTGATGTATGACTATCTTGTCATGTTTGGATGTCACAGCTTTGTGGAAATTACCTTTGCTTGTTTAATCCTTTAATATACCCCCAGGCCTTCACCATAATACCTTCTCCTCTGCAGTCTCAGTAGGTAAGAATACAGGACAGGCAGTGTTTGTAAGTATCGACTGACACATTCCTGTCTGGGAATCTCAAAGGAAGAGACTTTTTGCTAATTACTGACCTTTTTGTACCTTTAAACCAACCTGACTTATGTCCATGGTGAGTGATGCACTTTGCTGGCAGTAAATTAGTTAAAATAACATGTCTACCATGTCCCCTTAGGACTGTGCATAAGGTCAGCATTGTTTTAAGGCAAATTGTGGTTCTGATTACACCTGCAGGACCGTTTAGATGGGATGGATTGTAGGTGCACTTGGGGCAGGAGAGGGTAGAGTTATGACAGAGGTGGTGATGCACTGGGCGACCTGGTGCCTTAAAGGGCAAGTCCAGCCTAAAATAAAGATACCTTAGAAATGTTAATCACCCCCCAAACCCCACTTTCACATTATCTATATGTTTCAAAGATTCCCCTGAAATGACTTACCTGCCATGGTCCCTCGTCACCTGGGTGCCACCCCATGCTCCTTTTTTTTGAGCTTGTTTCAACAGCTGCGCTACATCCTGGTAGTGGCTGTCAGGCGATTGGGTGTGACAGACGCAACCAGGAAGTGGAGCAGCTGTCAGCCGCAGAGCAGAGGAGGAGCGACAAGGGACCAGATCAGGTAAGGAACTTCAGGGGAATCTTAGGACCCGATCCCCCCAAACCCTACTTTTCCAGTACTTACCGTTCTACCATGCGCTCCTGAAAGAAGATATTTACATTGAAGTCCACTGGTCCCTCATCTTTCACCTGAGTGCTAGCAACTGGCTATTGGATGTGCTTGTTAGGAGGGTGAACATGTCCTTTCTTTCTCTGTTAAAACATTGGTCCAGGCCTCCCATATAAGCCTTGCAGATGGATCTGGTACACAGCACATTGAATCCTTTTCATGGTAAGTACATGTGCAGTGTGATCAGCCTTTACATCGGGTAATTTACAGGAAACTACAGGCCACGCTTGAGAAATACAACTACAAATTCACAATGAATCCATCTGATCAAAGTCCAACTGAAATTACTTGCAGACCCCTCCATTTAATGAAGCTGGTGCTGTGTCTATTCTGAGACTGTTTTTTCTTAAATGAGACAAATCGGCTTCTTTAAAAAAATCCTACACTTCAGAACTAATTATGTTGTCATTAAAGAGTTAGTGGCTCATTTACCCAGATCCTCTGGGCAATAATATGTATGTGTATGTTTATTTATGTAGCCCCACTTGGGGACGCAGCGCTGTACAATATAGAATACAAAAAGTCGTACAAGGGGGACAATAAATACATATATAAATAAGTATGTGCATCATGAAATGTACAAGTGCTTGAAACATGTAACATGAGGAAAGAGGTCCCTGCCCCGTAGAGCTTACAATCTAATTAGGTGGGTAACATACAGATACATACTGGTGCAGTGTCAACAGCCCTATATTGTGCTCAGAGAGATAGGATGAGAGGTTAGATTTAATTTTGTTTATCGAGGTTTCTTGACGAAGAGAGAGTGGAATAGAATTCTAAAGGATGGGAGACTTTAAAGGGCATCTATACCGAAAAATAGGTTATTTTAAATTAACCATTACTGGAAACTATAATTCTTCCCAATCACCACTGTATCATTTTTTTGTTGATCTGCCCCCTATTTCTTTAGATATCCAATCTAAGAAATATTATATTTCAGCTGTCAATCAAGTTCCTTGCTCTCAAACACTATTGTTCTGGGAGTAGTTTTACTGTAGCTGGAATGGTGACAGATTTGACAGTTTGAATGCTGTATGCTGTGTGCAGGCTTGACAGTTGGCTTGTGGGGAAAAAGTCAGGTCGGATGGAAGTGGGAGTGGTAAAAAGAGGGAGGGGGGATACTGCTCCTAAACAAAATGTTTGCTGGATTAAAGGCATGCAGCAACACATGCAAATCAGAGTAGGTGCTACTTACATGTATTCAATTCTAGATTAAGATGAGGCAAAGTCATTTTTTCATTATAGTGTCCCTTTAATATGTAGTTAAAGTTGCACCAGCCAGTTCGCGACCGGTTAGTGCAAGTTAGCATGACTTGAACTCCATGTTAGCGGCGGATGAGCGGGTTTCGCAAAAGACACACGTGCAAAGAGAATGGGGTATTTATTTTTCCAATGTCGAGCAGTTTATTGGGAAAATGAACACCCCATGGGGAACTTCGAGCTGTTTCATTACCCTTGATTGGAAATCCAAATCTGCCTTTGTATGGCTAGCTTTACTTGTACCAATATTGTAATAATGGGCCCTTTTGTAAACATGTGGCAATTTAGCGATACCAATTGTTATCGATAATGTTTGACTGCTGCCGTAGATGTACGACCGTGATTGTACATTTACACCATACACCTACATCATAGAAAGCCACTTGGTAGTAACCTACAGCAGTGCTATTCTATGAGAATCGTAAATCTACAATTGCGTCAGATTTACAATTGTTATCTGTAATTTATGTTTGTTATCGTTAATTAATGATAACGATTGTAAATTAACGAACGCTAAACCGTTTGGAAATAACGATAGGTTTAACGATCGTTAAACCGATCATTAAAGGCGCAATATCACTAAAAAGCCTTTATTAATATGGCCCAATATATTTTTTTTAAAGTAAGACAAGATGAATGAGAGCTGAGCATGGGCAATAAAACTTCATTTAAAGCTATATACTCTTTAATGACAGCAAAGTCAGAGGTAGGAATCCTTGTACTTCCTCCCATACAGATATAGATTTTAGGGGTGAACAGTTAACTTAAATGGCCTTTCTAGCAGAACAACAGTTCCTTACCATATCCCCCTCCAGAAAGGCCTTGACCGAACTCGTAGCAGTAGGGATAATTAATATTTTGCAGGCAGAGAGGAATTCTTCCATGTATGAAAGGTTTTCCCCATCCCCAGGGCCATTCACACAGGGCCCCCTGTTGATTAAAGAGTCCCCCTAGCTCCATTCATTTACACATTTGAGGCCATGTGTGTATATTGTTTGTGCCGTCACTTTAAATACCCTCGAGGCATCCCTTGTTGTGGGGTGAAATGGTTGGGATCAAAGTGCTTATTACAATAGGAAACTGCAGTCCTAGGAAATTGTTTTTACAAGTGAAAAATATCTGTAAAAGGGATTATTTTAACTTTATGAATGAATTTTTATTCCTTTACGAGATCCCCCTTTGAGGGAAGTGCATTGCATTTACACGCTTCATTTAAAAGAACAGACGCTGCTACGTACAATATCTGTCATGTAGAACAGAGTAAATAAAACGCTATGGTTTATTTAAACAGCCCTTGGCTCCAGTAACTAAAGTTTATTGCTGTAGAGTTTATGTTCCCCTTCTGCTGGGTAATGAGATGTAGTTTTAGTGAAAGGTGGGGAATCCAGGCTGGGGTTAGGAGAAGAAGTAAATTGATAATAAAAATGGTTCATAGGTTGGTGGGTCAAGAACAAATAAACAGACTTCCTCCCCACTCCAATTGACTCCAATTTAAAGTACCCATGGTGAGAACCAGTGGGCCAGTTTGGGCAATGCCTCCAGTACCCCTTCTCACTAGTGCCCCCTATGAGAATGGGTTCTTAAACGGTGAGGACACTATCCATTGGAATTTAGGGATGTCGGCACAAATTTGCAAGAGAAATTACATAAAATGTGGAAAAATGTCTTAATATGAGGAAGCTAGGTTGGGTTGTTGGCTTGCCAGTGTCATGTGTCTGCCAGGGGCAGGGAAGTCCAGGGGGTTGATGTGGAAATTGAAATTGCCAGGGTGGGATGACTGCTATAATGTTGTAAATCCGTACAGTACTGATCTCATTCCTAGAATTAAATAATCTTAACTCAAAATGTGCTGGACTGGTTGTAAAGACCAGAAGAACTCCAGAAAATCATCCTAAAGCTAGGTACACCCACTAAAGATAAAGCACCGGATCCGACGTGGTGTATATCACATTTCCGAATGATTGCGAGGCAGACGAATGTCCCATCAAATGTTCAAAAT
The DNA here is from genome assembly GCA_019447015.1 of Hymenochirus boettgeri. Lineage (NCBI taxonomy): Eukaryota > Metazoa > Chordata > Amphibia > Anura > Pipidae > Hymenochirus > Hymenochirus boettgeri. The sequence goes on along the minus strand of CM033475.1, from coordinate 221,304,108 downwards.
CTTTGGTGTGTGTACCCAGCTTTACTGTATCCGAGGGAGGATGTCCACATGGCTATTAGGGTAAATAAGTGTTATCTTTACAAATAAGGGACTTAAGGTAGCCAATAGCCATAAACATTAGTGATATTAGGTAAATCCCATCGGTCCACAACAGGATTCACCTAGTATCGCTAATGTGTAGAGGCCAAAATCGACCAACCGTACAACAGTAATGCTGACGAACGTCCATTGTCGTCATTATGGACTGTTGGGAAAGACGGAAAAGGTATCGGATCCCTTTACTTTAAAGTAAAGAGAGCCGATACCATTGGCCCATGTATGCAGGTATGGCTGACCCATCCCGCATATGGGTGATCGGTTGGGTACATGTGTGCGGTTCCAATCTCAATGTTCCGACAGATACCAATGTAATCTGTTGACACATTGCGATGGAAATCGCATGTGAATGGCCACCTTTAGATGTTAAAGCCCAGATTAATTTGGAACAATACCCAGACGTTTAGAAGGTGTGACAGTGCTAATGAGCCAATCATGTACACACACCCAGGGGGCTTGTCCATCAGAATGGTTGGACAGCTTGTGATATGTTATCTTATTGTCCATCCTACAGCAGCCTGGGATTGAATCTTTATTTACAAGATGAATAGTTCCTTAAAGTAGCTCCCGGGATAATTCCAAACAAATACAACAGAATTATCCTTCCTTGTAGCTAGTACACACAGGCCGATATATTAGACCAGTTGGTCAACTAGAGCGATATTTTGGCCATATTGGCTGGGTGATCAGATGTGATTTCCAACGTGACCTATTGTTTTCTACTAAAACGATCACAACCAATCACGTGGTCTATTTGATTCTGCTTGATGAACAGGGATTTACTAACATGTCTTTGTGTGTACCCCCAAAAAATATACTCAATGGAACAAGTATCTTTAATAATTACGGTAAACGTTGTAGCTAGAGATGCTATACCAGATTTAGAATCAAGTTAAAAGTTGTATTTAGGATTATAATTTGTCTCATGTGTCTAGTTCCAGGTTTAAATTAAAAGTCAGGTATACTAATGACCTGTATTGATTTCTGGGTATTTATACCTTCTTGGCACAGTATCCATATACCTGTACAGGTAAACTCCATAAAAACCTTTTGATGGCCCAATCAACTTGTCATTAGTGACTGCCCCCTTCTTGTCCTGTGTCTGGAGATATGATGTCATCACATTGCAGACCCATGAAAAAATCATTATTTAAACTAGTGGAAAGATAGAGAAACTTCCCACTTCCTTGAAAAAGTTGTCTAGGTACAGCGAAATGCGTTGGAACTCTAACAGGCACGTAAGTGAGAGGCAAAAGCACTGCACTTTACAGCACCTTTTAACCAGAGCTGTAACAGCATTTTAACTAGAATCTACTGGCCTGAAACTACACAGGATTTTACCTGTTTTTATCAAATAAAGCTGTGTTATACTTTGAAACTGGACGACGTAAGTCTTTTTATAGCATTTTTATATGGTTTTAAGTATCTTTTATTGAATTGATTGGGACAGTTATACAATTTTATTTTATTTTATCTTTTGGGTGAAAAGAGGATCACAGCCATTTTAACACATTAATTAAACATCAAGATAAGTGGATTGTTTGACTCAGCAGCTTAACACCAGCACTTCATCCATTTAAAGGGCATGTCCAACCCCAAAACTAAAATCTCACCCGCTACTGGCCCCACTGTGTAGTGTTAAAGGGCATGTCCATCTTACACATACAAAATTTTTTTTGGGCTGGACATACCCTTTAAATAACTCGGTGGGCACACCAGTCCTAGTGAATCAAATTATTATTTATTAGTAACGTTTCGGAACCCGTGCGGTTCCTTCCTCAGACCAAATAATGCTGAAATAACAAAGTGCATGGTGCTATATATAGACTAGAGTCTCAAAGAGACACTTTTGAGACTCTAGTCTATATGTAGCACCATGCACTTTGTTATTTTCAGTTCCTTCATTCGTCACATAAAAGTTAAATGGGCATCAATGACTATTTCATTCCTTTTGTCACCACCGTAATGTTATAACCCCATACAGCTCTGCTTATTGCTTCTCACCCAGTTATTGCATTACTAGGTGTGAAATCAGGTCCCTTTGTAGGGGAATCTTCAAAGCCTCTGATGGCTACCTAGTTTAAAGGTTCGTACACACGTGCGATCGCGGGTCCCGATTTGTACGAACGTTCGTTTAGGCCAATAATCGGCCCATGTATGGGCACTTTATCGGGCAAAATGGCTGATCGTTTGGAGATCTGGTCGGTCAGGCAATGATCCCCGACTGAACGCCCGTTACGGCCGATAAAGGACCTACACACAGGCCGATTATTGGCCAAAAGAAGGTTCGTACAAATCGTGCAATGCTCTAAAAGCCCAACAGATGGCATGGCATTTAGCATTCACTAGAGAACTGCCATGGAATCCACATAAATGATCAGGATGCTTTTTCTTCATTTGACTAATTTGCATATTAAAGGTGAACCGTGAACTTAAAATAAAATCATAACTGTGAAAAAGTGGATGTGAGCCTAAATGCTTATTATAGCAGCTGCTTGTTGTTTCCCCCACAGAGACACAGAAGTGACATTCTCAGCTCCCGTGCCCCCCCCCCCCCCGGTCACTGGGAAAACTGGCTCACATGGTCCAACTCCACCTGCAAGTGTGCTATATAAGGGATAATGCGCCCTTCACAGTGTAATATATATATATATATATATATATATATATATATATATATATATAATATTACACCACCGAGGAGTGCCCTGACCATATAGAAGCACGAGGACATAGGGCAGAGGGTAGAGGGGCGCATTATTTCTTATAATACAGAAGTATCTGATTCCCTCACCCCATTCACATTTTAAATTCTAGCCTTGTCCCTATTCCCACCTTAATTTAAACCCCCAAGCTACCTTCTGTAACTTAAACCCAGTAGATAGGAACAGCCCAGCCCAGCATCTATGTGGTTAAACAAATCTTTGCGGAGGGGGAGAGAGACATTGGTTATGTAGTGACAGGAAGCAGCTCCAGCAGGTTCTGTTAAAGAGCATGTCCACCCGATTTTTTGTTTTTTTATATTGTAATCCCCATGGGCTCCCAGCCCCAACCGCATAATTTATTTTTTTAAAAAGCCCCCCAAACTCTACTTACCTCCCCTCTTTCCTCCGCCGCGCTCCCGGCCCTCTGCTTGCTAGAAAATGCAAGCAGAGGGGCGGGACCGGCAGCCGCGTCTGTGATTGGCTGAGCGGCAGCCAATCACGGACGCGGCTGCCGGCAGCTCACTTCGCCGGAGGAAAGAGGAGAGGTAAGTAAAGTTTGCGGGAGCGTTCTAAGGTAAAAATTATGCGGGTTGGGGCTGGGAGCCCTTGGGGAATATACTATATAAAATTTTATGCTAGGGGGAGGGAATCGAGAGAGGGAGGGAGAGGGAGGGAGAGGAGGGGGGAGAAGTGCAGTACGCATGGACAAAATACCTGAGGCCAGGAAGCGGCAGTGTCCTATGTGGACCTGCTAGCCTCCTGGTGGGCAGTTTTTGGGACTTTGGGGGGGCACTACCGGAGAACCCTATGGAGCTGGGATGAGAGGTAAGGATTAACTACACTACATGGTGGGGCCAACAGTAGTTGGGGGGGATTATAGTTTTGGGGGTGGACCATTGGCCCTTTAATGAAGTTAAACATGGCAAAAAATGCTGAGTCATTGTCCAGACATGGAACACTGGAATGGGAGGAGCAGTGGGATATAAGAAATATAAGAAATGAGTCACTTAATGACATAGCTGAGTGATTTTTATAAGGATATATACTACTGCAGCTCCCATTATAAAATATCACACTATGGTAGAAAGGATAAATTTCCTCCAGGCCCTTAACCCTGAATCATCGGAAAAAAATCTCAGCTGGATAGAATATCTCTTTCAGGTGTAGGGCTAGGCCCACGCTGTTGCGATTTTTCTGCGTTTGGTTTTTTATTAATCATTTGAAAAACGCGGCAACGCAACCAAATTTAAATCGCAATTGCATGCGTTTTTCCAATCTTTCTTAAAAAACACATTCGCAAATGCAACAAAATCACACATGGTAAAACGTATGCGATTCGTGTTCAATTGCGTTTGCTTGTTGGTGCAGTGTGGCCGTGGCCCTCAAACTGAAAAAAAAAGCAACTATGCCCCATTTTAATATATAAATGAATACATTAAGCCACATTGCTGATGTCTTTGTATTATACTTGTTACTTATCCCTCTGAGCTAATCTAACTGCGAAGTAAGCTGCTCAGCGATCACATGAGGCCTCATGGGAGATGGAATTTCCCACGCATGCGTTCTCTCATAACTCCAACATTCCAGATAAGCAAAACTGCACCCAGCAGAATATTTTTTATAATAGGCACCTCTGAAATGTAAGATGCGTTAGCTTGGGTCCTCGAAAGAGCTACATGTCAACAATAAATGGTTCAGATGAATAGTTATCGCAAATTAAAAAAAATTCAATTTGAGTACATACATGAGGATTCATAAAAAGTTCTTATCGTTAAAACGGTGCTAATTTTAGTCCCCAACCAATTCAATATCTTATTTAACCTTTGAAAGCTAACATCTATTGTATAGTATAATAAGTCAGTAACATCCCCAGACTAAAACCCTTGTCAGGGATTTTTCGAATTTCACTCCATATGCTGCAAATCACCAACAAGTCCAAGATTTTGTTGGTTTGTTTCATTTTCAAACTAGAGCATCCTGGATGCAAATTGAAGTCACGCCAGCCTCATATCTGTTTACATTCAATGTTACCGCGACTTGTCTCTGCTTACAAGGCTGCCCCGACCCTGCTCACCATGCAAGGTGGTTACTGGAAGGCTGTTGGAGCGTATTCACTAAGCGGTAACTGCTGCTACTTACTTTACTACCTGTTTGTTTTACTACTTTCACTTCTCTCCTTTTTAACCTCCCCTTAAATAATCATCCAATCCACTGGTTTATTTACGTGAAAATTTCCCTAAGGCAGATGGTGGAAGTGGTTTGAAGTAAATCTGTCAGTCTCATGTTTTATACTGTACACATCCTCAGTGTTACCTAGAATTATACTGGTGTAAACCCGGTGCTTGGGACGTAATCCAGCACATCATTTGAACAAGACGTGCTCGGATTGTGGCCTCACATGAATGTCTTCACCGTCGTTAGGCATTAACCAAGTAGCCCGTCTGTCCTGTGGAAGGGGTATCCGAAAATGAAAACCCTTAATATATATTGCAGATGGTACCATGCTACCAAGATTTCTTTCTCCCTAAATTAAACTGGAGGCAATTACACTAACCCATGTAGCTTTATCTGTATGAAGATGTCTATGTATTGTAGGTTTAACCATGCCTTCTGAACACCCTGAGGAAGGGTGTTTGAACCCCCCGAAAACGTTTGTACCTGGTTTTTGTGTTTCCTGCGACGCACTTTCACTAAATGGAACTTTTTTGGGTATTATATTCTATTCTGATTGTGCTTCCAGCTATTGAAACTACAATAGAATTGATACTTACCGTGATGTGGCACAGGCTACAGGGAGTGCACCCTGGTCACAATCTACCTGGCGGGATTCCTGAACAATTGGTTAATTGGTGTGTGGGCAATACTAGCATTCTGCAGTGTAAATGCAGGTCAACCAGTAAGCCACATATGGGAATGAGATGAGGAAATGTGAATTGAAATGTGTCAGATGGACAATAGCGTCAAATAAGGAATTGCAGAAGAAACCACAAATGTGTTTGCATTCTCTGATCAAGGGATTCCAGGCAAACGGTGCCAGCGCTCGCTAGTGTTGCCCTAACTCCCATTAACATGCGATCGGATCCTATTTTACAACGGCCTGATGTGGCTGCCCTCACGGGACACAAAACTCACCACAAACCAAAGCTGCACTGTTTTTTTTTCCTACCATCTATATTACCAATGACATGCAGGGTGAAAATCACAATTATCTTAAGGGTAACTCCATCCCACAAAAAAACTTAAACCTGTTAGAAAAAGTACCCTCCCAAAAGCCCAATTTGTTATACTCTTATACCCTTCTCCAACGCTCCCATACTCAGATTGTCCGATCCCAACCACCTCCTGTCGCAGAGGGATTGCTGTTGTAAGTACCTATATCTCGTTGGTATAGATATGGTGAAGATTATCACAAAGTGGGCTTTAGGGGTGTAATCTTTCTCAAATAAAGTGGCCATCCTATGCTATCTATCTATCTTATTATCTATCGATATATCTATATACTATCTATCATCTATCTACTATCATCTATCCATTCTAATCTATACCATCTATCTATCTATATATCTAATCTTATCTATCACTATCTACATCTTCTATCTATCCCATCTATCTATCTATCTATCACTATCTATCTATCTATCTATCTACCATGCTTGCTATCTATCGATCCTCTATATATCTACTTATCTTATCTATGATCATGCTAGTCTATCATCCTATATATCTATCCATCTATCTATCCATCTATCTATTCTATCTAGCTATCTATCCATCCTTCTATCTTCTCTCTGTCTGTTTGTCTGTCGATTCTAGTTATTATTATTATTTATCTATTTATCACTACTGTCTATCATCTATCTATTATCTACTATCTATCTGAAAGTGGCCCATAACTATGATCATTTTGTTTGTAGTATTGTTCGTACGACCTCCATGAATTGTACATCAATTGTAAATCGTTAATAGTATACAATCTGGTGTCAATTAATTGAGAAGAGCTGATTAATTCGAAGGTGATCTGTCCATATAACGGCAATATTTTTATTGCCTACAATAAAATTGTTTATGTGTATGGATGATTGTCCTAACCAATGTCTTCTTAACTCATCTGGAGTGTCAATTAAACAACTTCCTGAAAAGCAGATCCTCACAGTCCTGGAAGTGGTGAGACCATAGAGTGTCATATTATGTTCATGATGCAAGTTGTGATACGGTACATGACACAGTCCTGGAAGGTGAGAGCCCATAGAGTGTATATTATGTTCATGATGGCAATGTGTGTATGGTCATGACACAGTCTGGAAGGTGTGAGACCATAGAGTGTATCTTATGTTCATGGATACACATGTGTGAGCGGTACATGACACAGTCCTGGAAGGTGTGAGACCATAGAGTGTATATTTGGTTCTGATGGCAATGTGTGATGCGGTCCCTTGACACAGTCGGAATGAGTGTGAGACCATAGAGTGTATATTTTTCATGTGGCAATGTTGATGTGGTACACATGCACAGTCTGGAAGGTTGAGACCATAGAGTGTATATTATGTTCATGATGACAATGTGTGATCGGTACACAGACACAGTCGCAGGTGTGAGACCATAGAGGTTATATTTGGTTCATGATGGCAATGTGTGATGCGGTACATGACACAGTCTGGAAAGGTGTGAGACCATAGAGTGTATATTGTGTTCATGATGGCAATGTGTGATGTGGTACATGACACAGTCTGGAAGGTGTGAGACCATAGAGTGTATATTTGGTTCATGATGGCAATGTGTGATGCGGTACATGACACAGTCTGGAAGGTGTGAGACCATAGAGTGTATATTGGTTTCATGATGGCAATGTGTGATTGGCGGTACATGACCACAGTCTGGAAGTGTGTGAGACCATAGAGTGTATATTTTGTTATGATGCAATGTGTGATGTGGTACGCATTACACAGTCTGGAAGTGTGAGACCATAGAATGTATATTTGTTCATGATGACAATGTTGTGATCGGTACCAGAACCACAGTCTGGAAGGTGGTGAGACCATAGAGTGTTTATATTTGGTTCATGATGGCAATGTGTGATCGGTACATGACACAGTCTGAAGGTGTGAGACCATAGAGTGTATATTGTGTTCATGAGGCAATGTGTGAGTGGGTACATGGACACAGTCTGGAAGGTGTGAGACCATAGAGTGTATATTATGTTTCATGATACAATGTGTGATCGGTACACAGGACACGACCTGGAAGGTTTGAGACCATAGAGTGTATATTGTGGTTCATGATGACAATGTGTGATGTGGTAACATGACACAGTCTGGAAGGTGTGAGACCTAGAGGTGTATATATTTGGTTCATGATGGCAATGTGTGATCGGTACAGTGACACAGTCTGGAAGGTGTAGACCATAGAGTGTATATTTTGGGTTCATGATGCAATGTGTGATGCGGTACAATGACACGTCTGGAAGGTGTGAGACCAATAGAGTGTATATTGTTGTTCATGATGGCAATGTTGATGTGTACATGACACAGTCTGGAAGGTGTGCGACCATAGAGTGTTATTGTGTTCATGATGACAATGTGGATGCTGGTACACAGACACAGTCTGGAGGTGTGATACCATAGAGTGTAATTTGGTGTCAATGATGGCAATGTGTGATGCGGTACACATGACACAGTCTGAAGGTGTGAGACCACCGGTAATTTTTGGTTCATGATGGCAATGTGTTATGCGGTACATGACCAGTCCTGGAAGGTGTGAGACCATAGAGTGTATTTATGTTCATTGGCAATGTGATGTGTGTACATGACACAGTCTGGAAGGTGTGAGACCATGAGTGTAATTGTTTTATGATGACAATGGTGATGCGGTACACTACACACAGTCTTGAAGGTGTGAGACCCATAGAGTGTAGTATTGTGGGGGGGGGGGGGTTCCATGATTGCAATGTGTGGATACGGTACATGTACACAGTCCTGGAAGGTATGAGACCATAGCAGTGTATATTGTGTTCATGATTACACATGTTGATTTGGTACATGACACAGTCTGGAAGGTGTGAGACATAGAGTTATTTTGGTTCTGCTGCAATGTGTGATGCGGTACTGACACAGGGTCTGGAGGTGTGAGACCATAAGTGTTATATTGTGTTCATGATGGCAATGTTTATGTGGTACATTGACACAGTCTGGAAGGTGTAGACCATAGATTGTATATTATGTCCATGATGAAATGTTGATCGGTAGTTACACAGTCTGGAAGTGTGAGACATAGATTTTAATATTTGGTTCATATGGCAATGTGTGATGCGTACACTTGACAACACAGCGCATTAATTGATGTACGAACACACTCGACATTCGTTACAAATAAAATATGAAAAAAACCATCAAACACAATCGCATTCTTCATTACCTTCTATCCTTAACCCCAAATTGCTTTGTATGTTCGCATTTCTGCCACATGACACTATCAGCAACGATGAATCTGCCTATATATGGTGAATGGTTGTTTCCTAGTACACATTCTTCTGCAAAATTTACATCTTACACATACTATCATCTGCCTATTAATGCCATTTGTGCACATAAAATGGCAACTTTTATTGTGTTCGTTTATGTCCCTTGTACGACGATTGTTTCCAATTTAATCTGTCGTAGTTCATAGACCATTTTCATTGCATCGTGTATGGGCTCCTTAACTATCATCTATCATCAATCAATCTCTATCTATCTATTATATATCTATCTATCATCTATTAATCTAGCTATCTTCCATCTATCTACCTCTCATCTATCTATTACTATCTCTCTATCTCTATCTATCACTTCATCATCATCCATCTATCTATCTATCTAGCTATCTATTATCTATCATCTATCTATCTATCACTATCTATCATCTATCTATCTATATCTATCTCTTTATCTATCTATCATCTACTATCTATCTATCTATCTATCCTATCTATCTATCTATCATCTATCTATCAAATCTATCTATCTATATTATATCTTATCTATCTCTTATCTACTATCTCTATCTTATCTTCTACTACTATCTATCTATCTATCTGTCATCTATCTATATATCTACATATCTATCTATCTATCTATCTATCACTATCTATCATCTATCTTATCTATCTTCATCATCTATCTATCAATCTATCTATCTATCTATCTATCTATCTATCTATCTATCTTCTATCTATCTCTCTCTCTCTTTCTCATCTATCTATCTATCTCTTTCTATCTCTCTCCTACATCTCATCTATCTTCTGTCTATCTATCTATCTATTATCTATCTTCTATCTACTTCTATCTATTATCTATTCTCTCTCTCTATCATCTATCTATCTACTGTCTATTTCTTCTATCTATCTATCTATCACTATCCATCCATCTATCTATCTATCTATCTATCTTTTATCTATCTATCATCTATCTATCTATCCATATCCACCCCATCCATCCATCCATCCATTCCATCCTCTCTATCTATCTTTTATCTTCGATTCATCATCTATCTATCTATCCCCTATCCATCTATCCATCTATCTATCTATCTATCTAGTGCATACCATTCACATCTATAGGGAATCCTGTTAACTACATTGATGGAATGTCTGGACCTACTGTACGTGACCTGTACAAACTATTATCCAGGTTATATGGAAAACAATTCCCTGCCCCGCAGACACTAATTAAACAGCCCGTTGAATGGGGGAATTGTACATACCATGTGACTTCCTCCCAGGAACATTCACCACTGCAGTGATTCTAAGAAGCAACGAGGGGACTGTGTAATTATATATAATATATAATATTACCAAAACCCCCCAGTTTAGCCCCGCATGTTCCATTAATTGTATGGCTATAGGAAGAAACAATTTCTGCAAATGAGGATCCAAACCCCTCAACCATCACAGTTTCTCTGGACAGACCTAGTTTAAAGGGTCTGCCCTGAAGTCCCAGAAATACAAGTCCAGCGGTGCGGGACCTTGAAACAGATGTGGAATTATGGCAGTTAAAACAGAAATTCTATATCGAAACTTGCGTTCACAACAACCGTGAAAATCTCTGTAGTTACTCAAGAAAAATTCATCAGAAGATTTAAAGGGCATGTCCACCCCCAAAAATATTATTTTCCCTAATGCTGGGCCCCACTGTGTATTGTAAAAACCTTACTTTACACCTGCCCCTTATGGTTCTACTGCAGAGCCTGTTCAAAGTTCCAGAATGTGAGTCATCCAGTCCCTGCTTCTTCCTTGTCCTCGTTAGGATGCTGGCATGCGGAGGGAGCCCTCCCCCTCTCCCTCTAACCTACCAGATCTATCATTGCTGCCTTAACTCCCTACCTATGAAAACTTTTTACATAGTGTAGCCCAAAACCACCGCCAACTTTGTTTTGTAAAACACTGCAGAAATGTACTTACACACTCTTGACTGTCTGCATAGCCTGCAGCCACGTCTCTAATTGGCTGCCTCTCAGCCAATCAGAGACACAGCTGGCGGTCCGGACCCTCTTTGCAGCTTCCGGCAAGCAGATTCCGGAGCAAGTGCCAGGGGAACAAAGTTTTGTAGTACATTTCTGGAGCTTGTTTTACAAAAAATAATTTGGTGCTTGGGGTGGGCTACGCTATGTAAAACCCCCCTGCCATTAAAGTGTTAGCACAGATACATAAAAAACAGATGATGGCTAATTTTGTAAAAATTTACAATGTGGTTAATGCGTTATATAGGGCATTTCCCGATTTAGAACTGCAATAGGCGAGTGTTCTATTAACAGCTGCTGCATAACTCCCAGCATTCCTCCACCAGTTACACAGTAACAAGGGTCCCTACGTGTTCACCTCTGGTCAAATGGAATATCAGAAAATAACCAGGAAAGAAGAAACCGGTGTCAACGTCCAAATGTCCCTGGCTCTATTAGATTCTACTATTAGTATTTCAACATCAGCTGTCAAGCAACAATGGAGCAGAGTCTTTATTTATATTGTATTTTATCATTGTATTGATATATTTTGTGCCTACCATCAGGTAAAGGTTTTTGTTACACCCATGGGACATGACGATGGGGGGATCATATCATATTTCCACTAGCGTAGCCCCCTTTGTTTACTGTTTTACTAAATGAGCTGGACAGGAGAAGGTTTGAACACTGAATGTCCTGCGGGAATAGAGTCATTTATTGATCCGCCATATTGAATAATCCCATCTGTCACCTGTCCTTGTGTGCCCTTCGCAGGGCAGTTTGTCACCTGTTCCCCTGGGATTGTCTGTTCAATGCACTGTAACAGTGCAAATGGTGGCAGGATCCACATATCTATATCACATTGACATGTAACCAGATATAATGGAAAGTTGCCTATGCACAATTCTATATAAAATATAAATCAGATTAGGCCCAAATGGCAGTGTTGATGTGCAGCTAAGTTTGCTGAGGACTTGCCCCATTGCTGAACTATACTCTGCAACTCAAAGTCAGAATAAACCTTCTAGCTTTACCCCCACCCAGAAGATTCATTTATGCATCCAGTCACACTTTCAGTAACTATTTTTTAGACGATTGGGAGCACACTGCCCTTGACCTCTGTTAGAAGGGGTCGCCATGCCCTGAGCAGGCTTTTCAACCTGCCTCATGTGTGCAGGGGTCCTGGGACAGGTGTATGGTGGAAGCCAGCGTTTGACTATGGTATTAGGGCTAAGGCCACAAGGCTCCGTTTTTTTTTCATGTGCTAACAATGCGATCCGTTAAACGTGAAAATTGTAGAGCATGCAAGTCAATGTGGGTGGCCACATTACAACGGGCTGCGATATGTTCTGGAGCACATTTGATCACCAACATGGATCTCAGCGTAAGTTGATGGTAAATCGCACCTCAGTCTTAAGTGCCCCCTACAACCCTTAATATTGAAACCAATGGTTTGGGGGCCCCTTCGAAATTGGGGCAATTTCGCAGTCTGTAAATCCATTAGCGTGTGATACTTCTGTTAAAGAATGCGGTATACACTAAACTGAGTGCTCCAGCGCACGCACACACAATACACCATCCTTGCACACGCAAGGTTAAGTGTTTCACATACAACACGTTTAGCCCTGTGCATCCGGGTTTAAATAGTGCACACAACACACAGCCCTCACACACAGGATTAAACATTGCACACAAACATGCCTGGCATGAACACACAGGGTTAACAGTGCGCACAACAACATTCTACCCTGCACACACAGGGTTAACATTCGCACACAACACTTCTACTCCTGCACACACAGGGTTAACACATTGCACACACAAACTTCTACTCCTGCACACACATGGTTAACCATTGCCCACACCACATTCTACTCTGCACACACAGGGTTACCATTGCACACACAACATTCTACTCCTGCACACACAGGGTTAACCAGTGCACACCAACATTCTCTACTCCTGCACACACAGGGTTAAACAGTGCAACACACAATATTCTACTCCTGCACCACACAGGTTAAACAGTGCACACACACAATATTCTACCCTGCACACACAGGGTTAAACAGTGCACAAACAACATTCTACTCTCCTGCACCACAGGGTTAACCAGTGCACACCACACCATTATACTCCTGCAACACAGGTTAAACATTGCACACACAACATTCTACTCCTGCACACACAGGGTTAAACAGTGCACACACCATATTCTACTCCTGCACAAGGTGTTAAACAGTGCACAACAACATTCTACTCCTGCACACACAGGGTTAACCAGTGCCACCCACCCATTCTACCCTCACACACAGGGTTAACAGAGTGCACAAAACATTCTACTCCTCACACACAGGGTTAAACGTGCCACACAACATTATACTCCTGCACACACAGGTTAATTAAACAGTGCACACACAATATTCTACTCGCACACACAGGGTTAAAACTTGCCACACACTATTCTACTCCTGCACACACAGGGTTAACAGTGCACACAAAACATTCTACTCCTGCACACACAGGTTTAAACAGTGTCAACACACATATTTACTCCTGCACCACAGGGTTACACAGTGCACACACAATATTCTACTCCTGCACCCACAGGGTTAAACAGTGCATCACAACATTTCACCCTGCACACAAGGTTAAACAGTGCACAAACAAGAATCATGTGTTTGTATCTGTATTTTGTGTTGGGATATATACTTTGCTAAATATGAAATATCCTTTTATATTTTTTCCCTTTGTATTATTTTAACTCTGTTTTTTGTCTGATTAGTTCAAAATAGATTTAACATTACATTAGGTGGGATTGTCACAGTGAGCTGTCAGCCGCAACACGAGCGGAACTTTAACAACGCTTTTCAACTATAGTTGTCTTTCAAAATCATGATAACCTGTAAAATCGGTTAGCCATTTGTATCTCCACCTCCTGTTGATCTGTCCAATGGGAAGGCTCTCTTCTTGCATAACAGTCTTCCCTTTGGTTTGACACACACGGACACTTCAATTTAAATGTTATCATGTTATCCATGATCAGCCAAATAGATGTGTTCCAAAAACACGCCATATTGTATTTTCTGGACCTTGTGCCGATAAACGAACTCAAAAAGGTACAAGGCTAGTACCTATTCATTAAGCTGGATGGCTGCATTGAAACCAATACAGCCTGCATCATGCTATGTAAACACTGACCAGCCTTTCACATGCTGATTTGAGAGGTGTTTTAAAGATAGGAGTAACCATAAACCACTGCAGTGCATGATTGTAATATTATTTCTACAGTGGTGCAAGACACATCCCAGCAATGCCTTAAAAACTGAAGGTCAAAGTCTAATCTGGAATTGTGGAAATGTAGTCCGTAGTTTGAGAGTACTGACTATAGTTTATTTTTTTAAATATTTTATTTCCCGTGTGTACTGCAGATTATTATACTTTATTATTATCGGAGTAATTATCAACAGAGACTTCTGGGAGTATTAGTTTAGAGCCCATCCCTCATTGTAATCATTCCACCTTGTACTGAATAAAGGAATATTGGTACAAAGGAAAGGATTAACACAGGTGGTTTCCCTATCTAAACCAGGGAGCTCAAATGTGTGCCCTCCAGATGTTTTGAAAACTACAACTCCCAGCATTCCCTGCACAGCAGTTGTAGTTTTCAAACATCTGGAGGGCTGCAATTTTGACATCCCTGATCTAAACACACCTGTATAGTTTAAGTGTAGCAGCCAATCAGAGCCATAGATTACTATATACAGTACCTGAATAAAACATCCAGCAATAGTGGGGGTTGCCACCTTTCCCTTTAACGCCAATGAAAACAGCACCCTGAAAGTCTGGTTACTACATTAGAATCATGATGCAGGCTGCACCAATCATTGCAGCCATACAGCGTGGCACTGGGTTTTAAAGGGAATGTGTGACAACCCCAGACACCTGTAGAATATTCCTACAATAGTCTCTTACCTGCAGAGTCTGATCAGCCCGCGATGGTCTCTGACCTCTCAATGTCCTCCTCTCACACAGTGAGCGTGTCCCAAAGTGATTTTGTTTCCATGTTTCACACAGCCTGGCCACTCGTAGTATTCACAAGGTGACAGGAGACTGTAATAGGGTTATTACAGCAGGGTAATTGTAACAGGGGAATGTGGAAATCCCTGTCCCATTACACAGGAGGCAACAGCTTGAGTGTCCCAGAGCGAATGATTCCACTGTATGTTGGCTGAGACTGTGTGCACTTTGCATAGCCAGCCCTCTCCCAGCGCCCTCCTCCTTTCCCTCCCAGGCTAGTTCTACTCTGTTTGTCCCTCTCCTTGTCATAACTGGCCCCCTCATACCTTTGTTTATCACAACAATCCTTAGTAATGCCATTGTGGAGCAGGCTCCTGGATTGTACAACCAGTTATCACTGAATGGCTGAGAGAGTTTCTGTGTGTTTTTGCCACTCCAAAGAAAACTTAAGAAATCGTCCCCAATTGGCTACGGACACCAAGCGGAAGGAACTGGAAAAGGTGTTGAGAATGAATTCATCCCATTGATCTCACGTCCCCTCATTAATTGATCTTTTTGGCCCAGTACACATGGGATGATATTTCAACACACCGCAATCACGGTCCATTGCCATATATCTGGGTCAAAATGTCCTCAGCAATGTGTGTGTGACTGACAATCTTGGGCGAATTTAAGTCCAAATCGGACATAATGTTTTCACCCGATCTTCAATATTGACAGGGTCACCAATTGGTTTAAGGGTTGATCTGGCATCTAAAAGAAAGGCTGGGTACACCACGGGCAGATTTTTCGGCCCAATCTGCCGATACTTCCATGTCGCCCGTTCGTCGGGATGGGACATACAGGCGTCAGATCTGTCGGTAAATCATGGCCGATCGTGCAGTTCCCTATGGGACCGCATGACCTTCACCCGAACTGTCCCTGCGTCCACTATTGCCGCACCTCACACCCGGACAAGCGCTCACTCATAGTGAACGCTCAGTCGACTAATGTTCCCTCTCGTGTTACCCAGCCAAAGGCTCAAAAGACCAGTGTGTACAGGATTTTAATCCAATGTGTTTGTCCGATACTTATTGGAATTATGGGAAACGCAGAAATCCGTAGAATATAGGATCAACGCGTCTGTAAATTTCACCTGCACAGTCGGTCAACATGTAATCGTGGTAGTACCACGTTCATTTTCACCCATTTATCATTTGGAAATGTGTCAGGAATGTCAGGTTGGGGTTATCCCGTCATAGTGACACATTAGCTACTGTGTGAAAGGTTCCTAATCCGCGGGGCACAGAGACACCCTCTATCACTGTAAAATAACAAAAGAATTATAACAACTGGGAATTGTAGTTTAGCAACACTGAGTCCTGCAGTTTGGAAATCCCTGGTTTATAATGTTGCCTTATTACTACAGTATATCCCCCATTGTTTACTATGTCCAGACTTAACAACCTGTCTAGATCCTGTGCAGACAGCTGTGTGTGCCCCCTTTAACTGGAAACGTGAAACCAAACATCACTGGGTCTTTACTACCCACCAATTTACACTTTCAATTGCCAAACTTCCTCCCTATCGCCCCACAAATACCATAAATAAATACATAAGATTAAAAAAGAAATGCTTTGTTTTGCTTTAGTTTTCTTTAAATCCCCTTACACCGAACTAAGATTATTATAAATACAGTGTATTATTAAGTTTGTGAATATACCAAAGTAATACCTGGCGTCCCGCGGTACAACTATGGGTGTAATGACTCTCCAACTGAGATACAAATGGTCAATGACCTGGACTTTTAATCTGTGATCATTAATATACTAGTGGATCATTTGGGAAATATGTCCACAGTAAACAAGGGAAATCACATAATGGAGACCACTGGGTCTCAAAACCTTTGAGCACTGAGAAGGAGAGGACTATATATACACTTCTTAATATACCATCCCCAATCATGGGAATATGGTAATTGGTTCCAACTACTATATGAATGTGTGGTGCTCTGGATATAATACATACATCAACAAAAAAACAACCTACATAGCTTGAGTATCCCTTACAGCACATGGAATACCATTTTTTTTTCAAACAGATTCCCACCTAAAACTATTAAGATAGTACACAACAAAAGCAGCCTCACCCAAAGATGATATATCTATCATAAAAACCAACAATTATATATAAGGGATAATACGCTACCTACAGTGTGATATAAGGATATTACGCCCCACGAGGAGTTCCATGACCATATAGAAGTACGAGGCCACAGGCCCGAGTGCTTTTATTCAGGTCATGGAACTCCAAGGTGAAGTAAATCCATATATTACACTGTAGCCGTATTATTACTTATAATCATATGGCCAGCCAAAAAAATAACCTGCCCATACCACTGTCTCTCCCCCTCACTGTATTAGTTATTTATATAGGAATCCCTGTTTAATGGTATAAATATTATTACCGTTCCTATTAAGAAGAAAGAGAAGGACCGAACATTGTTCTGTCAAGAATAACAGGGATCCTATATAAATGACTATACCA
This sequence comes from Hymenochirus boettgeri, assembly GCA_019447015.1. Taxonomy (NCBI): domain Eukaryota; kingdom Metazoa; phylum Chordata; class Amphibia; order Anura; family Pipidae; genus Hymenochirus; species Hymenochirus boettgeri. Next base: position 221,286,289 of record CM033475.1, on the reverse strand, counting down.
GGGAGGGGGAGACAGTGAGGGGCAGTAGAATACAGGAGTCACTCAGTGACATCACTTAGTGATTGTAATATAGATTCTTGCCACTGCACCTTTCCATTGAAAAGCCTAGCCTTATGTATTATATATATATTACATATACATTACAGCATAGATACAAGACAGCTGCTGTAATGTGTGTCTGGTCGGCAGTGTGGATCTTACCCCTCTGGGGAGAGACCTCTTGGATATTCAAGTTTGGCAGGTCCACAGGGCCGAACTTGGATATTCCAAGAGGTCTCTTGCCGAGAGGGTAAGATCCACACTGCCGACCAGACACATATTATAGCAGGTGTCTTGTACAGCAGATATCCCTTATAACAGACACCCAGGAGGGCATCTATTATAATACTATCTATCCCTGGGCGAATCCACGCATGGAGCACATGTATCTTGTGAACTAAACTATGTGCATAGTATGGGACTAACTTTTAGGACTGTATAAGCACAAAGACACTTTTTAAACTACTTTTTGTACATATATTTATTTGTTGCTTTTTACTATGCCTGTAATGTATTGTAATATGTATATTTATATTGTTAGTTTATTAAGATAAGATATTTATAGTCATTTGGGTGAGGTTCCTTTGCTGTGTACTTTAATAACTTTGCATAGACGATACTCACGTGAATAAATCATTGATCCCCAGTAGTTTTATGTGGGGAATCTGTTTGAAAAAAGTGCTATTCCAGGAGTGCTGTAAGGGATACTTAAAGGGGAACTGTGGTCCAAAATGACTTTAGGTAAATTGATAGGAATTGCTCCCCTGAGAGTTTTTGCATTGTATTTCCATTGTTTATTTTGCATAGTTTTTGTGTGTGATATGGCAGCAGCATCACCAGGTCCCCTGCACTTCCTGCTTCCTGCTTTGAAACAATGTCAGTCATCTCCCTGTGTCTCCTCCTCCCCTTTGCAGCCCCCTGGTCCCTCCCACTCATGGACCCCATGGTCCCTCCAGTTACCATGGGTGTCGTGCCCCCGTCCACTCATGGGTGTCATGGCCCCGCCCACCACAGGTGCATAAGCCGCCAGAGTTCTCAGAGTGAGAACTCTGCCTGAAAGGCTTTTTCACATAGTGGCAAAGAAGGGCTATAGATTTCTCTTACCTTCTCTGTCGAGCAGAGAGGAGGAGGGACTTCCTGTCTCCCTCAAATACTGAGGAGTCTGAGGCTGTGCTCCCCACAGCATTGTGCCTCAGAAATGTCACAAGTCAGCCTCCCACCCATTAACTTTCTGGTCAGTCATTTCTGTTATCTTGACTGAGGAGCCAGTTAGAGAGGTGGCTGATGGCTCGTTTTAAAGATAGGAAACAGACCTTTTATTAAACTCAACTTGTTTGGAGACCACAGTTCCCCTTTAAACTATCTTGGTTTGGTTTTTGAATTGAGAAGGAGAGGATCTGCAGTTAGTTTGATCAGTTCACAGTCTATTTGATTAAAAAAAATGGTAGAACACTGATTGTTTCATCATAGCATCTCAATCAGCTAAAATATTCTCAAGATCTTCAGTTCATTGATTGGCCAGGAATAACATTTTGGCTGAGCAGGAAGTTAGATTGCCTGAGGCCTGAAGTATTGATCGCTGAGCAGGAAGTTAATTGGCTGAGCAGGAAGTATTGATTGGCTGAGCAGGAAGTATAGATTGGCTGAGCAGGAAGTATTGATTGGCTAGCAGAGGAGATGGCTGAGCAGGAAATATAGATTGTCGAGCAGGAAGTAATTATCATTGATTGGCTGGGCAGGAAGTAATAGATTGGCTGAGCAGGAAGTTAGATGGATGAGCAGGAATTATTGATTGGCTGAGACAGGAAGTATAATTGTTAGCAGGAAGTATAGATTGGCTTAGCAGGAAGTATTGATTGGCTGAGCAGGAAGTATAGATTGCATGAGCAGAATATTGATTGGCTGATCAGGAGTATAGATTGTTGAGCAGGAAGTTTTGATTGGCTGAGCGGAAGTATAGATTGGCTGAGCAGGTAGTATAGATTGGCCTGAGCAGGAAGTATTCATTGATTGGCCAGGAAGTATAGATTGGCTGAGCAGGAAGTATAGATTGGCCGAGCAGGAAGTATAGATTGGTTGAGCAGGAAGTATTGATTGGCTAAGCTGGAAGTATAGATCGGTTGAGCAGGAAGTATAGATCGGCTGAGCAGGAAGTATAGATTGGCTGAGCAGGAAGTATTGATTGGCCAGGAAGTATAGATTAATTGCCAAGAAGTATAGATTGACTGAGCAGAAGTATAGATTGGCTGAGCAGAAGTATGATTGGCCTGAGCGAAGTATGATTGGCAGGAAGTATAGATTGGCTGAGCAGGAAGTATAGATTGCCTGAGCAGGAAGTATTCATTGATTGGCCAGGAAGTATAGATTGGCTGAGCAGGAAATATAGATTGGCTGAGCAGGAAGTATTCATTGATTGGCTGAGCAGGAAGTATAGATTGGCCGGGCAGGAAGTATAGATTGGTTGAGCAGGAGGAATTGATTGGCTGAGCCGGAAGTATAGATTGGCCGAGCAGGAAGTATAGATCGGCTGAGCAGGAAGTATAGATTGGCTGAGCAGGAAGTATTAATTGGCCAGGAAGTACAGATTGATTGAGCAGGAAGTGTAGATTGGTTGAGCAGGAAGTATAGATTGGCTGGCAGAAGTATAATTGGCTGAGCGGAAGTATGATTGGCTGAGCAGGAAGTTTTGATTGGCCAAGAAGTATAGATTGATACTGAGCAAAGTATAGATTGGCTGAGCAGGAAATAGTAATCAGTTGATCAGTATTGATTGGTTTCATCACCATGAGCAAGCGGTTGATCCATGCATGGCACGTGTAATACAGTATTTTTGTGGCCGTTGAGATGGTCTCCTAGTACAAACACCTGTCCTATCCTAGTGATGTATGACATCTTGTCATGTTTGATGTCACAAGCTTTGTGGAAATTACCTTTGCTTGTTAAATCCTTTAATATACCCCCAGGCCTTCACCATAATACCTTCTCCTCTGCAGTCTCAGTAGGTAAGAATACAGGACAGGCAGTGTTTGTAAGTATCGACTGACACATTCCTGTCTGGGAATCTCAAGGAAGACTTTTTGCTAATTACTGACCTTTTGTACCTTTAAACCAACCTGACTTATGTCCATGGTGAGTGATGCACTTTGCTGGCAGTAAATTAGTTAAAAATAATCATGTCTACCATGTCCCCTTAGGACTGTGCATAAGGTCAGCATTGTTTTAAGGCAAATTGTGGTTCTGATTACACCTGCAGGACCGTTTAGATGGGATGGATTGTAGGTGCACTTGGGGCAGGAGAGGGTAGAGTTATGACAGAGGTGGTGATGCACTGGGCGACCTGGTGCCTTAAAGGGCAAGTCCACTAAAATAAAGATACCTTAGAAATGTTAATCACCCCCCAAACCCCACTTTCACATTATCTATATGTTTCAAAGATCCCCTGAAATACTTACCTGCCATGGTCCCTCGCACCTGGGTGCCACCCCATGCTCCTTTTTTTTGAGCTTGTTTCAACAGCTGCGCTACTCCTGGTAGTGGCTGTCAGGGCATTGGGTGTGACAGACGCAACCAGGAAGTGGAGCAGCTGTCAGCCGCAGAGCAGAGGAGGAGCGACAAGGGACCAGATCAGGTAAGGAACTTCAGGGGAATCTTAACCCGATCCCCCAAACCCTACTTTTCCAGTACTTACCGTTCTACCATGCTCTCCTGAAAGAGATATTTACATTGAGTCCACTGGTCCCTCATCTTTCACCTGAGTGCTAGCAACTGGCTATTGATGTGCTTGTTAGGAGGTGAACATTCTTTCTTTCTCTGTTAAAAACATTGGTCCAGGCCTCCCATATAAGCCTTCAGATGGATCTGGTACACAGCACATTGAATCCTTTTCATGGTAAGTACATTTGCATGTTGATCAGCCTACATCGGTAATTTACAGGAAACTACAGGCCACGCTTGAGAAATACAACTACAAATTCAAATGAATCCATCTGATCAAAGTCCAACTGAAATTACTTCAGACCCTTCCATTTAATGAAGCTGGTGCTGTGTCTATTCTGAGACTGTTTTTTCTTAAATGAGACAAATCGGCTTCTTTAAAAAAATCCTACACTTCAGAACTAATTATGTTGTCATTAAAGAGTTATGTGCTCATTTACCCAGTCCTCTGGGCAATAATATGTATGTGTATGTTTTATTATGTAGCCCCACTTGGGGACGCAGCGCTGTACAATATAGAATACAAAAAGTCGTACAAGGGGGACAATAAATACATATATAAATAAGTATGTGCATCATAAATGTACAAGTGCTTAACATTAACATGAGGAAAGAGGTCCCTGCCCCGTAGAGCTTACAATCTAATTAGGTGGGTAACATACAGATACTACTGGTGCAGTGTCAACAGCCCTATATTTGTGCTCAGAGAGATAGGATGAGAGGTTAGATTAATTTTGTTTATCGAGGTTTCTTGACGAAGAGAGAGTGAATAGATTCTAAAGGATGGAGACTTTAAAGGGCTCTATCCCGAAAAATAGGTTATTTAAATTAACCATTACTCTGAAACTATTTCTCCCAATCACCACTGTATCATTTTTTTGTTGATCTGCCCCCTATTTCTTAGATATCCAATCTAAAATATTATATTTCAGCTGTCATCAAGTTCCTTGCTCTCAAACACTATTGTTCTGGGAGTAGTTTTACTGTAGCTGGATGGTGACAGATTTGAACGTTTGAATGCTGTATGCTGTGGGCAGGCTTGACAGTTGGCTTGGTGGGAAAAAGTCAGGTCGATGGAAGTGGGAGTGGTAAAAAGAGGGAGGGGGGATACTGCTCCTAAACAATGTTTTGCTGGATAAAGCCATGCACAACACATGCAAATCAGAGTAGGTGCTACTTACATGTATTCAATTCTAATTAAGATGAGGCAAAGTCATTTTTTCATTTAGTGTCCCTTTAATATGTAGTTAAAGTTGCACCAGCCGTTCGCGACCGGTTAGTGCAAGTTAGCATGACTTGAACTCCATGTTAGCGGCGGATGAGCGGGTTTCGCAAAAGACACACGTGCAAAGAGAATGGGGTATTTATTTTTCCAATGTCGAGCAGTTTATTGGGAAAATGAACACCCCATGGGGAACTTCGAGCTGTTTCATTACCCTGATTGGAAATCCAAATCTGCCTTTGTATGGCTAGCTTTACTTGTACCAATATTGTAATAATGGGCCCTTTTGTAAACATGTGGCATTTAGCGATACCAATTGTTATCGATAATGTTTGACTGCTGCCGTAGATGTACGATTGTACGTGATTGTACATTTACACCATACACCTACACATAGAAAGCCACTTGGTAGTAACCTACAGCCAGTGCTATTCTATGGAATCGTAAATCTACAATTGCGTCAGATTTAAAATTGTTATCTTTAATTTATGTTTGTTATCGTTAATAATGATAACGATTGTAAATTAACGAACGCTAAACCTTTGGAAATAACGATAGGTTTAACGATCGTTAAAACCGATCATTAAAGGCGCAATATCACTAAAAAGCCTTATTAATATGGCCCAATATATTTTTTTTAAAGTAAGACAAGATAATAGAGCTGAGCATGGGCAATAAAACTTCATTTAAAGCTATATACTCTTTAATGACAGCAAAGTCAGAGGTAGGAATCCTTGTACTTTCTCCATACAGAATAGATTTTAGGGGTGAACAGTAACTTAAATGGCCTTTCTAGCAGAACAACAGTTCCTTACCATATCCCCCCAGAAAGGCCTTGACCGAACTCGTAGCAGTAGGGATAATTAATATTTTGCAGGCAGAGAGGAATTCTTCCATGTATGAAAGGTTTTCCCCATCCCCAGGGCCATTCACACAGGGCCCCCTGTTGATAAAGAGTCCCCCTAGCTCCATTCATTTACACATTTGAGGCCATGTGTGTATATTGTTTGTGCCGTCACTTTAAATACCCTCGAGGCATCCCTTGTTGTGGGGTGAATGGTTGGGATCAAAGTGCTTATTACAATAGGAAACTGCAGTCCTAGGAAATTGTTTTACAAGTGAAAAATATCTGTAAAAGGGATTATTTTAACTTTATGAATGATTTTTTATTCCTTTACGAGATCCCCCTTTGAGGAAGTGCATTGCATTTCCACGCTTCATTTAAAACAGACGCTGCTACGTACAATACTGTCATGTAGAACAGAGTAAATAAACGCTATGGTTTATTTAAACAGCCCTTGGCTCCAGTAACTAAGTTTATTGCTGTAGAGTTTATGTTCCCCTTCGGCTGGGTAATGAGATGTAGTTTTAGTGAAAGGGAATCCAGGCTGGGTTAGGAGAGAAGTAAATTGATAATAAAAAATGGTTCATAGGTTTGGTGGGTCAAGAACAAATAAACAGACTTCCTCCCCACTCCAATTGACTCCATTTAAGTACCCATGGTGAGAACCAGTGGGCCAGTTTGGGCAATCCTCCAGTACCCCTTCTCACTAGTGCCCCCTATAGAATGGGTTCTTAAACGGTGAGGACACTATCCATTGGAATTTAGGGATGTCGGCACAAATGCAAGAAAAATTACAATAAATGTGGAATTTTCTTAATATGAGGAACGAGGTTGGTTGTTGGCTTGCCAGTGTCATGTGTCTGCCAGGGGCAGGAAGTCCAGGGGGTTGATGTGGAAATTGAAATTGCCAGGGTGGGATGACTGCTATAATGTTGTAAATCCGTACAGTACTGATCTCATTCCTAGAATTAATAATCTTAACTCAAAATGTGCTGGACTGGTTGTAAAGACCAGAAGAACCCAGAAATCATCCTAAACTAGGTACACCCACTAAAGAAAAGCACCGGATCCGACGTGGTGTTATTCACATTTCCGATGATTGCGAGGCAGACGAATGTCCCATCAAATGTTCAAAACTCTTGGTGTGTGTACCCAGCTTTACTGTATCCGAGGGAGGATGTCCACATGGCTATTAGGGTAAATAAGTGTTATCTTTACAAATAAGGGACTTAAGGTAGCCAAGCCATAAACATTAGTGATATTAGGTAAATCCCATCGTCCACAACAGGATTCACCTAGTATCGCTAATGTGTAGAGGCCAAATCGACCAACCGTACAACAGTAATGCTGACGAACGTCCATTGTCGTCATTATGGACTGTTGGGAAAGACGGAAAAGGTATCGGATCCCTTTACTTAAAGTAAAGAGAGCCGATACCATTGGCCCATGTATGCAGGTATGGCTGACCCATCCCGCATATGGGTGATCGGTTGGGTACATGTGTGCGGTTCCAATTCAATGTTCCGACAATACCAATGTATCTGTTGACACATTGCGATGGAAATCGCATGTGAATGGCCACCTTTAGATTGTTAAAGCCCAGATTAATTTGGAACAATACCCAGACGTTTAGAAGGTGTGACAGTGCTAATGAGCCAATCATGTACACACACCCAGGGGGCTTGTCCATCAGAATGGTTGGACAGCTTGTGATATGTTATCTTATTGTCCATCCTACAGCAGCCTGGGATTGTCTTTATTTACAAGATGAATAGTTCCTTAAAGTAGCTCCCGGGATAATTCCAAACAAATACAACAGAATTATCCTTCCTTGTAGCTAGTACACACAGGCCGATAATTAGACCAGTTGGTCAACTAGAGCGATATTTTGGCCATATTGGCTGGGTGATCAGATGTGATTTCCAACGTGACCTATTGTTTTCTACTAAAACGATCACAACCAATCACGTGGTCTATTTGATTCTGCTTGATGACAGGGATTTACTACATGTCTTTGTGTGTACCCCCAAAAAATATACTCAATGGAACAAGTATCTTTAATAATTACGGTAAACGTTGTAGCTAGAGATGCTATACCAGATTTAGAATCAAGTTAAAAGTTGTATTTAGGATTATAATTTGTCTCATGTGTCTAGTTCCAGGTTTAAATTAAAAGTCAGGTATACTAATGACCTGTATTGATTTCTGGGTATTTATACCTTCTTGGCACAGTACATATACCTGTACAGTAAACTCCATAAAAACCTTTTGATGGCCCAATCAACTTGTCATAGTGACTGCCCCCTTCTTGTCCTGTGTCTGGAGATTGATGTCATCACATGCTGCAGACCCATGAAAATCATTATTTAAACTAGTGGAAAGATAGAGAAACTTCCCACTTCCTTAGAAAGTTGTCTAGGTACAGCGAATGCGTTGGAACTCTAACAGGCACGTAAGTGAGAGGCAAAAGCACTGCACTTTACAGCACCTTTTAACCAGAGCTGTAACAGCATTTTAACTAGAATCTACTGGCCTGAAACTACACAGGATTTTACCTGTTTTTACAATAAAGCTGTGTTATACTTTGAAACTGGACGACGTAAGTCTTTTTATAGCATTTTTATAGTTTTAAGTATCTTTTATTGAATTGATTGGGACAGTTACCAATTTTATTTTATTTTATCTTTGGGTGAAAAGAGGATCACAGCCATTTTAACACTTAATAACATCAAGATAAGTGGATTGTTTGACTCAGCAGCTTAACACCAGCATTCATCCATTTAAAGGGCATGTCCAACCCAAAACTAAATCTCACCCGCTACTGGCCCCACTGTGTAGTGTTAAAGGGCATGTCCATCTTACACATACAAAATTTTTTTGGGCTGGACATACCCTTTAAATAACTCTGTGGCAACCAGTCCTAGTGAATCAAATTATTATTTATTAGTAACGTTTCGGAACCCTTGCGGTTCCTTCCTCAGACCAAATATGCTGAATAACAAAGTGCATGGTGCTTATATAGTACTAGAGTCTCAAAGAGACACTTTTGAGACTCTAGTCTATATGTAGCACCATGCACTTTGTTATTTTCAGTTCATTCATCGTCACATAAAAGTTAAATGGGCATCATTGACTATTTCATTCCTTTGGTCACCACCGTAATGTTATAACCCCATACAGCTCTGCTATTGCTTCCACCCAGTTTATTGCATTACTAGGTGTGAAATCAGTCCCTTTGTAGGGGAACTTCAAAGCCTCTGATGGCTACCTAGTTTAAAGGTTCGTACACACGTGCGATCGCGGGTCCCGATTTGTACGAACGTTCGTTTAGGCCAATAATCGGCCCATGTATGGGCACTTTATCGGCAAAATGGCTGATCGTTTGGAGATCTGGTCGTTCAGGCAATGATCCCCGACTGAACGCCCGTTACGGCCGTAAAGGACCTACACACAGCCGATTATTGGCCAAAAGAAGGTTCGTACAAATCGTGCAATGCTCTAAAAGCCCAACAGATGCATGGCATTTAGCATTCACTAGAGAACTGCCATGGAATCCACTTAAATTCAGGATGCTTTTTTCTTCATTTGACTAATTTGCATATTAAAGGTGAACCGTGAACTTAAAATAAAATCATAACTGTGAAAAGTGGATGTGATCCTAAATGCTTATTATAGCAGCTGCTTGTTGTTTCCCCCACAGAGACAAGAAGTGACATTCTCAGCTCCTGTGCCCCCCCCCCCCCGGGTCACTGGAAAACTGGCTCACATGGTCCAACTCCACCTGCAAGTGTGCTATATAAGGGATAATGCGCCCTTCACAGTGTAATATTTATAATATATATATATAATATATATATATAATATTACACCCCACCGAGGAGTGCCCTGACCATATAGAAGCACGAGGACATAGGGCAGAGGGTAGAGGGGCCATTATTTCTTATAATACAGAAGTATCTGATTCCCTCACCCCATTCACATTTTAAATTCTACCTTGTCCCTATTCCCACCTTAATTTAAACCCCAAGCTACCTTCTGTAACTTAAACCCAGTAGATAGGACAGCCCAGCCCGCATCTATGTGGTTAAACAAATCTTTGGGAGGGGGAGAGAGACATTGGTTATGTAGTGACAGGAAGCAGCTCCAGCAGTTCTGTTAAAGAGCATGCCCACCCGATTTTTGTTTTTTTATATTGTAATCCCCATGGGCTCCCAGCCCCACCGCATAATTTTATTTTTTAAAAAGCCCCCCAAACTCTACTTACCCCCCTCTTTCCTCCCGCCGCGCTCCGGCCCTCTGCTTGCTAGAAAATGCCAGCAGGGGCGGGACCGGCCCCCGCGTCGTGATTGGCTGAGCGGCAGCCAATCACGGACGCGGCGCCGGCAGCTCACTTCGCCGAGGAAAAGAGAGGTAAAGTAATTTGGGGAGCTTTCTAAAGGTAAAATATTGCGGTTGGGCTGGGAGCCCTTGGGAATATACTATATAAATATTTTATGCTAGGGGGAGGGAAGTCGAGAGAGAGGGAAGGGAGGGAGGGGAGGGGGGAGAAGAGCTCAGTACGCATGGCAAAAATCTACCTGAGGCAGAAGGCAGGCAGTGTCCTATTGTGACCTGCTAGCCTCCTGGTGGGCAGTTTTTGGGACTTGTGGGGGGCACTACCGGAGAACCCTATGGAGCTGGGATGAGAGGTAAGGATTAACTACACTACATGTGGGGCCAGTAGTTGGGGGATTATAGTTTTGGGGTGGACATGCCCTTTAATGAAGTTAAACATGCAAAAAATGCTGAGTCATTGTCCAGACATGGAACACTGAATGGAGGAGCAGTGGATATAAGAAATATAAGAAATGGTCACTTAATGACATAGCTGAGTGATTTTTATAAGGATATATACTACTGCAGCTCCCATTATAAAATATCACACTTATGTAATTATAATGAAATCACAGCTGTGGGTAAAGGTAAGTAACTTTTAATAAATGTAACTTCAGGAAAGTATCATGCAGAATGCTGTAGAACACATTTTTGTATAGTGTTATTGGGATCCTATAGGATTAATTTTCCATTTATTAGTTGTCCCTTTATTGCAATGTGCAATGCACCCAGGGTTGACGGACATCCATATTTGTCCTGCGGTGGAAACCCTGCCCCTGGAATGCCCACTCTCAGCCCCACACTGAATACATAATATGGGGCAAAAGGAAGGTCTGTGATTGGAGGGTAAACATCAAACAGATGAACCTACATTGAACTTCATCAAGAGACATATTTAAAATAACAGATCATGTCAGGGAATCGGTGGGTCCTGCCATCAAGGGATTTAATGAGTACACATGGAGAAATATACTGTCAGGTACAGGACACAAGACACTACACACTGGTAACATAACCGAAACCCATTAAATGAGGTTTCTGCCTTTCTATTGGTTGATTGATCCTATTGATCTGAATGGTATAATAAGTGGCTATGTGACTAAAGATTGCCATTACACCACACACAGTACCACATTACAATGCCGAGCCCCTCCTGCTTGCTTCCGTGCACGGAAAGACATGGAAGTTAAGCAGAAGGCAGCAGGGGAACGAAGGCTGGTAAGTACATTTGGGGGCAGCTGTGAGTGATATAAACCTCGCAAGGTTGAGGTTTATAGCAATTCCCTGCAACATATCAAAATTTACTTTGGGGGTGGACATACCCTTTAATGAATGACAGATCAGCTATCTCAATCTGTACAACTGGCAACATTGTCCCGTGTGTAGCCAACCAATTACACGACTGTTATTGTATCAGAGAGAGGCTTATTTATAGAATTTTTTTATAAAGCTCAGAAAAACACAGTTTAACCTAAACCTGGCCCCATAACACACTGTGCCCCCCCCCATACAAACACTCTCAGATTCCACCTCACCTACACTCCCCCATTGCTGGAATCAATTACCGTAACTCTTTCCTTGTGTTCTACCTTTAGAGACCAACCTCTGAAAATACGAGACCCCCTGCCCCCCACTTCCCGCCTTGTTTAAAACCTTCAGGGATCTCTAACGTTCAGCCAGAAACGGATATTTTTATATTCTTATATATTTATGCAAATGGATTTATTTACAAAACAGTTTGAGGGTTTTAATGTGTATTAACAATATCCTCCTTGAGAACACAGGGACAAACATCAGAACAAAAAGAAATATCCAAACTGTCAATCCCCGGCTGTACACACACATGGACTGCGCGATCACTGGGATGGAAATTATATCTACTGGCTAGAGGGCCCCTGAGAGTCCAAAGGAGACCTGAGGCATTCCTCCATCCTACAGTGAAATGGCCCCCATCTCCCTTGGCAGACATTGTTATAATTATACTTGTTGGTAATAGATGTGCAGCTTTAAAAGGTCTTGGAATTGTAGTTTACATCTGGAAGGTTCCGTGTAGTATTTATTCACTGTAGATGAATCAACTGCATTACTAAGGAGCCTAAAAATGTATCTGAACATGGAACATACACTGCATCATATAAAACCTAGTCAGACAATGAAATATCCTGTCGTCAGTCAGGGAGACACAATATCCCATATTAGCATCGGGTAAAGGTTTTGCACTCATTTTGCACTGCCCTCACCATTTCTGTGTCAAGAAGCACAGCCCATGCGATGCAATAACGTTTTTGCTAAGATTTTTGCATGAAAATCAACGGCTTTTTAATTTTTAAGTCCCGCAAAAGGTTTGCAACTTACCGCTCGCATTTCCACGATGTACCAATGGTCGATAAGTGGTTAAAGGGCATGTCCACCCCCAAAACTAAAATTTAACCCCTTACTGGCCGCATCAAGTAGTTTAAAACAAGCCTTACCATATATTTCTGCTCAAAATAGTTCCCCTGCTGTGCCCCTCCAAAGTCCAGGAAACTGCTGTGTAGGAGCAGTGTGTGACTCATGCTGTGCCTGAGTCTGCCTCAACCTCATCAAGGTTTGAGGCATGCTCAGTGCAGCCCTCCCCCTAACATTAAACCCTTTGTGTATGCGGTAGGGCATGCTCCCCCAGCCCCAACCGCATTAATATAATTGTTAGAAAGTCCCCCAATCTTTACTTACGTTCCCTCTCTCCTCCGCTCTTCAGAACTCCCGGCAGCCGCGACCGTGATTGGCTGCCTCTCAGCCAATCACTGGCGCGGCTGCCAGTCCCGCCCCCTGCTTGCATTTCCCTGAAAGCAGAGGGCCTGTACAGTGCGGCGGAGGAAAGAGGGAAGGTAAGTAAGAATCGGGGGACTTTCTAACAATAATATTAATGCGGTTGGGGCTGCGAGAGCATGCCCTACCGCATATCAAAAGTTTTAATAAGGGGTGAACATGCCCTTTAAACTAACAAAACAAAAAGATATCCAGGGTGCTAGATGGTTGCTATTTGTTTTGCTTTTAACATTTATTAAAATAAAAGCCTTTTATGACCTTTATGAGCCCTGCCATGCTTCTCCCTCCCAAGTTCTGGTCAGGAACGTTAACAAGCTGTGCATTCTAGCAACATCACTGCTGCACCTGCAAAGGCATGTGCATTACTCACACGCTACGGTAGATTGGCATGACATGGGTATGTTTTTCCCAAACTAAGCAATGAGCCAAAAACAAATATGGCGGCACTTGTCAATCATGCAACAGAGGAGGAAAACAGAAAAGAAAAACAGACAACACTTCACAGAAAACCAGAAGGGGAAAGGCAGCAATATTGTCAACAGAACTTTAACTTTGGTTTAAATGAACACACATTATTTCCAATAACTATACCAAGCAATAATGAATGCAATGAATGCATTTCGTTTATATTTAAAGAATTACTAAATCAATGAAGGTTAATTACCCCCTGCCCTACAACCGTAAATAAGCAACATCTTCACGCTGACAGGTGCTACCATATTGTCACCACAGTGTAACGTAAACATTTGCTGTGTAACGAGATCTCTTCCCATCCGAGGCTCTGTTACTTTTAACCTTCCTGATTTACGAGAGAGCGACCATCATACTCTGCCACTAAAAAGATTAACTTGTGAATTAAAGGATTATTACAGGCCTGGTCTCACAGATATCATATCATTTAACCCTAGTCACAGGTCCACGTTAAGGGGCGTAACACTGGGGGAACAAGTGTTACGCCGCAGTGGTGTAACTAGGAATCACTGCAGCAAAACTATGATGGGGCCCCTATCCGTGCTTCATCCGCAGTGGTTTTCTGGGAGGAGGCTATATCTGTCACAGGAAAAATAAGAAGATAGGGCCCCCTTGGCTCCTGGGCCCCCCTGTGGTTTGCTCCCCCTGCTCCCTTGGTAGTTACACCCGTTTACACATTTTAAAAGGAAATGGGATTTCTTTAGTTCTACCCTGACCTACATATTGCCAAAACTAACCAACAAAGGGGAAGTGGGTCATCCCAAAAGAGGGAGCAGTCAACCCCCTGCCCTTTAGTGGTGTCATTAATGGCTATACATGGTTTGTACAAACATAGAAAAGATAATCAATGCACATTCCTAGGCCCCATACAATATGCTAAGCCTCCTGGGGGCAGTTTTGGGACTTGGGGGGGGCACTACCGGAGAACACCTATGGAGCTGTGGATGAGAGGTAAGGATTAAACTACACTACATGGTGGGGCCAGTGTTGGGGGGATTATAGTTTTTGGGGGTGGACAGCCCTTTAATGAAGTTAAAATGGCAAAAAATGCTGAGCATCTTGTCCAGACTGGAACACGGAATGGAGGAGCAGTGGAATATAAGAAACATAAGAAATGCGTCACTTAAGACATAGCTGAGTGATTTTTATAAGGATATACTACTGCAGCTCCCATTATAAAATATCACACTTATGTATTATAATGAAATCAAGCTGTGGGTAAAGGTAAGTAACTTTTAATAAATGTAACTTCAGGAAAGTATCATGCAGAATGTGTAGAACACATTTTTGTAAGTGTTATTGGGATCCTATGGATTAATTTCCATTTATTAGTTGTCCCTTTATTGTCAATGTGCAATGCACCAGGGTTGACGGACATCCATATTTGTCCTGCGGTGGAAACCCTGCCCCTGGAATGCCCACTCTCAGCCCCACACTGAATACATATATGGGGCAAAAGGAAGGTCTGTGATTGGAGGGGGTAAACATCAAACAGATGAACCTACATTGAACTTCATCAAGAGACATATTTAAAATAAACGATCATGTCAGGGAATCGGTGGGTCCTGCCATCAAGGGATTTAATGAGTACAAATGGAGAAATATACTGTCAGGTACAGGACACAAGACACTACACACTGGTAACATAACCGAAACCCATTAAATGAGGTTTCTGCCTTTCTATTGTTGATTGATCCTATTGATCTAATGGTATAATAAGTGGCTATGTGACTAAAGATGCCCATTACAAACCACACCACATCGTACCACATTACAATGCCGAGCCCTCCTGCTTGCTTCCGTGCAGGAAAGACATGGAAGTTAAGCAGAAGGCAGCAGGGGAACGAAGCTGGTAAGTACATTTGGGGGCAGCTGTGAGTGATATAAACCTCGCAGGTTGAGGTTTATATAGCAATTCCCTGCAACATATCAAAATTTACTTTGGGGGTGGACATACCCTTTAATGAATGAAGATCAGCTATCTCAATCTGTACAACTGGCAACATTGTCCCGGTGTAGCCAACCAATTACAGACTGTTATTGGTATCAGAGAGAGGCTTATTTATAGAATTTTTATAAACGCTCAGAAAAACACATTTAAACCTAAACCTGGCCCCATAACACACTGTGCCCCCCCCCCATACAAACACTCTCAGATTCCACTCACCTACACTCCCCCATTGCTGAATCAATTACCGTAACTCTTTCCTTGGTTACCTTTAGAGACCAACCTCTGAAATACGAGAACCCCTGCCCCCCACTTCCCGACTTGTTTAAAAACCTTCAGGGATCTCTAACGTTCAGCCAGAAAACGGATATTTTTATATTCTTATATATTTATGCAAATGGATTTATTTACAAAAACAGTTTGAGGGTTTTTAATGTGTATTAACAATATCCTCCTTGAGAACAACAGGGACAAACATCAGAACAAAAAGAAATCCAAATCTGTCAATCCCCGGCTGTACAACCCACACATGGACTGCGCGATCAATGGGATGGAAATATATCTACTGGCTAGAGGGCCCCTGAGAGTCCAAAGGAGACCTGAGGCATTTCCTCCATCCTACAGTGAAATGGCCCCCATCTCCCTTGGCAGACATTGTATAAGTACTTGTTGGTAATAGATGTGCACGTTTAAAAGGTCTTGGAATTGTAGTTTACATCTGAAGGTTCCGTGTAGTATTTATTCACTGTAGATGAATCAACTGCATTACTAAGGAGCCTAAAAAATGTATCTGAACATGGAACATACACTGCAGCATATAAAACCTAGTCAGACAATGACTAATCCTGTTCCAGTCAGGGAGACACAATTCCCATATTAGCATCGGGTAAAGGTTTTGCACTCATTTTGCACTGCCCCTCCACCATTTCTGTGTCAGAAGCACAGCCATGCGATGCAAATAACGTTTTTGCTAGATTTTGCATGAAAATCACACGGCTTTTTAATTTTTTAAGTCCGCCAAAAGGTTTGAACTTACACCGGCTCCGCATTCCACGATGTACAATGGTCGATAAGTGGTTAAAGGGCAGTCCACCCCCAAAAACTAAAATTTAAAACCCCTACTGGCAGCATCAAGTAGTTTAAAACAAGCCCACCTTAATTTCTGCTCAAAATAGGTTCCCCTGCTGTGCCCCTCCAAAGTCCAGGAAACTGCTGTGTAGGAGAGTGTGTGACTCATGCTGTGCCTGAGTCTTTGCCTCAACATCATCAAGGTTGAGGCATGCTCAGTGCAGCCCCCTCCCCCTAACATTAAAACCTTTGTGTATGCGGTAGGGCATGCTTCCCCCAGCCCCAACCGCATTAATATAATTGTTAGAAAGTCCCCAATCTTTACTTACCTTCCCTCTCCCTCCGCTTTCAGAAATCCCGGCAGCCGCGGACCTGATTGGCTGCCTCTAGCAATCACTGGACGGGCTGCGTCCCGCCCCCTGCTTGCATTCCATGAAGCCAGAGGGCCGAACTGCGGCGGAGGGGAAGAGGGAAGGTAAGTAAGAATCGGGGGACTTTCTAAACAATTATTAAGCGGTGTGGCTGGGGGACATGCCCACCGCATATCAAAATTGTTAAAGGGGTGGAAAATGCCCTTTAATTAACCATGGGAACACAAGCAGGATGGTTTTACGATAGTGAAAATGATGAATCTTATTATCGAAAAATGACAACCCCAGCCAATAGTAGTAGCTGTATTGTCAGACGGCAGTAAAAGATCGCTAACAGTCAGTTTTCATATTGATCCTTTATAAATACTGTACAGTGTACACATGGGCCTTATTAGACACTAGACTGAATCAATGTTTGATCTATTTTCAATCTATATAAAAAATAATATAAAATCTATATAATATCTATATAATAGTATATATCTATATAATATCTATATAATATATAGTATATATATATATATATATCTATATAATATAATAGTATATATCTATTAAATAGCTATATAATATAATATAAGTTATTAGGTCTATATAATATCTTTGATTCATTGTTCTGGAACATAAATTAAATGAAGCTGCAGTTAAATCGCCCAGACAGTTGTTTGTGTCTGAATATAAATAGCTAGTTTATCTATTGGGGTAACATGTGTTAGTGCAATAACCCTGTCTGCTGGATATGTTATACATCACAAACCAGATCTGTCACTAAACCACAGCTTCCCATGCTGCTTAAAGGGCATGTCCACCCCCAAAACTATAATCCCCCCCAGTAAGGCCCCACCATGTAGTGTAGTGTAATCCTTACCTCACATCCCAGCTCCATAGGGTTCTCCTGTAACCCCCCCTAAAGTCCCCAAAAACTGTCCACCAGGCTAGCAGGGCTCGCCTGCTACCTTGCCTCCGGTAGATATTGTCATGCGTACTGCAGCCCTTCTCCCCCCTCCCCTTCCCCTCTCCCTCCCTCTCCCTCCCGTTCCACTATCCCTCCCCTAGCGTAAAACCATTTTTAATATGCTGCTCCCCATGTATGGTAGCCCCAACCGCAGTTTAGTATTTTCCAAAAGCTCCCCCAAACTCTTACTTGCCTCTCCTCTTTTCCTCCGCTGCACTAATGACCGGCAGCCGCGTCCGTGATTGGCTGCCGCTCAGCCATCACAACGCGACTGCCGGTCCCCGCCCCTCTGCTTGCATTCTCGCAAGCAGAAGGGCCGGCAGTGCAGCGGAGGAACGAGGGAGGTAAGTAAGAGTTTGGGGAGCTTTTGGAAAATACTAATCTGCGGTTGGGGCTACCATACATGGGGGAGCAACATATCAAAAATCATTTTTAAGGGTGGACATGCCCTTTAATGCATCGAAACCACAGCATGTTTCTAATTTACAGAAGGGGGTCCTATTACAATTTATCAACTGAATGTTTTATTATTTATTCTCCATCAATAGAAAGACATGGAAAATAGTTTTTTTTTTTTTGCTGTTCTTTAAGCTTTTATAAGAATGAACAGACATTTTAGTCTCTAATAAGCCGCACAATCTTCTGGGCCATAACAGCGGTACCACTTTAATTCCAAGCTGACGGATTGGTTTATTGAACGACAGCAGAAGCATAATTACCAGGTGAGCCACATCTTCTTATTTTTCCTATGACAGATATAGCCTCTTGCCTGAAAACCACTGTAGATGAAGCAGAGATAGGGGCCCCATCATAGTTTTGCTGGGGGGACAAGTGATTGCTAGTTATGCCACCGAACAATAGGTCAGTCTGTGGAACTATATGAGGCGATAGTTAACCTGTGTGCACCAGACCTTAAACATATTTTCCCCTGACTAACAGAAACAGCTGATAACTTTCTATGTAATTCCTAACCAGTCCTTACCAGCCAATCACATCTAACCTCTCCTCACCCTCAAGCCACTGGCTTAGTCATGTACATTGTGCTTCATACAGGAGAAGAGACAGAACGGTCCAATTCCCTACTTTATATTACCCCACGTGAAATTCAATTTCACACAGGTTGATATATAAGAAATGAATGAGACAGACATAGCGTGTAGACATGGCTATGTTATATATGACAGTCACTGGCGAGCGCCATGTTTGACAGGTCATCGCTCTTTATAATACCGATATCGCTCTTAATAATACCGATATCGCTCTTTATAATACCGATATCGCTCTGTTATAATAACGATATCGCTCTGTATCATAAACGATATCGCTCTTTATAATACCGATATCGCTACTTTATAATACCGATACGCTCTCTATAATACCGAATATCGCTCTTTATACTTCCTGATATCGCTCTTATAATACGATATCGCTTTTATAATACCGATATGCCGCGAAATCAAGTACGGCTGCATAGAACGAGAGTCCCGGATAATACGAACGCGGAAGATACGGTTAGCGCAAATAACGAAGCCCGGAAACCGTATTCGTTCTGCATAATACCGATATGCTCTTTATAATATCGCATATCGCTCTTTTATAAATCGATATCGCTCTTATAATACCGATAGCAAAACGATATCGCTCTTTATAATATCCCAATAATCGCTCTTTATAATACCGGATATCGCTCTTTATAATATCCATATCGCTCTTTATAATAACAATTATCGCTCTTTATAAATACCGATAGTCGCTCTGTTAATAACATTATCGATCTTTATAATACCGATATCGCTCTTTATAATAACCGATATCGTCTTTAATAATACAGATATCGCTCTTTGTAATACCGATAATCGCTCTTATAATATACCGATATCGCTCTTTATAATATCGTTATAGTCGCTCTTTAATTACCGATATCGCTCTTTATAATAACGATATCGCTCTTTTAATAACGATATCGCTCTTTATAATACAGGTATCGCCTTTTATAACACCGATAACGCTCTTATAATACGATATCGCTCTTATAATACCAATATCGCTCTTTATAATAACGATCATCGTTATAATACCGATATCGCTCTGTATAATAACGTTATTGCTCTTTATTATACTATAACGATATCGCTCTTATAATCCTCGCTCTATATACCGATATCGCTCTTTATCATACCGATATCGCTCTTTATATACCGATATCGCTTTTATAATACCGAATCGCTCTTTATAATACCGATATCGACTCTTTAATACCACGATATCGCATACATTTCTTTGTATACAGATATCACTCTTTATAATAGCTCGATATCGCTCTTTAATAATACAGATATCGCTCTTTGTAATACCGATATCGCTCTTTATAATACCGATATCGCTCTTTATAATACACGATATCCTCTTTATAATACCGTATCGCTCTTTATAATACCGTATCGCTCTTCTAATACTAGATATCGCTCTTTATAATACCGATATCGATCTTATATAATACCGATATCGCTCTTTATAATACCGATATCGCCTTTATAATACAGGTATCGCTCGTTATAATCACCGATAACGCTCTTTTATAATACGGATATCGCTCTTTATAATACGATATCGTCTTTATAATACCGATAACGCTTCTTTAATAACGATAACGCTCTTTATAATACAGGTATCGATCTTTATAATACCGATATCGCTCTTTATAATTACCGATATCGCTCTTTATAATACAGATATCGCTCTTAATACGTATCGCTCTTTATAATACCGATATCGCTCTTTATAATACCGATTATCGCTCTTTTATAATACCGATATCGCTTAATACTTTCATAATAACGATATCGCTCTCTATAATACGATATACTCGTTATACCCGATACTCTTTATATACATGTATCGCCTCTTTATAACACCGATAACGTCTTTTATAATTACCGATATCGCTCTTTATAATACCGTCACGCTCTTTTTAATACGATAAACGGCTCTTTATATACCGATATCGCTCTTTATAATACAGACGCTCTTTATAATACCGATATCGCTCTTATATACCGTATCGCTCTTGATAATACGATATCGCTCTTTATAATAACCGAATCGCTCTTTATAATACCCGGATATCGCTCTTTAATCATATACCCTGATATCGTACCTCTTTATAATACCGATATCGCTCTTTATAATCCGATATCGATACTTCGCCTCTCTATCAAACATATCACTCTTTATAATACCGATACACTCTTTAATACCGATATCGTCTGAATAAGGTATCGCTCTTTATACGAATCGTCTATATCAGATATTCCGTCTTTGGAAATACCGATATCGCTCTTTTAAATACAGTAGCTAATTCCTTCACTCCTTTATAATACCGATTATGCTCTATGATAATTAAACGATATCGCTCTTTATAATCACCAGATCACGCTCTTTATAATACAGATATCGCTCTTATAATACGATATCTCTTATAATCCGATCGCCTCTTATATAATACCGACTATCACATCTTTATAATACACGATATCGCCTCTCTCTTATAATACCGATAGCGCTCTTTAAATACCGCATATTAGTCTGACACGACTGCATACGTTATAGAACATAGAAAAGATATCAATGCACACATACTGGTCCCCATACAATATCCTATTATCTGCACACTGGCATACTTTATAAACAAAGGGGTTTTAGTATACATTACTGTGATCACATGAATGAAAAGCTTCCAACCACGTCAAGTAACCCCAGTCTGGAAGGTCCCAACGTCTAACCTTTACTCAATTACCATTGGCAAACTTTGGCATTTCTCATAGTTGTGCATATCCATCAATTTTAGAATTTAAACCTATTAGGATAAAAAAGTTTCAGATTAGGGGCTCTGTGAATAAGTGAGGGGAATAGATGGGATTTGTCCTAAACCCTAAAGGTGGCCCAGACACATGTGATTGTTGCAAATCCATGGCAGATCCATTGGTAGTGTATGGCCACACAGACCTTGATGTTATCGACTCTCTCTACATTAGAAAAGGTAGCTAATAGAAAGTAACGGAATCGGGTATTCCACCCCTCTCGGGAGTCTCCCTGATGTTGGGGTGGTATCGGGGGTGTGCGGGAGACCACCCCAAAAGGGAGACCACCACCTAAACCCCTTGACCCGACTTACCTGAAGTGTCCACCTCTGGAAACTACTCTTTGCCGGTCACGCACCTTAGCCACGCCTCTTATGTGAGGTATTATGTCACAGGCCCATCCACCATAACTCGCCCCTGCCCCACCCCTTTGGTGATGTCAGTGATTTCACATCAGCCCATCACGCCCCTTCCCCCATCCTGCCCAGAAGCCGATTCGGCAGGGTGGGATGCCATATGTGTGGACAATAACAGGTCATGTCCAATGGGAGTCAAAGCTGGATGTAAGGCCAGATTTAGCTAGAAAAAAGCCCTTGATTAACACCCAAACCACATTCACATTAATTACAATCATAACCTGAAACCTGAATAAAATAAATGTCCACTTTAAAAGGTTTAACGCCTTGGAAATTCAACAAAAGTTCTTATCGTTAAACATGTGTAATTTAGCCCCAACCACTCAGATCTTATTTAACATTTGAAAGCCAACATCTGATGTTGGGGAAAATTAGCACAGCTTTAACGATAAGGAACTTATATTGAATCTTAATTATTTTTTTTTTAATCCCTTTTACGTTGCAGTTGCTGGTTTGGTGGCGAATTGTTCCTCGAGCACATGTAAGAATTGTTAAAGCAAGGCAATTTTAAAAAAACAATACCCCACCCCCAAATGAATTAAAGGATCCCCGGTGTACATAAGGCGCTGTTAACCTTCCCTCCTGTAATGAATTGGTGCAGTTGTGATTCTAGCAACAGCTGGCAATCTCCCCTAATCAAACAGGATCCCCTACTGAAAAAAATCCTATTATGCGTCTAATACGCGTATCTCGGCAGACATGGCATGGATCTGCTCAACTACAATAAAGGTACACACAGACTGATGACACTTTCTTATTCGTCCTATTCTGACTTTGACCCGTCCACAATAACACCGTCCTCAATGACGTGATGTCACTGGTTTCAAACAAAATGGACTTTGCCATCTTCTGAGCTTCAACATTTAGTCCTGTGTATGAACAATAAATACCGGGTTTTACTTACGCACCTATCCTATGCTGCACGTCGGAAATATTAAAGTGTTGTGAACTGAAATGAATAAAAACAGTATAGACACAAATGGCATTTTCTTCTCTTTTAAGAATAAAATTAAACTTCATGCACAAAATAGACCAATAGTTAAAATATGTGTCATCCCATACCCTAAGTACCTTAAAGGGAAACTCCACCCACATAAAGACATCTTTTAAAAAAGAATATCTAAAAATAGTGGAAAACCCTGATTGCCCTCTGAAATCATTAGCTTCTGCATGAATGCCTTGTGGAAACTAAAGGGTAATGTGTGTGTAACAGCTTAATTTGTTCACGCCCACTTAATAACATTATCGCTCTTTATAATACCGATATCGCTCTTTATAATACCGATATCGCTCTTAATAATACAGATATCGCTCTTTGTAATACCGATATCGCTCTTTATAATACCGATATCGCTCTTTATAATATCGATATCGCTCTTTATAATACCGATATCGCTCTTTATAATAACGATATCGCTCTTTATAATACCGATATCGCTCTTTATAATACAGGTATCGCTCTTTATAACACCGATAACGCTCTTTATAATACCGATATCGCTCTTTATAATACCAATATCGCTCTTTATAATAACGATATCGCTCTTTATAATACCGATATCGCTCTGTATAATAACGTTATTGCTCTTTATAATACATGGTATCGCTCTTGTAAACAACCAATTAACGCTCTTTATATACAGATTATCGCTCTTTAATAATACCAATCATCCCTCTATGAGAATACAGACTAGTATCCATCTTTTAAATACCGATATCGCTTCTTTATAATACCGATAGTCGCTCTTTATTCGTATATCTTATACCGATATCGCTCTTTATAATACCGATAATACGCTCTTTTATAATAAGAGATTATCGCTCTTTATATACCGATATCGTCTCTTTATAATACCGATTATCGTTCGTTTAATACAAAGATATCGCCTCTATATCCATCCTCTTTAGATAACGATATCGCTTTCTATATAATACCAGATATCGCTCTTTTATAATATACGATATCGCTCTTATAATACCGATATCGCTCTTTATATTTATATACGATATCGATCTTTAGTAAGTAACAGTATTCGCTCTTTCGTATAATACCGATTATCGCTTAACCAATACGGTTATAATACCGATATTATCGATCTTAAATTAAGTATCTCATAAACTCCAAACTCTTTATAATACAATCGTATAATACGATCATCTTTATAATACCGATATCGCTCTTTTATTATCGTTTATAATACCGATAGCGCTCTTTATTGAATCGATCTATATACGATTCGCTCTTTATAATTACAGCAGATATCCTCTGCCTACCATCTTATAATACAGATACCAGCTCTTTGTAATACCGAACGCTATAATCCGTTCCTCTTATAATAACAGATGATCGCATCTTTGTAATAACCGATATCGCTCTTGATTGAATAACGATATCGCTCTTTTAACTACTTTTATACTACCGTGATCTTAATATTATCGCTCATACCGATGCCTTATAATACGATTATCGCTTTTTATAATACCGATATCGCTCTTTATAATACCTGCTCTTTATAATCAACATTCTTTATATCCATAACGTCTTTAAGATTTCGCTCTATAATTACAAGCGTCGGTTAACTGTATCGCTACTTTTATAATTACCGATATCGCTCTTTTATAACAATATCGCCTGAAATACGATATCGCTCTTTTCTTATTATAATACCGATATCGCTCTTTATAATACCGATATCGCTCTTTATAATACCGATATCGCTCTTTATAATAACGATATCGCTCTCTATAATACAGATATCGCTCTTTATAATACCGATATCGCTCTTTATAATACCGATATCGCTCTTTATAATAACGATATCGCTCTTTGAAATACCGATATCGCTCTTTAGAATGCTGATATCGCTCTTTATAATAACGATATCGCTCTTTATAATACCGATATCAATACAGATATCGCTTTTTATTATACCAATATCACTCTTTATAATACCGATAACACTCTTTATAATACCGATATCGCTCTTTATAATACAGGTATCGCTCTTTATAATAACGATATCGCTCTTTATAATACAGATATCGCTCTTTATAATACCGATATCGCTCTTTATAATACAGATATTGCTCTTTATAATACCGATATCACTCTTTATAATACCGATATCGCTCTTTATAATACCGATATCGCTCTTTATAATACAGATATCGCTCTTTATAATACAGATATCGCTCTTTATAATAACGATATCGCTCTTTATAATACCGATATCGCTCTTTATAATACCGATATCGCTCTTTATAATACAGATATCGCTCTTTATAATACAGATATTATCTAATTCCCATCTGTGAAGAACTAAATCCTAAATTGATTTTTATCCTTTCCGGATAGTTTACTAGGTATATGAATAGTTATTATATTACCTACAGGTAATTTACACTCAGGTTAGTGTCAGGAGAACTGACCTACATACATTCCCGCAGTGTAAAGTGATACTGGCACCTGCAGACATGAGACATCTTCTAACTTTAGTACAGGGAATTGTAATGTACCTACATGTAAGGTAGTGTGTGCAATGCTTTCAATCAGGTAACTGGACCCACATCGCCATCTTGTGGTTAATTTAGGGAAAACCATTTCTTAATAGTGTTTGTTATTTTCAGATCGATCAATTGGACTATATCCCTTATATTATAGAAATATATTTATATCTCCATAGGAGATTGCATTGAGTTTTTAGGAGCTACCAATGTGGTGGGGGGTATATATTACACATAAGAAAGGTGTATATGTATGTGTGTACTATCTCACAAAATACATAAACATACTTACAGAGCTGAGATCCCTATTTCAAAAGGAAATGGCAGGCATCCCACCCCTCCGGGAGTCATGGGAGTCTCCCGGATTTTGGGGTGGTCCCCCGCACACCCGCAAGACCACCCCAAACTCCCGCGACCCAAACTTACCTGAGAGTCCGCCTCCGGAACACCTTCTTTCTTCTGGCCACGCCTCCTATGTGACGTAAATTACGTCACATGGGCCAGTTAAGCCCCTAGCCATGCCTCTAACGTAACAGAATTTACGTCACGTTAGAGGTGTGACCAGGGGCGTAACTGGCCCCTCCCTGACTCCGCCCCACCCCGCCCCTTTAGTGACGTCACCGACATCACGTCACTCAGCCACACCCCCTTCTCCCCACCCTGCCCGGAAGCCAGGTTCGGCAGGGTGGTATGTCTGGAATAGTCAAATGGCAGCTTAAACCACACCCCTGTGTCTGCTCCATGTGAAAGAAGTATAATCCAGAAAAAGTTTCTGTCTCCTACACAGGATATGATGTGTATTGTAATGGACATATACACCAAGGCTCCTTATATACCACCTCCAGCCTGCAGGTGGTGTCTGTGAGTGATAAAAGAAAAGACATCCCTGCTCTCTATTGCTCTCTATGGCTAGGAGGATAGAAAATGAAAGTAGATTTTGGTGTGTGATTTGGAGTGATATTGAATGCAACACAAGATCCTGTGTATAAGATCCTGTGTATAAGACCCTGTGTATAAGACCCTGTGTATAAGACCCTGTGTATAAGACCCTGTGTATAAGACCCTGTGTATAAGATCCTGTGTATAAGACCCTGTGTATAAGACCCTGTGTATAAGATCCTGTGTATAAGACCCTGTGTATAAGATCCTGTGTATAAGATCCTGTGTATAAGACCCTGTGTATAAGATCCTGTTACCACCTGTTGGGAGGACAGATTATTAGACAGACAAGTTACCTTATTGGATACAAACTCTAAGACAACAGATAAGTGTACACCAACTTACAAGGACACACAATATTCAAAGTGGTGCACCATAGACAGGGACACCCGATTACTGCACATGTTATGGGGGGAACCTGTTTATGTGCACTGTCTGCTTTGTGCCAGACCACCAGAGTAGCCCACTGTGTGCCATGCTACCCATAATCCTTCCATAAAGCAGTGATCTGGTACAAATTGGTGGCAGCGGTGCTGGTAATACCATTTATTCTCCCTGTTTTCTCTGTATGTTTGTTCTCTGTATTAAGCTATGGAGGCTGCTACTGATAGTATTGATTTAAATCCTCCTGTCCTTGTACCTGCAGATGAAATTCCCCAATTAGACTCCGTAGCTCTACCAGGCCCAATTGCCAACCTATTTTAAAATCTGAATCAATTTGATATGTAAACTGGAAGTGGACTGATGGCTTAGAACAATTGGAATTTGCAAGCAACTGTTATGATTGGATGAAGGTGCTCGCTTGCAAGTCCTTAGTCTTTTGCTCTAGTGGTAAAGGCAGGCAGGTATACCAAGGATTTACTGTAATACTGAAATAAAAAGCAGTTATCAGTATTAAAAATTGCTCGAAGCATTTTTTTCAATTAGATCCGTATAACAGAGATATAAAGGATAAATCATTTCTTTAGGTAAACTGGGAATGAGAAATATTTGTTTATATGTTAT
Organism: Hymenochirus boettgeri; assembly: GCA_019447015.1. Classification (NCBI taxonomy): domain Eukaryota; kingdom Metazoa; phylum Chordata; class Amphibia; order Anura; family Pipidae; genus Hymenochirus; species Hymenochirus boettgeri. The sequence goes on along the minus strand of CM033475.1, from coordinate 221,258,751 downwards.
TTATTAGGGCAATGCTATATAATAACATGCTCTGTGAGGTATCTTCTGTTATAATATATAAGGTACCATCACCCACTTGCCATGGTGAATGCTATAAGTATTAACCTAGCATGTTTAGTTTACAACCCACAGTGTGGGAGGATTGCCTGGGTCTACTCTCAGACCTGCAGGATTATCCTATTTGGTTCATCTGGAAGCTGGTGACTGTCTGAGTAACAATTTAAAATAAACCTCTGTAAAGATTCTATATCCACTATATCCACACATAGCAAAACATGTGTATATATATACACACACATACCGAATAATTCCCCCTCCATGTACCACCTGTAATAATACCAGCTCACCTAGTCACCCAATAATTCCCCCTCCATGTACCACCTGTAATAATACCAGCTCACCCAGTCACCCAATAATTCCCCCTTCATGTACCACCTGTAATAATACCAGCTCACCCAGTCACCTAATAATTCCCTCTCCATGTACCACCTGGTAATTATAACCAGCTCACCCAGTCACCAATAATTCCCCCTCCCTGTACCAGCTGTAATTATACCAGCTCACCCAGTCACCTAATAATTCCCCCCTCCATGTACCACTGTATATACCAGCCTCACCCCGGTCAACCCATCAACCCCCTCCATGTACCACTGTAATAATACCAACTCTCCCAGTCACCCAAAGAATTACCCCCTCAGTTCCACCGTATAATACCAGCTCACCCAGTCACCCAATTATAACCCCCTCACTGTACCCCTGTAATAATACCAGTCACCCCAGTTACATAATAATCCCTCTCCCAGGGAAAAAAAGGAAAGAGAAACAGAGGGAAAAGGAAACAATAGAAGACAAAAAGCCAAGGGGGAAAACCGGGGAATAAGAAAAGAGCACAAGGACGCGAGGGAATTTACGAAGAAGGACCCCTAAGTCCATGCGATTTACCACCTGTGAACTTTTTTCCCCCCACATATCCTTTAGCCTCACCAAGCTAACCCAATGATTCCACCCCTCCATTTGTACCACCTTGTAATATACCAGCATCTCCTCTTAGCACCCAATCAACCCTCCACTGTACACCGTGTGTAATAATAGCCAGCTCACCAGACACTCAATAATTCCCATCCAGTGTACCACCTGTAATAATACCAGCTCACACAGCACCTCACCCAATGAATTCCACTCTCCATGTTACCCACAGTAATATACAGCTCCAACCCAGTCACCACAATAATTCCCTATACCGCGAAGAAACACTACCGTCACAAATTAACTCAACTTCATTGTTGTGCCAGACCTGGAATAATACCGCTACCCATGCACCATAATTCCCCCTGGAACAAGCAGGTCCATAATAAAACAGCCCCCTCTCCCCTCGCCCATTCAATTCTCCCAAACCCGTCCCCGTATACTACGCGCACAGACAGACCCCCATGTACACCTGTAATTATACCACAAGCTCACCCAGTCACCCAATAATTCCTCTCATGTACCACCTGTAATAATACCAGCTCACCCTTTTTCCCAGCGTAACGCACAACTTAATTTCCCTCTCCATGTATAACCACCTGTAATAATACCAGCTTATCCAGTCACCTAATAATACCCTCTCCATGTACCACCTGTAATAATACAGTCTCCACCCAGTCACCCAAATTACCCCTCATGTACCACCTGTAATAATACCAGCTCACCCAGTCACCCACATAAGTCCCCCCTCCATGTACCACCTGTAATTATACCAGGCCACCCAGTACCCCTAATAATCCCCTCCATGTACCACCTGTAATAATACCAGCTCACCCAGTCACCCAATAATACCCCCTCCGTACACTGTAATAATACCAGGCTCAACCGGCTCACAATAATACTTCCCCCTCGTGACCACCTGTAATTTACCAGCTCACCAGTCACCTAATATTCCCCATCAGTACCACTGTAATAATACCAGCTCACCCAGTCCACAATAATTCCCCCTGTAGGTACCACCTGTAATTATACCAAGCTCACCCAGTCACTATAATTCCCTCTCCATGTACCACCTGTAATAATACCAGCTACCAGTCACCCAATAACTTCCCCCTCCATGTACCACCTGTAATAATAACAGACTATCCAGTCACCTAATTATCCCCCTCATGTACCACCTGTAATAATACCAGCTCATCAGTCACCTAAATTCCCCCTCCATGTACCAACTGTAATATACCAGCTCACCCAGTCACCCAATATTCCCCTCCAGTACCACCTGTAATTATACCAGCTCCACCCAGTCACCTAATATCCCTCTCCATGTACCACTGTAATAATACCAGCTCACCCAGTCACCCCATCAATTCCCTCATGTACCCTGTAATTATACCAGCTCATCAGTCACCTAATAATTCCCTCTCATGTACCACCACCATGTAATAATGACCAGCTCACTCCCCATGTTCACCCAATAATTCCACCTCCACCTGCCCTCCCTCCACACCACTTGTAATCACATACCAGCTACCAGTCAACCTAATTACCCTCCATGTACCACTGTAATAATACCAGTCACCCAGTCACCCAATATTACCTCTCCTGTACCACATGTAATAATACCAGATCACCAGTCAACTAATTTCCCCTCCATGTACCAACATGTAATTATACCAGCTTAACCGTAACCTAATAATCCCCCTCCATGTACCACCTGTAATAATACCAGCTCATCCAGTCACCTAATAATTCCCCCTCCATATACCACCTGTAATTATACCAGCTCACCCAGTTACCTAATAATTCCCCCTCCATGTACCACCTGTAATAAAACCAGCTTAAAAACAGCTTTATGTATTACCAGATCAGTTTAACCAAATCCATACACATGGTTTGCCGTGCCTGATAATAAAAATGGTCTGATTCAGTCTTCCCCAATTGGTAGTTGGCCACCATATACAAAGCAATTTTTTTTTCTTTGGCTTCTAGGGTTTTCAGTACCTTGGTTAAACTTTGTAAAAAGATGTTCCCAATCCATAATAGGCGGCACGTGTAGCTTTGGTGAGGTGGGCATGGCTTCTGGTTGTGGTTTTCACTAGGAAAGACTTCTCTATTTGTGAATGAATCTCTTTCACAAATACTTTAGTAAACTGTCAGTAACTGACATTTAAGCAGAATCAATCTATATTATGGGGGTTGTTATATTTAATGACTGTTCTTCATCTTGGATCTTGGCTGCCAGCAGTGTTTTAAAATATATTTATTCCCTGACAAGATGCCAAAAAAAAAAAAAAACCTGACGAGATCCATGACTCTGCTAATTAATTTCTTTTTATGATATAATTATTCCTAAGCCTATAAAAAAAATGACAGCTTTAACTTAAAGGAAATCTTCACCCAAAAAACAATTAGCATTCCAGTGAAAGGCTTCTTAATTTGCTATAAAATTATATGGTTATTATGTCTGAATTTACACCACAACCATTGTAATCACCTTGCAAAGTTCTAAATTCTTTGAAGTACATGCTGAATCTGCATATCTTAAGACTCCACCCTCTGTTTTGCCCAGTGGGCACATTAGTACTAATTAGCTGTTAACTCCTCCCATTTTTAACCACCAGCTGGGAAATTCCCACAAGTCTCCCCTTCTCTTATTTGCATGATGAGTAAGGGAGCTGTGAGTGAAAACTCTCCCTAACTTACTTGGTCCCTCAGTAAATGTTATCTTTGAGCAGTTTACTGATGCCTGGAAGGAGTTTATTTAATTATGAGCATAGAGAGACTTTGTGCAATTTACAGGTCATTGTAAAAAAGTGAAATAAGATTTTTTTAACTCCACAATCATTCTGATTTTCTTCTACTGGTGGGAGAGTGTTTATAGGAAAATGCTGGTCCAATGTGGTCAATGACATGCCAGTAGTGTTGGGCAAATCTGTTGTAAGGTGTTTGACAAGGAGAAACAAAACCATATTTCAAGTTCAGAGAATTTAGAACATTGATTGATATTGATGCAATTCCTTTTTCATTTTGTATATTATTTTTCACTGAATGCTTCCCATGGGCCTCAAATAACCAGAGGTTGGAATGAGAATGTTTCATCAATGCTGATTCAGATCTCACACTAACTCTGTTTTGACACTTGTCAACAAAAACAGTGCAATAAACAAGAATAAATGGAAAACCACCATGCTGAAGCCAGTCATTGAGCTTTTCCAGTCAGGTACCCAGCATACAGCACTTATGATAAGCACAATTCAATGACATGCCAGTATAACTACTGAGCCCGTACTAAGCTGTAATCAGACCTTCACTTTTTATAGTTTCCCAAACACCACCTCCAAAGTCTGATTGGTCTAGATACAATCCTAAATCTGATGGATCTTGGATTCCAGACCAATCAGATTTTGGGGTGGGTTTAATAGGCACTACAAATAGTGAATGTTCAGTAAGGGGTCCTATTTTCAGTTTAGCATTTCATCTGATATGTTAGTCTTTGTACTAGGCATGTACTGGGATATAAGCTTATTGAGTGATTCTGGCTGGGTAGCTTGAATGGGCACCCTTAGTTCAAATTGCTCTCAGTTTAGTTCTGTATTTGGTTGCTGTATCTAAGTATAAATTCCAGGAAAAAAAAATCTGATTTCCCCTTACCAAGTACTGACAGCAATATGTAGTAACAGAGCTATTGATGTATTGGAATATCTAAATAGTGTGTTCACCAGAAATAATCTCCATTGATAGAACAGAGGGATTTGGATTTCAAACCAGTCCAGAGAGCAACATGGTAATGAAAGGGATATCAGAAACACACGCAGCAAAGCTGAGTCTGAATAATTGCAGTGTAAAAGCAACCAGTCTGTAATAAATGCAGCTCTGCTTGTAACAATTGTGTCTTCATTCACTGGATATCTGGTATCTCCTGTCTCTCCCTTTCTTGTATAAAATATATAACTTAACTACAATAAAGCAGATCTTACAAATATAACCTGATATATAAAATGAGAAGGGTCTGAAATATTTACTAAAATCTGTATGTGTAGTTACACAAAAAACTGATTCAATCTGACACCAACATGCTACTTGCACACAACAATATCAGATCATAGTTCTGATGACTATAGAAGAAGGGAAGGGTAATGTAAAATCCCAGAATCCCAGGTATACTTGCAAATCAGTTGTTTTGCATGTTTAACTGATTCTGCATGTTTAATAAATAAATAGAGCAGTGCTATTTTAACATTATGCAAACCCCTTCTGATTGGTGGACATATCTCCATAGACTACAAGAACACTGCCCACTATAGGAGGAGAGGAATCATGGTGCCCCCATAAGAAACACAAAAATGAAAATATCCAGATAACTGCTCCAAAAAAATAATGAAAGTATATGGCAAAAATACACAGGATAGCGCTCTCTGCAAATATACTTTAGGTCATTTTTGCAGTGTAGATGCCCTTTAAGCTCTTTCAACTGTGAGTTTAAACCATTAAAATTCCGTTTTCAACTGTTCCAGATATAAAAAAAATTCCTAAAAATTTGGAGGTAGTTTTGACCCAAAACCAAGTTTTGTGGTGAAACTCCAACTCATCCTTACTGATTATGACTGATGACATAGCTAAGCACTGATTATAACTGATGACATAGCTAAGCACTGATTATGACTGATGACATACCTAAGCACTGATTATAACTGATGACATTGCTAAGCACTATTATAACTGATGACATAGATAAGCACTGATTATAACTGATGACCTGGCTAAGCACTGGATGTAACTGATGACATAGCTAAGCACTGGTTATAACTTATGACATAGTTAAACACTGGTAATAACTGATGACACAGCTAAGCACTCATTATAACTGATGGCATAGCTAAGCATAGATTATAATTGATGACATAGCTAAGCACTGATTATAACTGATCACATAGCTAAACACTGATAATAACTGATGACAAAGCTAAACACTGATTATAACTGATGACATAACTAAACACTGATTATAACTGATGACATAGCTAAGCACTGATTATAACTGATGACATAGCTAAATACTGATTATAACTGATGACATAGCACAGCACTGATTATAACTGATGACATAGCTAAGCGCTGATTATAACTGATGACCTAGCTAAGCATGGCTTATAATTAATGACATAGCTAAGCACTGATTATAACTGATGACATAGCTAAGCATGGATTATAATTGATGACATAGCTAAGCACTGATTATAACTGATAACATGGCTTAGCACTGATTATAACTGATCACTGATTATAACTGATGACTTAGCTACACCTCATTTGTAAGGATATACTTTGTATGGCTCTTGTGAATTTTTAGAATTTCCAAACAATCCTTAGGTAACCAGTCAGGCTTAGTTATGCAATCCAGGTTTTTATAGGCAGTTTAATCAGTGGCACCTACTCTCACGTAGAATGATCAAGCAATGTTAGGGCTAAAGACTAACAGGCTTATTAATTAAGAGGTGCAAACCTTTCCCATGTCACTGCCTGAAGGTCTGACCCAGGGAAGTACATTGCTGGCAGTTACATCAGAAAGACTGTAGATAGGCAGATCAAACTGCTAATTATCCTGGCTACAGATTTAGAGATAATCACATACAGTAAAGAACTGACACAGGGTAAACCTTATGTCTATTATCTCACATTCACAAAAAACCCTGTAATTTAGTGTTTCTGCGTTAATACATGTCAAGAGAACCACTGGGTTTATTTGTTTTTATTCAATTAACACATAAAAACTGAGGGAAAATGAGAATAAGAAAATTGTGTAGGTGCAGTCGCCTCTGAATTAAAGGGAAACTGATCTCCAAACAAGTTAGGGTAGCGTATGAGGAGTTTTATTGCTGGAAAAGTTTAGCAATGTAACTTACTGAACACGTCCTGTTTTCACCAGCATGTAGCCATGTGACCAGTCTCTGCCTGCATTAAAGGACAACTACACTCGCCTCCACCTTGTCCCACTGTAGTCAGTAATACCCTGAATGAGGACCTAAACCGCCAGACCCCCCAATGGTTTCACATTCTATCTTCTGCAATACTTAAAGTTTGCTTTGTGGCTCCGACTTCACTTCCGCCTTCACGAACCCGGCCAATTAGAAGACACGCTTACTTAATATTTTAAGTAAGTATTGCAGAAGAGGGAAGGCAAACCCAGCGGGGAAGACCTGGCAGTTTAGGTCCTAACCCCGGGTACTAACCATCATTGGAGAGTGGGTAAGGTGAGTATAGTTGTCCTTTAATAGGCCCCCCTCTAAGTCTGTGCAGTTACTTTGTTTCTATCCCAGCATGAAGTCTTAATTGAGCAACCCACGGCAGCCAATCAGCATTTTATTTAGACCAGCCAAGTCTACTAATGGAAGCAATATTCTGATTGCCGTGGGTAGAGATGGACAAAACTGTCTGGGAAATGGCATAGCCTGTACCAATCATTTTGTAGGGAACAAAACCAAAATGGAAAGATAGAAGATATAGATTTGGAAAGTTGATTATAACAATATATCCTACTGTACATATGGGTAAGTTAAAAGGGTGTAACTGGATGGGCATTTCTCTATTCAACCCTGACAACTATATATGAAGGGCAGGGCTGGTTTTTATTATGGTATTTAGTATAGCAAGTGATTAAAACCTAAAGGGAGTTTCCCGTAAAGAACCAAAGATGATAAGTTTTTTGGGCGGGTCCGAATATAAACCCTAATTCTAGTGACGAACTGACAAATGACAAATTCTCTTGGGAATCTGAAGAAGAAGCATCACCGAAGATGAAAGGGATCACTGGATGGAGAACCAGGGGCTCTGTCATCTCCATTATAATGATATTAACGCTGCTCGTACAAGGTAGGGCATGATGGGTCATGATCCTGGGAGGCTCAGTTAAGGTTGAAAATACTTTTTTTTTACAGAAACGGTGTAGACAGGATTATTGTTCACCTGATTTACATTATTCTAGCATGTTATTATTATTATTATTGTTGTGGATTTATATAGCCCTGCCCCGAAGAGCTTACAATCTAAGCACATTTGACACATACAACCTATCAGTATGTGTCCAAGGTTGGAATCAAACTCAGCACTGCAAGGCATCATTGCTAACCACTTAGCCACTGTGCTGCCCGTATGTTATCTGTGTAATTTGACCCATTGGTGGCCCTGGTGGGACTGTGTCTTCAGGGGCCCTTAGCCAAGAGGTGATCAGGCAGGTTGGTAAATGTTTGGTAGTCGGGGAGCCTGGGGTACACGTAGGTATACGTAGGTTGTGAATGGATCAGTTTCCAAATGGGGAGTAAGTAAAGGATGGTTCCACTGGCAACTAAATGGAAAGAATCACTTGGGCTGATGTTTTCCAAATTTGACCAATTAGGCTGAGGCCACACTACAACGCACCAAAGCGCGCAAGCTTTCACACATTATCACAGGCGATTTCTGTGCATTCGCGCGCATTGCTTTGAGTTTGCGCTTTCATTATTTTCAAAGAGAAAACGTATGCGATTGCGTGAAAAAATGCTTGAACGCAAAACGGCCACGCAACCGCATGTGCATCGGAAATTTTCGCATTCCTGCGATTTCCATACTAGCAAAAAACTTGGGTGCAATCGCCAGCGGAAATGCGTGAAAACACGCCAGTGTGGCCTAGCCCTTGGACATTGGTATTCCCTGCTGGTAGCTCCCTTTTTATTTTGTGCCTCCTTCCCTCTCTCTTTTTTTTTTTTGGAACTCTTGTGGACTACAGTTCCCACCATCCTCCACAGTCCACTGTAACATGCAGACAGGCTTAAATTGTAAAACATACACATTCTTTTAGAACATTAAGACTGTCCCACGAATACCCCACATACATGTGTACCGGGGTTTTTTACCCCGACTGATTATTAACTATTGGGAATGCACATTTTATACTGGATTTAACCCCATGATTAAGGACACTAATACACAGGCTTGCATGACACATAGGAAAATGAACCGGTACAAAACAATACAGGTCACTCCCTCCCCATAACAAGTGAACACCTGTACTGATAATTAGACATCCTCTGATGAGTTCCTGAGTAGCTGTCAGACTATTATGTAGACATGGGCAATGATTTCCTGGCATTTGTCAGGGTTTATTACATGATCCTCGCTGTGCCAGGCTTTACACAAATGAATTAATAGTCTCTAAGATGGAAGCCCAAATGGCTATTCATGTGCTGTGACTAAAGGTCCGTAACACGGTAAAAGTTCCCATATATTATATGTTACCTTCCGATCTTAATGTGATGTTCAGGACAACCACCTAGCCCAATTATTTTATGACTGGACCTTTAAAGCCTTAGGCTGGGTACACACCAGCAGATATTTTTGGGCGACCGACTGATCCGCGGCTCTTTTGGTCGGTCGGACGGAAATATAGATCGGCCATTCGTCCGACGGACATTTCAAATAGTCCGTTCGTGTGTATCCAGCCTAAACAGCCAATTTCATGTTTGCCAGATGGAACGTTGAAATCAGCTGTAATGTCTAACTAATGAATGGCCAATATAAAGTGCTATAGATTCCTTTTATTTACCATTCTGGTGACAATTACTTGGCTCTTTGTTTGAAGCCGCACAATACCAGAGTGACACCGCGCAAAGCCTAATCTCTTTATACGTTACACCCCCTTGTTTATTGGTTAAAGGATTTGTGCTGTTAGTAGGGAAGACCAACAGTTTTGTTGTCCAACCTGATGTGAGACACTACTGGCTGCAAATTTCCACTAAACATGGCAACAGACATTGAATCCCATCTGGATTTTAATAACCCTATATCAGCTTCCTTGTTCCTTTAAAGGAGAATTATATTGCGTATAAAGGTTTTTCTAAAACATTTAAATTGAAAAGTACCTGCTGCAGGGAGTTAGAATTGGTATGAAGATAACCGCTTCCGCCAGGCTTCCTGAGTGCTTCACAGCACTATTTTTCATACAGGAAGGCCCAGGGCCATAACCTGGCAGAGGAAAAATGTACGTGCTGTAGCTCCTCAATGAAAAAATATTGGGAGGTAGGAATTATCAATCCTACCTCCCTGTCTCAGGTAATTTTTATTTTTAAAAAGTACATTTTGACAGTATAGTTGTCCTTTAGCAGTTTGTAATTTAAACATAGTTTATGTATTTAATTCCATATTGAGTTTGAACTTTTGTTTGATTTTTATTATTATTTTAACTGTCTGATGTCCTAGGAGCAGAGACAGGGAATGTGCAGTGTTTCTCTTGTATTGATCGCAATGATGGAGGCTGCTTGAAGAACAGAGTCGGGACGGTTACTTGTAACCCAGATGAGAAGTGTGCTGAGACAATAACAACCATAGAGACAAGTATGTGCATTGTGTTTGCAGAATTCCTCTCTCCCTCGAAGCCATGGAGGGTCTCGATATTATACTGTATACAATATTAAATAATAGTGAAATATTATTCACTATACTCACTGAAACAACTTTACATTTTCTGAAACTACAATTTGAGTGAAGTAAAGTGGTACTCACATAATTATCTGTGCTCGCTTTGTCATTAAATTATTAATGTTTAGTAAGTGCTCCTAATTGCCCCCACCCTCCCTTACAAGTTACTCACTGCCTTCTTGTAGTGTCTGCAACACTTATATAAGTTCTGCTCATCCTGACCATGGACACTGCTCTGCTTGCACATATCCCCCTCCCCCTTTTTTCTTTTCTCTGCTTATTCTCTTAAACGTTGCAGAAAGGGGGCTGGCAGGCAGGCAGGCAAAGAAGTCAGGGATGTGTCACATATCATAATTTCTGCTGGAGTGACAGGTCTTTCCCTGTAAATTCTATGATTTCAAATGATGATTTCTCAGAATCTACAGCTCTGATTTGAAAATTTGATTTTTAGAGTAAAGATACTCCTTAACACATGTAGATCTGTGCAAAAATAACTCCACAGCCAATACACTTTTGAGGGAAACTCCAACCTAATACACAGTTCCCTGACTTGTAGCCCAATAACAACAGATCTAACTTTATATCTAACATCAATATACACAGTAAAATCAGAACAATGTCTGCAATTACTGCCCCTTCCCTAACTCAGTGAGCTCAGACACAAGCAGTGTAATTTACCTAGAAACTTCTTTGGGCCTGCCATGTCTATAAAGAGCACACTACAGTCCAAAGATGGTTACATACCACCCACGGTTGTCTAAAAGTAGCCGTATACCGGTATATGAAAAAAATTCCATTGGACATTACCTGTGCCCAATCAAAATATAAGGAATTGATAATGATTGTGCCATGTGGCAAAATGAACAAATGTTCTCTATACAAAGGAAATGTATTTACAAACCATGTGTGGACACTGTAGTCCCTAATCCCTAATGCTTGTCTATAGCAGCAATTATACCACTACAATTGTACAAGTCCTTCCTATGTAACAATTAACAACCCCCCCTCCCCCTCTATTTTCCTCTTTCATATTGTCCTATAAAAGGAAACAGAATAAGATATTTTTCTCAAATGTATAACAAGGCGAACTAGTGGGGCCCACTATGCACTATAATCAATTTTAAAGGCAAATTTATCATTTCAATCCTATTGTTCTTCAGGTCATAATCAGACAAACATCCTAACGAAAGGCTGTGGAGACGGTAGGTTAGAAAATACGCTGGAAGACTTCACTTTCCATGGGATCAACGCCTACATCCGCAGTTCACAGTGCAATGGAAGCTTTTGTAATACCAACCTGAAAACTGACCAGAACGAGTCCTCAGGTAGACATTGTACAACACAATGAATGGAATCGATCAGAATTGATATCAATGGGCAGGTGGAAAAGGAAGTTATAAATATAACATGAATGAATTATTCCAGTATCCAGTGAAATAATGGCTTCCTAATGTGTCAGTACAACAAATCACTGCCCATAATTCAATGCTGAACTCATCTTACCAGTTTTGAACCACACTGCCAGAAAATACTCTACTTTAAGAATACGTCCACCCCTTAAATTAATTGTAAGCCCCAGGTTTACCTGAAACATTGTGTCGCTTTGAAACAACGGATCATTAAACAGTAGCGTAACTCTCTAAAAAGCCTCTGCTGGGCCAACAAAACACCCCTCCCCCTGCTGGGCCACCAAAACACCCCTCCCCCTGCTGGGCCACCAAAACACAACCCCCCCCCAACATGGTCAATGAATTGGTGAACCCAGCTGCTTGGTATAATGTATTTCAAACAGCTGTCCGACTTTGCTCTAATGCCCCCCTTGTAATGGTTACAACTGTATATGCATATCAGGTTAGTCTTACATCTCTCAGATGTGTAAGTATGTTTTTGGTTTTAGGGGGGTTATTTTACCTACGTATTAACAAATTTTCATTTGTGGGTTTGACTTAAATACATTTTTAGCATGTTATGTTTCCAAAAGTGCCGATAAACAGCCCAGTTTTATAACTGAAAAATAATCCCGTCTAAATCCTGACGTGTGTTAACTGTACAGATGTCATTGTATGTTCCAGACACGGAATATTCTAACCCCAATGGTGTCCAGTGCTATAGCTGTATTGGAAACAGAGGTGGGGAATGTTCGACATTGAAAGCTTCCGTTGTGAATTGTTACAGCAAATACCGCTTCTGCTTTGATGGAAACGTCACATTGACCATTGGCAAGTATTGAATGGCAGAACATTTATAAACATACACTATACTTGTTGTGTAGTAAAGAGAGAGGTAGGTCTGTGATTTGGGGCCCAACTATGCTGTGTATTTTATGGGCTAAGGAATGGCACATGTGAGGAGGGGAGCTCACTATCCCAGGGTCACTGGTGTGACTTTGAAAATCCAAATGCTGCCCCCCCTCCCTGCCGCAAAGGGGTGTGGGTTTCTAATTGAAAATGTGTGGTGCTTTATCCAGAAGTGGGTGTGGCTTGTCCAGAAGTGGGAGGGGCTTTACACACATGATAAGAAAATAATGCCCACAATGACTGGTAAATGATGCCCACAGTGACTGGTATTAGATGCCCACAGTGACTGGTAAATGATGCCCAACATTGATTTTTGATCTGCAGGGCTGAAAAACATTGATTTTGATCAAATGAATTGCCAGTCAGAAGGGAGGGGTGCTGCTTTGTAATGCTTCACCCTGCCTCATTAGAGAGGCGACCCTGCATAAAATATGAGTAATTACAACTTAACGTCCAACATTAAGAACACAGGTGTACCTTGAAAAAAACATTCAATTGCCACAGTCTGAAAAAGTTTGAGAACCACTGCCCTATCCTACTTGATTGTAATACTGTCAGTTGCCTCCCTGACATTTCCTGGGCCCTAGGCAAAAGAATAGGTTTCCTTTTGGATAATCCTGTTCTGGCATCTTCTTAATTTTCCTATGGCAGATATAGCCTCCTCCCAGAAAACCACTGTAGATGAGGCAGGAAGAGGGGCCCCATCAAAGTTTTTGCTGGGGGGCCCCAGTGATTGCTAGTTACAATACACCACTGTGCCCTGCCCTTCAATAACATATTCTCAGAGGGTAGGAGTGTCATGGATACTGATTGTGGGAGATCAGCCAATTACTGCATGACTATGGGATACCTTTAATTCTGATATCTTGTTTAACATCAGATGGGTTTATTTTATTCTAAGGTATTTATTGTAGTCGGTCATTAAAAAACCTAAAATCATCCAGGCTAGACTGACTTCAGGTGCTTTTGTTCAAATGTATCAACACAAAACCAGATTTTGCGATATAATTATATTTATATACTACTTAAAGGGTATGTCCACCCCTTAGAAAATAATTTAATATGTTAGGCAGAACCTCCTAAAACCTAGGTTTCGTTTTGGTAAAAGTTAATAAATCTGCTCCCAGCAAGAGATAATCTGCTTACGAGCTCCTCGATCCCTGCCTCGGCTCTCCGGCTCTTCTAGTTAAAGCAGTCAATCTCGGCCGTGACAGTGACGTCTCAGCCAATGGCTTACTGCCATTCCCAGACAAGCCTCCACTGCTGCTGCTCAGGAATGGAAAAAAAACTGAGCAGCAGCAGAGGAGAAGGAGGAAGTGGAGAGGAAGCGGCGGGGGATTGTGTAAGTATGATTTCTCTTGATGGGGGCATATTTAACAACTTTTAATAAAACGGACTTTAGGTTTTGGGGGTCCTGCATAACGTATTACATTCCCTTTAAGTGCTCCCCATTAGAATGGGAACTGCAGTGGAATATTTCCTTATAAAAATCATGTAGCTGAGTGATCTTATAAAATATTCCACTCCACTGCTCCCATTGCCATCTGATGTCCCCACGCTGCCTTCACAACCTGAAAAACAGCTTTACTACTGTAAATGTGACCTTACCTTATGGATCTCTCTCCTTCTATCTCCCCAGGAAATTTCTCAGCCGTGATACCCTTAAAGAGCTGCTCACGGACATCTCGCTGCCCTGTCCAAATGTTCTCCTCCAATGAGGTCACCCTTAAGATTAAAGGTGCTTGCTGCGAAGGGAATCTGTGCAACCAAGACCTTTCTAACAAAACCCAGTACACAGACTTGTCACCCCTCGTTCCTCTTGATGAATTAGTCACCAAAAATACATCCATATCGTCAACATCTGTGCCGGAAATGTCGGGTGCCACCACTTGGGCGACCACACATAATGAAATGTCTATTGTAGCCAACACTACAACTTCTTCCAGTCTAAGTACCGAGATCATTAAGGAAAACTTGGGTAACAAGGGAAATGTCTTGGCTGTTCAGCTTTGGATCATCTTCCTGTCTATTCTGTCTACATGTTAAGTGTTTACTCCCCCATGGCGAATATCTATTTATCTTTTGGTGTCATTTTTATATATTATAATATACACACAGTGGTATTTATTCTGTAACTTGTGTCCTTTTTGTATATTAATGGAGCCTTTCAGGAACCCAAACATGGGGGGGGGTTGGTCAGTAAATCTCTCCAAATTAAAATAAACATGACTTACCTTAGTTGAGTTTGATGTAAGAATGGGAGGTAAAGGAGTTGTGTCTCACCTCTCCCTTTGCTGTGGCTGCTGGGTGATTTATGAAATTATAGAACATCAAAAACGAAAAAAGAATCTGCCCATGGCACTCTTATACAAGCAATATTTAGCCCCAGAACATGGTGGAACATTCCACCCATAACACCAATCAATGAGTCCAGCACTCAACAGATGCAATAAAACACAACAATCTTTATTAACATTACAGTTGCCGAATAAACTCACCCCCTTTTTAAAATACACCTTATGAATAGGTAAAACGCACTGTGTGACCGGGAGGATATAATAATGAATGGACTAAAGCTGGGTACACGCAGTAACAATAAAGCCCCGATATCCTTGGATCCGACGGTATTGGGGCTTTATTGGTACTGTGTGTACCTACTGTGCGGCCGAACTTCGTTTTACGAACAAGCGTGCAGCCGCCGAATGATCTGGTCGGGCGAATGCTCGTTCGGGAAAGACTGAAAATTTGCATCGGTCTTCCATCCCTGTAGAGGAGTCTGCCACGGCCAAGGGAAACACACAGTCCCAAGCGTTCTCCCTATGATGTTCATAGGGAGAATGCTCAGGAATGTGTCTATGCAGATCTCTGAAAGATGGCAGACAGGATCTTGCAGATACTGTCTGTAATCTTTCAATGATCTGTAGTGTGTGTAGCCAGCTTAATACAATCTTGATGGTGAACTAATCACTCCAGGAGATGTATATCCTTTTCCCCTCAGATATAAACATTATAGATATAGTTCAAAGTGTAAAGTCTATCCAACTATCCCAGGCCCTGTAGCTAATATCCTTAGCGTGTCAATGTACACAATAAAAGTCCAACATGGTACTTAGCAGAGCACCAGATCTGGAAAAGAGGATGTATCCTAATTACCGAGCTAGGACACAAACACGCTTGGCACAAAACCTTATAGCAGGCAATGGACAGCCGCGGCATTCAGCAGATCAGGTTGATCAAATTAGGCGTTCTGCTATCATTCCGCCCATCCAACAGTCACACACAACGGTATATACGGGACTTAAACACTTTATACCCGTCTGTCGGTAACTGGCGTTAGCACTCGCCAGTCACTGTTGTGTGTCACTGTTCCCGCTGAGTGTCCATACAGTTACACCATGTCCTCCCTCCCTACCTGTGAAGTATAAAGTGTTAAAGTCCCGTATATACCGTTGTGTGGTACGACTGTTGCTTCCCCTAGGATGGATTTTGGATGGGCGGAATGATGATAGAACGCCTAGTTGGATCGAAAAAGTTTCTGCAGCTTAAAGATGAAATTTGCAACAACAAATATCTGGTTGACAGAACCCATTGTTCCGCCCCAAAACCAGATTCAGGCAAATTTACGTTTTATCCCTAATCTTTAGAGACGGTTAATAAACTATTCATGATACCTGCTTCACCAAGGATCCCCTGGGCCTACTTAACCAACCACTCTTGGGGCCTGCTCTGCCACAAACCTTCAGGTATGTTTCATTAAGGATCCTTAGGGCCTGAGTTAATCTTTAGGGCCTGCAATGCAATTATTCCCCAGGGCGCCTTCTTTACCATGGATCTCCTGGGCCTTCTTTACCAAGGCTGGCTATGTGAATTTATCAAGGTTTTCCCTGCATCCAGGCCCACGTTTACCACGTTTACCTAGGGGCGCCTGTGGTTGAAGGGGCGTTCGTCAATCTCCCCCTACCCCTCCATCCCCTTTATAGTCTATTTTCTTCCCACAACATAGAAAATGGGTGTGGTCTGTGTTTAGGGGTGAGGCCAAGGCAGGGATGACAGATTTTTTTCCTCTCCAAGCAGGAGGGGGAGAGGCTGTGACACCAGGGGGCGGAGTTGTGATGTCATGATGGGTTGAGGCGGAGTTAGAGGTATGGTCACAGCTGGGGATGGGTTAGGGGCATAACTGGGCAGGGAGTGGGTGTTCTGGGGGTTTGGGTGTCAGGGATTGGGATTTGGGCACTGAGTTAAACGAGCAGCCCTGTGTAATTCCTGATTAATCAACCCTCTAGGGTACCCCCTATCATGAAACCTCTGGGTTAATTCCTTGGATGCAGTTTTGAAGTCAATTCCTGCGCACTCTAAGAAACTGCCCTCTGGGAATAGAGCTTCTTAGTGGTAAGGGATGGGCACTGGTGTAATGAAGGAGTGTAACAAGTTTGTCGTTATGTATAGTAATGCATACATCCAAGAACTCAACACTAACAGTGGAGATGTTATGTGTGAGAAAAATGTTTGTGGTGCTGTTATTAAAGAAACACTAAACCCCAAAAAAGAACTATGTGCCATTCGTTTCTATTATTCACAGGGAGGTGAGAACGCTTATTCTCACCTCCCTGTGAATAATATTACGCTCAGGAGACCTGGAACTTACCTTACCGCCGCTCCACTCGCAGCCGCTCCTTTACTGACAGCCGCTCTGTCCCAACCACGCGCCCTATCTTAGGCGCATGCGCGCCAATACAAAAGATAGGGCGCGCGATCGGGAGAGAATAATAGTACCACAGTAAAATCACTTATCTCCATAAAATAACTTCTCATAGAATTAAGCTCAGACCAATTACGTTATACCTCCCAGCGCTTGTTTCTAATTATCCTCTGTTTAGTAGCGAGTTAATCTGTAATCATCTTGCAGTTTCCTACATCAATTAACCAATCCAGTACAGGTGAAGCTTTTATCTATTTTCTCACATTCACAAAAACCCAACTGGAATTTTCTGTTTCTGCCTTAATGTCAAGGGGAACTTATGGGATTTAAAAAAAAAATGTATTAAATATACATAAAAACTAATGGGAACAAGGTCATCTTGTTAGCAGGTACTGTATCCTCTGAGTTTATTAACATTTTATTGTACTTGGTGAGCTACAGGTAGCTCAGACATGATGGTTTAAGGTGGACTTTTCAGAAAAACATTCTAAAGGCCAAACTTGAAAAATACAGGGTTCTGATTGGGAATAACGATCGGACAACGGTCACAGGCAGATCAAACCCATGCAATTATTTCGGCCCAATCGACCAATACACTGAACTTAGCTATCAGTCGATCTGGCTGAAAAATTGCTTGGTGTGTCACAGCCTAAAAATGGTAATGCCAACAGGAAATGAAACAGGATGTGTTTATTTGTATATTATATTACAATATACACTTCATCAGTATTAACATGAACATGGAGGACAACATGGCGTAGCGTGAATGTCTCAATATTGTGCTGGCGCTGTGACACGTGATATCTATTCGGATGGTTTTACTGTTTGCTGATAAGTGCTTCACCGTGGATCCAGCTTTACAGATACTATCAGAGGAACAACCATACAATGTTTCCATTTTAACTTGGTTGTCTGGAAAAACAAGTAGGCGAGTCAAAGAAATTCAATATGGCTGAAATTAATCATACAGGCAACTATAATGTAAAATTTTGCTTTTTGGTAATGAAAAGTACTTGGGGGCAGGGAGGTAGGATTAATTATTCCTACCTCCCAATATTGCTTTGTTGAGGAGCTACAGCAGATACAGTTTTCATCTGCCAGGTTATGGCTCTGGGTCTTTCTGTATTAAAAATAGAGCTGAAGACTGGCAGAAGTGGTTTTCTTCATGCTTCCGCTCCTCATAGAAATGATATCAGGAGGTAGACAAGTACCATTCCTACCTCCCTGCCCCAGGGACTTTTTAACTGTTTTAGAAAAAACTTTACGCAACATTATATCTTACATTAGGAAAGCAAAGGACAGGGGTAAAACACAACAAAAGGCTGGGAGAAAGGTAAATGTGGGTGAACCCAAGACAATGGGAAAGGTGGTGGTAATTCCAGAAAGAACAGATACAAAGACGGGGAGATAAAGGAAAAGACATTCAAGGGTTGGATTATAAAAATGGGGTTCCCAGTATTGGAAAACTTCATTGTCCCCATCTAAAACAAGCCAAACATTAAAAGGATCCAATATACAGTACGTCTATCTATATCTTATCTATATAGACATTTAGAATATCAATAGTACATACCAAACGTTTCTCTATAGGAGTGGTGAATACATTGATTCTCGTTTCCAATACACTTTAGGGCCTTTCTACCATTACATCTATCAGAGTTTGGGACGTAGCATGACGGACAGATCAGCCCATTGGTATCTGCATCTAATGACTGTACTATAAAATATAGATATGTATTCAATGAAAATAGTCATCAGTTGGCTTCTTAATTACAAACATTTTCTTTGTTTGCTATCTGAGCTCATACACATGAATGTTAGTGTACACATAGATCACAGGACAAAATACAACATAAATGGGGCCACATAAAGTAGATGACAAATAGGCTGTCAGCATTTGGCCACGGAAATTACCAGGTCCTCGCTCCTGCTGTGTCTCCCTTACAGTGCCTGCTCCACATCGACATCCCGTGCCCGCGAATGTCCGGTCATGCGCGAACTCATGAGCGTGCCTGGCTGTCTACTGCTATTGGCTCCCACTGTTTGGCGGGTGATTTAAACATATTCTGGCTGCCAATCTCATTCCTGCCTTTCTCCACTGCTCGTCTGATTGGTCCTTGTTCCCTTTATTACTATCTGTTCAGCTGTAACTCATTGCCAATTATAGTTACTGGTTAGCCCTGACTTGTGGTGTGATCTTTGTGTAGTATTATTCCGTAAACAGTTTCCTGCTCCACCCCTCCCAATGAAAGTACCCAGAGAGATACCAAACAGGATATACATTTCCAATAACAGTCCTGGTTAGCACCACCTCCTGCTTGTGTCTTGAGCTTGGCCAATCAGAAGACATGCTCAAGAAGTGTTTAACTCTATTGGCCAGGATTTGAGTTAGACCAGAACTGTAATCAGTAATTTCAGTGACAGATTGCAGCAGTTCTAAAGTAAGTCAGGGGTAGAGAAAGTATATTTTAGGTTCTCACTCTATGCACTTTTATTGGGTTTATTGGGAGGGGTGGTAGGGAAGGGTATAACCTGACCTTTTATGGCTTGGGCAGACCTTGGCTATTGAGGAAGTCTAGTAGGGTGGACCAGACCACTAACAGAAGGGATATCTAGTAGACTTTCCAAATGATTGTGTTCTTTATCCCCTTTTTAAACACTATCAGGGTTATTCAATAAAAGTTCTTATCATTAAAAATGGTGCTAATTTTGCCCCAACCAATCAGATGTTAGCTTTCAAATGTTAAATAATACCTGATTGGTTGGGGCAAAATTAGCACCATTTTTAATGATAAGAACTTTTTTTACATCTCCCTGTATGAATAAAAAATATTGTAAATCAAACAAACCTGATATGTGACAGTCTAATAATTATGATATAAATAGGGTAAGAGCCAGTGTTACTTACAGGTGGGGGTAGGAGGAATACAATTGTTTGTATTGCAGCAGGTCGTATTTATAGAAACTCTCTTTGAGGAACTGCGCATAGTACCAGCCCGATCACACTCTGTCGCTTTACCGCATCTTCTTACAACATCAGAGCTGTCTTGTTCAGCTGAAAAAACAAACTCACTTCTAAACCAATCAGAATAATGTTAAAGGGGAACTAATGGTTAATTTTGAGGAAGAAGCATTTAAAAGTACTCAACTTCTTAATGCCCCTCTCTGTAGCCTACTCTTCTTGGAATCCTCCTGTGAAGCTCTTTCTGATCTCGCCTTCTGGCCTTTCAAGGGACTGTAGAATGTTCCAAGAATATTCCAAGATGACAAGAGTCTACAGGGAGAGGGACACCAGGAAGGTGAGTACATGTATAGAAAAGGCTTTTTGACACCCATTGCTTTCTATGAAAACACTATTCAAAGCAAATACCCCATTTGCAGGTAAGATAAGACAGTGTCAAAAGCTGAATGTGTCGGGAAGAGAGTGGGTTTCACCAATCCCCAAAAACTTGGACTTTGCGGATTTCTGACTTTTCCGGGTTTTTTCTGAACCGCAAAACTATTTTCAAAAATTTTACTTGTGAATGAAGTTTCTGGTACTGGACATTCAGGGTTAAAAGGGTTACTTTTATTGAATAACACTGAAGAACTTTTATTGAATCTCCCTGAATGTTTCTGAAGATTTTGGGCATTGATACGTGTTCCCCAGACCATTACCCAGGTCCCTGAGACATTTCCAGTAAGTTACCATTACTATTTATAGCTTGATTTTTTTTAACTTCCATTGACTTCAATGGGTCCGCTTGCAGATTCCTGAACTTTCGGATTTGTTTAAAAAATCTTCAAATCTGCAAGCGGAACGGGTTTCTGTATAGTGAAAGATTCAGCCAATCAACACTGTACTAGAATATTAATATATTCCAGCACTGTTATTAAAGGGCAAGTCCACCCTCAAAACAAAAATTGGTTTTATTATCCAGAACCCCCCGCCCAAAACTGGTATACTCACCTTTTCTTCCAATACTCCTAAGGATACTTACAAAGCCTTTACCTGGTAACAAGCAGGAGACAATGCTTCAGTAGCGGGTACCTTCCATTGGCTGATGGCTGCTACCCGGATGCAGCAGTTAAAAGGAGAAAAGAAATAGTGAATAGAACGAAACAAAGGTTGGGCGGGTCCTGGTTATTATTATCATTTGTTAATTTGATGGTGGAGTTACCCTTTAATTAGAATTAAAATTCTAAACTGTCTTCAAATATTGGTTCCTAATGATCTAATTGTCCTATGTGCCGTGTGCCACATACCATACGCTGTCCTTATTCTTTCTGTCAGGCAAACGTCTTCCTCGGGCGAACACAGCGATGGGGCACTGCTACACGTGTCCGTGTTATATCCCTGGCAAACTTGGCACCACAAGAATTTACCTAAAATACAAGGATTAGAAGTAAAATAACATTAGATCTTTCCAACATGATGTTATAATGAACATTTAAAGATAATCACCATATAACACTTCCCCCTGGCTTATAGCTTAGAAACTGATGGTCAGCATTACTCCAGGTGAGTCACCCTCAGAATGTAACGTCAGGCAGGTGTATGGCCAGCATTACTCCAGGTGAGTCACCCTCAGCTAGAGTATAATGGATGTAACGTCAGGCAGGTGTATGGTCAGCATTACTCCAGGTAAGTCACCCTCAGGTAGAGTATAATGGATGTAACGTCAGGCAGGTGTATTGTCAGCATTACTCCAGGTGGCACCTACTCACCCTCAGGTAATGTATAATGGATATTATGTCAGGCAGGTGTATGGTCAGAATTACTCCAGGTGGCACCTACTCACCCTCAGGTAGAGTATAATGGATATTATGTCAGGCAGGTGTATGGTCAGCATTACTCCAGGCCACACCTACTCACACTCAGGTAATTTATAATGGATATTATGTCAGGCAGGTGTATGGTCAGAATTACTCCAGGTGGCACCTACTCACCCTCAGGTAGAGTATAATGGATATTATGTCAGGCAGGTGTTATGGTCGCATACTCCAGGCCACACCTACTCACACTCAGGTAATGTATAATGGATATTATGTCAGGCAGGTGTATGGGCAGCATTACTCCAGGCCACACCTACTCACACTCAGGTAATGTATAATGGATATTATGTCAGGCAGGTGTGTGGTCAGCATTACTCCAGGTAGGTCACCCTCAGGTAGAGTATAATGGATGTAACGTCAGGCAGGTGTATTGTCAGCATTACTCCAGGTGGCACCTACTCACCCTCAGGTAGAGTATAATGGATATTATGTCAGGCAGGTGTATGGTCAGAATTACTCCAGGTGGCACCTACTCACCCTCAGGTAGAGTATAATGGATATTATGTCAGGCAGGTGTATGGGCAGCATTACTCCAGGCCACACCTACTCACCCTCAGGTAATGTATAATGGATATTATGTCAGGCAGGTGTATGGTCAGCATTACTCCAGGTGGCACCTACTCACCCTCAGGTAATGTATAATGGATATTATGTCAGGCAGGTGTATGGGCAGCATTACTCCAGGCCACACCTACTCACCCTCAGGTAATGTATAATGGATATTATGTCAGGCAGGTGTATGGTCAGCATTACTCCAGGTGGCACCTACTCACCCTCAGGTAATGTATAATGGATATTATGTCAGGCAGGTGTGTGGTCAGAATTACTCCAGGCCGCACCTACTCACTCAGGTAATGTATAATGGATATTATGTCAGGCAGGTGTGTGGTCAGCATTACTCCAGGTGGCACTACTCACCCTCAGGTAATGT
Organism: Hymenochirus boettgeri; assembly: GCA_019447015.1. Lineage (NCBI taxonomy): Eukaryota > Metazoa > Chordata > Amphibia > Anura > Pipidae > Hymenochirus > Hymenochirus boettgeri. The sequence continues at coordinate 221,235,593 of CM033475.1, read as the reverse complement.
ATAATGGATATTATGTCGGCAGGTGTATGGTCAGAATACTCAGGTGCACCTACTCCACCCTCGGTTAAGGTATAATGGAATTATGTCAGGCGGTGTATGGTCAGAAGACTCCCAGTGGCACCTACCCACCCTCAGGTAATGTATAATGGATATTATGTCAGGCAGGTGTATGGTCAGAATTACTCCAGGTGGCACCTACTCACCCTCAGGTAATGTATAATGGATATTATGTCAGGCCGGTGGATGGTCAGAATTACTCCAGGTGGCACCTACTCACCCTCAGGTAGATTAATGGATATTATGTCAGGCAGGTGTATGGTCAGCATTACTCCAGGTGGCACCTACTCACCCTCAGGTAATGTATAATGGATATTATGTCAGGCCGGTGTATGGTCAGAATTACTCCAGGCCACACCTACTCACCCTCAGGTAATGTATAATGGATATTATGTCAGGCAGGTGTATGGTCAGCATTACTCCAGGGCCACCTACTCACCCTCAGTAAGTATAATGGATATTATGTCAGGCAGGTGTATGGTCAGCATTACTCCAGGCCACCTACTCACCCTCAGGTAATGTAAATGGATATTATGTCAGGCAGGTGTATGGTCAGAATTACTCCAGGCGCACCTACTCACCCTCAGGTAATGTATAATGGATATTATGTCAGGCAGGTGTATGGTCAGAATACTCCAGGCGCACCTACACCCTTCAGGTAATGTATAATGGATATTATGTCAGGCAGGTGTATGGTCAGCATTACTCCAGGGCACCTACTCACCCTCGGTAATGTATAATGGATATTATATGGCAGGTGTATGGTCAGCATTACTCCAGGCACACCTACTCACCTTCAGGTAATGTATAATGGTATTATGTCAGGCAGGTGTATGGTCAGACTTACTCCAGGCCACCTACTCACCCTCAGGTAATGTAAATGGATATTATGTCAGGCAGGTGTATGGTCAGCAATTACTCCAGGTGCCACCTACTCACCCTTAGGTAGTATAATGGATATATGTCAGGCAGGTGTATGGTCAGCATTACTCAGGTGGCACCTACTCCCTCAGGTAATGTATAATGGATATTATGTCAGGAGGTGTATGGTGAATTACTCCAGGGCACACCTACTCACCTTCAGGAATGTATAATGGATATTATGTAGGCAGGTGTATGGTCAGCATTACTCCAGGCCAACCTACTCACCCTCAGGTAGAGTATAATGGATATTATGTCAGGCAGGTGTATGGTCAGCATTACTCAGGTGGCACCTACTCACCCTTCAGGTAAGTATAATGGATATTATGTCAGGCAGGTGTATGGTCAGCATTACTCCAGTGGCACCTACTCACCCTCAGGTATGTATAAGGATATTATGTCAGGCAGGTGTATGGTCAGCATTACTCCAGGTGGCACCTACTCACCCTCAGGTAATGTATAATGGATCATTATGTCAGGCAGGTGTATGGTCAGCATTACTCCAGGTGGCACCTACTCACCCTCAGGTAATGTAAAATGGATATTATGTCAGGCAGGTGTATGGGCAGCATTACTCCAGGTCGCACCTACTCACCCTCAGGTAGAGTATAATGGATATTATGTCAGGCAGGTGTATGGTCAGCATTACTCCAGGCCACACCTACTCACCCTCAGGTAGAGTATAATGGATATTATGTCAGGCAGGTGTATGGTCAGCATTACTCCAGGCCACACCTACTCACCCTCAGGTAGAGTATAATGGATATTATGTCAGGCAGGTGTATGGTCAGAATTCCAGGCCGCACCTACTCACCCTCAGGTAGAGTATAATGGATATTAGTCAGGCAGGTGTATGGTCAGAATTACTCCAGGCCACACTACTCACCCTCAGGTAATGTATAATGGATATTATGTCAGCAGGTGTATGGTCCAGCATTACTCCAGGCCACACTACTCACCCTCGGTAATGTATAAGGATATTATGTCAGGCAGGTGTATGGTCAGAATTACCAGGCCACACCTACTCACCCTATGGTAATGTATAATGGATATTATGTCAGGCAGGTGGATGGGTAGCATTACTACCGGCCACACCTACTCACCCTCAGGTAGAGTATAATGGAATTATGTCAGGCAGGTGTATGGTCAGCATTACTCCAGGCCACACTACTCACCCTCAGGTAATGTATAATGGATATTAGTCAGGCAGGTGTATGGCAGCATTACTCCAGGCCACACCTACTCACCCTTACGGTGAGTATAATGGATATTATGTCGGCAGGTGTATGGTCAGCATTACTCCAGGCCACACTACTCACCCTCAGGTGAGTATAATGGTATTATGTCAGGCAGGTGTATGGTCAGCATTACTCCAGGCCACACCTACTCACTTCAGGTAATGTAAATGGATATTATGTCTGGCAGGTGTATGGTCAGCATTACTCCAGGTGGCACCTACTCCACCTTAGGTAATGTATAATGGATATTATGTCGGCAGGTGTATGGTCAGAATTACTCCAGGCCACCTACTCACCCTTAGGTAGAGTATAATGGATATTATGTCTGGCAGGTGTATGGTCAGCATTACTCCAGGCCAACCTATCTCCCCTTAGGTAATGTAAAATGGATATTATGTCTGGCAGGTGTATGGTCAGCATTACTCCAGGCACACCTACTCACCCTCTAGGTAGAGTATAATGGATATTATGTCAGGCAGGTGTATGGTCAGCATTACTCCAGGCCACACCTACTCACCCTTAGGTAATGTATAATGGATATTATGTCAGGCAGGTGTATGGTCAGCATCTACTCCAGGTCGCACCTACTCACCCTTAGGTAATGTATAATGGATATTATGTCAGGCAGGTGTATGGTCAGCATTACTCCAGGCCACACCTACTCACCCTTAGGTAGAGTATAATGGATATTATGTCAGTAGGTGTATGGGCAGCATTACTCCAGGCCACCATATCACTTCAGGTAAGTATAAGGATAAATGTCAGGCAGGTGTATGGTCAGCATTACTCCAGGTGGCACCTACTCACTAGGTAGAGTATAATGGATATAGTCAGGCAGGTGTATGGGCAGCATTACTCCAGGTGGCACCTACTCACCCTCAGGTAGAGTATAATGGATATATGTCAGGCAGGTGTATGGGCAGCATTACTCCAGGTGGCACCTACTCACCTCAGGTAATGTATAATGGAATTATGTCAGGCGGTGTAGGTCAGATTACTCCAGGCCACACCTACTCACCCTCAGTAATGTATAATGGATATTATGTCAGGCAGGTTGGTCATGGTAGCATACTCCGGCCACACCTACTCACCTCAGTAGAGTATAAGGATATTATGTCGGCAGGTGTATGGTCAGCATTACTCCAGGCCACACCTACTCACCCCTCAGGTAATGTAAAATGGATATTATGTCAGGCAGGGTTATGGTCAGACTCTCAGGCACACCTACCACCCTCAGGTAATGTAAAATGGATATTATGTCAGGCAGGTGTATGGTCAATTATCCCAGGCCACACCTACTCAACCTAGGAATGTATAATGGATATTATGTCAGGCAGGTGTATGGTCAGCATTACTCCAGGCACACCTACTCACCCGTAGGTAATGTATAATGGATATTATGTCTGGCAGTGGGTATGGTCAGCATTACTCCAGGCCACACATACTACCCTAGGTAATGTATAATGGATATTAGTCAGGCGGTGTATGGTCAGCATTACTCCAGGCCACCACCTATCCCCTTGGTAAGTATAATGGATATTATGTCAGCAGGTGTATGGTCAGCATTAATCCAGGCCACACTACTCACCTAGGTAATGTATAATGGATATTATGTCAGGCAGGTGTATGGTCAGCATTTCTCCAGGTGGCACCTACTCACCCTCAGGTAATGTAAAAGGATATATGTCAGGCAGGTGTATGGGCCAGCATACTCCAGGCCACACCTACTCACCCTTAGGTAATGTAAATGGATATTATGTCTGGCAGGTGTATGGTCAGCATTACTCAGGTGGCACCTACTCACCCTCAGGTAATGAAATGGATATTATGTCAGGCAGGGTGTATGGGCAGATTACTCAGGCCACCTACTCACCCTAGTAAGTATAATGGATATTATGTCTGCAGGTGTATGGGCACAGATTACTCCAGGTCGCACCTACTCACCCTCAGGTAGAGTTAAATGGATATTATGTCAGGCGGTGTATGGTCAGCATTACTCCAGGCCACACATACTCACCTCAGGTAAGTATAATGATATTATGTCAGGCAGGTGTATGGTCAGAATTACTCCAGGACCACATCACCCTCAAGTAGAGATAATGGATATTATGTCAGGCAGGTGTATGGTCAGAATTACTCCAGGCGCACCTACTACCCTCAGGTAGAGTATATGGATATTTGTCAGGCAGGGTATGGTCAGATTATCCAGCCACACCTACTCACCTTAGGTAATGTATAAAGGATATTATGTCAGGCAGGTGTATGGGCAGCATTACTCCAGGCACCTACTCACCCTCCGGTAGAGTATAATGATATTATGTCAGGCAGGTGTATGGTCAGCATACTCCAGGCCACACCTAATCACCCTTAGGTAATGTATAATGGATATTATGTCAGCAGGTGTATGGTCAGAATTAATCCAGGCCCACCTACTCACCCTTAGGTAATGTATAATGGTATTATGTCAGGCAGGTGTATGGGTCAGCATTACTCAAGGCCACACTACTCACCCTCAGGTAGAGTATAATGGATATTATTCAGGCAGGTGTATGGTCAGCATACTCCAGGCCCACCTACTCCCTTAGGTAATATAATGGATATTATGTCAGGCAGGTGTAGTGGCAGCATTACTCAGGCCACACCTACTCACCCTCGGTAGGTATAATGGATATTATGTCGGCAGGTGTATGGTCAGCATTTACTCACAGGCCACACCTATCACCCCTCAGGTAGAGTATAATGGATATTATGTCAGGCAGGTGTGTTGGTCAGCATTACTCCCAGGCCATACTACTCACCCTTAGGGATGTTAATGGATATTATTTCGGCAGGTGTATGGTCAGCATTACTCAGGTCACACCTACTCACACCTTAGGTAATGTATAATGGATATTAGTCGGCAGGTGTATGGTCAGCATTACTCCAGGCCACACCTACTCACCTCAGGTGTAGAGTATATGGATATTATGTCAGGCGTGTATGGTCAGCATTACTCCAGGCCACACCTACTCACCCTCAGGTAGGTATATGGATATATGTCAGGCAGGTGTATGGTCAGCATTAACCCAGGCCACACCTACTCACCTCAGGTAGAGGTAATGGATATTATGTCGGCAGGGTGTATGGTCAGCATACTCAGGCCAACTACTCACCCTCAGGTAGAGTAATGGATATTATGTCAGGCAGGTGTATGGTCAGCATTACTCCAGGGCCACACCTACTCACCCTCAGGTAGAGTATAAGGGATATTATGTCAGGCAGGTGTGTGGTCAGCATTACTCCAGGCCACACCTACTCACCCTTAGGTAATGTATAAAGGATATTATGTCTGGCAGGTGTATGGTCAGCATTACTCCAGGCCACACCTACTCACCCTCAGGTAGAGTATAATGGATATTATGTCAGGCAGGTGTGTGGTCAGCATTACTCCAGGCCACACCTACTCACCCTAGGTAATGTAAATGGATATTAGTCGGCAGGTTATGGTCAGCATTACTCCAGGCCACACCTACTCACCTAAGTAGAGTTAAATGGATATTATGTCAGGCAGGTGGTGGGTCAGCATTACTCCAGGCCACACCACTCACCCTAGGTAGAGTATAATGGATATTATGTCAGGCAGGTGTATGGTCAGCATACTCCAGGCACACCTACTCACCCCTAGGTAATGTATAATGGATATTTGTGGCAGGTGTATGGTCAGACATACTCCAGGTCACACCTACTCACCCTCAGGTAGAGTATAATGGATATTATGTCAGGCGGGGTATGGTCAGCATTACTCCAGATCACACCTACTCACCCTCAGGTAGAGTATAATGGATATATATCAGGCAGGTGTATGGGAGATTACTCCAGGCCACACCTACTCACTCAGGTAGAGTATAATGGATATATGTCAGGCAGGTGTATGGTCAGCATTACTCCAGTGGCACCTACTCACTTCAAGTAGAGTATATGGATATTAATGTCAGGCAGGTGTATGGGCAGCATTGCCAGGTGGCACCTACTCACCCTTAGGTAGAGTATAATGGATATTATGTCAGGCAGGTGTTGGTCAGCATTACTCCAGTGGCCACCTACTCACCCTTCAGGTAGAGTATAATGGATATTATGTCAGGCAGGTGTATGGTCAGCATTACTCCAGGTGGCACCTACTCACCTCAGGTAGGTATAATGGATAAGTCGGCAGGTGTATGGTCAGCATTACTCCAGGGCACACCTACTCACCCCAGGTAGAGTATAATGGATTATAATGTCAGGCAGGTGTTATGGGGCAGCATTACTCCAGGTCGCACCTACTCACCCTCAGGTAGAGTATAATGGATATATATCAGGCAGGTGTATGGGCAGCATCTACTCGGTGGCAACCTACTCACTCTCAGGTAGAGTATAATGGATATTATCTCAGGCAGGTTATGGTCAGCATTACTCCAGGTGGCACCTCCCTCCTCTCAGGTAGGTATAATGGATATTATGCTCAGGCAGGTGTATGGGCAGCATTACTCCAGGTGGCACCTACTCACTTCAGGTAGAGTATAATGGATTTTATCTCAGCAGGGTATGGGGCAGCATTACTCCAGGTGGCACCTACTCACTCTCAGGTAGAGTATAATGGATATTATTCAGCAGGTGTATGGGCAGCATTACTCAGGTGGCACCTACTCACTCTCAGGTAGATATAATGGATATTATGTCAGGCAGTGTGTGTCAGCATTACTCCAGGTCACACCTACTCACCTCAGGTAGAGTAAGGATATAATGTCAGGCAGGTGTATGGCCGAGACATCCAGGGCACATACTCACTCAGTAGTAGAGTATAATGGATATTATGTCAGGCAGGTGTATGGGCAGCATTACTCCGGTGGCACCTACTCCCTTAGGTAGAGTTAATGGATATTATGCCAGGAGGTGGTATGGTCAGCATTCTCCAGGTGGCACCTACTCACCCTCAGGTAAGTATAATGGATATTATGTCAGGCAGGTGTATGGGCAGCATTACTCCCGGTGGCACCTACTCACCTAGGTAGAGTATAATGGATATTATGTCAGGCAGGTGTATGGGCAGCATTACTCCCGTGGCACTACACCTCTAGGTAGAGTTAATGGATATTCATGCAGGTGTAGGTCAGCATTTCCAGGTGGCACCTACTCACCCTCAGGTAGAGTATAATGGATATTATGTCAGGCAGGTGTATGGGCAGCATACTCCCGGTGGCACTACTCACCTTAGGTAGAGTATAATGGATATTATGTCAGGCAGGTGTATGGTCAGCATTCTCCATGGTGGCACCTACTCACCCTCAGGTAGAGTATAATGGATATTATGTCAGGCAGGTGTATGGGCAGCATTACTCCCGGTGGCACCTACTCATCCTTAGGTAGAGTATAATGGATATTATGTCAGGCAGGTGTATGGTCAGCATTACTCCAGGTGGCACCTACTCACTTTTAAGTAGAGTATAATGGATATAATGTCAGGCAGGTGTATGGGCAGCATTGCTCCAGGTGGCACCTACTCACCCTCAGGTAGAGTATAATGGATATTATGTCAGGCAGGTGTATGGGCCAGCATAACTCCAGGCACCTACTCACCCTCAGTAATGTTAATGATATTATGTCAGGCAGGTGTATGGCAGCATTACTCCAGGCCACACCTACTCACACTCAGGTAATGTATAATGGATATTATGTCAGGCAGGTGTGTGGTCAGCATTACTCCAGGTACTCACCCTCAGGTAGAGTATAATGGATTTAAGTTCAGCAGGTGTATTGTCAGCATTACTCCAGGTGGCACACTATCTCACCCTCAGGTAATGTATAATGGATATTATGTCAGGCAGTGTATGGTCAGAATTACTCCAGGTGGCACCTACTCACCCTCAGGTAGGTATAATGGATATTATGTCAGGCAGGTGTATGGGTCAGCATTACTCCAGGCCACACCTACTCACCCTCAGGTAATGTATAATGGATATTATGTCAGGCAGGTGTATGGTCAGCATTACTCCAGGTGGCACCTACTCACCCTCAGGTAATGTATAATGGATATTATGTCAGGCAGGTGTATGGGCAGCATTACTCCAGGCCACACCTACTCACCCTCAGGTAATGTATAATGGATATTATGTCAGGCAGGTGTATGGTCAGCATTACTCCAGTGGCACCTACTCACCCTCAGGTAATGTATAATGGATATTATGTCAGGCAGGTGGATGTGGCAGAATTACTCCAGGCGCACCTACTCACTCAGGTAATGTATAATGGATATTATGTCAGGCAGTGTGTGTAGGCATTACTCCCGGTGGCACTACTCACCCTCAGGTAATGTATAATGGATATTATGTCAGGCAGGTGTATGGTCAGAATACTCAGTGCACCTACTCCACTCGGTAAGTATAATGGATATTATGTCAGGCAGGTGTATGGTCGAGCACTCCAGGTGGCACCTACCTCACCCTCAGGTAATGTATAATGGATATTATGTCAGGGGTGTATGGTCAGATTACTCCAGGGCACCTACTCACCCTCAGGTAATGTATAATGGATATTATGTCAGGCCGGTGTATGGTCAGAATTACTCCAGGTGGCACCTACTCACCCTCAGGTAGAGTATAATGGATATTATGTCAGGCAGGTGTATGGTCAGCATTACTCCAGGTGGCACCTACTCACCCTCAGGTAATGTATAATGGATATTATGTCAGGCCGGTGTATGGTCAGAATTACTCCAGGTGGCACCTACTCACCCTCAGGTAATGTATAATGGATATTATGTCAGGCAGGTGTTGGTCAGCATTACTCCAGGGCACCTACTCACCCTCAGTAGAGTATAATGGATATTATGTCGGCAGGTGTATGGTCAGCATTACTCCAGGCCACACCTACTCACCCTCAGGTAATGTATAATGGATATTATGTCAGGCAGGTGTATGGTCAGAATTACTCCAGGCCACACCTACTCACCCTCAGGTAATGTAAAATGGATATTATGTCAGGCAGGTGTATGGTCAGAACTACTCCAGGCCACACCTACTCACCCTAGGTAATGTATAATGGATATTATGTCAGGCAGGTGTATGGTCAGCATTACTCCAGGCCACACCTACTCACCCTCGGTAATGTATAATGGATATTATATGGCAGGTGTATGGTCAGCATTACCAGGCACACCTACTCACCTCTCAGGATATAATGGTATTATGTCAGGCAGGTGTATGGTCAGACATTACTCCAGGCACACCTACTCACCCTCAGGTAATTATAATGGATATTATGTCAGGCAGGTGTATGGTCAGCATTACTCCAGGTGGCACCTACTCACCCTTAGGTAATGTATAATGGATATTATGTCAGGCAGGTGTATGGTCAGCATTACTCCAGGTGGCACCTACTCACCCTCAGGATGTATAATGGATATTATGTCAGGAGGTGTATGGTCGAATTACTCCAGGGCACCTACTCACCTTAGGTAATGTATAATGGATATTATGTCAGGCAGGTGTATGGTAGGCATTTACTCCAGGGGCCACCTACTCACCCTCAGGTAAGTATAATGGATATTATGTCAGGCAGGGTATGGTCAGATTACTCAGGGCACCTACTCACCCTCAGGTAAGTATAATGGATATTATGTCGGAGGTGTATGGTCAGCATTACTCCAGGGCACCTACTCACCCTCAGGTAATGTATAATGGATATTATGTCAGGCAGGTGTATGGGTCAGCATTACTCCAGGCACACCTACTCACTGGTAATGTATAATGGATTTATGTCAGGCAGGTGTATGGTCAGCATTACTCCAGGTGGCACCTACTCACCCTCAGGTAATGTATAATGGATATTAGTCAGGCAGGTGATGGGTCAGATTACTCCAGGTCGCACCTACTCACCTCAGGTGAGTATAATGGATATTATGTCAGGCAGGTGTATGGTCAGCATTACTCCAGGCACACCTACTCACCCTCAGGTAGAGTATAATGGATATTATGTCAGGCAGGTGTATGGTCAGAATTACTCCAGGCCACACCTACTCACCCTCAGGTAGAGTATAATGGATATTATGTCAGGCAGGTGTATGGTCAGCATTACTCCAGGCCGCACCTACTCACCCTCAGGTAGAGTATAATGGATATTATGTCAGGCAGGTGTATGGTCAGAATTACTCCAGGCCACACCTACTCACCCTCAGGTAATGTATAATGGATATTATGTCTGGCAGGTGTATGGTCAGCATTACTCCAGGCCACACCTACTCACCCTCAGGTAAGTATAAGGTATTATGTCAGGCAGGTGTATGGTCAGAATTACTCCAGGCCACACCTACTCACCCTAGGTAAGTATAATGGATATTATGTCAGGCAGGTGTATGGTCAGCATTACTCGGCCACACCTACTCACCCTCAGGTAAGTATAATGGATATTATGTCAGGCAGGTGTATGGTCAGCATACTCCAGGCCACACTACTCACCCTCAGGTAATGTATAATGGATTAGTCAGGCAGTGTATGGCAGCATTACTCCAGGCCACACCTACTCACCCTTAGGTAATGTATAATGGAATTATGTCTGGCAGGTGTATGGTCAGCATTACTCCAGGCCACACCTACTCACCCTCAGGTAGAGTATAATGGATATTATGTCAGGCAGGTGTATGGTCAGCATTACTCCAGGCCACACCTACTCACCCTTAGGTAATGTAAAATGGATATTATGTCGGCAGGTGTATGGTCAGCATTACTCCAGGTGGCACCTACTCACCTTAGGTAATGTATAATGGATATTATGTCGGCAGGTGTATGGTCAGATACTCCAGGCCAACCTACTCACCCTTAGGTAGAGTATAATGGATATTAGTCTGGTGCAGGTGTATGGTCAGCATTACTCCACGGCCAACCTATCCACCCTTAGGTAATGTAAAATGGATATTATGTCGGCAGGTGTATGGTCAGCATTACTCCAGGCACACCTACTCACCCTCAGGTAGAGTATAATGGATATTATGTCAGGCAGGTGGTATGGTCAGCATTATCCAGGCCACACTACTCACCCTTAGGTAATGTATAATGGATATTATGTCAGGCAGGTGTATGGTCAGCATTACTCCACACCTACTCACCCTTAGGTAATGTATAATGGATATTATGTCAGGCAGGTGTATGGTCAGCATTACTCCATCACACCTACTCACCCTCAGGTAAGTATAATGGATATTATTCAGAGGTGTATGGGCAGCATTACTCCAGGCCACCATACTCACTTCAGTAGAGTATAAGGATTAAATGTCAGGCGGTGTATGGTCAGCATTACTCCAGGTGGCACCTACTCACTTAGGTAGAGTTATAATGGATATTAGTCAGGCAGGTGTATGGCAGCATTCTCCAGGTGGCACCTACTCACCCTCAGGTAGAGTATAATGGATATATGTCAGGCAGGTGTATGGTCAGCATTACTCCAGTGGCACCTACTCACCTCAGGTAATGTATAATGGAATTATGTCAGGCAGGTGTATGGTCAGACATTACTCCAGGCCACACCTACTCACCCTCAGGTAATGTATAATGGATATTATGTCAGGCAGGTGTTGGTCATGGAGCAGTACTCCAGGCCACACCTACTCACCTCAGGTAGAGTATAATGGATATTATGTCGGGCAGGTGTATGGTCAGCATTACTCCAGGCCACACCTACTCACCCCTCAGGAATGTAAAATGGATATTATGTCAGGCAGGTGTATGGTCAGACTTCTCAGGCCACACCTACTCACCCTCAGGTAAGTAAATGGATATTATGTCAGGCAGGTGTATGGTCAGAATTACTCCCAGGCCACACCTACTCACCTAGGAATGTATAATGGATATTATGTCAGGCAGGTGTATGGTCAGCATTACTCCAGGCACACCTACTCACCCTAGGTAATGTATAATGGATATTATGTCTGGCAGGGGTATGGTCAGCATTACTCCAGGCCACACTACTACCCTTAGGTAATGTATAATGGATATTATGTCAGGCGGTGTATGGTCAGCATTACTCCAGGCCACCCCTATCACCCTTCAGGTAATGTATAATGGATATTATGTCAGCAGGTGTATGGTCAGCATTAATCCAGGCCACACTACTCACCTAGGTAATGTATAATGGATATTAATGTCAGGCAGGTGTATGGTCAGCATTTACTCCAGGGGCACCTACTCACCCTCAGGTAATGTAAAATGATATATGTCAGGCAGGTGTATGGGCAGCATACTCCAGGCCACACCTACTCACCTTAGGTAATGTATAATGGATATATGTCTGGCAGGTGTATGGTCAGCATTACTCCAGGGGCACCTACTCACCCTCAGGTAAGAAATGGATATTATGTCAGGCAGGTGTATGGGCAGATTACTCCAGGCCAACCTACTCACCCTAGTAAGTATAATGGATATTATGTCTGCAGGTGTATGGCAGATTACTCCAGGTCCACCTACTCACCCTCAGGTAAGTTAAATGGATATTATGTCAGGCAGGTGTATGGTCAGCATTACTCCAGGCCACACTACTCACCCTCAGGTAAGTATAATGGATATTATGTCAGGCAGGTGTATGGTCAGAATTACTCAGGACCACACTACACCCTTCAGTAGAGATAATGGATATTATGTCAGGCAGGTGTATGGGTCAGAATTACTCCAGGCGCACCTACTACCCTCAGGTAGAGTATATGGATATTTGTCAGGCAGGTGTATGGTCAGATTATCCAGCCACACCTACTCACCTTAGGTAATGTATAATGGATATTATGTCAGGCAGGTGTATGGGCAGCATTACTCCAGGCACCTACTCACCCTCCGGTAGAGTATAATGATATTATGTCAGGCAGGTGTATGGTCGAGCATACTCCAGCCACACCTATCACCCTTAGGTAATGTATAATGGATATTATGTCAGGCAGGTGTATGGTCAGAATTAATCCAGGCCCACCTACTCACCCTTAGGTAATGTATAATTGGGTATTATGTCAGGCAGGTGTATGGGAGCATTACTCCAGGCCACACCTACTCACCCTCAGGTAGAGATAATGGATATTATGTCAGGCAGGTATGGTCAGCATACTCCAGGCCCACCTACTCCCTTAGGTAATGTATAATGGATATTATGTCAGGCAGGTGTAGGCAGCATTACTCCAGGCCACACCTACTCACCCTCGGTAGGTATAATGGATATTATGTCGGCAGGTGTATGGTCAGCATTACTCAGGCCACACCTACTCACACCCTCAGGTAGAGTATAATGGATATTATGTCAGGCAGGTGTATGGTCAGCATTACTCCAGGCCATACCTACTCACCCTAGGGAGTTAATGGATATTATTTCGGCAGGTGTATGGTCAGCATTACTCCAGGTCACACCTACTCACCTTAGGTAATGTATAATGGATATTATGTCGGCAGGTGATAGTGGTCAGCATTACTCCAGGCCACACCTACTCACCTCAGGGTAGAGTATATGGATATTATGTCAGGCGTGTATGGTCAGCATTACTCCAGGCCACACCTACTCACCCTCAGGTAATGTATAGGATATATGTCAGGCAGGTGTATGGTCAGCATTAACCAGGCCACACCTACTCACCTCAGGTAGAGTAATGGATATTATGTCGGCAGGTGTGTATGGTCAGCATACTCAGGCCCAACTACTCACCCTCAGGTAGAGTAATGGATATTATGTCAGGCAGGTGTATGGTCAGCATTACTCCAGGGCCACACCTACTCACCCTCAGGTAGAGTATAATGGATATTATGTCAGGCAGGTGTTGGTCAGCATTACTCCAGGCCACACCTACTCACCCTTAGGTAATGTAAAAGGATATTTATGTCAGGCAGGTTGTATGGTCAGCATTACTCCAGGCCACACCTACTCACCCTCAGGTAGAGTAAATGGATATTATGTCAGGCAGGTGTGTGGTCAGCATTACTCCAGGGCCACACCTACTCACCCTAGGTAAGTATAATGGATATTAGTCGGCAAGGTTGATGGTCAGCATTACTCCAGGCCACACCTACTCACCTAGTAGAGTTAAATGGATATTATGTCAGGCAGGTGGTGGGTCAGCATTACTCCACAGGCCACACCACTCACCCTAGGTAATGTATAATGGATATTATGTCAGGCAGGTGTATGGTCAGCATACTCCAGGCCCACCTACTCACCCCTAGGTAATGTATAATGGATATTTGTGGCAGGTGTATGGTCAGCATTACTCCAGGTCACACCTACTCACCCTCAGGTAGAGTATAATGGATATTATGTCAGCGGGTGTATGGTCAGCATTACCAGGTCACACCTACTCACCCTCAGGTAGAGTATAATGGATATATGTCAGGCAGGTGTATGGGAGATTACTCCAGGCCACACCTACTCACTCAGGTAGAGTATAATGGATATATGTCAGGCAGGTGTATGGTCAGCATTACTCCAGGTGGCACCTACTCACCCTTCAAGTAGAGTATATGGATATTATGTCAGGCAGGTGTATGGGCAGCATTCCAGGTGGCACCTACTCACCCTTAGGTAGAGTATAATGGATATTATGTCAGGCAGGTGTATGGTCAGCATTACTCCAGGTGGCACCTACTCACCCTCAGGTAGAGTATAATGGATATTATGTCAGGCAGGTGTATGGTCAGCATTACTCCAGGTGGCACCTACTCACACTCAGGTAGAGTATAATGGATGTAACGTCGGGCAGGTGTATGGTCAGCATTACTCCAGGTCACACCTACTCACCCCAGGTAGAGTATAATGGATATAATGTCAGGCAGGTGTTATGGGGCAGCATTACTCCAGGTCGCACCTACTCACCCTCAGGTAGAGTATAATGGATATATTCAGGCAGGTGTATGGGCAGCATTACTCAGGTGGCAACCTACTCACTCTCAGGTAGAGTATAATGGATATTATCTCAGGCAGGTTTATGGTCAGCATTACTCCAGGTGGCACCTACCCTCACTCTCAGGTAGGTATAATGGATATTATGCTCAGGCAGGTGTATGGGCAGCATTACTCCAGGTGGCACCTACTCACTTCAGGTAGAGTATAATGGATTTTATCTCAGCAGGGTATGGGCAGCATTACTCCAGGTGGCACCTACTCACTCTCAGGTAGAGTATAATGGATATTATCTCAGGCAGGTGTATGGGCAGCATTACTCAGGTGGCACCTACTCACTCTCAGGTAGAGTATAATGGATATTATGTCAGGCAGGTGTGTGTCAGCATTACTCCAGGTCACACCTACTCACCTCAGGAGAGTTAATGGATATAATGTCAGGCAGGTGTATGGCCGAAGTACATCCAGGGGCACATACTCACTCAGGTAGTAGAGTATAATGGATATTATGTCAGGCAGGTGTATGGGCAGCATTACTCCGGTGGCACTACTCACCTTAGGTAGAGTTAATGGATATTATGTCAGGAGGTGTATGGTCAGCATTCTCCAGGTGGCACTACTCACCCTCAGGTAGAGTATAATGGATATTATTGTCAGGCAGGTGTATGGGCAGCATTACTCCCGGTGGCACCTACTCATCCTAGGTAGAGTATAATGGATATTATGTCAGGCAGGTGTATGGGCAGCATTACTCCCGGTGGCACCTACATCCTCTAGGTAGAGTTAATGGATATTCAGCAGGTGTAGGTCAGCATTTCCAGGTGGCACCTACTCACCCTCAGGTAGAGTATAATGGATATTATGTCAGGCAGGTGTATGGGCAGCATACTCCCGGTGGCACCTACTCACCTTAGGTAGAGTATAATGGATATTATGTCAGGCAGGTGTATGGTCAGCATTCTCCAGGGGTGGCACCTAATCACCCTCAGGTAGGTATAATGGATATTATGTCAGGCAGGTGTATGGGCAGCTTACTCCAGGTGGCACCTACTCACCTCAGGTAGAGTATAATGGATATTATGTCAGGCAGGTGTATGGTCAGACATTACTCCAGGTGGCACTACTCACTCCCTCAGGTAGAGTATAATGGATATTATGTCAGGAGGTGTATGGGCAGCATTGCTCCAGGTGGCACCTACTCACCCTCAGGTAGAGTATAATGGATATTATCTCAGGCAGGTGTATGGTCAGCATTACTCCAGTTCACACCTACTCACCCTTAGGTAATGTATAATGGATATTATGTCAGGCAGGTGTATGGGCAGCATTATCCAGGTGGCACTACTCACCCTCAGGTAGAGTATAATGGATATTATCTCAGGCAGGTGTATGGTCAGCATTACTCAGGGTCACACCTACTCACCCTTAGGTAATGTATAATGGATATTATGTCAGGCAGGTGTATGGGCAGCATTACTCCAGGTCGCACCTACTCACCCTCAGGTAGAGTATAATGGATATTATCTCAGGCAGGTGTATGGGCAGCATTACTCCAGGTGGCACCTACTCACTCTCAGGTAGAGTATAATGGATATTATCTCAGGCAGGTGTATGGGCAGCATTACTCCAGGTGGCACCTACTCACCCTCAGGTAGAGTATAATGGATATTATGTCAGGCAGGTGTATGGGCAGCATTACTCCCGGTGGCACCTACTCACCCTCAGGTAGAGTATAATGGATATAATGTCAGGCAGGTGTATGGGCAGCATTACTCCAGGTCACACCTACCCACCCTCAGGTAGAGTATAATGGATATTATGTCAGGCAGGTGTATGGGCAGCATTACTCACGCACCTACTCACCCTCAGGTACAGTGTACTTTCTGTTATCCTCTTCACATTTGGCTGAATCTAGATTCTTAGCAAACAGTGAAATGAATCTGCTGGAACTGCAAGCTTGTTCTGTAGCACAGCCCCCGGATTGTATTAATTTTGTTTCTAGGAAAAGGGGAAAAAAAGAGGGAAAGAAAAACATTGAATTAATGCAAAATCAGTGGCTAATTAATCATTCGTGAGTAAGGTTCGATTATATAAGGTGATATTTAATAGATTCTATTTATTTTCAAACATAAGACTATGGCTACTGAGAGCCGATATTGCCCACTTTAGCCAATGCATGGAGCCCATAGCAAATAGTGTTAAACCATTCCGAATCAACGCTATGGGCTCATGTTACAGATTTCATCCTAAAGAGCCGCCATTGGATTGGTACAAAGACTGGGGTGTATCTGAGGTTGCAGAGCCTCTAGCAGTAAGAGGTCCCAAATAAGCAATGATACTTACCTCCCCCAACATCAAGACCACAAGCCACCACACGTTTACCTGTCCCCTTCTTCCCTGGCTCAGTAGTTAAAGCTGGTGAAGCTCGTTAAAAGCTTGTACAGTTTAAAGAGGAGACGGCTACTTGAAAATAAGGTTTGGTACACAAGGTCAGATTTTTCAGCCCAATCGACTGATACTTATGTGTATTGGTCAGACGGGCCAAAAAATCTGCAAAAGTTTCGCCCGCAGCTGCAATCGATGTTGGTTGTCTGTTCGGATCAGTCGAGCAGGTGATCTTACCTGTTGGTAAATGACGCCTGATCGTGCGGTTCCTTTAATCTACACATTTACAAGGTTCAATGCAAACTGATGATTAATTATATCTGTAGATGTGCCCACTCTACATATCACCTTTCATCTTTTCTTTACATAACTCATTTACACATCTGCAGTTTCGAACAGTCCCACAGGGCTACAGGGGATTCCACTGGTCGGCCCACAGCCCATTCACCCAAGATAATGCTCAAATGTAAATACAAAACCAAATGGACAGTAAGAAATGCATTTAATAAACATAAGGAGTCGGTAGGAGTAAAGGTTGGTACACACATACAATTGCTAGGGCCACTTCTACTATTAGACAGAGTGAGACATTTGTCTCAGGCAGCACCTCGGCACTGAAGAAGAAAGGTGGAAGACAGGCAGTGGTGGAAAAAAATGTTTTTTCCTTAACTGGTCAATAAAAAAAATAGTTTCCCTAGTAACAGATACGATAGTTAGTTTGTTAGGCTAGGATAAACTAGTTAGAACCTTAGAAGTTTCCCTGGAGATTGCAGGGGCCCCACTCGCAACACACAATGGTGTAGGAACGGCAGTTTTTTGCCAACTATCGGTTAATGTATGGGTGCTCAGTCAGATAAAAACGGCATTTGGACAGGCATCGCTGATGATCCACCAGGTCATATCATCAACAATGGCGATCGAGTGCCCATATAATTACCGATACTAGGCTAAAACAGTCATTCGTACACCATCATGTATTCGGGCACTGCTATCACACGTGTATACGAAGCTTAGATAGATATATATGTAAGTTATAATATAATGATTAGGATCCTTACAGTGGGTAATCTAAAAGGGGAAGAATAAGTTAAAATGGGTTTAGTTTATTTCACACAGGTGTATCCTTGGGAAGAATTTACTTAAGCATTTAGAATAACAACGTTTATATAATACCAGTAGATACAGTTAAAATGGTGGAAAATGTTTTTCCATTTTACTAAGCTATTCTTTAATTATTATTATATTTTATATGGAAACATGTAATGTCAAACACTAATGGAAGAAGAGATATTTTGAAATGATTAAAGTAGAATAAACTATTAAAGGAGAACTAAACCCAATTTTATATACTCCAGAATCTGAAAACAAGCCCCCTAAAAACACCAAAAAACTATAAAATGCCACTTTGCTAAACTCTGTTAAAGTAAATGTAAGCCTGTTAAGAACTGGATGAAGTATCTGTGTGTATGTGCAGTGTCAGACCACACCTCCTAAACCCAGTCACATGCTTCCTTGCTTTATCTGTCCTGTAAAAGGATTGGCTAGATATTATTAATGGGTGTGACCAACTGTAACAAGTTTGTGCCATAGCTAAGGACTGAGCATGTGCAGAACATAATGGTCGTTGACCAAACTGTGTGATACTAGAATGCTGAGAAGTAAAGCACAAACCATATGTTATTTAGGTAAATTTCCCAGAGCCTGTATCACAATGAGAGGTAAGGCACAGATTACTGGTTTTAAATCATGGTGTTCTGCCTTCTGGTTCAGTGTTGTTCTGTGGCTTTAGTTGCCCTTTAATTTGGGGTAAAAGTAGACAGCAATCCATTCCATCACCCAGTACAGCTGCATTAAAGGGAAAGTTCAGTGGAAAATGTAATTATTTTTAATATTCTTATATGGCGATGGATGGAGAGATGCTGTCGCTCCGGCAATGCTACATTTACATAGCATTTCGAGATGGAGTTTCACTGTTGCGGGACTTAAATAGTCCTGTTAAGGTAAGGGGCTATGCGTATATAGCATTGTTTGCAGTGCCTGCATGGTTAACTTCCGCTTTATACCCCTTGCTATTCCCTGCTGTTGACATTAGTGAGCTGCCATTTCAGGTTCTGTAACGGTCCTTCTTCTTCTCAGGATGCACTCTACCTTGGAATGTTCTACCAATAATGTCTACTGATTGGCTGTTGGATGGGTCAAACATGCTCAGATCTCTACTGAGCAACTGAATCAACCCAGATGCGGGGTCAAGGGCAAGCAAGGCCGTCTCCAGACTTTTTGGCACCTGAAAAAAATTCCAAATGCTGGCCCCCCTCACCATGCTTATGGAAGGGGTATGGTTTTAAAATTAAAGATAGGTGATGCTTTGTCCGGAAGTAGGGGGTGGCTTGTCCAGAAGTGGGAGGGGCTTTATACAAATGACTGGTAAATAATGCCCACAATGACTGGTAAATGATGCCCACAGTGACTGGTAAATGATGCCCAACATTGATTTTTGATCTGCAGGGCTGAAAACATTTTGATCAAATGAATTGCCAGTTAGAAGGGAGGGGAAAGAGTCGTAGCTGCATTCAGTTGTACAATAAAAAAGTAATGGATTCCCCTGCTATTTAATGTAACGGTACCTTCTGAAAATGTGTTTTTTACAAATGGCATTTTTGGGGTTCCCTGGCATCTGGGCCTCAGGCATAATTTTTTTTCTGGCATCAGAACTGCTGCCTCCCTACAGGGTGCTGCTCTGTAATGTGCTTCACCTCGCCTCATTTGAGAGGCAGCCCTGAGGGAAAGACCCCTCTATTAAGGGTTCTGCAAGTCAATATTTCGGAAACATTTATTAATACACAGGCAAAATGCTGAATGGGCAGGGTAAGTTCATTAGGATGGAAAAATTCTGTTCTTTTTTCTTAAAAGAATATGTATTTGCACTGAACTTCCCATTTAAACATCCCAAGTGCTAAAACCTGGCTTCTTGTGCTTTGGAGAGAACTGAGTCCCGCCCTTGCTCTAGTATTGGGTACAGTAAGCTGTAAATGAAGGTAAGCTGCACATGCCAACTGGAATATAAAATGGAAGCTCAAAAACAAGGGTAAGTAACATTTTAAAAAATATTACATTTTAGGAAGTTTATGGCAGCAATATAGGGTGCCAGATGGCTGCCTTAACTTATTCAAACGTTCTCTTTAAATGCAGTTAATTTGCTTTACTTAATTAAAACAATTGGATGTCAACAGGCATTAAAGGAGAACTATAGTGTGTATCATTTTTTTTTTCAAAAACAGTTAAAATGAAAAGTACCTGTGGCAGGGAGGTAGGATTGGTGCTTTCTACCTCCCAATAACATTTCTACGAGGAGCGGAAGCACAGAGAAATCTGCTTCTGCCAGTCTTCCTGAATGCTTCAGCCCTATCTTTAATACAATGAGGCCCAGGGCCATAACCTGGCAGATGAAAACTGTAGCTTCTCAACAAACAATATTGGGAGGTAGGAATAATCAATCTTACCTCCCTGTCCCAGGCACTTTTCATTCCTAAAAAGTAAATTTTTTAACAAAGTTATCCTTTAGTCTAGCCAATAGAAGGTATCACTTTAATTCCCAAATTCATTCCATATCTCATCAGCTTTCCAGTCATTAGCTGTCCTTATCCCTTTACTTTCTCTTTCGCTTCCTATATTTCACAAAGGTTCTCATCCCCAAAGAGAATTATTTAATTTGCACCCCCCCTCATTTATTCAATAATGGTTCAAACCGTAAAGATACTGGTAGGAAACTATATTTACTAAAATAATTTGCCCATGTGTAGTGGATACACAATGTCTGCTCCCCCGTGCAGGCCATGGAATGTGATGGGGTGCAGTCAGAGGCACTTTCTGTCAGACAGGCGGGACATTGGATTCCATTCTTAACGGAACTCTGGGGTTTCACTGTAGATAGGAAAGGAAAAATAAAACAATTAGGTAATAAAATAAGAAAATCCACGCAAAAAAAAATTCAAATTGAATACAATGACTAAAAAAAGAAATAATCAGAAAATGATCCATAGACTCCTAAATATGACATAATAGTTCTTGGTTAAGTTGTTAAAGGTCCTTAGGTACATAACTGTCCCCAGACTCAAATAAATCTAAATGTATCATTAAAAACAATAAACCAACCACTGTTAAATTCCGGGTATTGTTCAATCCCTTTATTTAAAATGCCCAAATTAAACAGTTACTTTTCTGTATCCAATGATACTGTGGTAATAATTTGATGATGGCTACAATGAGATTACTAGGTAAGTCTAATAACCCCATGCCACTTGACCTTTCTAGGAGCAATACCACTTCCTCTGCTTGTAGTCAGGTAGGTTGTCTGACAGTGGTGCATTTTGTATTGACTGTCTGTCTCAGGTGCGTTCAGCTTGATATTATATCTAGTGGTCTTTCAAGTATTGAACGTTTATGTTTACGTTTGTTGGTGACTCTCACGGATGTTTCCAGGAGAGCATCAAAGTATCGGGTGGGAGGACTATACATAAATGCCAAAGATGCAGTGCAGTTTTGGAATCCTGTGTACAAAAAGGACATCTTGGAAAGGGTTCATAGAGGGATAACTAAATTAATAAGGGGACTGGAGGAGCTTGAATATTAAATTACACAGCTGAGGGAATGTATAAAGATTGTACAAGCTGATTGTATGTTATGTGGCCAGATAAAGAAAATAAAAACTTTTTTTTAGAAACCTGAAATGTATGACAGATTTTTAACACTGTCCCTGACCTATGCCATATTAACAGGAAATAATGGTGGAGGAATATTGAGGAGATTCAATAGTTAAAGGGCATGTGCAGTAAGAGTAAGGGGTGTGTATAGTAAAAATGCCAATGGTTTTATTTTGGATATACAGAAAGGTTTTTATTCTAGATGTGGCCTCTTGAAAATCTTCTCTGCGGTGTGATTTGCATGTGGTCTCCGAGCAGGTCACTTAGTACTCATACTATTGTGTCTTGCCCAGGATTATGGGTCTAGACCTTTATTATGTACACTTGCAAACTCAAACTGTCCCTGTGTATTATATGGCCTCAAATTGGCAAAAATACTATTTGTAACCAACCTTCTCCTGTGTGGGGCTAAGAAGGATCCCAAAGAGGCAGGTTATTTAATTACCCTTTCTAGGTACTTACCGACCGGGGCAGGTGGAGTGCAGTCATCTGTGTCACAACAGGTAGTGCTGAATGCAGATTTAAATGTCAGAGTTGTCATTCTATGACTAGTGTTGCACTCGTCCGCTGAACCACAAAATCTCTTAAATAGTCTTACTACAGTTCCATCACCTGGAAATGTAAAGTGAAAAGATCCCTTAATATTCCAGATGTTATTATCCTTCTGGTAATATAAGTTCCATATGTAAGAGTTTCAAGGTTAATAGTGCTAAACACAATACAAGAGCTCCATTCATTTTCATAAAATCATCTTGTAATTATGAAGACCGAAGACATGTGAAAATAAATGTTACCAAATTCCCCTAGGGGAATATTACTATGGCCAACAGATAAGGCATTGCATTGTGCCTAGTGATGAATGAGTTTGGGTACCTTCTGTGTTTTTTATTGCTACCAGACCTAATAACATGCATGTTAGTTACATTAGTTGATTCAGTTTGTTTCTTGTCTCTAGTACATTTATGGCAACATTACCCCAAACATCTTAATTAGGATTGGTCTAATAGTATAGTATAGTATATAGTATAGCATAGCATAGTATTGTACAGTATTGTATAGTATAGTATATTATTGTATAGTATAGTATAGTACAGTATTGTATACATTACCCCAAACATCTCAATTAGGATTGGTCTAGGAGTATAGTATAGTATAGTATAGTAAAGTATAGCATATGATAGCATAGTATAGCATTGTATAGTACAGTATAGTACAGTATTGTGTAGTATAGTACAGTACAGTATTGTAATGTATTGTATAGCATAGTATAGTATAGTATTGTACAATATTGTATAGTATAGTACAGTATTGTATAGTATTGTACAATATTGTATAGTATAGTATAGTATAGGTAGTATAGTATTGTATAGAATAGTATAGTATAGAATTTTATAGTATAGTATAGCATAGTATTGTACAGTATTGTATAGTATAATATAGTACAGTATAGTACAGAATTGTATAGTATTGTATAGTATAGTATAGTATTGAATAGTATAGTATAGTACAATTTTTGTATAGTATAGTATAGTATAGTATAGTATAGTATAGTATAGTATAGTATTTGAGGTTGAATAAAGACATACGTCCATGGTCCAAACTACTCAGCAATACCCACATTTCAATACCCACATTTCCTTCCTAACTATTGATCCAGAGGAAGGCAAAAAAAAAAAAAAGGAGGAAAAAAATTCTTTCCTGACTCAATGGCAATTGGAAATATCCCTGAATATGCTCTACTTTATGTATCAAATCCAGTATTGATACAGTATTAGAGCAGGTTTGGGGCCAGATCACTATTGGTGGGATTAGGATTAAGGGATTTGTAGGACTATGGTAAGAGCCTTATTAACTTTTATTTACAAACCCAGAATTCTGTGTATGAGGGTAGAATCTTCACCATTAGCAAGAGACAAGAAGTTATACATTTTGCTTACTAAAACCCAAGCACATGGTTTGGAAATGGGTTAAACAAACATACCACAATGGCATTCTCAGCTTCAGTTATAACCCACTGGGAACCAACCCGATGCAGGACTCTATCCTACCCAAATAGGTAGAAGGGGCTTCATTGAAAATAATGTCTTAGTGTTGTGCTCACCACAAAGAAATCCCCCATGATCCCCTATCCTATAATGTCACGTGGGCAATATAGGATAAAATATCCGATAAGATTTGCAGATTATTATCCATGTGTATAGCAAACATAGGTCAATCCTACAGCCAGAAAACACCTATCAGCTGTGTGAAAGTCAAATGCATTGATTAGATCCCTTGCATTGCCTCATTGTTTCTGCCCTGTAGAATAATACCAACTCACTATTCACTGTCAGTTCCTGTGTCGACATGCAGATATTATAATACGTGCTGCACATTCTACTACTGCCGGTGCATTCTGGGTCCTCTGTCATCGAGTGGCAATAGGTGCAATTTAAGCAATATGCTGAAAGAGAAAAGGGAAAGTTATGGTAAAACTGTTTTACTCTTGAAGAACAATTATACTCACCTCCCTCCTCACCCAGCCTGTTCTTTTCACCAGTTAGGCTGATGCCCGACTACAATGCATCAAATCACGAGTGTTATCACACACGATTGCGTGTGCAATTTCTGTGCGTTGTCGCGTGCTGTTCCACACTTACACTTGCGGTCTTGTAATTTAACATTATAAAAAAGCGTGCGTTCGCATAAAATAATGGTGTATGCAAAACACAAGCACTTCGGAAATCACGGGAATTTTCGCATTCCCACGATTTCCATTTTAACCAATCGCGTACGCAAAAAACGTGTTAGTGTGGCCTTGTCCTTAAAGTAAATAGGGTAAGGACATAAACAGCAAGGTCCTCATCCCCGTGTTAAACCTCAATCAGCTGTTTTCACTTTCCTTAATTTTTGCTTGCACAGTGCATCTTCCATTGGTCTGGTTAACAGGGGGAGGGGACAGAGGTGACATTTATTGATAAGTTAAATTAGCCAACATCTCAGATCGACAGAAACATGGAATGGGAGGGGGTAATTAAATATTTTCCCAATATCGATCACTTATTATATTTTTATTTTGACTGCTTGGTGGCACTGTTCTTACTTTATAAATACAGAAAAAAAAGCAATGAATGGACGGCCTCTTTCCTCATTTTAAAAAGCCAAAGGGCTGGGGGGAAGTGAGAAAGCCTGTTATATGGATCCAGTGCACAAGTATGAGAAATGCAAACGTTTGCTAATCTAATTAAAGTAAAAAAGGTTAGAAGTTAGGAGCAAATGCCAACAGTAGGTTCTTGGAGGTTCAGATTTCCAAAATGTTCCTAAATCTTAATACATGATTTAGGGATCAAATAAAGAAAAGCCATTGTATTGTTTAGTTTTAGTGTGTGTTGTATAAAGGTAATAGGGACTAATGGCATTGACTGTACCTTATG
Organism: Hymenochirus boettgeri; assembly: GCA_019447015.1. Taxonomy (NCBI): domain Eukaryota; kingdom Metazoa; phylum Chordata; class Amphibia; order Anura; family Pipidae; genus Hymenochirus; species Hymenochirus boettgeri. The sequence goes on along the minus strand of CM033475.1, from coordinate 221,210,006 downwards.
AAAAACTAGTGTACTGAGTGGAGATTTGGGACCAATAACATAATTTTGCAATTTAAATTCTGTCTTTGCACTTTATTGCACAATGGACTATTGGCATATCATTTGATCACACTGGTGCAAGTGGCACTTTATCACACTGGTGCATGTTGCACTTTATCACACTGGTGCAAGTGTCATTTTATCACACTGGTGCTTGTCCCACTTTATCACACTGGTGCAAGTGGCATTTTATCACACGGGTGCATGTTGCACTTTATCACACTGGTGCTTGTTGCACTTTCTCACACTGGTGCTTGTCGCACTTTATCACATTGGTGCAAGTGGCACTTTATCACACTGGTGCATGTTGCACTTTATCCCACTGGTGCTTGTCACACTTTATCCGAGTGGGGCATGTGGCACTTTATCCCACTGGTGCATGTGGCACTTTATCCCACAGGTGCATGTCGCACTTTATCACACAAGTGCACTTTTGGATACACGTACTTCATGGATTTAAACAAATCAATTTTATCAGTATATTTAAATCCTATGGAATGCTGGATTACATATACTTTAATGGACAATATTGCCACTGTATAACTATAATTTTGTACTGTGAATATCTATAATAATATGCAGGTTACAGGACTAATGGATATTAACCAATTGATGAAGGGTGTACACCAATAAGCCACACCCTTTAGGCATATAAAGGTGGAATTTGGTTCATATATTCACATTTGAGAAAGGACTAAGACGTGGGAAACATGTTGTGAGTTTTTGATTGTTGTATAATGTTTTGGAACAAACATTGGAGGAACCTATGACAACATTTGTTCTGCAGACACTAGTCTATTATATGTAGACAGATATATCTGTTGTATTCAATTAGATCAACTGGACTTGAAATGTAGTTCTTGAAGACGTTTCGCTAGTCATCCGACTGGCTTTCTCAATTCAGAATGACTTGTACAAGAATCTGTGGCACTTATGTACCCTGGAAAATCCCAATTAGCATATCACAGCCAGGTGTTAAGGGTGTGATAGGATAGTGGCTAAGAGGTGTTATAGGAACGCCCAGAGTAAGGTGTTAAAACAGCATTGTACATGGCAGACAGTTGGTGTCGAACCCCCCCACCTCTATTTCCATGTACATGTTCTATGTACAATGCTGTTTTAACACCTTACTCTGGGCGTTCCTATAACACCTCTTAGCCACTATCCTATCACACCCTTAACACCTGGCTGTGATATGCTAATTGGGATTTTCCAGGGTACATAAGTGCCACAGATTCTTGTACAAGTCATTCTGAATTGAGAAAGCCAGTCGGATGACTAGCGAAACGTCTTCAAGAACTACATTTCAAGTCCAGTTGATCTAATTGAATACAACAGATATACCATGACCTGGATGAATGAGAACCTTCACAAGCAGGTAGACAGATCTATATAGAATAATAATCTATATATAGATATGTTTACTGGGCTATTATATGTATTGTACAGATCTACCCTTGTGATGAAGTAGTGTTCAGTTTAGATCTATATATAGATATGTTTACTGGGCTATTATATGTATTGTACAGATCTACCCGTGTGATGAAGTAGAGTTCAATATAGATCTATATATAGATATGTTTACTGGGCTATTGTATGTATTGTACAGATCTACCCATGTGTTGAGTATGTGTTCATGTATAGATCTTATATATATATGTTTACTGGGCTATTGTATGTATTGTCAGATCTACCCATGTGATGAAGTAGAGTTCAATATAGATCTATATATAGATATGTTTACTGGGCTTTGTATGTATTGTACAGATCTACCCGTGTGATGAAGTAGTGTTCAGTATAGATCTATATATAGATATGTTTACTGGGCTATTGTATGTATTGTACAGATCTACCCGTGTGATGAAGTAGTGTTCAGTATAGATCTATATATATATATGTTTACTGGGCTATTGTATGTATTGTACAGATCTACCCATGTGATGAAGTAGAGTTCAATATAGATCTATATATAGATATGTTTACTTGGCTATGTAGTATTGTACAGTCTACCGTGTGATGAAGTAGTGTTCAGTATAGATCTATATAGATATGTTTATTGGGCTATTATATGTATTGTACAGATCTACCCGTGTGATGAGTATGTTCAGTATAGATCTTATATAGATATGTTTATTGGGCTATTGTATGTATTGTACAGATCTACCCCGTGTGATGAAGTAGGTTCAGTATAGATCTATATATAGATATGTTTTGCTGGGCTATTGTATGTATTGTACGATCTACCCGTGTGATGAAGTAGTGTTCAGTATAGATCTATATATGATATGTTTATTGGGCTATGGTATGTATTGTACAGATCTACCCGTGTGATGAAGTAGTGTTCAGTATAGATCTATATATAGATATGTTTATTGGGCTATTGTATGTATTGTACAGATCTACCCGTGTGATGAAGTAGTGTTCAGTATAGATCTATATATAGATATTTTATTGGGGCTATTGTATGTATTGTACAGATCTACCTGTGTGATGAAGTAGAGTTCAATATAGATCTATATATAGATATGTTTACTGGGTTATTGTATGTATTGTACAGATCTACCCGTGTGATGAAGTAGAGTTCAATATAGATCTATATATAGATAAATCTGTTGTAGTTGTGTGAATTATGAGTTTCAATGAATTGATGAGAAAGAACGAGATGAATATAAATATTATTTGTTGGATTTCCCGAGATATAGAAATTGTTTTCTGGGGTCCACAAGGATAAAAAGGTTGAGAAACCCTAATCTACATTGTCACACTGCTAAATTCCACCAATCAATACGCAGTTTTCACCCATGGCGGATAACAAACCCACCAATCAATACGCAGTTTTCACCCATGGCAGATAACAAACCCAGATGTTGGATAAATGTCAAACATAAATATTAGATATTGATTCAACATTTTTTCAATATAGCGTTCCGACCTGGAAATAAACTGAGCAAAATAAAAGCTAATAATCTCCATCAGATTGTCGTTCACCAGCCCAGGCTGCATATTAACAACAACAAACTAACAAATGGTCAGAAGTCCATAGAGATGTCTGGGGGTTTGTACCACTCACCTGTTGACAGGACAGCAGATAAAATGCAGGCTCCAGTAATTAGTCCCTTCATGATAACTGTTCTGAGGAGAGAGACTTCTAAGCATTGCCTGGTTCGCTTGGTACAGACTCTCCGTCTATAAGAAAGGACCAGGTGTCTGCACCTTTAGCTGTAGGGCACGTACCCATGGGAGATCTGTTATGTTCAATAGAATCACAACAAAATATGAGATGGTGTTCGGGTACCTGTATCTGTAGTTGTTTTACTTAAAGCTCCCATCATCCTCAGCTCACAGTTTAATAGGTTGAAGGAACTAATAGAAACAAATAAATAAATATTGAGGGTAAATGTCCTTCAGACATCTCCAATACGATGTTAGTATGTTCCTCTACACATTTACTCATTTTGAGCCTTTCTCTTCCCTTTAATTAGCACCCCCCTGCCCCCCCAAGTAAATTAAATCTAATTTACTTCTTAAAGGGTATGGCAAAGCTTTCAATCATTTTTATAATTTAATGGAATGGAATAAACTGCCATTTCTACCTTCTGTGTTGCTGTAATTAAGGAAATTCACAGCACAAGTGTCTAATAAGAACTAAGGGGAGGTCCTTGTGTAATCCTTACGAAAGGTAAGGTAAAAATGGCAGCTCCTTCCAGTGGCGTAATAAACACCACCCCCGGCGGACGGTATCTGCGAGTGAGAAATTACTGCGATACAGCGACTTTAATGATCGTTATAGTAAATTTCCGATTGTTAAACCGATCAGAGATTAACGATCGGTATAACGATCGTAAATTTACGATACAGATAGTAAATCTATGATACCGATAACGTAGATTTATGATCCCCATAGAATACCATTGCAGTAGTTTACATGGTATTCTACGATCAAACGTTCGTTAATTAATGAACCTTCGGTCGTAAATACATGATCGCGATCGTAAATTAACTAACCCGGTTTATAATTACGGCCCCTTGTTTCCTAGATTTTGTGGGCAATGCTATTCACATACCATGAGACTGCAAGATACCTTCTGTATAAGAAGGCTCTGCCCCATTTTTATGTTGGCCCTCCTCTCCCTAAGCTATATACAGTAGCTGCCTGGTATAAAGTCAATTTTTGCAACAGACAAAAATCTAGGGGACACATCCCATTGTTTCGCCCGAAACCAGATTCAGGACAAAATTACAGTTCATCTATAATCTTTAGAGCCTACATATTACCCTATACCCAGAGCCTGCTTCACCAAGGGTTCCATGGACCTACTAACCAAGTCCTCTCAGGGCCTGCTCTGCCACAAACCTTCAGGTACGTTTTATACAGGATCCTTTGGGCCTAAGTTAATAAAGATTTTTAGGGTCTGTTTTGCAAAGGATCTTAGGGGCCTGCAATACAATTAGTCCCTAGGGCCACCTTCTTTACCACACATCTCCTGGGCCTTCTTTACCATAGTTGTGTGAATTTATACTGCTTCACCTGTACCGAATTGGATAATTGATGTAGGAAGCTGCCCGTTTATTACAGATTAACTCACCATTAAACCAAGGATAAGAATTAGAAACAAGCAGAACTTGTTCCACCTTTATTGTTACATTGCCATCTATACATAATGTAAAAAACAAATCCTAGAAATCCTGTTTGCATTAGTGTGCACAGTATTATGCTGGGTACACACGGTGCAATTTTTGGGGACAAATGATCTGTTCAGTGTATTGATCGATTGGGGTGAAAACATTGCATCATGGGCCAACGTCCGACTGTTGTTCGTTCGTTAGAATTGGACCAATGTGCGATCGATCATGCACGTCAAAAAAACAAGGATCAGCTGTGGGGAGGTGTCGTACGTGGCTACTTTTGTCGCAACCAACAGTCCTTCAACCTGGCTGACTGGTCGGAAGTGCAAAATGGTTGGTTGGGACAAAGAATTGGAAGGTGTGAGCCCAGCTTTACTGAATCAGTATCCTCTTATAGTTGCACAACACCAAACATTTTTATTGTACTTGCCACCCTCTGTAATATATGGGGCATTATATACTAAACATATTAACATATGGGCAGTGACGATCAGAGGCGGATAGGAAGGGACCCATGTGTCCTACCACTTGGGAAGGAACGGAACCACTGGAGGACAGAACCTTCTATACAACAGTATTCTTGTAGCCTGCTTATCAGGATGTCATGGTCAAACGTGTCAATACCTGCAGTAAACCTACAGGATGGAGCATTCTCCACTGTCTCTTGCCATGAGCAGGTCATTGCAGACCTGGATGAGGGCTGTTTTGGTTCTGTGATGTTTCCTGAAGCCACTTTGAATCCATCCAGTAGAAGGAAAACAGCCTTTTCTATCAGAGACCTGGTCAAGGTGTGGGATGGTTTTTTGAGAAGGGGCATGAAGATTGTCTTCTTCAGCAAGCTAGGAAATTATCCTGAACATATGGTTGACTAGTTTATGTCATGCCAATATAAACAGGTCAGGGCATTTCAACAGGTGTTGTGCCAGGATCTAGGTGGCAGGTGTTCGGGCTGGACATGTCAGGGTGTTAACCTTTTCCTGCTTATATTTTCCAGCTCTGCACTGAGATTGGATGTTGTAGGTTTGATAGGATGTCTTTTTGCCATGCTGGGTTACAGAGATTGTCCACCGAGTGAAACCAGCTGGTCTGCTGGGCTGGCTGCATTTGCAATCTCCTGTGATTGGAATTGTCACAAACGCCAGTTCGCTGGGCATGTAATCGCCACCATTTTAAGTTACGGCCTTAAAGACACCCCAAAAAACACTCTTGACTCTCACTGACTATGCACACCCCTGTCCTGGCAGCTAAATGGTTAACACAACACCATTCACTCCAGCAACTAACTGGTTAATTAGCATCAGTCCTTCACAAGCAGTCACAGAGTTAATTAGCATTTACACTGCACACTCCATTCAAACACATATAAACTTATCAGAGGCTAACTGAGTTCTTTTAGAGCATCAAAGACAAAACTTATTAAATTTTAGATTTAATATTCCAAAAGGTGTTATAATAAAATGACATATAATAGGTACAACAGTTATATAAAATAAAAAGGATAAAAATATTCACAGACCCTACTCACTAGAAGAAGTCCTGTATCCCGGGGCGGGAAGAAACATTGGGTCCATACACAAGGTTTTAGCATGTTCCCTCAGTATGAACAAAGGTTTTTAGCATGTCCTCTCCGTATAAACAAAGTTATAGGGGCTACAAGGATTTTTAAACCCTTTGATGAACTACCCCCCTCCTATGGGCTATGCATGAGGTGGGAGTGTCTAGGAATGTCCAGATTTACGACTAGCCAAAAGCATTCATTCCCCTCACTTAGGCAGATTCCATTTAAATGTAGATATGTTGCGGCCCTGTTTCTTCAGCTCCTTTACGGAGATGTCAAACCACTGTGCATTGTGGTGCGGTGTTTTTGGTGCGCAGAGGAGCAATGGTCACACTTCTGTTGTAGTTATGCACCTGGGAGTCAAGGTCAGTTATTGGGCTAACACCCCAACACACGCATTAGCCCTTTAATGGAGCGATATGTTAGAGATGTAGCATTTAAGAAATCTGCTGTGTTTTGTATCCTCTGTGGGTGCAAATGTGTTAACAATGCACAAATCTAAAGGTTCGTACACTTGTGCTATTATCGGCCGAAACGAACGTTCATACACATTGCGGTTGGGACCCGCGATTGCATGTGTGTACGAACCTTAAGACCTGTCATGCAAAGCTGCTACCTAGTGGAGCGCTCTAGTGGGGCAAAGTTTGTCTGTGCTGCTAATTTGAAGCAACCAATCAGATATTGCAGTTAGATGACATTTGATTGGTTAAAGGCAGATTAATAACATTAGGAGACTTGCATCTCTTATTGGATCAACCCTTAAGAATTTTAGTTCCCTCTCTGCCTTTGTTGTTCATGGGATAAGAACTGGAATAAGATAAAACACCAAACATCTCCCCCTGTATCTACCAGACTTACCGTGTACTATGATCTACAAACCAAGCTCCCCAAGCACCGTCTCATATTTACACACCAATCACATCTTTTAATTGCCGTTGTTTAGAACAAAATGGATCTCCCCTGAGTGTCTGGTAGGTAAAATACTACGTGGCACATAATACTGATGCCATGGGGTGTTTGCCACAGTGCCGTATTTCCTATTTTAAGGACATGTCCATCCCCAAAACCACCTTTAAATATATTATTAAACCATTAAAACAGCTTTAAAATGACCCATACCAAGTAAGGATCTTGGCTGTCGTTCAGGAGATACAGCTCTTTGCATCTTTATTTGTCATCTTGGCGTTCCCATGCCTTCTCCATTCACACACGGGTGGTGTCGACAGCTCTACCACGGGAATTCGTATCTGGTGAAATCTCTGTAATGATGTCAGTAGGTTGACTAAAAAGCCCCAACGAACAACGGGAGTTATAACTAAAGGACTAGAATGAATTTTTAATGTAAAAAACAATGAAAGGTTTTTATTTTGGGGGATGGACATGCCCTTTCAGGGAACATAGTGTTATTTCGTGATTTGTGCCAATTTTATTTGGTGTTAGCCACACAGACTTCAATGGTATTGCCATCAACCAGCAGTAGAAAGGATGGCTATTATATGGATTAGAAGCTTGGTGCCAGTTATATTGATTTCAGTGTAGCCATAGATTATCGGGGAGATTCAATAAAAGTTCTTATTGTTAAAGGGCATGTCCACCCCCAAAACTATAATCCTCCCCACTACTGGCCCCATTGTGTAGTGTAGTTTAATCCTTACCTCACATCCCAGCTCCATCTGGTTCTCCTGTAGTCCCCCCCCAAAGTCCCCAAAACTGCCCACCAGGAGGATAGCAGAGTCTATATTGGACTCCTACCTGGCCTCCGGGAGAAGTTTGGCATGCGTACTGCAGCCCTTCATTTGAAAGCTAACATCTGATTGGTTGGGGACAAATTAGCACCATTTTTAACGATAAGAACTTTTTCATCTCCCTGAATATTTTTAATGAACTACTATGTAATCTTGCTGCATAGAGAATCGATATGTGCTGGGGGTTTAAAGGGAATAGTGTGATATCGGGTTAGCGTGGGGTTTTCTTATGGTTTTGTGGGGCCTGTGTGGTTTCCGGTAGTTTCTGGAAACTACGCCAGGCACTGAATGCGAAACCGTTTGATCTTGCTTTACTTAGTAGTACAAGATTCAAAACCTCTTTAATGGTGGCTTTAGAAAAGCTGCTACTTAATTGACCTGCACCTCTGATGCCGTACATTCACGTAATGAATGCCGAATTGCAGGAGCGTGGTCATGTAAGTAGTATTCTCTAGCGTAATTACACCTACCTGAAAGTATTCTCAATGAGGCAAGTACAGCATAAGGGAATTTTGGAGATTAAACAACGGGGCATATTTATAAAGACACACTGGGCCATATTTATAAAGGTGCGGTATCGCTTTTTTTGCAACTGGTAACGACCGGTTTAACGATTGCTTAAGAGACTGTTAACTTTCGATTGATTTAATGATGGTCGAAACGATCGTAAATCTGCGATAACAATCGTAAATGTACGACCGCAATCACACATTTACGATCCCCATAGAATACCATTGCGGTACTTTACTACCACAGGGTATTCTATGACGAAACGTTAGTGAATTAACAAATGTTTGGCATAAATGTACGATCGTGGCCTTACATTTATGGCCCCGGATGTAATTTACTGACAATGCATGGTACTGCTAATGTGCGCATTTATAAATATGGCCCACTATAACAAAATGGTTATTTCAGTATCTTAAAATGTCCTTTGTATTTTGCACCATGATCATAAAATAACAGACAATGCTTGGCTTGATCTACTGTTTACTTCCACTGCAAAAGTAAAGATACTAAATACAACAGTAAAGATTTTCTTAAAGGGTCACTATCCTCACTCAAACAACTTCTGAACCTACTCGCCTATTTATCTGTGCTTGCTTTGTCATTTAATTATTAATGTTTAGTGAGTGCTCTTAATGGCCCCCCACCTCCCATACTCACTGCGTTCTTGTAGTGTTGGCGACACTTATAAGTTCTGCACAGCCTCACCATGGACAGCATGTTAAGACATTCTTTCTTTTCTCTTCTTTCTTTGCTCTGCTGATTCTCTTTAATGTTGCAGAAAGTGTGCTGACAGGCAGCCAGGGATCCTAGTAAGAGGTCAGGGATGGGGTACATAGTATAATTTCTGCTTCCCTGTAAATGCTGTGATTTCAAATGATGATTTCTCAGGATCTACAGCTCAGATTTAAAATCTGAAAAAAGTTTTGGAGCAGTGGGATTGTGCTAAGTGATTCCCCCCCAACAAAAATGGTTATTATAAATCCATATATTATGTAATATGATCACTGTGAGTGTGGACTGTGTCCTTGTCCTGACTCTCTTTCTCTTTTTCTTTTGGTTTGTTAACATTTAGGTTCATGTAAACAGTTATTTAACCAGGGCTTTATTAATGGTTTAAAATGGGGTTTTGTGTAAATTTTTTCCCCAAACACCCTTTTGGCCATAACTGAACCTTTTGTAACTCCCCTGAGTATCTTCTAGGTTTCCCTATCATGAAGGTGCTGACACCTGATTATCTTTGAAGTTCTGACACCTGGTCTAGGGTCTGAATACTCTTATCCACTTAGTTAGGGCACGGCCACACTGCAACGCAAACGCAATCGCAAACACATACGATTTCATTGCATTTGCGCATGCCTTTTTTTCATTAACTATTAAAAAATGTATGCGATTGCGATTTAAAATGCGGAACGCAAATCGCATTCGCAACGCACCTGAAAAAATGTGTTTTTGGTGCGTTGACGCGTTTTCAATGATATGAAAAAAAACGCATGCGCAAACGCAAAAAAATCGCAGCAGTGTGGCCTAGCCCTAAGTGTGTATTTGTAGTTTACCTCTGTTCAGGATTGTTCATGGTTTACACAGTGTCCTTTATAGAAACTCCAATCCTGGACCACATTCCCATTTATACCTGTTTATGGTCAAACTACCTTGACCCTGGCCCAGTACATGATACTTACAGCCCAATGCTGGGATCTTGCTCTTATTGACCACTCCTGGCACTACAGACTTTGGTGCATTGATAACCCGAATGAGTAGCACACGGCGATGACATTGATGTGAACCAGATGACCTCATTTTTATACAGTCAGGATTCTGTAGTTGGATTTCTAGAAATAGAATAAGGCAGAGACATAGGGTGTGAACATTTGCAGTTAATTAGGACTCCATTGTGATCAGTATGTAACTAGGGCAGTTGTCCTGGGGAAGCTTTACTAATGGGGAAGTTGGTAATTGGCAGAATCACTCATTAAGCCATTACACTGAAATAAGTTGGTAAATGGTCCAGTTTTCCTTTAAAACTGGGTACAAATTGGGCAATCCTAACTTCTGACCAACTGTTCGGCACTTCTGACCGGTTGTCTAGGAGGAATGACTGTCGGTCCCAACAATAGTGGCTGCTGCTGACAGTTTGCCATGACTGAGCGTGCGGTCCATAGAGGACCACCCGATCACCCGTGGTTTTCAGACGTGGTCGCTCATGGCCAAAAACCCAGGGGCCCGATCGACTGATACACTGAACTGTCGGTCAATCGGCCGTTGGCGTTATTGCAGCATTATGTCCATCTAAACTTCCTACCAGGAATGAGAGAGTCAAATTCCATCTTGATGTAAGGAGGCCTCCCCATCACACAGGCCTTCTTAGCCTCTAATTTACACTAGAATGCTGGGTGCTCTATCAGCATGCAATTGATTAATATTTATCAACCCTTTTCTCAGTCCCATTATCAAAGTTCATTATAAAAAATTCATGGGAAAATTACCATCGGCTAATAACGGACAACAAGGGATGAAGTCCGGTTCTGACTGATACTCTAGGTTTTTTCGGATCGCTAAACTTCTCCCAGAATTTTGATAATAATAAATTGTAGTAAACACAGGCTGATATTTAAGAAATATCGAATACACGAACCTTCAATTCTGAATATAAGATAAAAAGTCGATAACCGAGGCCTCGGTTTCAAAACATTCAAAAATGATTGAAATGTGGAAACTGTAAAATAGCTCGTTTTTTATATGTTTGTGTTCCCTAGACCATTTCCCTGGTCCCTGAGCCATTTACACTGACTTATACCTTAAATTTAATTGGAACTTTCAGATTCTTTAACTTCCATTGACTCTATGGCTCCATTTTCAGATTTTGAAATTTTCTAGAAAATGTAAAATCCGTTTTCTGAATGGAACTCGCCTGTTTCGAACATCTCTACTGATATCAATTGTGGGATGTGGAGAGAGGAATTCCCAGGAATTCCCCATAAAATCTACTGTAAATTTGCAGTGAAAGTCACATATGAATGACTTTTTCCTAGTGCAACATAAAGTTCCATAGGAATAAACTGCTCTCCTGTGGATTGCATCAGTCTGTAGGAACTGATGCAATGCGTGTATGTCAAGAAAGGTTGCAAAGGGCAGATAGATATAAATATCATTGATTATTACTAGTACGGAAACAACATTCAGGGAGATTCAATAAAAGTTCTTATTTTTAAAAATGGTGCTAATTTTGCCCCAAATAATCAGATTTTATTTAAAGGATAAGTACACTCAAAAAACAAATTAAGTTTAAATGAAACCTGTATCCCTAACTAACCTTTTCCCTTTTTTGGATAATGTGTGCAGTCAGGTAAGCTCTGACCCCTGAGACTTGCTGGACCTCATTGCAGACTTGTGTCCAAATATCCAGTGGCAGTTCCATCCGGAGTCGTGCGCGCGATGTTGCCGTGCTTGTAACAGTGATGACATCACGCACGCACAATTTGATGATGTCACACGCACGTCATGACGTCACTGGATATTTGGACACAAGTCTGCAACGAGGTCCAGCAAGTCTCGGGGGACGGAGCTTACCTGACTGCACACATTATCCAGCACTTCACTGGGGCACAGGTAGGCTCCGAAGGGAACTAAAAAAAAAAAGAAAGGGGGGGGGGGAAGGTTAGTTAGGGATACAGGTTTCATTTAAACTTAATTCGTTTTTTGAGTGCACTTATCCTTTAACATTTGAAAGTTAACATCTGATGTTTGTGGCAAAATTTAGCACCAATTTTAACAATATACAGAGAGAATCAATAAAAGTTCTTATCGGTTAAAATGGTGCTAATTTTGCCCCAACCAATCAGATGTTATCTTTCAAATGTTAAATAAGATCTGATTGGTAGGGGCAAAATTAGCACCATTTTAACCGATAAGAACTTTTATTGAATCTCCCTGTAAAACTTTTATTGAATAACCCCAATTGTTTATTATTGCAGCATTGGCACAGTTCATCCCCAGGCAATGTTCCACGGAAACCCAAAATAATACTGCTTTATAAATTGCCCCAAAGTGACATTCACACCCTATGAACAGTTTTTTTTTTAAAGATAAATGACATTAAAAACTCAAATCAACAAAAATGGTTCTACATAATGGTTCCAATACTAGCCCATACAACTGACTATCCCACTCAACATCCAATTAGATTGCTCAGTGGGCTTTAGGGACCAACCCTCAATTTACCAGAGGTTGCATGGCTGTGTGCACGTAAATCTTTAATGCCAGCTGACAGCGTTACAAACTTAGGTCCTTTAGGTATTAGTCCTACTGTGAGGGGGCGGGGTTTATTATTCTCATATAAATAATTTTTTGTAACTTGTTTTGTTTTATCGAATGTTACCCCTATGTCTGGTAATGAAATCAGGTCAAGGGACATTCTTGCTTTCACACAACTCAGGAGCTCCACCTACTGCAAAACTAACTACATTACACGTCTCTGTATGTTTCAATGTAACTTGCATCATTAACAATTAAAAGTTCCCTCTAAGCAAAATATTTCTAGAGGTTATTGAGAAATTACTTTTGTTTCGGCACAACATGTTGTTAATTCTTTGACCAAAACCACAGCAAATCAAGTATAATGTTACCTGCAAATATTCATCTTTATTGTCACCAAAATGTCAAGAAAAAAAAAACTGACTTAGCGATTAAAGGGAACATTGTAACATTATAAATAAATTACACGGGTCTTATTAGAATGTATTTATCTGCAGTAGGTAGAAATATAAAGGTGGGAAAGGAATATATTTTATAAGATACGCTCTTTTATTATTATAAACATGGAAAATAGCATTGGATAGAAGGAATGGGCCGACCGAACGCTGCCATTGCACATTATATCCGATTTAATGATTCGCTGGGAAAGTGCCGATAGATTCTTTAATGCTGGTCCAGCTTTGCAGATAAAATCAGTGGAACAGCCATGAAGAGATTCCGTGATCACAATGCGACCTGTACAACGAAACAGGAGTAAATTTAATGGAGAGAATGGGTGAATTGGAAAGGAAATTTCACCTTGGAGTTCCTTGCCCTACATGGTTACGGAACTCCTCAGTAACATCTAATATCCTTATAATTTACAGTCGGGGGTTCATTATCTACTATACAAACTACACTCTTAACCAAACAAAAAGGAGGAGACAACACCAACATGGCTTATATTATATGTGTGGCTTTGTAAATCCTATTAATAATGGAAAGGTACCCACCTAGTATTTCCTTCTGCATGTAGTGTATACAACGATTCTCATTCCCAATACACTTTAATGGGTCTCTACCTAAACATCTGTCAGAATTTGGGACATAGCATGATGGGCAGATCAGGCCATTGGTATCTGCCTCTAGGGACGGCACTGAAATGAAATATAACATGGACATTTTCAGTGAACACAGTAATCTGTATAGAGACAAAAACAAGGGGAGCCACTTGCACTTGGCTGCACAAAAAAGGACTAAATTGTACTTCACCTAGTATGTGACAATAAGTGGAATATATACTTCCCCAGGGCCATGGTACAAGTTGCCCATCAGTTCCCCCATTCAGAATAGCTGAATATTACACCAATAATCTATACAGATGGATTAGCAATTGCCACTTCCACATGAACTGATTAATGTGATAATCTGGGAATATGGGTCTAGCCCTGTGATCTTTGTTTATGGGCCAACTGGCAGGTTTATTGTCCACAAAACAAAATGGAAGGGTGTAGAGAAGTAACTGCAATTAAAGAACAAATAGAGACGTTTGTGGCTGTAATGTAATAGAGAAGTTTGTGGTTGTAATGTAATAGAGACGTTTGTGACTGTAATGTAATAGAGACGTTTGTGACTGTAATGTAATAGAGACGTTTGTGACTGTAATGTAAATAGAGACTTTTGTGACTGTAATGTAACAGAGACGTTTGTGATTGTAATGTAATAGAGAAGTTGTGGTTTGTAATGTAAATAGAGACGTTGTGGACTGTAATGTAATGAGACGTTTGTGACTGTAATGTAATAGAGACGTTTGTGACTGTAATGTAATGAGACGTTTGTGACTGTAGTAATAGAGACTTTGTGAGTAATGTAATAGAGACGTTTGTGACTGTATGTAATAGAGACGTTTGTGATTGTAATGTAACAGAGACGTTTGTGATTGTAATGTAATAGAGAACGTTTTGTGACTGTAATGTAATAGAGACGTTTGTACTGTAATGTAATAGAGACGTTTGTGTTTGTAATGTAAAGAGACGTTTGTGATTGTAATGTAATGAGACTTTTGTGACTGTATGTTAAGACGTTGTGATGTTGTAATAAGACTTTGTGATGTAATGTAAAGAGACGTTTGTGATTGTAATGTAACGAGACGTTTGTGATTGTAATGTAATAGAGCCGTTTTGTGTTGTAATGAATAGAGACATTTGCGGTTGTAATGTAATAGAGACGTTTGGTTGTTATAATGTATAGAGACGTTTGTACTATTAAAACGTTTGGCTGTAATGTAATAGAGACGTTTGTGACTGTAATGTAATAGAGACGTTTGTGGTTGTAATGTAATAGAGACTTTGTGGTTGTAATGTAATAGAGACGTTTGTGGTTGTAATGTAATAGAGACGTTTGTGATTGTAATGTAATAGAGACGTTTGTGGACTGTAATTAATGAGAGCTTTGTGATGTAGTAATAGAGACGTTTGTGGTTGTAATGTAATAGAGACGTTTTGTGGTTGTAATGTAATAGAGACGTTTTGTTGTAATGTAATAGAGACGTTTGTGGCGTAATGTAAGAGAGTTTGTGACTGTATGTATAGAGACGTTTGTGGTTGTATGTATAGGACGTTTGTGATTGTATGTATAGAGACGTTTGTGATTGTAATGTATAGAGACTTTGTGATTGTAATGTAATAGAGACTTGTTTGTGCGTAATGTATAGACATGTTTGTGGTTGTATGTAATAGAGACGTTTGTGGTTGTAATGTAATAGAGACGTTTGTGATTGTAATGTAATAGAGACGTTTGTGACTGTAATGTATTAGACATGTTTGTGGTTGTAATGTAATAGAGACGTTTGTGGTTGTAATGTAATAGAGACGTTTGTGATTGTAATGTAATAGAGCCGTTTGTGGTTGTAATGTAATAGAGACATTTGCGGTTGTAATGTAATAGAGACGTTTGTGGTTATAATGTAATAGAGACGTTTGTGACTAATTTAATAGAGACGTTTGTGACTGTAATGTAATAGAGACGTTTGTGACTGTAATGTAATAGAGACGTTTGTGGTTGTAATGTAATAGAGACTTGTGACTGTATTAATAAGACGTTGTGACTGTAATGTAATAGAGACGTTTGTGGTTGTAATGTAATAGAGACGTTTGTGACTGTAATGTAATAGGTGGGGGTAATAGGGTTACAGTTACTGGTACTTACAGGTGGGGGTAGGAGGGTTCAGTTTACTGACTTACAGTGTGGGGTAATAGGTTACAGTTACTGGTACTTACAGGTGGGGTAGGAGGGTTACAGTTTACTGGTACTTACAGGTGGAGGTGGAGGGTACAGGTACTTACAGGTGGGGTAGAAGGGTTTACAGTTACTGTACTTACAAGGGGGGTAGGAGGGTTACAGTTACTGGTACTTACAAGTGGGGGTAGGAGGGTTACAGTTACTTACAGGTGGGGGTAGGAGGGTTACAGTTACTGGTACTTACAGGTGGGGGTAGGGGTTACAGTTACTGGTACTTTCATGGGGGGTAGGAGGGTTAAAGTTACTTACAGGTGGGGGTAGGAGGGTACAGTTACTGGTACTTACAGGTGGGGGTAGGAGGGTTACGTTACTGGTACTTACAGGTGGGGGTAGGAGGGTTACAGTTACTGACTTACAGGTTGGGGTAGGGGGTTACAGTTACTACAGGTGGGGGGTAGGAGGTACAGTACTGGTACTTACAGGTGGGGGTTAGGAGGGTTATAAGTTACTGGTACTTACAGGTGGGGGTAGGAGGGTTACGTTACTGTACTTGAGGTGGGGGTAGGGGGTTACAGTTAAGGTTTTACTGGTACTTACAGGTGGGGGTAGGAGGGTTACAGTTACTGGTACTTACAGGTGGGGGTAGGAGATTACAGTTACTGGTACTTACAGGTGGGGGTAGGAGGGTTACAGTTACTTACAGGTGGGGTAGGAGGGTTACAGTTACTTACAGGTGGGGGTAGGAGGGTTTACAGTTAGGTACTTACAGGTGGGGGTAGGAGGGTTACCGTTTACTTACAGGGTGGGTAGGAGGGTTCAGTTACTGGTACTTACAGGTGGGGGTAGGAGGTTACAGTTACTGGTCTTACAGGTGGGGGTAGGAGGGTTACAGTTACTGGTACTTACAGGTGGGTAGGAGGGTTACATTTACTGGTACTTACAGGTGGGTAGGAGAGTTACAGTTACTGGTACTTACAGGTGGGGGTAGGGAGGTTACAGTTACTTACAGGTGGGGGTGTAGATGTGTTACAGTTACGGGACTTACAGTGGGGGTAGGAGGGTTATAGTTTACTGGTACTTACAGGTGGGGGTAGGAGGGTTACAGTTACTTGACTACAGGTGGGGGTAGGAGGGTTTACAGTTACTGGTACTTACAGGTGGGGGTAGGAGGTTACATTACTGTCTACTTACACGGTGGGGGTAGGAGGGTTACTTACTTACAGGTGGGGGTAGGTAGGGTTACAGTTTACTTCTTACAGGTGGGGTGAGGAGGTACAAAACAAGTTTACTCTTACAGGTGGGGGTAGGAGGAGTTACAGTGTTACTGGTACTTACAGGTGGGGGTAAGGATGGTTACAGTTCTACTTACAGGTGGGGTGGTAGGAGGGTTTCAGTTACACCTTACTTATATATACTATGTTACTTACATGGGGTAATGGGTTACAGACACGTTACTGGTACTTTACATTGGATAATTATACTTATTTAATTTTCTTTACAGTTGGTGGGGTAGGAGGGTTACAGTTACTGGTACTTAATTACTACTTCTCTGCTTCCGGTGGGGGTAGGAGGGTTACATAAGGTAATACTACTTTATTACTGTTTACAGGTGGGGGTGGTATAAGTCAGTTACTGTACTTAGGTGGGGGTAGGAGGGTTACAGTTTTACTTAAGGTGGGGGGTAGAGGGTTCAGTTACTTACAGTGGGGTAGGAGGGTTACAGTTATGTACTAGATGGGGGTAGGAGGGTTACAGTTACTGGTACTTACGATGGGGTAGGAGGGTTACAGTTTACTTACGGTGGGGGTAGAGGGTTACAACTGTACTGTACAGGTGGGGGTATAGTTACAGTTACTGGTACTTACAGGTGGGATAGGTGGGTTACAGTTATGGTTTACAGGTTGGGGTAGTAGGTA
This sequence comes from Hymenochirus boettgeri, assembly GCA_019447015.1. Lineage (NCBI taxonomy): Eukaryota > Metazoa > Chordata > Amphibia > Anura > Pipidae > Hymenochirus > Hymenochirus boettgeri. The sequence goes on along the minus strand of CM033475.1, from coordinate 221,192,142 downwards.
TACAGTACTGGTACTTACAGATGGGGTAGGGGTTACAGTAACTGGTACTTACGGGGGCGAGGTTACAGTTACTGTATTACAGTGGGGTAATAGGGTTACAGTTACTGGTACTTCAGGTGGGGTAGGAGTGTTACAGTTATGTCTTAAGGTGGGATGGGGGTTACGTTATGGTACTTACAGGTGGGGTAGTAGGTATACATTACTGGTACTTACGTGGGGTAGGAGGTTTACAGTTGTTACCCACAGCATGTATGTAGAAACTTTCTTCAGGGAACTGGTCAGGTACCAGTCCGATAGCACTTCTGGCTTTGGCACTCTTCTAATAACATCTGAACTGTCTTGTCCATCTGTAAAGAGATTAACAAGCACTCAGTACCAAACCCTGTTGCTCACGAATCCGAAACATTTTGATTGGGCTGTCACGTGATTTGTGCATGCCCGGTCGCTGTGTAGTGGGGACTAGCCCTAAGGACATATTATTCATTACTGCCAAGTTTAAAAATATTACATGGGTCTCCTGTCCTATAACAATAGATACATAATTTAATGAACTATAATGGGGTCTGTCTCTGGTATAAGAGAGTATGAAGTTGGGACCACTCCTGGCTCCCACACCCCCTACTCCAGTAGGTAGATGTCCCTGCCTAAAGGCAGTTTATTGGACAATATTGAATGGGTTGCCTTTAAATCCGTGTATCTTTACTTGGGTCTGATGTGACATTTAGTGATGTATGCTCTATAGGCCATATTTATAAAGGTACTGTGTCTTTAATAAACGCTATTTTATGACTGATTGTACAATTACGATCCTGATATACAATACCACTTAGCATTGCAGCCATATCTTTACAATAATCGGAAGTTTCATATATTTGTAGCCTATATCTAATGGAAAAGCACCGTATGTGGTTCTTATCCTTTCCGTCAGACACACATCTTCATCAGGGTTGCACAGAGATGGATGGGCGGAGCATGTGTCAGTGTTATATCCCTGACAATTAGCACACCACAAGTTATTTCCTAAAACACAAGGATAAAAAAAGAGTTACAACACTGATAGAGAAAATAACAGGGGTCCTGTGTGCCCCCCGTACCCCAAAATAATTCCGTTTGTAACTGGGAATAAAAAAAGTATGCAAAGCACAGAGTAGATTATGCTAATAGGCCAATGAAACATTCCACACATAAAATCATTTAAAGGGCATCTCCTGTGTACTGAAAAAACAGTTTTTTGAATTGCTCATTATTGGAAACTATAATTCTTCCCAACTTTCACTATTACCCAGTAAGCCATGGTGTGAAAAGTAGTTTCAAAACATTAAAGGGTTCTAATCATTAAACTGGTGCTTAAGGTAAAAAATAGCCCCATGTTTAAAGCTTGGTTCACACAGGAAATCGGCCTTTTATGGGCCATATATGTGGCGGTAAAATGGCGATCCCCCAGGGAAATGTATTACCACCTCCCCCCATATACTAAAGGAAACAATCGCCATACATGAAGTATATACAAAGTAAAGGGTTATGGCCATTATTAAAGCAGAACATAGACTTCGAATGGAATCTGTCTGCCACTGGCTATGAATTTGTACTGTGTACCCAGCTTAAGTCTATTTTAACACCAAATAATTACACTAGGAAGCTAAAGATGCACTTTACCTTACAAATGTTCTAGAATGGTCCAAGAGATAAAAAAGGAATGAGATGAGTCAACTTAAACATGTAAGTGGCCATTGAAAAGGACATGTCATCCTCAGACCAAATTTTACTGTTTTACTAAGGACCCTCTAAACCCCCAGGTACTTTACCATATCTCAGTGGCCCCTGGAACAAGACCTTTTGCTTTAACACTGGCTCCTTTTTTCTTCTTTGTGGTCCTTCCAGGTAGCAAAACCACAAAAAAAAGTGTATCTCGAACTGCAACACTCAGTGATTAAAAATGAATGATAGAACTGATATAAATATATCAAAAAGAAGAAAGCCAAGTAGTGCAATCATAGACAGTATAAAGAGTCGGTATGAGAGAAAACATATTAAAACGTAACATTTATTAGGTATACATTAAAAATACTCATGGATATGAGGGCATGTCCACCCCCAAAACTAAAATCTAACCCCATACCGGACCCACTTTACAGTTTTAAAAAAATCCTTACCGTACAATCCTGCTCCTTATGGTTCTCCTGCAGTCCATGTCCAAAGTCCAAGTGAAGAGCAGTGTCTGTCTTTCTGTCCAAACGTTGCTGCCTTCTGTCTTGCCTCCGGGAGGGATGGTGACATGCACAGAAGAGCCTTTCCCTGCCTCCCTCCCAATCCCTCTCTTCTAAGCCATCACCTAGCGTAAAAACGTTATTCTATATTGTAGGGCGTACCCTCCCACCCCCAACCGTTAGTTAGAAGTTTAAAAATAATTTTCAAACTTTACTTACAGCTCCTGGTTCCAGCGTCTTTTCCATTGCTGGCAGCCTGCGGCTGTGATTGGCTGAGAGGCAGCCAATCACAGCCGCGGGCTGCCAGCAAAGGAGAAGAAGAAGCTTGTAGATCCTGCAGGCAGGGGAACCGGACCAGAGCGACGCTGGAACCAGGAGCTGTAAGTACAGTTTGAGATCGATTTCTAACTTAGCGGTTGGGGGTGGGATGGTATGCCCTACAATATGGATGGAGGTTTTTATGGAGGGTGGAAATTGCCTTTAAATAAGAAGACAGTATGTGTCTCTAAACTGGATTAGTGGAGCCCTAAGCACTCAGTGCTGTCCTAGTTTAACAAGAAAGATTCCCTGGATTCAGTTCCTATTATAAGGGCAAAACTGGGATGCACATAAAACAGAGCACAAGTTATTCAATCAATATGAATAACAAGCATTCATCTCAAGCACAAGTAGTAAAGCTATTCGCAGATATGCATGAGTACGCTATATCCCCCTTGTCACACTGTCTGTGGTGATAGCCCAATAGCTTACACTTAGTGCTAGAGTGAAGACAACCCCCTACCTTCCAAATAGGAGAAAGGGTGTACAATGCATCCGTCGTAAGCTTAGTAAATGTGCTCTATCACCAGTGGAAGGCCTCACCACAGCCCACTACATGGAGCGAATACAAAGAGTACCGGAGAGAGACACAAACTTGCATTAATCCATCAGTGACCAAAGTTTTTTGTTGCTGCATCTACCAATAAACTTTGTCACTGATGGATTAATGCCAGGTTTTGTGTCTCTTTCTGGTACTTCTTTGTATTCCCCTACTCCCCATGTCACGACACTACTGGATAGGCGTAGAACACGGAATAAAGGTGTGTGGTGTACCTAAAGAGCGTGTCCGTGTAAGGTGACAGGGAGAGGAAGGCGTTATAAGGTGTGTGTGTTACCTAGAGAGCGTTGTGTAAGGTGAAGGAGGATGGAAGGCGTTAGAACGTGGATAAGGTGTGTGTGTTTACCTAGAGAGCGTGTGGTAAGGTGACAGGGGATGGAAGGCTTAGAACGTGGATAAGGTGTGTGTGTACCTAGAGAGAGTGTGTTAAGGTGACAGGAGATGGAAGGCGTTAGAACACGTGATAAAGGTGTGTGTTGTTCCTAGAGAGCGTGTGTGTTAAGGTGACAGGAGATGGAATGCGTTAGAAACGGATAAAGGTGTGTGTTGTTACCTAGAGAGCGTGTGTTAAGGGCAGGGATGGAAGGCGTTAGAACGGATAAAGGTGTGTGTGGAGACCTAGAGAGATGTGTGTTAAGGTGACAGGAGATGGAAGAGCGTTTAGAAGGTAACGATAGAATAGGGTGTGTGTGTTAACATAGGAGAGCGTGTGTTAAGGTGACATGGGGATGGAAGGCGTTTAGAACACGGATAAAGGTGTGTGTGTTACATAGAGAGCCGTGTGTTAAGGTGACAGGGGATGGAAGGCGTTAGAACATGGATAAAGGTGTGTGTGTTACCTAGAGAGCGTGTGTTTAAGGTGAAAGGAGATGGAAGGCGTTAGAACACGGATTAAGGTGTGTGTTACCTAGAGAGCGTGTGTTAAGGTGACAGGAGATGGAAGGCGTTAGAACACGGATAAAGGTGTGTGTGTTACCTAGAGAGCGTGTGTGTTAAGGTGACAGGGAGATGGAAGGCGTTAGAACACGGATAAAGGTTTTGTGGTTACATAGAGAGCGTGTGTTAAGGTGACAGGGGATGGAAGGCGTTAGAACACGGATAAAGGTGTGTGTGTTACCTAGAGAGCGTGTGTTAAGGTGACAGGAGAAAGGAAGGAGTGAAGGTGACAGTAGAGACAGTTATAATATTACAGAGATTAGACCCTCTAAAGGAATAAGTAGGGGGTAGAAAGGCGAGGACGATGTAGATGGAAATGTTCCAGGGTTGGGAGTAATATCCCCAGGAGTAAGAAGGAGAATAATGAAGGGAGTGGAGGTGGATAGGATTTGTACGGACTTTCCTGGGATCAGCATTGTGTAAGCGCTGGTAGAGAGTGACTGGGAATTGGATGGGAGAGATACAGACAGAATAGGGATAGGAAGGGAATGAATGGGAAGGAGGTTTAGGAGCCAGGGAGTAGATAAGACACAATTATAAACATTGTTGAAACACAATCAGCAGGTTTCCTTGTCAATCTCCTTTGTTAAACTTTTCACTTAGCCCAAGATTCCGTTTGCACTGCTCTAGCCCCCAGCAATGTCCCCCCCATTACAAACAGCTACATTTATAGGCAAAGGTTTACACACAGGACTGGCAAATTAACTTATTAGCCAATCAGCATGCTGATAAATAACTGTCTGTGGGGAAGAGACCAGTACACAGTGAAGGGAGCCGTGGTACAACAAAAGGTACGTTACACAGATAGAGACACCTTTACCGTAATGGCACACTATATAATACACAGATTGGGAGGTTGGTTTACATTGAGATGTATATATATATATAGGTGTCGGTTCAATACGTCCTTTGTTAAACTCTTCTTTACACTTAGCCCAAGATTAACTTTGCACATAGATTCACTTTGCACTGCTCTAACCCCCAGCAAAATGTCCAATATGAGCCCTCCAGCTGTTCCAGAACTACAACCCTAAACAACAGATTGCCCTGTCAGAGGATGCTGGGAACTGTAGGCCCATACATTGACCTTGGAGCTCTTAGTAAGGTGAAATTAAAGTGAAGCCAATTTTGCAGAATGTTAAGTCACATAGCAGTTTATCATGAGTGTCCACTAGGGGTCAGTGTAGATCCAACATTCTGGTCAGTGTGCACTTGGCTTCACATCTAGAACAATCCCAGGAGCCCCCGTCCTACAATCCGCCCTTTATTATAGAGTTCATGGTTCTCCATTGCTTGTTATTGACGCGTATTAATGATATTAATTGGACCCCAATCACCCTGCAGGTTTCACTAATTGGAATAAATAAGACGTTTCAGAGATGGTGAAATTGATAAAATGTATCACTTGTATAGAAAACGTAATGATCCAATCAAAATATCCATCACAGTGAATATATTGGACCGATTCAATCTGCTGGTGACGTGTGTGTGTGTGTGGTTTCCTTCTTTATCTCATTGGGCGGAATTATCGACTTTCTGGATTTCTCATTGAATTCATTTTTATTTCTCCTTGTTTAGGTCTTTACACCAATTTGTAATAAAGGGCAAGTTCATCCTCCAAAGGAAAAATTGTGTATAGGTAAATCACCCCCCAAACTGCCATAGTTAAAATCTGAGAGATGTAAGACTAACCTGACATGCTGCCTGTTGTTCTGTTACCTCTATTTTTGCTTCCTGGTTCTTCCAATTAGCACCTGTCAGTCATGGCTGTAACAGATGACATCACAGCCAGTTACTGAATGTTATTCCCCTAGCTGGGTCTTCTGAGCTTGTAGAAGAGTTTGGAGAGGAGACAGAAACAATGTAATAGATAGAGAGGAATAACTGGAAATAACTGTAATAACACAGTAATACAGTCTGTATGGACTGCACAGTGACACCCACTGGAAATAACTGTAATAACACAGTAATACAGTCTGTATGGACTGCACAGTGACACCCACTGGAAATAACTCTAATAACACAGTAATACAGTCTGTATGGACTGCACAGTGACCCCCCCCGCAAATACCCCTAACAACACAGTAATACAGTCTGTATGGACTGCACAGTGACCCCCCCCCCCCTCTCTCCACTACTAAAATGCTCATCCATTTGGAAAAATCTGGATTGTAACTACAAATCACACGATCCCCCAGAAAACACCAATACACACAGGGGATCCCAATAACACAGTCCAATGGGACCCATTAAATACACACAGGGGATCCCAATAACACAGACCAATGGGACCCATTAAATACACATAGGGGATCCCAATAACACAGACCAATGGGACCCATTAAATACACATAGGAATCCAAACAACACAGACCAATGGGACCCATTAAATACACATAGGGGATCCCAAACAACACAGACCAATGGGACCCATTAAATACACATAGGTGATCCAAACAACACAGACCAATGGGACCCATTAAATACACATAGGGGATCCCAAACAACACAGACCAATGGGACCCATTAAATACACATAGGGGATCCCAAACAACACAGACCAATGGGACCCATTAAATACACATAGGGGATCCCACACAATGTAGCCCAGAGATAACTGCCATTGGTCCTTTATGTGATAGACCTATTACTGACAGGCTGTCCATTTGCTGACAGTTGGCAGCCCAGCACTGTGACTCCTCCCCTAAACCCATAACCATGTAAGGTTGATTTGTTCCATGTTTCTGCAACTAATCTGACTGTGTTTGTTCTCTGCTCAGTTCAGACCTGATTGGTCCTTTGGTTTCTTGCCAACAATTACACAGAAATTTTTCCTCTCCCAGAGACGCAGTAGAAGGCGGGGCCACAGGAACGACATTAACCCATGAAGGCCTGGATTATTGAATAAAGAAATGATAAACTATTTACAAAGGGGATTTGAATGGAGATATTTTACTTTATTGATAATATCATCATCCCAATGAACCACAACTAATATGTAACCAATGGGGATTAAATAAAGAGAACATGTACACAATGTATACAATATACTGATAGTGTGGAACATGTATACAATATACTGATAGTGTGGAACATGTACACAATGTATACAATATACTGATAGTGTGTAACATGTACACAAGGTATACAATATACTGATAGTGTGGAACATGTATACAATAAACTGATAGTGTGGAACATGTATACAATATACTGATAGTGTGGAACATGTACACAATGTATACAATATACTGATAGTGTGGAACATGTACACAATGTATACAATTAGAACTACGGTTGTGAACATGCTACACAAGGTCTACATATATGATGTGTGGAACATGTATACAATATGTGTAATGTCAATTATACAATATACTGATAGTGTGGAACATGTACACAGGTATACAATATACTGATAGGTGGAACAGTTACAAATAACTGATAGTGTGGAACATGTACACAAGGTATACACTAGATGATAGTGTGGGGAACATGTACACAATGGATACAATTATACTGATAGTGGGGGACATGTACACAAGGTATACATTACTGATAGTGGGGAACATGTACACAATGTATACAATATAATGATAGTGTGGAACATGTACAAGGTACAATATACTGATAGTGGGGAACATGTACCCACAAGGTATCAAATATATGAGTGGGGGAACATGTATACAATATACTGATAGTGTGGAACAGTGACACAGGTATACAATATACTGATAGTGGGACCGGAAAACTGTATACAATATACTGATAGTGTGGAACATGTACACAATGTATACAATTATATGATGTGTGGACATGTACACATGTATACAATATACTGATAGTGTGGAACATGTACACAAGGTATACAATATACTGATATGTGGAACATGTACAAAAGTTATACAATATACTGATATGTGGGAAAATGTAACACATGTTGTATACAATATACTGATGTGGGAACATGTACACAAGGATAACAATATACTGATAGTGGGGAACATGTATACAATATACTGATAGTGGGGAACATGTATACAATATACTGATAGAGGGGAACATGTACACAAGGTATACAATATACTGATAGTGTGGAACATGTACACAAGGTATACAATATACTGATAGTGAGGAACATGTATACAATATACTGATAGTGGGGAACATGTATACAATATACTGATAGAGGGGAACATGTACACAAGGTATACAATATACTGATAGTGGGGAACATGTACACAAGGTATACAATATACTTATAGTGGGGAAAGTGTACACAAGGTATACAATATACTGATAGTGGGGAACATGTACACAAGGTATACAATACTGATAGTGGGGAACATGTACACAAGGTATACAATATACTGATAGTGGGGAACATGTAACAGATACAACTATATGTAGTGGGGAACATGTATACAATATACTGATAGTGGGGGAACATGTACACAAGGTATACAATATACTGATAGTGGGGAACATGTACACAGGTTCAATATACTGATAGTGGGGAACATGTATACAAGGTATACAATATACTGATGTGGGGGAACATGTCACAAGGTATACAATATACTGATAGTGGGGAACATGTACACAAGGTATACAATATACTGATAGTGGACATGTATACAATATACTGATAGTGGGGAACATGTATACATATACTGATAGTGGGGAACATGTACACAAGGTATACAATATACTGATAGTGGGGAACATGTACACAAGGTATACAATATACTGATAGTGGGGAACATGTATACAATATACTGATAGTGGGGAACATGTATACAATAAACTGATAGTGTGGAACATGTACACAAGGTATGCAATATACTGATAGTGTGGAAACATGTACAACAAGGTATAAATATACTGATAGTGGGGAACATGTACACAAGGTATACAATATACTGATAGTGGGGAACATATAGATGGGAAAGTATTAATGGATGTATTCAATGGGGAACATATTATGTATTATGATTAAAATTAAAGTATATGTATTAAAGTATTAATGGATGTATTTAATGGGGAACATAGACAGTATTAATGGGGAACATATAGATGGGAAAGTATTAATGGATGTCACCAGGCGAAGCGAGAGAGGGAGAGAGTTATAAAGGTAGGATAACAGTCTAGATGTGAAAGTATTAATGGATGTCACCAGGTGAAGTGAGAGGGGAGAGTTATAAAGGTAGGATACAGTCTAGATGGGAAAGTATTAATGGATGTCACCAGGCGAAGCGAGAGAGAGGGAGAGAGTTTAAAAGGTAGGATAACAGTCTAGATGGGAAAGTATTAATGGATGTCACCAGGCGAAGCGAGAGAGGGATGGAGGAGTTATAAAGGTAGGATAACAGTCTAGATGGGAAAGTATTAATGGATGTCACCAGGCGAAGGGAGAGAGGGGAGAGAGTTATAAAGGTAGGATAACAGTCTAGATGGGAAAGTATTAATGGATGTCACCAGGGAAGCGAGAGAGGGAGAGATTTATAAAGGTAGGATAACAGTCTAGATGTGGAAGTATTAATGGATGTCACCAGGCGAAACGCGAGTAGGGAGGAGAGTTATAAAGGTAGGAAAACAGTCTAGATGGGAAAGTATTAATGGATGTACCAGGTGAAGTGAGAGAGGGAGAGAGTTATAAAGGTAGGAGTAACAGTCTAGATGGGAAGTATTTTCTAAGGAGTAGTTAAGAGAGGTGGTTTGATATGTTTGATGTCACCAGGTGAGCGAGAGAGAGAGAGAGTTATAAATAGTAGGATAACAGTCTAGATGTGAAAGTATTAATGGTGTCACCAGGCGAAGCGAGAGAGAGGGAGAGAGTTATAAAGGTAGGATACAGTCTAGATGTGAAAGTATTAATGGATGTCACCAGGCGAAGCGAAAGGAGAGGAGGGAGAGCGGAGTATAAAGGTAGGAAACAGTCTAGATGTGAAAGTATTAATGGATGTCACCAGGGCGAGGAGCGAGGAGAGAGGGAGAGATTATAAAGGTAGGATAACAGTCTAGATGTGGAAAGATAATGGATGTCACCAGCGAAGCGAGAAGAGGGAGAGAGTTATATAAAGGTAGGATAACAGTCTAGATGGAGTATAAGGATGTCACAGGCGAAGCGAGAGAGGGAGGAGTTATAACGGTAGGATAAAAGTCTAGATGGGACAGGCGTAAGGAGAGAGGGAGGAGAGTTATAAAGGTAGGATAACAGTCTAGATGGGAAAGTATAATGGATGTCACCAGGCGAAGGAGAGAGGGAGAGAGTTATAAAGGTAGGAAACAGTTCTAGATGGGAAAGTATTAATGGATGTCACCAGGGAAGCGAGAGAGAGAGGAGAGAGTTATAAAAGGTAGGATAACAGTCTAGATGGAAAGTATTAATGGATGTCACCAGGCGAAGCGGGAAGAGGGAGGAGAGTTATAAAGGTAGGATAACACGTCTAGATGGGAAAGTATTAATGGATGTCACCAGGCGAAGCGAGAGAGGGAGAGAGTTTAAAGTAGGATAACAGTCTAGATGGGAAAGTATTAATGGATTGTCACAGCGAAGCGAGACGAAGGAGAGGAGGAGAGTATAAGGTAGGATAACAGTCTAGATGGTGAAAGTATAATGGATGTCACCAGGCGAAGGGAGAGAGGGAGGAGGAGTTATAAAGGTAGGATAACAGTCTAGATGTGAAAGTATATGGATGTCACCAGGCGAAGCGAGAGAGGGAGAGAGTTATAAAGGTAGGGATAACAGTCTAGATGGGAGTATTAATGGATGTCACCAGGCGAAGCGCGAGAGGGAGAGAGTTATAAAGTAGGATAACAGTCTAGATGTGAAAGTATTAATGGATGTCACCAGGCGAAGGAGACGAGAGAGGGAGAGAGTTTATAAAGGTAGGATAACAGTCTCAGATGGAGAAGTATTAATGGATGTCACCAGGCGACAGCGAGAGAGGGAGAGAGTATAAAGTAGGTAACAGTCTAGATGTGAAAGTATTAATGGTGTCACCAGGCGAAGCAGAAGGAGAATAGAGGGAGGAGTTATTATAAAGTAGGATAACAGTCTAGATGTGACACAGGCGACAGCGAAGAGAGGGAGAGAGTTATAAAGGTAGGATAACAGTCTAGAGATGTGACAAGTATAATGGTGTACCAGGCGAGCGGAGAGCGTGAGGGAGAGAGTGAGTTATAAAGGTAGGATACTCAGAGGTATAAAGTGATAACAGTATATCAGATGGGAAAGTATTATGGATGTCACAGGCGAAGCGAAGCGAGAGGAGAGAGAGAAGTTTAAAAGATAGGATAAACAGTCTAGATTGACAGGCGAAGCGAGAGAGGGAGAGGAGGTTATAAAAGGTAGGTATAACTGTCTAGATGTGACAGGACGAAGACAGAAGAGCGGAGAAGAGCGGGGAGAGAGTTATAAAGGTAGGAATAACTGTCTAGATGTGACAGGCGAAGCGAGAGGTGAGAGAGTTATAAAGTAGGAAACAGTATAGAGTGACAGGCGAAGCGAGAGGGAGAGAGTTATAAAGGTAGGATAACTGTCTAGATGTGACAGCGAAGCGAGAGAGGAGGGAGAGTTATAAAGTTAGGATAACGTCTAGATGTGAAAGTATTAATGGATGTCACAGGCGAAGCGAGAGAGGGAGAGCAGTTATAAAGATAGGATAACGTCTAGAGGTGACAGGCGAAGCGAAGAGAGGGAGAGAGTTATAAAGGTAGGATAAACAGTCTAGATGTGAGGCCCGGAAGCAGAGAGAGGGAGGAGAAGTAGGAGAGAATTTGAGAGTATAAAGGTAGGATAACAGTCTAGATGGTGAAAGTATTAATGGATGTCACCAGGCGAAGCGAGGAAGAGGGGAGAGAGTTATAAAGGTAGGATAACGTCTAGATGTGAAGGGATAAGAGAGAGAGGGAGGGAGAGTTAATAAAGGTAGGATAACAGTCTAGATGTGAAAGTATTAATGGATTGTCACCAGGCGAAGCGAAGAGAGAGAGGGAGAGAGTTATAAAGGTAGGATAACAGTCTAGATGTGAAGTATTAATGGATGTCACCAGGGAGCGAAGGAGAAGAGGAGAGAGTTATAAAAGGTAGGATAACAGTCTAGATGGAAAGTATTAATGGATGTCACCAGCGAAGCGGGAGAGAACGAGAGAGGGTGAGACTATAAAGGTAGGAAACAGTCTAGATGTGAAAGTATTATGGATGTCACCAGGGAAGCGAGAGAGGGAGAGAGTTATAAAGGTAATAGATAACAGTCTAGATGTGAAAGTATTAATGGATGTCACCAGGCGAAGCGAGAGAGGGAGAGAGAGTTATAAAGGTAGGTAGGATAAACAGTCTAGATGGGAGTATTAATGGATTCACCAGGCGAAGGGAGGAGAGGGAGAGAGTTATAAAGGTAGGATAACAGTCTAGATGGGAAAGTATTAATGGAGTCACAGCGCAGCGAAGAGAGGAGAGAGTTTAAAGGTGGATAACATCTAGATGTGAAAGTATTAAGGATGTCACCAGGCGAAGGAGGAGAGAGAGGGAGAGAGTTATAAGGTAGGATAACAGTCTAGATGGGAAAGTTAATGGATGTCACCAGCGAGAAGGCGCTGAGCGGAGAGAGAGTTATAAAGTAGGATAACAGTCTAGATGTGAAAGTATTAATGGATGTCACCAGGCGAAGAGCGAGAGGGAGAGAGTTTAAAGGTAGGATAACAGTCTAGATGGGAAAGTATTAATGGATGTCACCAGGCGAAGACGAGAGGGAGGAGATTATAAAGGTAGGATAACAGTCTAGATGTGAAAGTATTAATGGATGTTCCACAGGCGAAGGCGGAGAGGGAGAGAGTTATAAGGTAGGATAACCGTCTAGATGGGAAAGTATTAATGGATGTACACGAGCGAGAGAAGGAGAGAGGAGAGGTTATAACAGGTAGGATAACAGTCTAGATGTGACAGGGCGAAAGCGAGGAGAGGGAGAGAGTTATAAAGGAGGATAACAGTCTAGATGGGAAAGTATTAATGGATGTCACCAGGCGAAGCGAGAGAGGGAGGAGAGAGTTATAAGGTAGGATAACATTCTAGATGTGAAGTATTAATGGATGTCACCAGGCGACAGGGAGAGAGAGGGAGAGAGTTATAAAGGTAGGATAACATCTAGATGGAAAGTATTAATGGATGTCACCAGGCGAAGCGAGAGAGGGAGAGAGTTATAAAGGTAGGATAACAGTCTAGATGTGGAAAGTATTATGATGTCACCAGGCGAAGCAGAGAGAGGAGAGAGTTAAAGGTAGGATAAACCAGTTAGATGGGAAAGTATTAATGGATTCACCAGACGGAAGCGAGAGGAGGAGGAGGAAGAGTTATAAAGGTTAGGATAACGTTTTTCTTAGGAAATGTGAAAAGATAAATTCTTGGGCCTGTTACATAATGTCTAGTCCAGTAAATACAGTGCTATTGGTTATAAATATTATCCAATTACAGACCAGTAAACTGATTGTAAGCTCTTGGGCCTGTTACGTACTGTCTAGTCCAGTAAATACAGTGCTATTGGTTATAAATATTATCCAATTACAGACCAGTAAACTGATTGTAAGCTCTTGGGCCTGTTACATACTGTCTAGTCCAGTAAATACAGTGCTATTGGTTATGAATATTATCCAATTACAGACCAGTAAACTGATTGTTAGCTCTTGGGCCTGTTACATAATGTCTAGTCCAGTAAATACACTGTTATTGGTTATAAATGTTATCCAATTACAGACCAGTAAACTGATTGTAAGCTCTTGGGACAGTTACACAATGTCTAGTCCAGTAAATACACTGTTATTGGTTATAAATGTTATCCAATTACAGACCAGTAAACTGATTGTGAGCTCTTGGGCCTTTTATGTACTGTCTAGTCCAGTAAATACAGTGCTATTGGTTATGAATATTATCCAATTACAGACCAGTAAACTGATTGTTATATCTTGGGCCTGTTACATAATGTCTAAATACAGTGCTATTGGTTATAAATATTATCCAATTACAGACCAGTAAACTGATTGTTATATCTTGGGCCTGTTACATAATGTCTAGTCCAGTAAATACAGTGCTATTGGTTATAAATATTATCCCATTACAGATCAGTAAACTGATTGTAAGCTCTTGGGCCTGTTACATACTGTCTAGTCCAGTAAATACAGTGCTATTGGTTATAAATATTATCACATTACAGACCAGTAAACTGATTGTTATCACTTGGGCCTGTTACATACTGTCTAGTGCAGTAAATACATTGCTATTGGTTATAAATATTATCCCATTACAGACCAGTAAACTGATTGTTATATCTTGGGCCTGTTACATACTGTCTAGTCCAGTAAATTTACAGGCTCATTGTTATAAAATATTATCCAATTACCGACCATTCAAACGCTTGTAAGGCATCTTGGGCCTGTTACATACGTCGAGTCCATAAATACAGTGGCTATTGTTATGAATATTATCCAATTACAGACCAGTGAAACTGATTGTCTAGATCTTGGCCGTGCATACTGTCTACGTCCATTAACTACAGTGCTATGGTTTATAATACCATTACATACAGGAACCAGTAACTGATTGTTATCCCTCTTGGGCCTTTTACGTGCTGGTCTAGTCCAGTACATACAAGTGCTATTGTTCTTTTAATATCCAATTCAGACACATAAACTGAGTGTACGCTCTTGTGCCTGGTAGCGTACTGGCTAGTCATAATACATTGCTATTGGTTATAAATTTATCCATACAGACCAGTAACTGATTGTAAGCTCGGGGCCTGTTACGTTCTGTCTAGTCCAGTAAATACGTGCGATTTTTTATAAATATTATCCAATTAAGCAGACCAAGTGAACGATTGTTATCTCTGGCCCTGTTCGTTCTGTCTATCCAGTAACATACAGTGCTTTGGTTATAAATATCCATACAGACCAGTAAACTGATTGTTATCTCTTGGCCTGTTACATACTGTCTAGTTCCATAATAAGGCTTTGGTTAGTGATATTATCAATTACAGACCATGGAACTGATGTGAGCTCTTGGCCCGGTACATACTGTATAGTCCATAAATACAGTGCTATTGGTTTATAATATTATCCAATTACAGACCAGTAACTGGATTTTGTAAGCTCTTTGGTCCTGTAACCATACTAGTCTAGGTCATAAATACGTGCCGATTGGTTTGAATATTTACCAATTTACAGACCAGTACGGATTGTTATCTCTTTGGGCCTGGTTACGTACTGTCTATCCAGTAAATACAGTGCTAATGGTTATGAAATATATCCCACTTCACAGACAGTTAACTGATGGTTACTCTTGGTCTGTTACCATCTGTCCCTATGCCCGTAGATACATGGTATTGGTTAGTGAATATTATCCATTACAGACCAGTATAAATGATTGTTACTCTTGGGCCTGTGACTAACTGCTAAGTCATAATACAGGCTCTTGGTTATATATTATCCCGTAAAGACCTTAACTGATTGTTATCTCTTTGGTCCTGTTACGTATTCTAGTCCCAGTAAATACATTGCTCTTGGTTTAAATATTATCCCCTTACAGACCAGTAACCGGATTGTAACTTCCTTGGGCCTGTACGACGTACTGTCCTAGTACCCGCAGTAAAATCAGTGCTTTGGTTAATAATTTCTCCATACAGACACAGTAAAAGAGTGTTTTAATCTCTTGGCCCCTGTTACGTACTGTCTAGTCCAGTAATACGTGCGATTGGTTATAATATTATCCCATTACAGATCATTAAAACTGATTGTTATCTCTGGCCTGTTCGTAACTTCTCTTCCACGTAATACAGCTATTGGTGTATAATATTATCCCATTACAGACCAGTAAACTGATTGTTATAATCTTGGCCCTGTTACATTCTGTCTATCCCCGTAAATACAATTGCTATTGGTTATAAAATATCCATTACAGACCGGTAACTGAGTGGTCTCTCTTGGGGCCTGTTCGTACTGTCTAGTCCAGTAAATCCAAGTGCTAATTGGTTATCAATATTATCCATTACATACCAAGTAAACGGATTGTTATCTCTTGGGCCTGATTACTTACTGTCCTATTCCGAGAAATACATGCATTGGGTAATATTATCCCATACAGATCAGTAAACTGATTGTTTCTTGGGCCCTGTTACGTCTGTCTAGATCCACTAAATACAGTGCGATTGGTTAGTAATATTTTATCCCATTACGATCGTTCTGATTGTTTCTCTTGTGCCTGGTTACTTATGTCTAGTCCCGTAAATACATGCTATTTGTTATAATATTTTCTCCATTACAGCCAGTAAACTATTGTTTCTCTCTTGGCCTATTACTTCTGTCTATCCAGTAATAAGTGCTATGGTTATACATATCCGCATTACTGCCCCTAAACTGATTGTATTTATCTCTTGGGCCGTTACGTCTGTCCATAGTCCAGTAATACAGTGCAGTGGTTCTAAGATCCTTACCGACCATTAAACTGATTGTTAAAGCTCTGTGGCCTGGCTACTCTCAACACCTGTCGAGTCCGTAATCCCGCTGCTATTGGTTATGAACTATCCAATTAACAGACCAGTAAACTTAATTGGTTATCTCTTGGGCTGTTACGTACTGTCCTAAGTCCAGTAATCCAGTGCTATTGGTTCTTAAATGACACATTACAGACATTAATGCTTGTAAGCTCTTGGGCCTGGTACGTACCTGTCTAGTCCAAAATCAGTGCATTGGTTTATAAATATCCAATTACATTGACCAGTCACTGAATTGTTATCCCTCGTGGGCTGTTACGTACTGTCATGTCCAGTAAATACCGTGCTATTGGTTAATAATATCCACTTACAGACCAGTAAACTGATTGTACGCTCTTGGGCCCTGTACGATACTGTCGATCCCAGTATATACAGTGCGATTGGTTATACATATTACCAATTACGACCAGTAAACTGATGTTATCTCTTGGCGCCTTTCATACTGTCTTATCTCGTAAATACAGTGCTTTGGTTATAATATCCAATTACTGACATAACTGATCTGTACGCTTTGGGCCTGTTACGTTTTCTGTCTAGTCCTAAATCAGTGCTATTGATTATATATTATCCAATCCGACCAGTACTGATTGTTAGCTCTTGGGCCTATTACTCTGGTCCTAGTCCAGTAAATCATTGCTGGTTTGATTATAAATATTATCCCATATACAGACCATACTGATGTTTCTCTTTGGCTTTCGATCTGTCTATCCAGTAAGTACAGTGCTTTGGTTATAATATTATCCAATTAGACCAGATACCTGATTGTATCTCTTGGGTCACTGTTACGGTCTGTCTTCAGTACATCCAGTGCGATGGTTTGAATATCCAATTAATGACCAGTAAAACTAATTTGATTTATCTCTTGGGCCTGTTACGTTCCTGTCTTCCAAGTAAATACAGTGCGTAATTTGGTTATAAATATCAATTACAGACCAGTAACTGATTGTTATCTCTTGGGCGTTACATTCTGTCTTATTCAACGTAATACAGTGCTATTGGTTATAAATATATCCAATTACAGACCAGTAAACCTGAATTTTTCTCTTGGGCCTGTTACGTTCTGTCCTATTCGTAATACAGTGCTATTGGTTATAACTTCCATTACTGACCCGTAACGTGATTTGTTATCTCTTGGTCTGGTGGGGCCTGTTACGTTCTGTCTAGTCCAGGTAATAAGTGCTATTGGGTATAAATACCAATTTACAGACCAGTAACGGATTGTTATCTCTTGGGCTGTTCCCTTCTGTCTAGTCCGTAAATACAGGGTGCTATTGGTTATAAGATCCAATTACTGACAGTACCCTGATTGTTATCTCCTTGGCCTGTTACGTTTCTGTACCTAGTCCGTAAATACCGGCCTATTGGTTATAAATATTATCCTCATTAACCGTAAACCTGATTGTAGCTCTGGTCCTGTTCCGTACTGGCTAGTCCATAAATACAATTGCTATTGGTTATAAATATTATCCATTACAGACAAGTAACTGATGTGTAGCTCTTGTCCTGGTTCGTTACTGTCAGTCCAGTAAACAGTGCTATTGTTGTAACTATTATCCAATTAAGACCAGTAACTGATTGTTTATCTCTTGGGGCCGTTAAATATGTCTGAGTCCAGTAATCGGTGCTATTGTTTAAATATGATCCATTACCGACCGTCAACTGATTGTGCTCTTGGCCTGTACGTTCTGTCTTTCCAGTCAATACAGTGCTATTGGGTTATAAATATTATCCATTACAGACCAGTAAACCCTGATTGTTCTCGCTGGGCTTTACCATCTGTCTATACCAGTAAATACAGTGCTATTGGTTTTATGAATATATCCAATTACAGACCCAGTAACTGCTTTGTTAGCTCCTTGGGCCTGTTACATATGTCTGTCATAATACACTGTTTTATTGGTTATAAATGTTATCCCATTACAGACCATAAACTGATTGAGCGCTTGGGACATTTACAACCATGTCTAGTCCGTGAATACACTGTTCATTGTTATAAATTTAGCCATTCATAGACCAGTAAACTGATTGTGAGCTCTTGGGCCTTTTAATGTACGGTCACAATAGATCCAGTAAATACATGCTATTGGTTATGATATTATCCAATTAAACAGACCGTACCTGATGTTTATCTGGGGCCTTTACATAAAGTCTAAATACAGTGCTATTGGTTATAATATTTATCCAATTAACAGACCAGTAACTGATTTTTTATCTTGGGCCTGTTACAACTAATGTCCTATCCAGTAAATCCAGTGCTATTGGTTATAAAATATTATCCCTATTACAGATCATAAACTGATTGTACGCCTCTTGGGGCCTTTACATACTGTCTGAGTCCAGTAATACAGTGCTATTGGTTATATTATCAACATTCAGACCAGTAACTGATTGTTTCACTGGGCCGGTTACATACTGGTCTAGTGCAGTAAATACTGCTATTTGGTTTATAAATTTATCCCTGCACCGACCGGTAAACTGATTGTTATATCTTGGGCTGTTACTACTGTCTTAGTCCCGTAAATACAGTGCTATTGTTATAAATAATGATCCATTACAGACCAGTAAACGATTGTTTAGCTCTGGGCCTGTCCATATGTCTATCCAGTAAAAATAAAGTGTATTGGTTTATAACTATTATCCCATTCAGACCAGAAACTGATTTGTTTATATCTTGGGCTGTTTACGATACTGTCTAATGTGCAGTAATACCATTGCATTGGTTAAATGTAGCCATTACAGAACAGTAACTGATTGTTATATCTTATGGGCCTGTTACATAATGTTAGTCCAGAAATACAGTTTTGGGGGCTATTGGGTTAAATATTATCCCATTACAGCCGTAACCTGGATTGTTTATATCTTGGGCCTGTTCCGTACTGTCTAGTGCAGTAATCCGTGCATTGGTTATAAATATTATCCAATTACAGACCCGTAAACTGATTGTTATATCTTGGGGCTCCTGTTCCTATGTCCTAGTTTCAGTAAATACAGTGCTATTGGTTAAAACAATCACTAAAAAAACATCACCATTACAAGACCAATAAACTGATTGTTTCTATCTTGGCCTGTTACGTACTGTCTAGTGCATAATAGTGCGATTGTTTATAACTATTACCTTACATAACAGTTCTGATTGTAAGACTCTTGGCCTGTTACGTAACTCCAGTTGCTATTGGTTAATACTTTTATCCAATACAGACCAGTAAACTGATTGTTATCTCTTGGCATGTTCCATACTGTCTAGTTCATAAATACAGTGCGAATTGGTTATAACTTTTCCCCTACAGCACCAGTAAACTGATTGTTATCTCTGGGCCGGTTAAACGTCCTGTCTGTCCATAAATACCGTGCTATTGTTTCTAAATATTATCTCATAACAGACCAGTCAACCTGATTGTAAGCCTTGGCCTGTTTACGTACGGTCTAGTCCCGGAATACAGTGCTATTGGTTTATGCAATTTATCCATTCAGACCCGTAAACTGTAAGCTCTTGGGCCTATTACATACTGTCTAGTCCATTACATATAGTCGTATTGTTCTAATACTTTTCTCCATCATCGACCAGTAAACTGAATTTTGTTGATCTCTTGGGCTTTTAATGTACTTGTCTAGTCCAGTAAATACATGCTATGGGTTATAAATATTCTATCCATTAGACATAACTGATTGGTGAGCTCTTGGGGCCTTTATGTACTGTCTGTCCATCAATACCGTGCTATTGGTTGTAAATATTATCCATTACAGACCCATAAACTATTGTAAGCTCTTGGGCCTGTAATCATGGCTAGTCCAGTAATCCAGTGCTTTGGTTGTAATATTATACCATTACCAGACAGATCACTGATTGTAAGCTCCTTGGGCCTGTTTACGTAACTGTCAGTTCCAGTAATACCAGTGCTATGGTAAAATATCCATTACCGACCAGTAAACTGTTGTAAGCTCTTGGACTGTATATACTGCTAAGTCCGTAGATACAGTGGCTATTTGTTATAATTTATCCCATTACAGGCCAGTAAACTGATTGTAAGCTCGTGGCCTGTAGATACTGTCCTAGTCCAGTAAATACATTGGCTATTGGGTTATAATATTTCCCTTACAGACCAGTAAAACTGATTGTAAGCTCTGGTCCTGTTACCATAACTGTCTAGTCAGTAAATACGGGCTATTGGTTATAAATCAATTTCCCATTACGCCAGTAACTGATTGTAAGCTCGTGGCCGGTTACGTACTGTCTAGTCCAGATAATACAGTGCTTTGGTTATAATTTTATCCCATACAGCCTCCTAACTGATTGTAAGCCTCCTTGGTCCTGTACGTCCTGTCTAGTCCCATAAATAAAGTGGCTAGTGGTTTTATACATACTTATCCCTTACAGACCAAGTAAACTGATTGTAAGCCTTGGTCCTGTTACATACTTCTATCCAGGTAATACAGTGCATTGGTTATAATATCCCATTACAGACAAGTAACTGATTGTAAGCTCTTGGGCCTGTTTCGATACTGTCTAGTCCAGTAAATACAAGTGCTACGGTTATAAATAGTATCCCATTACGACCATAAACCTGATTGTAAGCTCTTGGCCTGTTGTAGATCCTGTCTATCCCAGTACATACATGCTTATTGGGTATAATATCCATTACAACCGTAACTATTGTAAGCTCTTTGGCCTATTACTTACTGTCATATCAAGTAAATACCGTGCTATTGGTTTAATAAATATTTATCCCTTACAGACCATGAACTATTGTTTTTCTTTGGCCTGTTTACGTACTGTCTAGTCCAGTAAATACAGTGCTAATTGGTTATAAATATTATCATTCCAGACCTTAACTGATTTGTTTTTCTTTGGCCGTTTACGTACTTCTAGTCCAGTATTACAAGTGCTATTGTTAGAAAGATTATCATTACAGACCAGTAAACTGATTGTAAGCTCTTGGGCTAGTTACATAATGTCTAGTCCAGTAAATACAGTTCATTGTTATAACATATATCCCATGACAGACCAGTAAACTGAATGTTACTCTGGGCCTGTTAACGTACGTGCTAGTCCGTAAATACAGTGGCTGGTTTATAAATATTATCCAATCAGACCAGTAACTGATTTTGGAGCTTTTGGGGCCATGTTACATATTGGTATTGTCCAGTAATACAGGCTAATGTTATCAATGTTTATCCAATTACAGACCAGTAAACTGTTTGTAAGCTCTCTGGCCTGTTAACTACTGTCCTAGTCCAGTAATACAGTGCTATTGGTTATAAATAGATCCAATTACAGACCAGTAAACTGAATTGTTAGCTCTGGGCCTGTTTGACATCTGTCTAGTCCAGTAAATACAGTCTATATGGTTATAATGTTATCCACTTACAGACCAGTAAACTGATGTAGCTCTTGGTCCTGTCTACGTACTGTCTAAGTCCCGTAAACTACAGGTGCTATTGTGTTTAAATAAGTATCCCTTACAGACCAGTAACTGAGTGTACGCTCTTGGTCCCTGTTAACAACTGTCTGTCCACAGTAATACAGTGGCTATATGGTTATAAAATTTATATCCAATACAGACAGTAAACATGGATTGTAAGCTCTTGGTCCCTGGTTACATACTGTCCTAGTCCAGTATACGTGGCGTTGGTGAATATTATCCCATTACAAACCAGTAAAACTGATTGGAAGCTCTTGGTCCTGGACATATGGCTAGTCAGTAAATACAGTGCGATTGGTTGATAATATTATCCCATTACAGACCAGTAACTGAGTGTTACTTCTGGGCCGGTTACCATAATGTCCTAGCCAGAAATACAGTGCGCTTGGTTATTAAATATTATCCCTTACAGCCAGTAACTGATGTGTTCTCTTGGTCTGTACATCCCTGTCTATCCATAAATACGTGCTATTGGTTATAATATCCAATTACGACATAAACTGATTGTAAGGCTCTTGGGCCTTAGATACTGTCTAGTCCAGTCAATACGTGCTAATGGGTTATATATTTCCCCATTGTTTTTTACAGACCTAAACGGATTGGTAAGCTCGTGGTCCTGTTACGTCTTCCTATCCATAAATATCCAGTGCTTTTGGTTAGAATCTGATATCCAATTAACAGACCAGTACTGATTTTATTCTCTTGGGCCTGTTGTTCTTCTAGTCCTACATAAAAACTTCTATTGTATAAATATCCAATCGACCAGTAAACGGATTGTAAGCCTCTTGGGCCTTTTACATTCTGTCTAGGTCCCCGTAAATACGTGCTTTTTGGTTTATAATATTATCCAATTACAGACAGTAAACTGATGGTATCTCTTGGGCCGTTATGGGTCTGTCTAGTCCGTAATACATTGCTAGTGTTTATAATATCCATTTACAGACCAGTAACGATTGTAAGCTCTTGGGCCTGTACGTACGGTCCTATCCCTTAAATACATTGCGATTGTTATAATATTTTCCCATCATAGACCGTAAACTGATTGTAAGCCTTGGGGCTGTTACTACGTCTAGTCCATTCAATACATGCTATTGGTTATAAATATTATCCATTACAGACCAGTAAACTGTTGTTATTTCTTTGGCCTGTTACGTACTGTCTATCCAGTATACGTGCTATTGGTTTAACTCTTAGCCAATGACCGACCAGTAACGGATTGTTATCTCTTGGGTCCCTGTTTACACACTGTCTAGCCGTAAATACAGTGCTATGGTTTAATAATCCTTACGACGTAACTGAATTGTAACTCGGGCTGTTAGATACTGTCTAGTCCCAGTAAATACAGTGCTATTGGTATATATTATCCCATTACAGACCCGTCAACTGATTGTAAGCTCTTGTCCTGTACGTACTTCTGTCCGTAATACAAGTGCTTTTGGTTATAACGTAATTTCATTAACAGACCAGTAAACTGATTGTTATCTCTTGCTGTTCTGTTTCTATCTGTCAGTAAATACTTGACTAATTGTTTAAAATATCCAAATTACATACCAGTAAACTGCTTGTAAGCTCTTGGCCTTTTACATTCTGTCTAGTCCCTAAATACATTGCATTGTTTCTAATATTTCCACATCATAGACCAGTACACTGATTGTAAGATCTTGGCCATTACGTACTGTCGGTTCCGTACATACAGTGGTCTATTGGTTAATAATATTAGCCATTCCAGCCAGTAACTGATTTTTTATTTCCTTTGGCCTGTTAACCTTACTGCCACGTCCGTAAATACAGTGCTATTGGTTATAAATATTATCCCTGACAACCAGTCAACTGATTGTAAGCTCTTGGGCCGTGACATACTGCTATCCATTACATACTTGCTTATTGGTTATAAATATTATCCCTACGATTATTCAACTGATGTAAGCTCCCTTTGGCTGGTAACCGTACTGTCTATCCAGTAAACACTGCTATTGGTTATAAATATTAGCCATGAACACGACAGTAAACTGATTTTGAGCTTTTGGGGCGGTTACATATTGTCTAGTCTGTAATACTCTGCTATTGGTTATAATTTCCCATTATGGACCAGTAAACTGATTGTAACTCTTGGGCCTATTTACATAATGTCGAGTCCATAAATATTCCGTATTGGTTTATAATATTTTCCCATCCTAGACCACGTACACTGATTTGTGAGCTCTTGGGGGGCCTTTATGTACTGTCTCTCCAGTAAATCATGCTATTGGTTTGTAATCTTAAATCAATTACAGACCAGTAAACTGATTGTATCTCTTGGGCCTTTACTACTGTCTGTCCAGTTAACGACAGTGCTATTGGTTATATCTTATCCATTACCGACCAGTAAACTGATTGTTTTATCTCTTGGGACCTGTTCGTGTCTGTCATCCCGTAAATAACTTGCATTGGTTATAAATATTATCCAATTACGACCAGTAAACTGATGTTAGCTCTTGGGCCCTAGTTACATAAATGCTCTCGTCCCGTAAACTACAGTGCTATTTGGTTATAAGATATCCTCCATTACAGACCATTTAAACTATTGTAAGCTACTTGTCCCTGTTACTATGTGTAGTCCTAAAATACAGTGCTATTGGTTATAAATATTAATCCACCAGTTCAGACCAGTAACTAATTGGTAAGGTCTGGGCTCTGTTTACATAATGTCGAGTCCCTTCAATACAGTGCTATAGGTTATAAATAGTATCCGCATTACAGACCAGAAACTGATGTTATCTCTTGGGCCTGTTTTGGACTGTCTAGTGCAGTAATACATTGCTATTGTAAGAAAGATTATCCATTACAGACCATAAACTGATGTAGGCTTTTTGGGCCCTATTACAAATAATGTCTAGTCCATAAATATCGTGCGTTTGGTCATAAATATTTTCCCATCTAGACCGTAACTGATTGTGAGCTGTGGGCCCTGTTACATATTTCGCATCCTGTAAATCACCGCTATTAGGTTTATAATATTATCCCATTACAGACAGAAACTAATTGTGTATTCTTCGGGCCTGTTCATACTGTCTAGTCCCGTAAATCAGTGCTTTGGGTTATAACATTATCCATTACAGACCATAACTGATGCAGCGCGTGGGCCTATTACATACTGTCTAAGTCCAGTAAAACAGTGCTATTGGGTTATATTTTTTCCATTCACAGACCATACCTGATTGTGAGCTCTTGGGGGCCTTTACGTACTGTCTAGTGCAGTAATACCTTGCTATTTGGTTATAAAATATTATCCAATACGACCAGTAACCTTATGTTTACCTTGGGCATGTACATCTGTTTGTCCAGTAAATACAGTGTCGATTGGTTATACATTATCCCAATTACAGACCAGTCAACCTGATTGTCGCGTCTGGGCCTATTACATACTGTCCTAGTCCGTAATACGTGCTATTGCTTATAAATATTATCCAATTACAGAGACCAGTAAAACTGATTGGTTATCGTCTTGGGCCTTTATTCTGGTCTAGTCCCTAAATACATGCTATTGGTTATAATATTATCATTACAGACCAGTAACACTGATTGTTAGTTCTTGGCCTTTTTGTACTGTCTAGGTCCAGTAAATACATTGCTAGTTGGTTATAAAACATTCCTTACAGACAAGTAACTGTTGTAAGCTATTGGTCTTTTACTCATGTCTTGTCTAGTAACATACACGGCTATTGGTATAAATCATGACTTCCATTACAGTAATACCGATTGTTGTTACGTGGGCCTTAACATACCTTCCT
>CM033475.1:220914803-221164779 GCA_019447015.1 Hymenochirus boettgeri | reverse complement strand
TTCATTGCAGGGCCCTTGGCTTGGCCGCTGTCACAACGTTAGATAGATATGAATCATTGGTAACATTCCATGTTCCCCCAATGTTCACAGATCATGGCTTGCGATTGATATTGCAAGGATAATAATGATCACAAACTGATTAAGTTTTGTGGTTTTCAAAACCTCACAGAAAAGTTGGGAGATACATTAACTAGACGTGTTTACCCTTCGTACCTTTAGGAATTGACCCCATAATGTTTTATATTTTGTAACAGATTTCCAAAGAAAAACACATGGTTGAATAGAATGTTTCAAAGCCAGAAGAAGGAGACTGTCCCATCCATGGAAAGTGTCCTGTTTGGAAAAACATTCAAAAAGAAATTATCTGCAGGTGTAAGTAAATTTTTTGAAATATTTATCTAAAAAGTCCACAGTGCGAAAGGAGCAGTGCAGGGGCGACCACCCCACTCTCCAATCTCCCTACTAGTAATAAGATCAGCAGCTTTTATACCGATGACTGCAGGTACGTAAATAAAGGTGAGTGAGATCAGCTGTTTAAAACACCGGTACTGGACTGGCAATGGTTTATAACAGCTGATCACACAGACCTTTACTTATGTATGTATGATCAGCTCTTTAAAAATAGATGATTGTGGTACTAGTAGGGAAATTGTCTGGCTCTCTTAGTGCTCCGGGGTCCCCGCCATCACAGGGGCTGTAGTTACGGCACATGAGAATATGGGTTTTTAAACAACCTCTCAAGTGGGAAATTGCTAGATGAATGTACAATATGTTATAGGCTCAAAGAGAAGGGTAATACTTGACATAGACATTAGTGGTTTGATTTTGATTAGAACCTTTAGGTATTATATGTTACTAGGGTTACTACTTATTACATCACTGTTCATCTCTTTCTATTAGGTCAAAGTTGACAAGAGCTCAATCCAGCATGCGCACAGTTACCACTCATCACTCTGTGCCTGCATGCTTCGTTCATTTAAAGGACTGCACAGCTATTTTATTACTGTATCAACAGCACTGCCACTTACTCTTAAGCATTGTCTAGGTATGTCAGATCTTATTTAACATATTTAGTTAATATTTACAGGTGCATATTATTCTCCTGCCGTTATTGTGGATTAAAATGTAAAACAATTGTTGGGGCAAACTGGTCTATTGCCTAGAAGATTGTCTTAATCCATTACTGCTTTCTGAAGCCACAAACATCTCTGTGTAATAGAATTCATCAGTGGATTGGTTTAGAATTATTACAGGGCCCAAGTAAAGCTTCAGTTAAATATTTACCATTGACTCCCATTGTAATATTTTATCTTATTGATTTCTTTTCTTCTTAATCATAACTATTCATTTTTACTAATTACTCTCTCATTTTTTTCCTATAGAAAAAATAAATGCTGGTGCTTACCTTAAAGAATTACGTGACAGCATTAAGGTTTGTACAATATTTAGATAGATATGTACCCGTCATCTGATGTAGAAATAGACAGAAGGCAAAGATAAACACGTATTGTCTGTTGTAGTTCAATTCTATATCATTTATTTCTCCAGAAAAAGGAAGAACCTACTGAACTGATTGAAGAAATAAATATGGATCTACTAAAGGTTTCCTCATATATCATGGATCTGTGGGGGAGCTTTCTTCAGTTCATCACGAAAGATCTCCTGGAAGATAGGATTGCCGACTTCGTTTTAAATGAAAATGACCTGTTGCAAGTGAGTACACACCTGTTACTAGTGAGTACACACCTGCTATTAGTGAGTACACACCTGTTACTAGTGAGTACACACCTGTTACTAGTGAGTGCACACCTGCTACTAGTGAGTACACACCTGCTACTAGTGAGTACACACTGGCTACTAGTGAGAACACACCTGCTACTAGTGAGTACACACCTGCTACTAGCCAAAAAAGGAGGCAGATAACTTTTCCCTTACAGAAAAAAAAAAATTGTGATTAGAAATCTAAACAAATCCATGTAATAAACTAGTAAAAATAGCAGTTAGGGTTGCGGGCAGATAACTGAGAAGTCACCAGATTTCAGTTTTAAGGGTGGACATGTCCTATAAGGATTTGTCACTTATAGCTTGACCAATAACCGTACACATATATATTATTAACAGATCTTACACAAGAATAAAGCATTTAACTTTATTAGTAGTTGTAGGAAAATGTGTGATATTGATGTGTTATTGTCATCTGTGGTTGCTTTCATAGGAACGCCAGCTTGGAAAATCTTTCATCTCTCATGATAATCCAAGAGAAAGTAGACAACGGAACGTTGAATAGTATATATAGTATGTCCAACCTTGCCGCTCTCCAGATGTTTGAAAAACTCAGTGCAACCAGAATGCTGGGACTGAGTTTTCATGGGACTTATAAAGCCTGCGGATAGTTTTCTTGTGATAACGCGGGTTAGTTATTTACGACCGAAGGTTCGTAATTAACAAACGTGCGATCGTAGAATACCGTGTGGTAGTAAACTACGCAATGGTATGTCTAGGGTATCGTAAATTTAGGATCGTATCATAAATGTTACATATTTAATCTCCGATCGGTTTAACAATCATAAATTGTACGATACCGATTGTTAAAGTCGCGGTACTCGTTAAAAGGCGTACCGCGGCTTTATAAATCTGGGCCCATAGTTGAATCCCTAACATGGCCTGGATTAGCCTGTGTGGTTTGTAGATTTCCTTCATTAAACAATATAACGAGTATAACACTAACATGAGTGAGGAGTTACTATAATACTGATATAATCATCCTATTTAAAATCTACCTGTTTCTTGCTATTTATACATAGTTTTTCTTGGGTCCTCGGTGATCTCGAAATCACCATTTGCAAAAAGATGGTGTCCTCAGTGTCCTCTATGTAAAACAGCACAAATGGAAACCATGGCTGAAAGAGAACACCAAGTTATAGATTGACGTATAATAAAATAACCAATCGCTTACAATCCAACCATCCCTTGCATTTCTACACAAAGTCTTACTATCAATAACACCTTACCTGATTTAACATAGGCCTGCTTGTAGACATACCGAGGTGTGGCCCAGCTAAAGAGGAGGAATGTCTGTAGCTTCCCACCATAGGGTTGGAATTCTGGTTTCCAGAGGGCTGAACGTATCACCAGTTGCCCATAGAATCCGATAAACTGTCAGGGGAGAAAAATAATCAATGAATTAAAAGAGATCCTATTGTGTAATACAAACACCCTGGAGAGATCCTTGAGATTGTTACATTTTGTTTTACTATTGTGCAATCGCAGACATTACCAGCCTTTAGAAACTGTGATTGTAGCTGAATTAAAGGGCATGTCCACCCCAAAAATTATAATTTAACCCACTACTGGCCCCACTGAGTAGTGTAATAAATCCTTACCTCACATCCGCTCCTACATGGTTGTCCCTGCAATGCCTGTACAAAGTCCAGAAAACTGGCCACCAGGAGCCTAGCAGAGGGGAAATTGTTTCTTCGCCTCTGAGGTTTGTGGAATGCTCTAAACAGTCCTCCCCTCTCTCTCCCGTTTTGGTCTCTCTCCCCCTCCACAAAACCCTTTTAATATGTTGTAGGGCTTGCTCCCCGCCCAACCGCATTGATTCTATTTGCGAAACTCCCCCAATCCTTTACTTACCTTCCCTCGGCCTCGCGCCGTTCTGAACGCAGAGCAGCCCCGCACTGCGTTATTTGCTGCCTCTGCAGCCAATAACACAGATGCGGCTAGCCGCCGAGCCCCCTGCTTGCATTCCCTGCCAAGTAGAAGGCCGGGCAGTGCTGTGGGATGATAGAGGAAGGTAGGAGTAAAGAATTGGGGAGTTCTTCGGCAAATAGATTAATGCCGTTGGGCTGGGGGAGCAAGTCTCTTCCCTTTTTTAAAGGGGTGGACTTGCACCTTAGCCTTTTTCCTGTATTGGGATTGATAATTTGTTGTCATTCAAATACATAATGTTCTGTGCGGAGCTGTAAATTTTTATATTTTATAATATTTGTAATATATTCTATATCATGCTTCTTACTATTTGTAACAGACAAGCAGTTCTCTGATTCCTGGCAACTGTCCTATTCCATTCCTGCAATAAATCTTCGGAAATTCCTCTACAATCGATCACCAAGATATCGATTTCCTAACATGTCCGCCTAAAAGCTTAAGTGAAAAACAATCAGATTTTGTTACCGTGTCCTAACGCATCAATGGGCTGGTTCGTTACTATGGTGTAATGGTGTAATATCTGGATTTACTACGTGGCATTCCATTGAAGGTTTGGGTTTAACGAACTAAGAAGATGATGTGCACTTTAACACTAGATTTGCACCGTGGTGACACTTAGTCTTCCCCTCATTTGATGTTTGGAGGGGACCAGACCTTTCTCTCGAAATACTCCCCAAGGAAATGACAGGCTATCTACAAAGTTGGTTCTGTCTCCTAGGGTTAAGAGTTAGCCGTTAATGGTAGACTGGACAAACAAAGCTTGCAGGATCTCATACGCTGAGACAGGAAAAGGTAACCGTGAAAAATAACCTCACCACCAAGACGCCTGGACACAGATAAATGACATTTGCCCATCTTCTTCATTGTTCCTTGATTAATGCACTGAGGAATCTCGATCTGTTGGGGCGGATAAGTTCCGTTCTCTTGTGAATCTTTCCCTGGCTTGTAAAATTCTAAAGAAAAAGAATAAAAAAACAATTGTTCCGCATTTACACAGACATAAAACGGCTTCAAACATTCTTAAAGGGCATGTCCCCCCTCACCTACTGCAGCTTAGTCCCTGGCTAGATGGAAAGAATCGTGGCTTTAACATCCGTAGCTTTACTTACTGCCTGGAAGTTACCGTACCCTGCATTTTTGGTTTGCGTATTAATTATATTGATTACTTTGGCATTTACCTATCCTTGACACACTTCAAGGTTAGTTGACCGATAGAATGGGCCACTTTATCCAGACAAACATCGCCATACCATCAAACCAACAAGTCCATCATCGATAACAGAAGAGTAAACTGCAACTTTGTTAATATCCTAAATGATTGTTATACATGGAATAATATCTTATTATACATCGATTCTGGTTTTGCTACCTTAAAGTGTTTCTGATTTGGTGATTCCTGGATTGTTATCAAACACCACAAGGTTCAAAATGTCTGCTTGGGTAAAAGTACACGTGTATTACCAACCAAGTGAAATCACAATTACCCAACAGAACACAAGAAAGCAAGTTTCAGAGTTTAAACTACGATTGGAACGTCACCAACCTACCTCGTGGATCTAAGACTAAAATGGAGCGGGGTAAATGTCTGTCTGTGCGTTGTAATCTGCAGTATCCAACCGTATTATCCTAACTGACATGTGCCAGTAAAAAGCTAAATCTGATTTGTTGCTGAGAATTTATTGCATGGACAATTCCTGCACCTTTGAATTATCAGCCCAAATCTTATTATTTACAACTATTCATTTGGATTACCTTCATATATAGTAATAGATATGGAATAATACTATATAACTATGCACTCAACATATATTCTTACCTCTAACAATGTGCCAGCTGTAAAATGATATCTATCTTTTATTGGGCCCACATTCTAATCATCATTGACATCAAGATATATCCTTCAAACTGGGGCTCTGGTAGCACATAATCCCGGTTATCCGTTGTTTTACTTCTTCTGTGAACTGAAGAATCCTACAGGAAAAAACACTTAAGTCCTATCTATAAGAAACACCATCCAATTAATATCAAGTTTTCAGGATACAGCAAAAGTCCCCCAATTAATCCCCCACTTACTGCTTATTTATAAGAGGTACAAAACTGCAAGAACCCAGCTCAATCTCATCACTTCTTTACTAACTGTAGTAGACACAGTTAAAAGGGTAACATCTGCTTGGTGCGCAGATTGAAGAACAGCAAATTTTTGTACCTCATTAAATAAGCCCTTTATATGTGACCTAAATCCATAGCTTTTATATAGCACATAACAATTTTCCCATCTGACTATCATGAATAACTAATGTACTTACGACTTGGGCCAATGGTTCGGAGAATAATTTGCCAACAGATGTTGTGATCTCTGTTGCACTCCTTACACATTGGGATATATTTCTTTATTGTCATTTTCAAGGTTTTCTCCGTCACCTTAAGTATATTTGTTATTTTAAATTGTATTCACAAGAAATTATCAGTTGAAAGAATTATAAAGAGGTTCTATCATATCACTGGACAAATTCCCATCATCAGCATTATTTAACTATGTCCTCATTGTGTTGTTATACATCCGTCCGTAATTTTCATTCGAATATCTGTCTTCGAATTTACATAGATATTTCTCACATACACGCCAGGAAATTCCCCACAGTCACAGATCATTCTTTGCCCTGTCTTCAATACGGTTTTTGATAGCTGTTGTTAAAGAAAAGAAAAGAATTTTAATAAAATATATAAGGCCTCTTTTGTTTTTTAGATAAAATTCAAAAGGAAAACACACCTTCAATTTTTCTTCCTATACGAAATACCAGAATATATATTACCAGAACATATCGTGTATTTTTGGAATTCATGTTATACTTACGTCCCTTTTCGTCAATGTAATGATACTTTCCCTTCTTGGATTATCATGAAGTAAAGATTTTCCAGCTGGCCGTTCCTATGAGCAAACCACAGATGACAATACACATCAATATCACACATTTTCTACAACTCTAAAAGTTAATGCTTATTCTTGGTAAGATCTTTAATAAATATGTGTAACAGTTTTGGTCAAGCTGAAGTGACAAATCCTTATAGGACATGCACCCTTAAACTGAATCTGTACTTCTCCTTTATCTGCCCTCAACCCTAATGCTATTTTTACTAGTTTATTACATGATTTTGTTTATTCTAATCACAATTTTTTTTTTTCTGTAGGGAAAAGTTTAATCTGCCTCCTTTTTTGGCTATACAGGTGTGTACTCACTCAGTAGCAGGATGTGTTCTCACTAGTAGCCGTGTGTACTCCCAGTAGCAGGTGTGTCCTCACTAGTAGCAGGTGTGCACTCACTATAACCGGGGTGTACTCACTAAGTAGGTGTGTACTCACTAATGCAGGTGTGTACTCACTAGTAACAGGTTTTGTACTCCACTTGCACAGGTCTTTTCTTTAAAACGAAGTCGGCAACCTATCTTCCAGGAGATCTTTCGTGATGAACTGAAGAAGCGCCCCCACAGATCAATGATATAGGGAGGAAACCTTTAGTAGATCCAATTTATTTCTTCAATCAGTTCAGTAGGTTCTTCATTACTGACTGGGAGGATTATTTGTGATTGATGGCAAAATAAATGGGATCTAAGCTGGGAAATATCTTGGGAATGTCAGAAGGTAAAACTGCTTGACTATAATTGTTTTTTTGTGTTTTATTTTTATAATTATTTTGCATTTTTTTAATTCCAGGCCTGGAGTATTTCAAACATGTACTTCTTGTTACCTCCTTGAATGATTTTGTGCCTTATCACTCTACACGCATTGAAATGTGCAGATCAGCAGGAAATGATAATCAAATAGGTACAATTTTGGAACCGATTTGTCATTTGAAATCCCATTCCTGCAATATTCCCCTTTAGTAGTAACACTCGCATGGTTATGAGCTGTAGGGGAGGGTATTGAAGTGAACCTGATCTTGGCACAACTCTGTGCATTGCATTTCTCAATAGTGTACCTCCTTACCTCTTCGTTGGAGAGACCTTCCCTACTAGAGATGGCCAAACTTTGGAATGTTCAGTCCGTTTTCGAACTATATGGAAAGTTTGAAAACGGACCCATTAAAGTCAATGGGAGTCAAATAGTTCGAATGAAATACAATTAAAATATCAATGGTAACTTAATGTAAATAGCTGTGGGACCTGGGAAATGGTCTGCGGAACATGTTCCAATATCCAGGACATTCGAAAACTCAATTTTACTCTCACACGTGCTACTTTTGAGCTCTCACGTTCGAACATTCGATTATTAATTAACGACTCGTGGATTCGAGTCAGAATGGGTAAATTACCAACTCGCGGATTCGAGAATTCGATATTTACTCGCGTATAGGTACAATAGACATTTTACTTGCGGATTCGATATTTACTCGCGTATAGGCATAATGGACATTTTACTCGCGGCTTCGATAATTCGATATTTAGTCGCGTATAGGTATAATAGACATTTTACACGCGGATTCAATAGTCGATATTTACTCACGTATAGGTATAATAGACATTTTACTCGTGGATTCGAGAATTCGATATTTACTCGCGTATAGGTATAATAGACATTTTACACGTGGATTCAATATTCGAAATTTAGTCGCGTGTAGGTATAATAGACATTTTACTTGTGGATTCGAGAATTCGATATTTAACTCGCGTATAGTAATAGACATTTTACACCCGGATTCAATAGTCGATATTTACTCACGTATAGGTATAATAACTTTTACTCGTGGTTCGAGAATTCGATATTTACTCGCGTATAGGTATAATAGACATTTTACACGCGGATCAAATTCTCAATTCCTCGCGTGTAGTATAATAGACATTTTACTCGTGGATTGAGAATTTGAATATTACTCCTTATAGGTATAATAACATTTTACTTGTGATTCGAGAATTCGATATTTACTCGCGTATAGGTAATAATAGACATTTTACTCGTGGATTCGAGAATTCGATATTATCTGACTTACTGCGTATAGGTATAATAGACATTTTACTTGTGGATTCGAGAATTCGATATTTACTCACGTATAGGTAATAGAAGACATTTTACTCGTGGATTCGAGAATTCGATATTTACTCGCGTATGGTATAATAGACATTTTACTCGTGGATTCGAATTCGTTTTACGTCGGTATTGGTATAATAGACATTTTACTTGGATTTGAGAATTCGATATTTACTTGCGTATTGGTATAATAGACATTTTACTCGGGTTCGAGAATTCGATATTTACTCGTGTATTGGTATAATAGACATTTTACTTGTGGATTGAGAATTCGATCTTTACTTGCGTATTGGTATAATAGACATTTACTTGTGGTTCGAATTTCGATATTTACTCGCTTATAGGTTAATAGACATTTTACTCGCGGATTCGAGAATTCGATATTTACTCGCGGATTGGTATAATAGACATTTTACACTTGTGGATTCGTTAATTCGATATTACTCGCGTATAGGTATATAGACATTTTCTCGCGATTCGAGAATTCATATTACTTGCGTTTGGTATAATAGACATTTTACTGCGGATTCGAGAATTCGATATTTCCTCGCGTATAGGTATAATAGACATTTTACTCGTAGATTCGAGAATTCGATATTTACTCGCGTATAGGTATAATAGACATTTACTTGTGGATTCGAGAATTCAATATTACTCACGTATAGGATAATGACATTTTATTTACTCGTGATTCGAGAATCGATATTTACTCGCGTATTGGTATAATAGACATTTTACTCGTGGATTCGAGAATTCGATATTTACTCGTGTATTGGTATAATAGACTTTACTGTGTGGATTTGAGAATTCGATATTTACTTGCGTATTGGTATAATAGACATTTACTTGTGGATTCGAGAATTCGATATTTACTCGCTTATAGGTATAATGACATTTTACTCGCGGATTCGAGAATTCGATATTTACTCGCATATTGGTATAATAGACATTTTACTGTGGATTCGTTAATTCGATATTTACTCGCGTATAGGTAATAATGACATTTACTCGCGGATTCGAGAATCGATATTACTTGCGTATTGGTATAATAGACATTTTACTTGTGATTCGTTAATTCGATATTTACTCACGTATTGGTATAATAGACATTTACTCGCGGATTCGAGAATTCGATATTTACTCGTGTATAGGTATAATAGACATTTTACTTACATATTCGCACGCCTCGAACGTTTGAACATTCGATAATCAGCGAAAAAGTCCGGAAAATATCGAAATCTGGGTCCGATAATATTGAGAAGTTCAAGTCCGTTCAAACTCGAATAGTTTGGCTCGAAGTTGGGTTTGAGTTTAGTTTTAGTCCATCTCTAGTCCCTACCCTATGTGCACAACAAAATGCTAAATATAGATAATACCTTTCAATGAAGTCTTTTGGAATATCATATAAGTATAAACCTTTATATTTATTATGAAGAGTGATTATTTATTTGGATTTTTATTTTTAGGACCGGTTTATGTGCGAAATGGTTAACACTACCTCCTGCCTGTTATAAAGAGCAAGGACTGCAATCTTGTACGTTTTACGTCTACCATTATTTTGGATATCCAAAGCAACTTTGCTCTTTATTCACAACCATGATGAACTTCTTTTGTCTGAACCATTTATGAAAATGTTTTATGAAGACTCTGCACGGAGATATTTTGAATAGACGACAACAGAGTGAGAAGAGTTCGGTAACTGTGTTTAGAAACGATATCTTATTGAACGTAAGGTAAGGGAACGAGCTAGGGGAGAATTCTGCTAGCTGTGCTGTTCTATTCGATGTTCATGAAATGAATATTTCCCCTGCAATAGGAAATAAGTGAGAAAAACTACAAACACAGCAAGTCAACATCAGAAATCGCTACACGCACCGACCTTGGAATTTCAACAATGAGAGCAGCAAGCGTCAATAAGCGCGCATGGCTTTATCGCAGTTGGTGTGCGTCTTCCATATGGAATGAGGACCAGGTGACCTTCATGTTAAGCACCTTGTACCCTTATGAAATCAGCAACAATTTGGTTGAGGGCCGCACCTGGTACCTATCTGCAGCGCAACATCCCCACCATCAGGGGCTCTGGAGATGACCAGATAGGTACTAACTCTGCGCCTCAATCTACATGATGTTTAACTCCAGCCGCCTTCCCACAGTCCTTGCTTTATTTTCTCTCTCCTGAGTTAACTATTTAATTGAGGCTGCCATGAGCGATACAATATTTGTGTACAATGTAATATTTTGTCTTTTTTGTTAAATTGTATTAATGAAATTTACAATTAAAGTGTACCAGTTTTACATCCATCTGTGCCGCATTTGTGTCTTTTTTCCTTTGCGCGTTCCC
Organism: Hymenochirus boettgeri; assembly: GCA_019447015.1. Classification (NCBI taxonomy): domain Eukaryota; kingdom Metazoa; phylum Chordata; class Amphibia; order Anura; family Pipidae; genus Hymenochirus; species Hymenochirus boettgeri. The sequence goes on along the minus strand of CM033475.1, from coordinate 221,153,704 downwards.
TACCACATCTAAAAATGTTTTAAAAGGGTGGACATGCCCTTAACTCAGCGGTTAAGGGGTGGGGCAGGGGCATTTACAATATGCCCAAAGATTTCCACATAGGTGCAACGGCAGCAAAAGATGGATCTGGAGGGTGGGGGGGAAGGGCTCCCTGTGAATGCCACACTACCTCCCGAGGTGACAGAGAGGCTGAAACCTTTTGGACAGGAAGACAGCTCCTACTCTCACTTTCCTGAACTTTGACAAGCAGTGTATTTTTTTAAACTATACAGAGGGGCCAGTAGTGGGTTAAATTTTAGTTTGGGGGGGTGGACATGCCACTTAAACCATTACCTCAATTAATAACTCCAACTTTACTAAACTGATTTAGTCCAACCCTTTTTGACAATTTGCGGGACTGCCTCTTTTCATCAGGGCCGTCTCTAGACTTTGGCACCTGAAATAAAAAATCCAACTGCTGCCCCCCTCGCTGCGTTGCAGAAGTGGTGTAGTTTTATAATTTAAAGTGGGTGATGTTTTGTGTCCGGAATTGGGTGTGGCTTGTCCAATAGTGGGAGGGGCTTTATACACATGACTAGTAAATAATGCCCAATGACTGGTAAATGTGCCCACAGTGACTGGTATGATGCCTACATTGACTGTTAAATGATGCCAACATTGATTTTTTATCTCCAGGGCTGACAAACATTGACTTTGAAATTTTGATCAAATGAATTGCCAAGGGAGGGGGAGGAGTCCTAGCTGCATTCTGTTGCGCAGTGAGTCATTGCTATTTAAAGTGAAAGAACTCCTGAAAATATGTGGTTTTTACAAACTGAATTTTTGGCCCTCCTGGCATCTGGGCCCGGGCACATTTAAAAATCATGTGCCCCAGGCACATGATGTTCAGAAGGAAAAAGGAAAATAAATTTCTGGCTTCAAAACACTGCCTCCTATAGGGTGCTCTTGTTCTCCGTAATGTGCTTCACCTTGCCTCATTAGGGAGCGGCCCTGTTTTTCATGTCTCCAATGTAGGCTTTACCATGAACCCAGCCAATGCCCATTGGCATAACTTTTCTTTCCTCCATCCACACATAGCTTGCCAAATAAGAGACTCTTCCCTAGGCTCAGACAGAGATGTCAATGAATAACCTTTTCCCCACCTTTTTTTATGTTATGTTTAGGCTTACCATGAATTTAGCCTCCAACCCCACATAACTTCCCGAATGAGGACACTCTGCCCTAGACACAGTCCCCAATGAATATTCACACCTCCTCCTTTATTTATTTTTTTGCTTGTCTTTAATGCTGTGACAAAAGTTTTCTCTTCTTTTTTTTTAAATAATATATACATTCTAATTATTTATTTACATTTATAAAATATATATAAGTTTATTTATTTTAGGATGCAGCTCAGGGAATCACAAGTAACCAATGATAGACCTTCATTCCTGCACGTTATACTTTACATCACTGAACATCGAATTTATACTACACTGACAATCAGTCCATGTTTTCAGCCCTTATAAGCTTTTCATTGCTGTTTTTCCAACCCGCAGCACATAACCAGAAAAAAATGAATCTGAAGAAGGAACTGTCTTTCTCCCTTCACCACCTAATCTGCCCTATTCTCCCCTCCAGTTACTGCCCTTGCCAGTACCTGCACTTGCCCCAGGGTTGCCAAGGTTTGTGGCAGGACGAACATTGCGTGGCCCCCCCAAAAACTGTCTGTACTAGACAATAACAATATACAGCAATCTTGTTTTAAAGAGTATCTCCACCCCTGAATCCAAAAATCATAAAATGTAGGTGACCCCCTCAACCCTAAAGCTACCTTGAAAACTTTAAAATCAGTCCAAAGGTAATTACCCACCTTTATTCCCTCGATCATGGCCTCTTCTGCTACTTTCAGGAACCAAAGGGCAGAAGGATCCAGACTGCAGTCACGTCTGTGATTGGCTGAGAGTCAGACAAGGGAACAGTCAGGTAAGTACTTTCGGGTGATGATTTTAACATTTTCAAGATAGCGTTTAGGGTTGAGGACAGAGCCGTATTAACAGCAAGGCAACAAGGCATTTTCTGGGCCGGATATGGGGTCATCATTACAGATCTGTCTTTTGATTTGAAGTTCAGCATAGGGATAAATGAGAACACAATAAGCACTTCACAGGATCTTTGCCTGGGAGCAGAGGCAGAACTGACACATTATTGCAGATTCCAGGAGATCAATATAAAATTGTGTTACTTACTACATACCGGAGCAGCAGTCAGTGGAGGTGGGAGACTGAACATTCTGCTCTGGATACACGGGACTGATAACAAAGAGAAAACCTGCTCCAACTTTATCTTGCTTCTACTGCTCCTGTATGGTTTATATGTAGCCAACACACAAGGGCCCGCGATCCTACGCGCGATCACCTGATTGCATGTACCTTTACTGCATACCGGCGACCAGGGAGCTTTGGTGCGCCTGGGGGGGGGTGTCAGGGGCCCGGCCTCATCTCGCAGGGCCCCTGAAGTTTCTTGGCGTGGGAAAAGGAGAGTAAAATGGCTAGGCCACACTAGCGTGTTTTCGTGTGTTTGCGCCCGCGTTTTGCTCACGATGGCGCAATTATTTTCGCTAAAATGAAATCGCGAATGCAAAAATTCCCACAATTTCCAATGCACATACGTTTCCGTTTTAGAACGCGTGTGTTATATATGCGTTTCCATAAAGGAAAATGGCAAAATCGCATGCGCAAAACACACAAGAATTGCGCACACAATCACATCGATAGCGCTCGCTGTTGGGTGCACGATTTGGTGCGTTTGTAGTGTGTCCCCACCTAATGTTTGTGGCGTTGTGACAGAGCATGATCGACTGCATATAATAGGATAAATGAGCAGGCTGGCCTAGATTGTGGTATCCCCTCTGCGAGCTCCCATAAGTATGTGTTAGGTGTTCTGGACTGTGTTCACATGATGCAGACTGCATTGATTTTAAATACTGTAATCATACATCATGTCTTTAATGATCTGACATAGCCTGGTAATATATAGATTTCACATGTGTTCAGCTAAATCTGTCTCAAGATCCTCAAGGTTAATTTTAAATTGTCCCCAATTAGAACTATAGGATATACTTTAGGGGTAATTACTGTTGATTAGTACATTATTGTTATTCTATACTATCCCGTAAAGATAAAAAGATAATATTGTATACCGGTAATCAATAAGTGAAATATGGGGGCACAGACCTGCCATGTTTCTGGGGCCCTATTGGCCTAAATCCGCTCTGTTTAAAGGGTGGACATGCCTTTAAGGACAAACACAAAGCTCCACAGAAGAACAAGTGTATTCATTACTGTTATTTCTATCTGTAGCCTTGAGGCTGGGATTCTGTTTCATTTCAATTCTGTCTTCCTGGAAATGGTCAGTTAAAGGGATTCCATTCAAACTTCTCAACGGACAAAATTCATGTTGTGGGCATCTCCATTCCAAATAATCAAGAGGCGGTTTGCTGTATACAAACTATTATTGTGTATTGGCTTTAAAGTCCAGCCTTTAAAACAAAAACTACTGGTCAATTGTCAGCTACCTGCCCCCAACCCCAACTGATATATTTGCACTTATTACCTGCATTACTAACCCGATATAAAGAATAATTATTGTCCCCATTCTGGCAGAGTAAGCTGGCCCCCCCTCTATGCAGTCAATCAAGGCTGTGACTGCTGACATCACACCAATGATTGATGCTGTTTCAACTGCTGCCTCCTCTGCACATGCTCAACTAATAAAAAGCTCATTGAGTAGAGGGTGGAGGCAGGTACCTTTAACAGAAGGGATAGAACTATTATTAAAGGCATGTCTACCCCCAAACTAAAATTTTACCCATACTGGCCCCACTGTGTAGTTTAAAATATCCTTTACATCTCTGCTCCTTATGGTTTCTCCTGCAGTGTCTTTTCAAGTCCGGAAAGTGAAGAGAAAAGCTGTCAGTGATCAATCCGTCCTTGCTATTTCCTTAACATCAGTATAAGGCCAGTGACAGCGCAGGGGATCCCTCCCTCCCACCATCCGTATCCATCCTCTGCAGCCGTGGCACCTAGCGTGAATCCCTTTTGCCATAAGGTAGGTACCCCCTGCCCACCCCAACCTCCGAAAATTTCTTAGATCGCACTTACAGACCTTCTCTCCCGCGGCGTCTTCAATGGACAGCAGCCGCGTCTGTGATTGGCTGCCTCTATGCCAATCACAGATCGGCTGCTGGTCCGACCCCTGCTTGTAAAAAAAATACCATTTGGGTTGCAGACAGAATAACTGACAGTCACCAGTTTTTTGTTTAAAGGGTGACATGCCCGTTACGGCAGTACAAGGCTTGATACCGATTGGCCAATAATATAGCGTTGTGTTTCCCACCACAGATTGCAGATTGATGAGTGATCAGTAGATATTATACCAGCTCTTGAATTCTCTGACGCATCCCCAGTTCTTGCATTGTGCGTGCTCACAGTGCGCATGTGTCTGAGACTTCAGAGAGCCGGTGCTGGAGCAATGTGTAGGTAACTTCTTTCCTCCTCTCCTGCGAGTTTTACTATGAAGGAGAAGTCAGTTCATTTACCTCCCGTTCTTCATCAAGAGCTAAAAGAAAGTTTAAAAAAACAGTGGACATTTCCTTAAACATTTAGTATGAGGCTCTCTGTTTGTGGTAAAGGATCAATGGTTCATTTGTACTCCATCATCAAATAACGACTATGTGAACACTCCCACCCACCGTTTGCTCAATCATACAACCATTAATGGTGTGCTATTGTCTTTCCATTACCTGTGTATGTATTTGTTTTCCCATGTTCATGGTGGCCTGGGGTATCTGACTTTAAGGTGGGAACCCGAGAGGTTGGAGGGACATGCAAACCTTATAGTGACTTTTATCAGTGCAGGTTAGAGCGGCCCGACCCTGGTTATCACACCCATTGGATACATTTGTGGCAGTGGATGTGATGCATGTTTATATATCGGACATGTGGAGTGTGAGTGTCCGTTTGCGTTGGTTTGGGTGATTAATATGTACTTGGGGGTTTGTTTATATGTTGCTGTTTATGGTTCACCAAGAGATAATTGTATAACCAACACCAGGACATAAATAACCAGGCTTTATGGGAACACACTGTTTATTGGCTTTACAGAGAAGGCAGGATATAAAAGGGATAATAAATGGGGGCTAAAAAAAGTTTGTAGTAAGTGGGATCCAAACACACAGCAATGGTAGTCCACACAGCGAGGATAGAAATAGGTCCACAAATTAACAGTAGCAGTATGGCAACTCCACCAATTCCCAATGAATAAACACACAGCAATCCAGTACAGTGGGTCCTCACACAGACGTTACTCACGGTCCCCAAGTAGGGTTTAGTCCCAAAGTCCACACAGTCCTTGATAATGTTCTGTTCCAATGGCGGACGGAACCTCACTCTAGTCCATCCAGTTAGATCCACAGATCCACACAGTTCTCACCTATGTCCCCTGGCTGGGGTCTAACTCCCCACTGCAGTTTTGTGGGGGAGTAGAGACTGTTATCTCACCCCGGCACTCTGATTGGTTACTTTCCCAGGAAGGTGAGAACCCTCCACAGTTCCACATTGCAGATCCAGGGACTTGTGTAAACTACAGACGGACACATAGCAAAACTGAGTATTGTACAGATTACACAAACATGCAGTTCAAACACGGATAAGATATTCTTATTGATAATGTCCTGAGTGTGTTTTCTACTTTTTCTATTTGTCTTATTCCAGGGTTTGGCACCCGGCTACACAGATGGAGTGATATGGTGAGCAGAAGATGGAACTTCACTACACTATCTACTGGCAGTCTAGGAATATTTTTAGGAGCTTACATGAGATGGGGGTTCGATATTATTAGTTATAGGATGGTGTATATGTATTTGTGTCATTGTATTATTAGCATGTATATGACCATAAAATAATTGTAAATAGAGTAGTGATTATATTTGTTACAACCAAATACTACGAGCTGGCTACCCCTAATTTAAATAGAAAGCCCAAATGGAAAGGTTTTAGACCAATCTTCCAGTATGTTAAATCCACTGTACGTGTTTTAGCCAATTAAAATGTTTAGGAACTGTAAGGTCCATTAGGCTTCATCATTAAACCAGTGGCGTAACTACCGCCCCCCCCACCCCTGTGACAGCAGGGGGGGCCAGATGGTAGTAGGGACCGCCACAGCCCAAATCTCCTTCGCGGATCAGCCGTTTTAAACAGTGATCACGCGATGAATTAAACAAATGCGTAATCAGCTGTTTAAAAGACTGGACGTCGGGTCCGGACTTTTAACAGCTGATCGTGCATAGGTTTATTCATACCGCGATCAGCTGTTTAAAACAGAGATCTCTTTGAGGAAGAGATCTTAGAGGGAGGAGGGTCAGGGCCCGGCCTATTAATCTTGTGGGGTGGCTCAGGCCCCTGCGTACTTCCTTCATTACACCCAATTGTCCTTTCTTTAAACATGTGGAGTTTTAGCTAATCAGTAAAAATACTATGACATACTGGGCACGAGAAGTGATGTCAGATATGAAACTAGGATCTCACAGAAAACTGGGTTGGCACAGAGTGTTTGTGAACATAACAAATACCAGTTCATTACTTAAAAGTTTAAAGGATAACTCCCACCCTGGAAAAAAAAAAACTTTTACTGGTGTAGCCTCGCCACCCCCAACTTTGTTTTGTAAAACTAGCCCCAGAAATGTACTTACTCTACTTTGTTCCCCCGGTCTCTGCTCCGGCCTCTGCTTGCCAGAAGCAGCAGAGGGCCAAAACTGGCAGCCTCATCTTGATTGGTTGAAGGCATACTGAGAATTCGATATTTACTTGCGTATTGGTATAATAGACATTTTACTTGTGGATTCGAGAATTCGATATTTACTCGCTTATAGGTATAATAGACATTTTACTCGCGGATTCGAGAATTCGATATTTACTCGCATATTGGTATAATAGACATTTTACTTGTGGATTCGTTAATTCGATATTTACTCGCGTATAGGTATAATAGACATTTTACTCGCGGATTCGAGAATTCGATATTTACTTGCGTATTGGTATAATAGACATTTTACTTGTGGATTCGTTAATTCGATATTTACTCACGTATTGGTATAATAGACATTTTACTCGCGGATTCGAGAATTCGATATTTACTCGTGTATAGGTATAATAGACATTTTACTTACATATTCGCACGCCTCGAACGTTTGAACATTCGATAATCAGCGAAAAAGTCCGGAAAATATCGAAAATCTGGGTCCGATATAGTTTGAGAAGTTCAAGTCCGTTCAAACTCGAATAGTTTGGCTCGAAGTTGGGTTTGAGTTTCAGTTTTAGTCCATCTCTAGTCCCTACCCCTATGTGCCACAACAAAATGCTAAATATAGATAATACCTTTCAATGAAGTCTTTTTGAATATCATATAAAGTATAAACCTTTATATTTATTTATGAAGAGTGATTATTTATTTGGATTTTTATTTTTAGGACCGGTTTATGCTGAAATGGTTAACAACATACTCCTGCCTGTTATAAAGAGCAAGGACTGCAATCTTGTACGTTTTGACGTCTACCATTATTTTGGATATCCAAAGCAACTTTGCTCTTTATTACACAACCATGATGAACTTCTTTTGTCTGAACCATTTATGAAAATGTTTTATGAAGACTCTGCACGGAGATATTTTGAATAGACAGACAACAGAGTGAGAAGAGTTCGGTAACTGTGTTTAGAACGATATCTTATTGAACGTAAGTGTAAAGGGAACGAGCTAGGGGAGAATTCTGCTAGGCTGTGCTGTTCTATTCGATGTTCATGAAATGAATATTTCCCCTGCAATAGGAAATAAGTGAGAAAAACTACAAACACAGCAAGTCAACATCAGAAATCCGCTACACGCACCGAAACTTGGAATTTCAACAATGAGAGCAGCAAGGCGTCAATAAGCGCGCATGGCTTTATCGCAGTTGGTGTGCGCTTTCCATATGGAATGAGGACCAGGTGACCTTCATGTTAAGCACCTTGTACCCTTATGAAATCAGCAACAATTTGGTTGAGGGCCGCAACCTGGTACCTATCTGCAGCGCAACATCCCCACCATCAGGGGCTCTGGAGATGACCAGATAGGTACTAACTCTGCGCCTCAATCTACATGATGTTTAACTCCAGCCGCCTTCCCACAGTCCTTGCTTTATTTTCTCTCTCCTGAGTTTAACTATTTAATTGAGGCTGCCATGAGCGATACAATATTTTGTGTACAATAGTAATATTTTGTCTGTTTTGTTAAATTGTATTAATGAAATTTACAATTAAAGTGTAACCAGTTTTACATCCATCTGTGCCGCATTTGTGTCTTTTTTCCTTTGCAGCGATTCCCTACCACATCTAAAAAATGTTTTAAAAGGGTGGACATGCCCTTTAACTCAGCGGTTAAGGGGTGGGCAGTGGGCATTTACAATATGCCCAAAGGATTTCACACTAGGTGCAACGGCAGCAAAAGATGGATCTGGAGGGTGGGGGGGAAGGGCTCCCTGTGAATGTCACACTACCTCCCGGAGGTGACAGAGAAGGCTGAAACCTTTTGGACAGGAAGACAGCTCCTACTCTTCACTTTCCTGAACTTTGGACAAGCAGTGTATTTTTTTTAAACTATACAGAGGGGCCAGTAGTGGGTTAAATTTTAGTTTGGGGGGGTGGACATGCCACTTAAACCATTAACTCAATTAATAACTTCCAACTTTACTAAACTGATTTTAGTCCAGACCCTTTTTGACAATTTGCGGGACTGCCTCTTTTTCATCAGGGCCGTCTCTAGACTTTTGGCACCTGAAATAAAAAAATCCAACTGCTGCCCCCCTCGCTGCGTTGCAGGAAGTGGTGTAGTTTTATAATTTAAAGTGGGTGATGTTTTGTCCGGAATTGGGGTGTGGCTTGTCCAATAGTGGGAGGGGCTTTATACACATGACTAGTAAATAATGCCCACAATGACTGGTAAATGATGCCCACAGTGACTGGTATTAGATGCCTACAGTGACTGTTAAATGATGCCCAACATTGATTTTTTATCTCCAGGGCTGACAAACATTGACTTTGAAATTTTGATCAAATGAATTGCCAGAAGGGAGGGGGAGGAGTCCTAGCTGCATTCTGTTGCGCAATGTGAGTCATTGCTATTTAAAGTGAAAGAACCTCCTGAAAATATGTGGTTTTTACAAACTGAATTTTTGGGCCCTCCTGGCATCTGGGCCCCGGGCACATTTAAAAATCATGTGCCCCAGGCACATGATGTCAGAAGGAAAAAAGGAAAATAAATTTCTGGCTTCAAAACAGCTGCCTCCCTATAGGGTGCTTCTCTGTAATGTGCTTCACCTTGCCTCATTAGGGAGGCGGCCCTGTTTTTCATGTCTCCAATGTAGGGCTTTACCATGAACCCAGCCAATGCCCAATTGCATAACTTTTCTTTCCTCCAATCCACACATAGCTTGCCAAATAAGAGACTCTTCCCTAGGCTCAGACAGAGATGTCAATGAATAAACCTTTTTCCCCCCATTTTTTTATGTTTATGTTTAGGGCTTTACCATGAATTTAGCCTCCAAACCCCACATAACTTCCCGAATGAGGGACTCTGCCCTAGACACAGTCCCCAATGAATATTCACACCTCCTCCTTTATTTATTTTTTTGCTTGTCTTTAAATGCTGTGACAAAAGTTTTCTCTTTTTTTTTATAATAACAATATAAATTTAAATTATTTATTTACATTTTATAAAATATATATATAGTTTATTTATTTTAGGATGCAGCTTCAGGGAATCACAAGTAACCAATGATAGACCTTCATCCCTGCACGTTATACTTTACACTGAACAATCGAAGCTTTATACTACACTGACAAATCAGTCCATGTTTTTCAGCCCTTATAAAGCTTTTCATTGGCTTTTTTCCAACCCAGCAGCACATAACCAGAAAAAAATGAATCTGAAGATAAGGAACTGTCTTTCTCCCTTCACCACCTAATCTGCCCTATTCTCCCCTCCAGTTTACTGGCCCTTGCCAGTACCTGCACTTGCCCCAGGGTTGCCAAGGTTTGTGGCAGGACGAACATTGCGTGGCCCCCCCAAAAAATGTCTGTACTAGACAATAACAATTATACAGCAATCTTGTTTTTAAAGAGTATCTCCACCCCTGAATCCAAAAATCATAAAATGTAGGTGACCCCCTCAACCCTAAATGCTACCTTGAAAACTTTAAAATCAGTCCAGAAAGGTAATTACCCACCTTTATTCCCTCGATCATGGCCTCTTCTGCTACTTTCAGGAACCAAAGGGCAGAAGGATCCAGACCTGCAGTCACGTCTGTGATTGGCTGAGAGTCAGACAAGGGAACAGTCAGGTAAGTACTTTTCGGGTGATGATTTTAACATTTTCAAGATAGCGTTTAGGGTTGAGGACAGAGCCGTATTAACAGCAAGGCAACCAAGGCATGTGTCTGGGGCCCGGATATGGGGTCATCATTACAGATCTGTCTTTTTTGATTTGAAGTTCAGCATAGGGATAAATGAGAACACAATAAGCACTTCAACAGGATCTTTGCCTGGGAGCAGAGGCAGAACTGACACATTATTGCAGATTCTCAGGGAGATTCAATATAAAATTGTGTTACTTACTACATACCGGAGCAGCAGTCAGTGGAGGTGGGAGACTGAACATTCTGCTCTGGATACACGGGACTGATAACAAAGAGAAAACCTGCTCCAACTTTATCTTGCTTCACTGCCTCCTGTAATGGGTTATATGTAGCCAACACACAAGGGCCCCGCGATCCTACGCGCGATCACCTGATTGCATGTACCTTTACTGCATACCTGCGACCAGGGAGCTTTGGTGCGCCTGGGTGGGGGGGGTGTCAGGGGCCCGGCCTCCAATCTCGCAGGGCCCCTGAAGTTTCTTGGCTGGGGAAAAGGAGAGTAAAATGGCTAGGCCACACTAGCGTGTTTTTCGTGTGTTTGCGCCCGCGTTTTTGCTCACGATTGCGCAAGTGATTTTCGCTAAAATGAAAATCGCGGGAATGCAAAAATTCCCACAATTTCCAATGCACATACGTTTCCGTTTTTAGAACGCGTGTGTTATATATGCGTTTCCATAAAGGAAAATGGCAAAATCGCATGCGCAAAACACACAAGAATTGCGCACACAATCACATGCGATAGCGCTCGCTGTTGGGTGCACGATTTGGTGCGTTGTAGTGTGTCCCCAGCCTAATGTTGTGGCGTTTGTGACAGGAGCATGATGCAGACTGCAATAAGATAGGAGAAATAGAGCAGGCTGCCGTATTGTGGTATCCCCTCTGCGAGCTCCCATAAGTATGTGTTAGGTGTTCCGGACTGTGTTCTACATGATGCAGACTGCATTGATTTTAAAGTACTGTAATCATACATCATGTCTTTAATGAACTGCTACATAGCCTGGTAATATATAGATTTCACATGTGTTCATGCTAAATCTGTCTCAAGATCCTCAAGGTTAATTTTAAATTGTCCCCAATTAGAACTATAGGATATACTTTTAGGGGTAATTACTGTTGATTAGTACATGTATTTGTATTCTATACTATGCCCGTAAAGATAAAAAGATAATATTGTATACCGGTAATCAATAAGTGAAATATGGGGGCACAGACCTGCCATGTTGTCTGGGGCCCTATTTGGCCTAAATCCGGCTCTGTTTAAAGGGTGGACATGCCCTTTAAGGACAAACACAAAGCTCCACAGAAGAACAAGGTGTATTCATTACTGTTATTTCTATCTGTAGCCTTGAGGCTCTGGGATTCTGGTTTCATTTTCAATTCTGTCTTCCTGGAAATGGTTCAGTTAAAGGGATTCCATTCAAACTTCTCAACGGACAAAATGTCATGTGGGGCATCTCCATTCCAAATAATCAAAGAGCGGTTTGCTGTATACAAACTATTATTGTGTATTGGCTTTAAATGTCCAGCCTTAAAACAAAAAACTACTGGTCAATTGTCAGCTACCTGCCCCCAACCCCAACTGATATATTTTGCACTTTATTACCTGCATTACTAACCCGATATATAAGAATAATTATTGTCCCCATTCTGGCAGAGTAAGCTGGCCCCTCCCTCTATGCAGTCAATCAAGGCTGTGACTGCTGACATCACAACCAATGATTGACTGCTGTTTCAACTGCTGCCTCCTCTGCACATGCTCAAGCTAATAAAAAGCTCATTGAGTAGAGGGTGGAGACAGGTACCTTTAACAGAAAGGGATAGAACTATTATTAAAGGGCATGTCTACCCCCAAAACTAAAATTTTACCCCATACTGGCCCCACTGTGTAGTTTAAAATATCCTTTACATCTCTGCTCCTTATGGTTCTCCTGCAGTGTCTTTTCAAAGTCCGGGAAAGTGAAGAGAAAAAGCTGTCAGTGAGTCATCCGGTCCTTGCTATTTCCTTAACCTCAGTAAGGCCAGTGACATGCGCAGGGGATCCCTCCCTCCCACCATCCGTATCCATCCTCTGCAGCCGTGGCACCTAGCGTGAATCCCTTTTGCCATAAGGTAGGTACCCCCTGCCCAACCCCAACCTCCGAAATATTTCTTAGATCGCTACTTACAGACCCTTCTCTCCCGCGGCGTCTTCAATGACAGCAGCCGCGTCTGTGATTGGCTGCCTCTCTGCCAATCACAGATGCGGCTGCTGGTCCGACCCCTGCTTGTAAAAAAAATACCAGTTGGGGTTGCAGACAGATAACTGACAAGTCACCAGTTTTTTGTTTAAAGGGTGGACATGCCCGTTACGGCAGTACAAGGCTTGATACCGATTGGCCAATAATATAGCGTTGTGTTTCCCCCACAGATGTGCAGATTGATGAGTGATCAGTAGATATTATACACAGACTCTGAATTCTCTGACGCATCCCCAGTTCTTTGCATTGTGCGTGCTCACAGTGCGATGTGTCTGAGACTTTCAGAGAAGCCGGTGCTGGAGCAATGTGTAGGTAACTTCTTCCTCCTCTCCTGCGAGTTTTACTGAAGAAGGAGAAGTCAGTTCATTTACCTCCCGTTCTTCAGTCAAAGAGATAAAAGAAAGTTTAAAAAACAGTGGACATTTCCTTTAAACATTTATTATGAGGCTCTCTGTTTGTGGTAAAGGATCAATGGTTCATTTGTACTCCATCATCAAATAACGACTATGTGAAACATCCCACCCCCACCGTTTGCTCAATCATACACCATTAATGTGGTGTGCTGTATGTCTTTCCATTACCTGTGTATGTATTTGTTTTCCCATGTTCATGGTGGCCTGGGGTATCTGGACTTTAAGGTGGGAACCCGAGAGAGTTGGAGGGACATGCAAACCCTTATAGTGACTTTTATACAGTGCAAGGTGTAGAGCGGCCCCGGACCCTGTGTATTCACACCCATTGGATACATTGTGGCAGTGGATGTGATGCATGTTTATATATCGGACAATGTGGATTGTGTGAGCTGTCACGTTTGGCGTTGGGTTTGGGTGATTAATATGTACTTGGTGGTTTGTTATATTGTTGCTGTTATGGGTTCACCAGAGATAATTGTATAACCAACACCAGGACATAAAGTAACCAGGCTTTATAGGGAACACACTGATTTATTGGCTATGTACAGGAGAAGGCAGGAATAATAAGAGGATAATAAATGGGCTAAAAATAAGTTCTGGTAGTAAGTGGGATCCAAACACACAGCAATGGTAAGTCCACACAGCGAGGATAGAAATAGGTCCACAAATTAACAAGTAGCAGTATGGCAACTCCACCAAGTCCCAATGAATAAACACACAGCAATCCAGTACAGTGGGTCCTCACACAGACGGTTACTCACGGTCCCCAAGTAGGGTTTAGTCCCAAAGTCCACACAGTCCTTGATAATGTTCTGTTCCAATGGCAGGACGGAACCTCAGCTCTAGTCCAAATCCAGTTAGATCCACACAGAGTTCCACACAGTTCTCCCTATGTTCCCCTGGCTGGGGGTCTAATCTCCCACTGCAGTTTTGTGGGGGAGTAGAGACTGTTATCTCCCAGGGCACTCCTGATTGGTTACTTTCCCAGGAAGGTGAGAACCCTCCACAGTTGCCACATTGCAGATCCCAGGGACTTGTGTAAACTACATGAGCGGACACATAGCACAAACTGAGTATTGTACAGATTACACAAACATCGCAGTTCAAACACGGATAAGAATATTCTTATTGATAATGTCCTGAGTGTGTTTCTACTTTTTCTATTTGTCTTATTCCAGGGTTTGGCACCCGGCATGACAAGATGGAGATGATATGGTGAGCAGAAGATGGAACTTCACTACACTATCTACTGGCAGTCTAGGAAATAGTTTTTAGGAGCTTACAATGAGATGGGGGTTCGATATTATTAGTTATAGGATGGGTGTATATTTATGTGTGTCATTTGTTAGTATTAGCATGTATATGACCATAAAATAAGTGTATATAAAATAGAGTAGTGAATTATATTTGTTACACCAAATACTTACTGAGCTGCTACCCCTAATTTAAATAGAAAGCCCAAATGGAAGGTTTTAGACCAATCTTCCAGTATGTGGAATCCACTGTACGTGTTTTTAGCCAATTAAAATGTTAGGAAACTGTAAGGTCCATTAGGCTTCATCATTAAACCAGTGGCGTAACTACCGCCCCCGCCACCCCTGTGACAGCAGGGGGGGCCAGATGGTAGTAGGGACCGCCACAAGCCCAAGATCTCCTTCGCGATCAGCCGTTTTAAACAGCTGATCACGCGTATGAATTAAACAAATGCGTAATCAGCTGTTTAAAAGACTGGACGTTCGGGTCCGGACTTTTAAACAGCTGATCGTGCATAGGTTTTATTCATACGCGCGATCAGCTGTTTAAAACAGAGATCTCTTTGAGGAAGAGATCTTAGAGGGAGGAGGGGGTCAGGGGCCCGGCCATTAATCTTGTGGGGGGCTCAGGCCCCTGCAGGTACTTCCCTTCATTACACCCAATTATGTCCTTTCTTTAAAACATGTGGAAGTTTTAGCTAATCAGTAAAAAGTACTATGACATACTGGGCAGAGAAGTGATGTCAGATATGAAACTAGGATCTCACAGAAAACTGGGTGTGGCACAGAGTGTTGTGAAACTATAACAAGATACCAGTTCATTACTTGAAAGTTTAAAGGATAACTCCACCCTGGAAAAAAAAAACTTTTACATGGTGTAGCCCACCCCCAACTTTGTTTTGTAAAACTAGCCCCAGAAATGTACTTACTCTACTTTGTTCCCCCGGTGCTCTGCTCCCGGCTCTCTGCTTGCCAGAAGCAGCAGAGGGGCCAAAACTGGCAGCCGCATCTGTGATTGGTTGAGAGGCAGACAGCCGAGGGAATGAAGGCGTATAAGTATTTTTCTGTAGCTTATTTTACAAAACAAAGTGGGCTGGGGTGGGCTACACTATGTAAAAAGTTTTTATAGGTAGAGGGTAAGGCAGCAATGCTGAATCCAGAGGGATGGAGGGAGGGAGGGCTCCCCTGTGCATGCCAGCATCCTCAATGGGGAAAAGGAGGAAGCAGGATACGCATGACCCACAAACAGATCCTACTTTCTGGAACTTTGAACAGGCACTGCAGGAGAACCATAAGGAGTAGGGGGATAATCATTTTTTAACACTACGCAGTGGGGCCAGCACTGGGGCAAATTATAGTTTTGGGGGTGGACATGCCCTTTAAATAACTAGCTACAGGGTTGCAATCAGCAGTACAGGTAACCAAGTGATTCCATAATAAATGTAGCACATACACAATGATATTAATAATCACTGTCCATATTTTCACATATCCAAACCCCCCCCCCCCCACACACACACACATACTGTACAATGTTCACTACTCATATGTACAATATAAACATTTGGTGTTGTGCAACTTAATAGAAAACAAAAACAACCCCAAACTAGAAAGGGAAAGTTTAAGTATAAACTTTGAATTTGGCTTGAAAGACCACATTTTGGAAGGGAATTTGTGTGTTTGTGCTGCAGATTTTAAAACTCAATAATGCCAATGATGAGGACATTTTTGTTTTTTACTTACCCTTTAAAAATGTCACATGCATTAAAGGTAGGTCAGTTGGTGTGTGTGTACTCATATCAGGTTGGGTGATAAAATATTAACTTTTTTGATAATTGGTCAAAATGTGTTTTTTTTTTTTTTACTATAGTTACCCTTTAAATATGTCTGCCATGGAAATGGAAGGGTAGATCAGTAGGTGGGTGTACCTGGGTCAGTTTGGAAGTTAAAAAAAATAAACTTTTGATTATTGGTCAAAATTATTTTTTTTTACTTAAGTTACCCTTTACGTATGGCTACAACAGTAATGGAGGGGTAGGTCAGTAGATGTGTATACCTGTATCACATTGGGGGTTAAAAAATCAAACTATTTTGATTATTGATCAAAATTAGCTTTTTTGACTTTAGTTAACCTTTAAGTATGGCTGCCACAGTAATAATTAAGTAGATCAGTAGGTGTGTGTACCTGGGTCTGGTTGAGGGGGTATAAGTTTCTGTTCCAATGCAGGACGGAACCTCAGCTCTAGTCCAAATCCAGTTAGAACACACAGAGTTCCACACAGTTCTCCCTATGTTCCCCTGGCTGGGGGTCTAATCTCCCACTGCAGTTTTGGGGGGGGAGTAGAGACTGTTATCTCCCAGGGCACTCCGATTGGTTACTTCCCAGGAAGGTGAGAACCCTCCACAGTTGCCACATTGCAGATCCCAGGGACTTGTGTAAACTACATGAGCGGACACATAGCACAAACTGAGTATTGTACAGATTACACAAACATCGCAGTTCAAACAACGGATAAAGATATTCTTATTGATAATGTCCTGAGTGTGTTTCTACTTTTTCTATTTGTCTTATTCCAGGGTTTGGCACCCGGCATGACAAGATGGAGATGATATGGTGAGCAGAAGATGGAACTTCACTACACTATCTACTGGCAGTCTAGGAAATAGTTTTTAGGAGCTTACAATGAGATGGGGGTTCGATATTATTATTATAGGATGGGTGTATATTTATGTGTGTCATTGTTAGTATTAGCATGTATATGACCATAAAATAAGTGTATAAAAATAGAGTAGTGAATTATATTTGTTACACCAAATACTTACTGAGCGCACCCTAATTTAAATAGAAAGCCCAAATGGAAGGAGGTTTTAGCCAATCTTCCAGTATGTGGAATCCACTGTACGTGTTTTAGCCAATTAAAATGTTAGGAAACTGTAAGGTCCATTAGGCTTCATCATTAACCAGTGGCGTAACTACCGCCCCCGCCACCCCTGTGACAGCAGGGGGGGCCAGATGGTAGTAGGGACCGCCACAAGCCCAAGATCTCCTTCGCGATCAGCCGTTTTAAACAGTGATCACGCGTATGAATTAAACAAATGCGTAATCAGCTGTTAAAGACTGGACGTTCGGGTCCGGACTTTTAAACAGCTGATCGTGCATAGGTTTTATTCATACGCGCGATCAGCTGTTTAAAACAGAGATCTCTTTGAGGAAGAGATCTTAGAGGGAGGAGGGGGTCAGGGGCCCGGCCATTAATCTTGTGGGGGGCTCAGGCCCCTGCAGGTACTTCCCTTCATTACACCCAATTATGTCCTTTCTTTTTAAACATGTGGAAGTTTTAGCTAATCAGTAAAAAGTACTATGACATACTGGGCAGAGAAGTGATGTCAGATATGAAACTAGGATCTCACAGAAAACTGGGTGTGGCACAGAGTGTTGTGAAACTATAACAAGATACCAGTTCATTACTTGAAAGTTTTAAAGGATAACTCCACCCTGGAAAAAAAAACTTTACATGGTGTAGCCCACCCCCAACTTTTTTGTAAAACTAGCCCCAGAAATGTACTTACTCTACTTTGTTCCCCGGTGCTCTGCTCCCGGCTCTCTGCTTGCCAGAGCAGCAGAGGGGCCAAAACTGGCAGCCGCATCTGTGATTGGTTTGAGAGGCAGACAGCCGAGGGAATGAAGGCGTATAAGTATTTTCTGTAGCTTATTTTACAAAACAAAGTGGGCTGGGGTGGGCTACACTATGTAAAAAGTTTTTATGGTAGAGGGTAAGGCAGCAATGCTGAATCCAGAGGGATGGAGGGAGGGAGGGCTCCCCTGTGCATGCCAGCATCCTCAATGGGGAAAAGGAGGAAGCAGGATACGCATGACCCACAACAGATCCTACTTTCTGGAACTTTGAACAGGCACTGCAGGAGAACCATAAGGAGTAGGGGGATAATCATTTTTTAACACTACGCAGTGGGGCCAGCACTGGGGCAAATATAGGTTTGGGGGGTGGACTGCCCTTTAAATAACTAGCTACAGGGTTGCAATCAGCAGTACAGGTAACCAAGTGATTCCATAATAAATGTAGCACATACACAATGATATTAATAATCACTGTCCATATTTTCACATATCCAAACCCCCCCCCCCACACACACACACACATACTGTACAATGTTCACTACTCATATGTACAATATAAACATTTGGTGTTGTGCAACTTAATAGAAAACAAAAACAACCCCAAACTAGAAAGGGAAAGTTTAAGTATAAACTATTTGAATTTGGTTGAAAGACCACATTTTGGAAGGGAATTTGTGTGTTTGTGCTGCAGTTTTAAAACTCAATAATGCCAATGATGAGGACATTTTTGTTTTTTACTTACCCTTTAATATGTCACATGCATTAAAGGTAGGTCAGTTGGTGGTGTGTGTACTCATATCAGGTTGGGTGATATAAATATTAACTTTTTTGATAATTGGTCAAAATGTGTTTTTTTTTTTTTTTACTATAGTTACCCTTTAAATATGTCTGCCATGGAAATGGAAGGGTAGATCAGTAGGTGGGTGTACCTGGGTCAGTTTGGAAGTTAAAAAAAATAAACTTTTGATATTTGTCAAAATTATTTTTTTTTACTTAAGTTACACTTTACGTATGGCTACAACAGTAATGGAGGGGTAGGTCAGTAGATGTGTATACTGTATCACATTGGGGGTTAAAAAATCAAACTATTTTGATTATTGATCAAAATTAGCTTTTTTGACTTTAGTTAACCTTTAAGTATGGCTGCCACAGTAATAATTAAGTAGATCAGTAGGTGTGTGTACCTGGGTCGGTTGAGGGGGTATGTCTTTTTGTGTTTACAACCATAAAACTATTTTTTATTGAGGATAAATCTAAATTAGTTTTTTTACTTTAGTTACCCTTTAAGTATGGCTGCCACAGTAATGGATAAGTAGATCAGTAGGTGGTGTGTACCTGGGTCTGGTTGAGGGGGTATGTCTTTTTTGTGTTTACAACCATAAAAATCTTTTATTGAGGAAAATCTAAATTAGTTTTTTGACTTTATTTACAATTTAAGTATGGCTGCCAAAGAAATAATGGGTAGGTCAGTAGGTGTGTGTAACCGTGTGAGGTGGGGGGGTATATGTATTTGCATGTATGATGATTGATCAAAATTAGTTTTTTACTATAGTTACCCTTTAAGTATGGCGTCCATGGGAATGGAAAGGTAGGTCAGTAGGTGGGTGTACCTGTGTCTGTGTGGGGGGTTGGGGGTATCACCATTTGTATTTATGACCATGAAACAAACTGTTTTGAAATATCCACATTTGAGGATTGTTACCATTATAGTCTATGGGAAAAATGTCCGGAAATTCTCTGGTAACGCTTCCGCAGATTTCTTATCTAGAAGATGTCTCTGGCCACAGAGATCTTTAGTAATAATGTTCCATACATTATAGAGGGTGCCAAAGTACAATAATAATCTTGTTGCAACTCTATCCACATACACCACCCCCTCCCCCCACACACACTTACAAAGTTCACTACTCATAAGTAGATTATAAAATTTACGACCCCATTTGCTGCCGGGCGCTATCGGGTTAAACCTGCGCAAACTGATGATTATAATAGTGAGCACGAGTTTAACATGTACAACGTGATGATCCTTGTTACACATATAAACTAATAAACAATCCCTGAGCGCTCCCAGTTGTTTCTGCTATATATATTTTTGCTGTAGTTTTCCTTTAATATGGAAGTTCTGAGTGGCCTCTCCCGTCCTACCAGCCCCCACACTGGGTCTTTAATCTGCAGCTGATTCCTGTTTCAGTTTCAGTTTGGTCTCAGGCAGTGATATGGACGGGGAACTTTGTTAAGGCTCCAGAGTCCACACAGCGAATGAGAAAAGAAGATTTCACTTAACGGTAAATATGTCTTTTGATTCTGAATTAGAGAACTAAGAGTAATTCAGAGGATTAGAGTGAGGGAAGGAAGAGAGAGAAGGAGGGTTCCTAGTGCAGGAAAATAGCAGCACTGAGAACTGAGGAGCTGAGTTTAAAGTTAAACATTTCCCTGACTTGCTTGACAGGGTTAAGTCCAAGATGGGCGACGGATACAACCTGCCCCCTCCCCCCCCTTATAATTTTGCTTTTGCCCAAATAACTGACAGCACACGATTCGAGGAAAAGGCATTTGGCCACGTTTATTGTGACATAACATTAACAATAATGATTCCCAACTTTATTACCTTTAACACCAACTTAGATAAATGTATTTATCAACCATAAAGCACACATTCCAACTTGGCTTGTGACTGCTTTTCCTAAGTCCATTCTCTCTGGCAATGCTCCCAACTTCCAAGCCATGAATTCCAAGCCTCCTGCCGCTTCTCCACTCCGGCCCGGGAAGCACTCCGACCTTCAAGCCCGTTGCATTCTTTCCAACAGGCCCATCGCCTATTGAGAGGTTATTAGGCCAAAACATGTCCTTTAATTAGCCCATTAGGTAGCCCTCCTCTAGGGCTAACCTCCCCAACATTGCCAGAGACCGCCACACAGCCTATCACTTCCGCAACCCCAACCCTTACTTAAAACTCCAGGGAGGGAGGGAGGGCCACCGCGTCTACACCAAATTGGCGCCTAAAGCTATCTCTAAACCCCTATTCTATCTTTCTAGTTTACTTCTCCCTCTCTTCACGCCCCCTTTCTTTACACTACCTGACCTAAGAATGCTCCTTTGCCCCTGAGCTAACCCTGTCATGAGTTCCATTGCTGCAGTTTGCAGCCTGTCACTAACTTTTAAGGTTGTGGTCGTGCTACACAGCTTGGTATCATTTAGGAAAAGCACAATTGCAATGCATTGAGTTCTTACCAACGTTTGCACTATGATTTTGACATTAAAGGGCGTGTCCACCCCCAAACTAAAATTAACCCACTACTGGCCCCACTGTGTAGTTTAAAAAAATCCATACCTTAAATCTCTGCTCCAAATGGTTTTCTGCAGTGACTGTCCAAAGTTCCAGAAAGTGAAGAGTAGGAGCTGTCTCCTGTCCAAAGGTTTCTGTTCTCTGTAGCTTCCAGGAAGTGTGACATGAGCACGGCAGCCCCTCCCCCCTCCCTCCCACCAACAAGATACTCCATTGCTGCCCTTCCACCTAGCGTAAAAATATTTTGCTGTAGTGTAAGCTACCCCTGCCCACCCCAAACCGCTATGTTAGTTTACCAAATTAAGATTCAGCCCTTTTCTACCATGGAACTCTCCATTGAAGGCAGCCTCGTCTGTGATTGGCTGCTCTCAGAGGCTAATATGGTACTGGTTTTTTACTGGGGCCGGTATTGTACCACCTAAAGTACCAGGGGCTAATATGGTACTGGTCTCGTTTACTGGGGCCGGTATTGTACCACCTAATAGTACCAGGGGCTAATATGGTACTGATTTTGATACGGGGGTCGGGTAGTGTATAGTTACTAGTACCAGGGGCTAATATGGTACTGGCTCTGTACTGGGGGCCGGTAGTGTACCAGTTATTAGTACCAGGGGCTGATATGGTACTCGTTTTGATACTGGGGGCCGGTGGTAGTGTACCAGTTACTAGTACCAGGGCTAAATGGTACTGGCTCTGATACTGGGGGGCGGTAGTGTCCAGTTATTAGTACCAGGGGCTGATATGGTACTCGTTTGATACTGGGGGTCGGTAGGTACTAGTTACTAGTACCAGGGGCTAATATGGTACTGGCTCTGATACTGGGGGCCGGTAGTGTAGTGTACCAGTTATTAGTACCAGGGGCTGATATGGTACTCGTTTTGATACTGGGGGTCGGTAGTGTACCAGTTACTAGTACCAGGGGCTAATATGGTACTGGCTCTGATACTGGTGGCTGGTAGTGTACCAGTTACTAGTACCAGGGCTATATGGTACTGGCTCTGTACGGGGGCCGGTAGTGTACCCGTTACTAGTACCAGGGGCTGATGCTGATATGGTACTGGTTCGAATACTGGGGGCTGGTATTGTACTAGTTACTGTACCAGGGGCTAATATGGTACTGGTTCTGATACTGGGGGTGTATTGTAACAGTTACTAGTACCGGGGGCTAATATGGTACGGTTCTGTACTGGGGCCGGTATTGTACCAGTTACTAGTACCAGGGCTGATATGGTACTGGTTCTGATACTGGGGGTGGTATTGTACCAGTTACTAATACCAGGGGCTAATATGGTGCTGGTCTGATACTGGGGGATGGTATTGTACCAGTTACTAGTACCAGGGGCTAATATGGTACTGGTTCGATACTAGGGGAGGTGTTGTAGCAGTTACTAGTACCAGGGGCTGATATTGTACTGGTTCTGATACTGGGGGCTGTTATTGTACCAGTTACTAGTACCGGGGGCTAATATGGTACTGGTTTGATACTAGGGGCCGGTATTGTACCAGTTACTAGTACCATGGGCTGATATGGTACTGGTTCTGATACTGGGGTGGGATTGTACCAGTTACTAATACCAGGGGCTAATATGGTGCTGGTTCTGATACTGGGGGGATGGTATTGTACCAGTTACTAGTACCAGGGGCTAATATGGTACGGTTCTGATACTAGGGGATGGTGTTTTGAGCAGTTACTAGTACCAGGGGCTGATATTGTACTGGTTCTGATACTGGGGGCCGGTATTGTACCAGTTACTAGTACCAGGGGCTAATATGGTACTGGTTCTGATACTGGGGGCCGTATTGTACCAGTTACTAGTACTAGGGGCTAATATGGTACGGGCTGATACTGGGGGCCGGTATTGTATCAGTTTCTAGTACCAGGGGCTAATATGGTACTGGTTCTGATACTGGGGGCCGGTATTGTACTAGTTACTAGTACCAGGGCTAATATGGTACTGGTTCTGATACTGGGGGCTGGTATTGGACCAGTTTATAGTACCAGGGGCTAATTGGTACTGGTTCTGATACGGGGGCCGGTATTGTACCAGTTACTAGTACCAGGGGCCGATATGGTAATGGTTCTGATACTGGGGGCTGGTTTGGACCAGTTACTAGTACAAGGGGCTAATATGTACTGGTTCTGATACTGGGGGCTGTATTGTATCAGTTTCTAGTACCAGGGGCTAATATGGTACTGGTTTGGTACTGGGGGTTCTGATACTGGGGGCTGGTATTGTACCAGTTACTAGTACCAGGGGCAATATGGTACTGGTTCTGATCTGGGGGCGGTATTGTACCAGTACTAGTACCAGGGGCTAATGGTACTGGTTCTGATACTAGGGGACGGTGTGTTGTAGCAGTTACTAGTACCAGGGGCTGATATGGGACTGGTTCTGATACTGGGGGCCGGTATTGTACCAGTTATAGTACCAGGGGCTAATATGGTACTGGTTCTGATACTGGGGGGCGGGTTATTTTACCAGTTACTGTACTAGGTGATAATATGGTACTGGTTCTTGATACTGGGGGCCGGTATTGTATCAGTTTCTAGTACCAGGGGCTTATATGGTTGGTTCTGATACTGGGGGCCGGTATTGTACTAGTTACTAGTACCAGGGGCACGATATGGTACTGGTTCTGATACTGGGGGCTGGTATTGGACAGTTTATAGTAAGGGCTAATATGGTAATGGTTCTGATACTGTGGGCCGGTTAGTATCAGTTTCTAGTTTAGGGGCTAATATGGTACTGGTTCTGATACTGGGGGCCAGTATTGTACCAGTTACTAGTACCAGGGGCCGATATGGTACAGGTTCTGATACTGGGGGCCGATATTGTACCAGTTACTAGTACCAGGGGCTAATATGGTGCTGGTTCTGATACTGGGGGCCGGTATTGTAGCAGTTACTAGTACCAGGTTCTGATACTGGGGGCCGATATTGTACCAGTTACTAGTACCAGGTGCCGATATGGTACTGGTTCTGATACTGGGGGCCGATATTGTACCAAATCTAAATTAGTTTTTTTGACTTTATTTACAATTTAAGTATGGCTGCCAAAGAAATAATGGGTAGGTCAGTAGGTGTGTGTAACCGTGTGAGGTGGGGGGTATATGTATTTGCATGTATGATGATTGATCAAAATTAGTTTTTTGACTATAGTTACCCTTTAAGTATGGCGTCCATGGGAATGGAAAGGTAGGTCAGTAGGTGGGTGTACCTGTGTCTGTGTGGGGGGTTGGGGGTATCACCATTTGTATTTATGACCATGAAACAAACTGTTTTGAAATATCCACATTTGAGGATTGTTACCATTATAGTCTATGGGAAAAATGTCCGGAAATTCTCTGGTAACGCTTCCGCAGATTTCTTATCTAGAAGATGTCTCTGGCCACAGAGATCTTTAGTAATAATGTTCCATACATTATAGAGGGTGCCAAAGTACAATAATAATCTTGTTGCAACTCTATCCACATACACCACCCCCTCCCCCCCACACACACTTACAAAGTTCACTACTCATAAGTAGATTATAAACATTTACGACCCCATTTGCTGCCGGGCGCTATCGGGTTAAACCTGCGCAAACTGATGATATTAAATAAGTGAGCACGAGTTTAACATGTACAACGTGATGATCCTTGTTACACTATAAACTAATAAACAATCCCTGAGCGCTCCCAGTTGTTTCTCGCTATATATATTTTTGCTGTAGTTTTCCTTTAATATGGAAGTTCTGAGTGGCCTCTCCCGTCCTACCAGCCCCCACACTGGGTCTTTAATCTGCAGCTGATTCCTGTTTCAGTTTCAGTTTGGTCTCAGGCAGTGATATGGACGGGGAACTTTGTTAAGGCTCCCAGAGTCCACACAGCGAATGAGAAAAGAAGATTTCACTTAACGGTAAATATGTCTTTTGATTCTGAATTAGAGAACTAAGAGTAATTCAGAGGATTAGAGTGAGGGAAGGAAGAGAGAACGGAGGGTTCCTAGTGCAGGAATTAGCAGCACTGAGAACTGAGGAGCTGAGTTTAAAGTTAAACATTTCCCTGACTTGCTTGACAGGGTTAAGTCCAAGATGGGCGACGGATACAACCTGCCCCCTCCCCCCCCTTATAATTTTGCTTTTGCCCAAATAACTGACAGCACACGATTCCGAGGAAAAGGCATTTGGCCACGTTTATTGTGACATAACATTAACAATAATGATTCCCAACTTTATTACCTTTAACACCAACTTAGATAAATGTATTTATCAACCATAAAGCACACATTCCAACTTGGCTTGTGACTGCTTTTCCTAAGTCCATTCTCTCTGGCAATGCTCCCAACTTCCAAGCCATGAATTTCCAAGCCTCCTGCCGCTTCTCCACTCCGGCCCGGGAAGCACTCCGACCTTCAAGCCCGTTGCATTCTTTCCAACAGGCCCATCGCCTATTGAGAGGTTATTAGGCCAAAACATGTCCTTTAATTAGCCCATTAGGTAGCCCTCCTCTAGGGCTAACCTCCCCAACATTGCCAGAGACCGCCACACAGCCTATCAACTTCCGCAACCCCAACCCTTACTTAAACTCCAGGGAGGGAGGGAGGGCCACTCGCTGTCTACACCAAATTGGCGCCTAAAGCTATCTCTAACCCCCTATTCTATCTTTCTTAGTTTACTCCTCCCTCTCTTCACGCCCCCTTTTCTTTACACTACCTGACCTAAGAATGCTCCTTTGCCCCTGAGCTAACCCTGTCATGAGTTCCATTGCTGCAGTTTGCAGCCTGTCACTAACTTTTAAGGTTGTGGTCGTGCTACAACGCTTGGTATCATTTAGGAAAAGCACAATTGCAATGCATTGAGTTCTTACCAACGTTTGCACTATGATTTTGACATTAAAGGGCGTGTCCACCCCCAAACTAAAATTTAACCCACTACTGGCCCCACTGTGTAGTTTAAAAAAATCCATACCTTACATCTCTGCTCCAAATGGTTTTCCTGCAGTGACTGTCCAAAGTTCCAGAAAGTGAAGAGTAGGAGCTGTCTTCCTGTCCAAAGGTTTCTGTCTCTTCTGTAGCTTCCAGGAAGTAGTGACATGAGCACGGCAGCCCCTCCCCCCCCCCTCCCACCAACAAGATACCTCCATTGCTGCCCTTCCACCTAGCGTAAAAATATTTTGCTGTAGTGTAAGCTACCCCTGCCCACCCCAAACCGCTATGTTAGTTTACTAAATTAAGATTCAGCCCTTTTCTACCATGGAACTCTCCATTGAAGGCAGCCTCGTCTGTGATTGGCTGCCTCTCAGAGGCTAATATGGTACTGGTTCTGTTACTGGGGCCGGTATTGTACCACCTAATAGTACCAGGGGCTAATATGGTACTGGTTCTGTTACTGGGGCCGGTATTGTACCACCTAATAGTACCAGGGGCTAATATGGTACTGATTTTGATACTGGGGGTCGGTAGTGTACTAGTTACTAGTACCAGGGGCTAATATGGTACTGGCTCTGATACTGGGGTACCAGCATATTATAAAATATAAAAATATTTACACAGCCGCACAGAAATTATGTATTTGAATGACAACAATTATAATCCTCAATAAAAAGGCAAAAGGGCAAGTCCACCCTTTAAAAAGGAGAAGAGCTTGCTCCCCCAGCCCCAACGGCATTTAATCTATTTGCAAGAACTCCCCCAATTCTTTACTCTACCTTCCCTCTATCTCTCCCACGCACTGCCCGGCCTTCTATTGCGATGGAACTGCAAGCAGGGGGCGGACCGGCAGCCGCATCTGTGATGGTGACGAGGCCGCAAATAACGACGTGGGCTGCCT
Source organism: Hymenochirus boettgeri (assembly GCA_019447015.1). Taxonomy (NCBI): domain Eukaryota; kingdom Metazoa; phylum Chordata; class Amphibia; order Anura; family Pipidae; genus Hymenochirus; species Hymenochirus boettgeri. The sequence goes on along the minus strand of CM033475.1, from coordinate 221,126,582 downwards.
GCCGTTCAGAACGGCGCGAGGGAGGGAAGGTAAGTAAAGATTGGGGGAGTTTCGCAAATAAATCAATGCGGTTGGGCTGGGGGAGGCAAGCCTACAACATATTAAAAGGGTTTTGTGCTAGGGGGAGAGAGACCAAAACGGGAGAGGAGAGAGAGAGGGGAGGCTGTTAGAGCATGCCACAAACCTCAGAGGCAGAAGAAACAATTTCCCCTCTGCTAGGCTCCTGGTGGCCAGTTTTCTGGACTTTGTACAGGCATTGCAGGGCAACCATGTAAGAGCTGGATGTGAGGTAAGGATTTATTACACTCCAGTGGGGCCATAGTAGTGGGTTAAATATATTTTTGGGGTGGACATGCCCTTTAATTCAGCTACAATCAGTTTCTCTAAAGGCTGGTACAATGTCTGCGATTGCACAATATGTACAACAATTGTACATATCCCTCAAGGCATCTCTCCAGGGTGTTGTATTACACAATAGTATCTCTTTTAATTCATTGATTATTTTTCTCCCCTGACAGTTTATCGGATTTTCTATGGGCAACTGGTGATACGTTCAGCCCTCTGGAAACCAGAATTCCAACCCTATGGGAAGCTACATACATTCCCTCTCTTAGCTGGGCACACCTCGGTATGCTCTACAGCAGGCTATTGTAAATCAGGTAAGGTGTTATTGATAGTAAGACTTTGTTGTAGAAATGCAAGGGTGGTTGGATTGTAAGCGATTGGTTATTTTATTATACGTCAATCTATAACTTGGTGGTCTCTCTTAGCCATGGGTCCATTTGTGTGTTTTACATTAGAGGACACTGAGGCACCATCTTTTTGCAAATGGTATTTCGAGATCACCGAGACCCAAGACAAACTTACTTGTATAAACTTAGCAAGAAACAGGTAGATTTAAATAGAGATGATATATATCAGTATTATATACTCCTTCACTCATGTTAGTTTATACTCGTTATATTGGTTATGAAAGGAAATCTACAAACCACACAGGCTAATCCAGGCCATGTTTAGGGATTCCAACCTATGGGCCCATATTTATAAAGCCGCGTATAGCCTTTTTAACGATACCGCGACTTTACATCGGTATCGTAAATTTATGATTGTTAAACCGACGGAGATTAACATACGTAAATTACGATACCGATCCTAAATTTACGATACCCATAGAATACCATTGCGGTAGTTTACTACCACACGGTATTCTACGATCGCACGTTTGTTAATAACGAACCTTCAGTCGTAAATAACTAACCGGTTATCGCAAAGAAAATATCCGCAGGTTTTTATAAGTCCCCTGAAAACTCCTGTCCCAGCATTCTTGGTTGCACTGAGTTTTCAAACATCTGGAGAGCGGCAGGGTGGACATCACTACTATATATATCAACGTTCCGTTTGTTCATAATACGACTGATTACTGACTGGGAGGATTATTTGTGATTGATGGCAAAATAAATGGGATCTAAGCTGGGAAATATCTTGGGAATGTCAGAAGGTAAAACTGCTTGACTATAATTGTTTTTTTGTGTTTTATTTTTATAATTATTTTGCATTTTTTTAATTCCAGGCCTGGAGTATTTCAAACATGTACTTCTTGTTACCTCCTTGAATGATTTTGTGCCTTATCACTCTACACGCATTGAAATGTGCAGATCAGCAGGAAATGATAATCAAATAGGTACAATTTTGGAACCGATTTGTCATTTGAAATCCCATTCCTGCAATATTCCCCTTTAGTAGTAACACTCGCATGGTTATGAGCTGTAGGGGAGGGTATTGAAGTGAACCTGATCTTGGCACAACTCTGTGCATTGCATTTCTCAATAGTGTACCTCCTTACCTCTTCGTTGGAGAGACCTTCCCTACTAGAGATGGCCAAACTTTGGAATGTTCAGTCCGTTTTCGAACTATATGGAAAGTTTGAAAACGGACCCATTAAAGTCAATGGGAGTCAAATAGTTCGAATGAAATACAATTAAAATATCAATGGTAACTTAATGTAAATAGCTGTGGGACCTGGGAAATGGTCTGCGGAACATGTTCCAATATCCAGGACATTCGAAAACTCAATTTTACTCTCACACGTGCTACTTTTGAGCTCTCACGTTCGAACATTCGATTATTAATTAACGACTCGTGGATTCGAGTCAGAATGGGTAAATTACCAACTCGCGGATTCGAGAATTCGATATTTACTCGCGTATAGGTACAATAGACATTTTACTTGCGGATTCGATATTTACTCGCGTATAGGCATAATGGACATTTTACTCGCGGCTTCGATAATTCGTTATTTACTTGCGTATAGGTATAATAGACATTTTACACGCGGATTCAATAGTCGATATTTACTCACGTATAGGTATAATAGACATTTTACTCGTGGATTCGAGAATTCGATATTTACTCGCGTATAGGTATAATAGACCATTTTACACGTGGATCAATATTCGAAAGTTAGTAGCGTGTAGGTATATAGACATTTTACTGTGGATCGAGAATCGATATTTATCGCGTATAGGTAAATAGACATTTTACACGCGGATTCCAATAGCGATATTACTCAGTATAGGAAATAGACATTTTATCTCGTGGATTCGAGAATTCGATATTTTCCTTTTTCGTCTTTTTTTCCTTTTTTTTTCTTTTTACTAGCGTATAGGTATAATAGACATTTACTACGCGGATTCAATATTCGAATTTACTCGCGGTTAGGTATAATAGACATTTTAATCGTGGATTGAGAATTCGATATTTACTCGCTTATAGGTATAATAGACATTTATACTTGTGGATTCGAGATTCGATATTTACTCGGTGGTATATAGACATTTTTACTCGTGGATTCGAGAATTCGATATTACTCGCGTATAGGTTATAGAATTTACTGTGTATTCGAGAATTCGATATTACTCACGTATAGGTATAATAGACATTTTACTCGTGGATTCGAGATTCGATATTTACTCGCGTATGGGTTAATAGACATTTACTTGTGGATTCGAGAATTCATATTTACTCACGTATAGGTATAATAGACATTTTTATTCAGTCGATTCGGAATTCGATATTTACTAGCGTATTGGTATAATAGAATTTACCGGGATTCGAGAATTCGATATTTACTTGCGTATTGGTATAATAGACATTTTACTTGTGGATTCGAGAATTCGATATTTACTCGCTTATAGGTATAATAGACATTTTACTCGCGGATTCGAGAATTCGATATTTACTCGCATATTGGTATAATAGACATTTTACTTGTGGATTCGTTAATTCGATATTTACTCGCGTATAGGTATAATAGACATTTTACTCGCGGATTCGAGAATTCGATATTTACTTGCGTATTGGTATAATAGACATTTTACTTGTGGATTCGTTAATTCGATATTTACTCACGTATTGGTATAATAGACATTTTACTCGCGGATTCGAGAATTCGATATTTACTCGTGTATAGGTATAATAGACATTTTACTTACATATTCGCACGCCTCGAACGTTTGAACATTCGATAATCAGCGAAAAAGTCCGGAAAATATCGAAAATCTGGGTCCGATATAGTTTGAGAAGTTCAAGTCCGTTCAAACTCGAATAGTTTGGCTCGAAGTTGGGTTTGAGTTTCAGTTTTAGTCCATCTCTAGTCCCTACCCCTATGTGCCACAACAAAATGCTAAATATAGATAATACCTTTCAATGAAGTCTTTTTGAATATCATATAAAGTATAAACCTTTATATTTATTTATGAAGAGTGATTATTTATTTGGATTTTTATTTTTAGGACCGGTTTATGCTGAAATGGTTAACAACATACTCCTGCCTGTTATAAAGAGCAAGGACTGCAATCTTGTACGTTTTGACGTCTACCATTATTTTGGATATCCAAAGCAACTTTGCTCTTTATTACACAACCATGATGAACTTCTTTTGTCTGAACCATTTATGAAAATGTTTTATGAAGACTCTGCACGGAGATATTTTGAATAGACAGACAACAGAGTGAGAAGAGTTCGGTAACTGTGTTTAGAACGATATCTTATTGAACGTAAGTGTAAAGGGAACGAGCTAGGGGAGAATTCTGCTAGGCTGTGCTGTTCTATTCGATGTTCATGAAATAAATATTTCCCCTGCAATAGGAAATAAGTGAGAAAAACTACAAACACAGCAAGTCAACATCAGAAATCCGCTACACGCACCGAAACTTGGAATTTCAACAATGAGAGCAGCAAGGCGTCAATAAGCGCTCATGGCTTTATTGCAGTTGGTGTGCGCTTTCCATATGGAATGAGGACCAGGTGACCTTCATGTTAAGCACCTTGTACCCTTATGAAATCAGCAACAATTTGGTTGAGGGCCGCAACCTGGTACCTATCTGCAGCGCAACATCCCCACCATCAGGGGCTCTGGAGATGACCAGATAGGTACTAACTCTGCGCCTCAATCTACATGATGTTTAACTCCAGCCGCCTTCCCACAGTCCTTGCTTTATTTTCTCTCTCCTGAGTTTAACTATTTAATTGAGGCTGCCATGAGCGATACAATATTTTGTGTACAATAGTAATATTTTGTCTGTTTTGTTAAATTGTATTAATGAAATTTACAATTAAAGTGTAACCAGTTTTACATCCATCTGTGCCGCATTTGTGTCTTTTTTCCTTTGCAGCGATTCCCTACCACATCTAAAAAATGTTTTAAAAGGGTGGACATGCCCTTTAACTCAGCGGTTAAGGGGTGGGCAGTGGGCATTTACAATATGCCCAAAGGATTTCACACTAGGTGCAACGGCAGCAAAAGATGGATCTGGAGGGTGGGGGGGAAGGGCTCCCTGTGAATGTCACACTACCTCCCGGAGGTGACAGAGAAGGCTGAAACCTTTTGGACAGGAAGACAGCTCCTACTCTTCACTTTCCTGAACTTTGGACAAGCAGTGTATTTTTTTTAAACTATACAGAGGGGCCAGTAGTGGGTTAAATTTTAGTTTGGGGGGGTGGACATGCCACTTAAACCATTAACTCAATTAATAACTTCCAACTTTACTAAACTGATTTTAGTCCAGACCCTTTTTGACAATTTGCGGGACTGCCTCTTTTTCATCAGGGCCGTCTCTAGACTTTTGGCACCTGAAATAAAAAAATCCAACTGCTGCCCCCCTCGCTGCGTTGCAGGAAGTGGTGTAGTTTTATAATTTAAAGTGGGTGATGTTTTGTCCGGAATTGGGGTGTGGCTTGTCCAATAGTGGGAGGGGCTTTATACACATGACTAGTAAATAATGCCCACAATGACTGGTAAATGATGCCCACAGTGACTGGTATTAGATGCCTACAGTGACTGTTAAATGATGCCCAACATTGATTTTTTATCTCCAGGGCTGACAAACATTGACTTTGAAATTTTGATCAAATGAATTGCCAGAAGGGAGGGGGAGGAGTCCTAGCTGCATTCTGTTGCGCAATGTGAGTCATTGCTATTTAAAGTGAAAGAACCTCCTGAAAATATGTGGTTTTTACAAACTGAATTTTTGGGCCCTCCTGGCATCTGGGCCCCGGGCACATTTAAAAATCATGTGCCCCAGGCACATGATGTCAGAAGGAAAAAAGGAAAATAAATTTCTGGCTTCAAAACAGCTGCCTCCCTATAGGGTGCTTCTCTGTAATGTGCTTCACCTTGCCTCATTAGGGAGGCGGCCCTGTTTTTCATGTCTCCAATGTAGGGCTTTACCATGAACCCAGCCAATGCCCAATTGCATAACTTTTCTTTCCTCCAATCCACACATAGCTTGCCAAATAAGAGACTCTTCCCTAGGCTCAGACAGAGATGTCAATGAATAAACCTTTTTCCCCCCATTTTTTTATGTTTATGTTTAGGGCTTTACCATGAATTTAGCCTCCAAACCCCACATAACTTCCCGAATGAGGGACTCTGCCCTAGACACAGTCCCCAATGAATATTCACACCTCCTCCTTTATTTATTTTTTTGCTTGTCTTTAAATGCTGTGACAAAAGTTTTCTCTTTTTTTTTATAATAACAATATAAATTATTTATTTACATTTTATAAAATATATATATAGTTTATTTATTTTAGGATGCAGCTTCAGGGAATCACAAGTAACCAATGATAGACCTTCATCCCTGCACGTTATACTTTACACTGAACAATCGAAGCTTTATACTACACTGACAAATCAGTCCATGTTTTTCAGCCCTTTTCATTGGCTTTTCATTGGCTTTTTTCCAACCCAGCAGCACATAACCAGAAAAAAATGAATCTGAAGATAAGGAACTGTCTTTCTCCCTTCACCACCTAATCTGCCCTATTCTCCCCTCCAGTTTACTGGCCCTTGCCAGTACCTGCACTTGCCCCAGGGTTGCCAAGGTTTGTGGCAGGACGAACATTGCGTGGCCCCCCCAAAAAATGTCTGTACTAGACAATAACAATTATACAGCAATCTTGTTTTTAAAGAGTATCTCCACCCCCGAATCCAAAAATCATAAAATGTAGGTGACCCCCTCAACCCTAAATGCTATCTTGAAAACTTTAAAATCAGTCCAGAAAGGTACTTACCCACCTTTATACCCTCGATCATGGCCTCTTCTGCTACTTTCAGGAACCAAAGGGCAGAAGGATCCAGACCTGCAGTCACGTCTGTGATTGGCTGAGAGTCAGACAAGGGAACATGGTCAGGTAAGTACTTTTCGGGTGATGATTTTAACATTTTCAAGATAGCGTTTAGGGTTGAGGACAGAGCCGTATTAACAGCAAGGCAACCAAGGCATGTGTCTGGGGCCCGGATATGGGGTCATCATTACAGATCTGTCTTTTTTGATTTGAAGTTCAGCATAGGGATAAATGAGAACACAATAAGCACTTCAACAGGATCATTGCCTGGGAGCAGAGGCAGAACTGACACATTATTGCAGATTCTCAGGGAGATTCAATATAAAATTGTGTTACTTACTACATACCGGAGCAGCAGTCAGTGGAGGTGGGAGACTGAACATTCTGCTCTGGATACACGGGACTGATAACAAAGAGAAAACCTGCTCCAAATTTATCTTGCTTCACTGCCTCCTGCAATGGGTTGTATGTAGCCAACACACAAGGGCCCCGCGATCCTACGCGCGATCACCTGATTGCATGTACCTTTACTGCATACCTGCGACCAGGGAGCTTTGGTGCGCCTGGGAGGGGGGGTGTCAGGGGCCCGGCCTCCAATCTCGCAGGGCCCCTGAAGTTTCTTGGCTGGGGAAAAGGAGAGTAAAATGGCTAGGCCACACTAGCGTGTTTTTCGTGTGTTTGCGCCCGCGTTTTTGCTCACGATTGCGCAAGTGATTTTCGCTAAAATGAAAATCGCGGGAATGCAAAAATTCCCACAATTTCCAATGCACATACGTTTCCGTTTTTAGAACGCGTGTGTTATATATGCGTTTCCATAAAGGAAAATGGCAAAATCGCATGCGCAAAACACACAAGAATTGCGCACACAATCACATGCGATAGCGCTCGCTGTTGGGTGCACGATTTGGTGCGTTGTAGTGTGTCCCCAGCCTAATGTTGTGGCGTTTGTGACAGGAGCATGATGCAGACTGCAATAAGATAGGAGAAATAGAGCAGGCTGCCGTATTGTGGTATCCCCTCTGCGAGCTCCCATAAGTATGTGTTAGGTGTTCCGGACTGTGTTCTACATGATGCAGACTGCATTGATTTTAAAGTACTGTAATCATACATCATGTCTTTAATGAACTGCTACATAGCCTGGTAATATATAGATTTCACATGTGTTCATGCTAAATCTGTCTCAAGATCCTCAAGGTTAATTTTAAATTGTCCCCAATTAGAACTATAGGATATACTTTTAGGGGTAATTACTGTTGATTAGTACATGTATTCGTATTCTATACTATGCCCGTAAAGATAAAAAGATAATATTGTATACCGGTAATCAATAAGTGAAATATGGGGGCACAGACCTGCCATGTTGTCTGGGGCCCTATTTGGCCTAAATCCGGCTCTGTTTAAAGGGTGGACATGCCCTTTAAGGACAAACACAAAGCTCCACAGAAGAACAAGGTGTATTCATTACTGTTATTTCTATCTGTAGCCTTGAGGCTCTGGGATTCTGGTTTCATTTTCAATTCTGTCTTCCTGGAAATGGTTCAGTTAAAGGGATTCCATTCAAACTTCTCAACGGACAAAATGTCATGTGGGGCATCTCCATTCCAAATAATCAAAGAGCGGTTTGCTGTATACAAACTATTATTGTGTATTGGCTTTAAATGTCCAGCCTTAAAACAAAAAACTACTGGTCAATTGTCAGCTACCTGCCCCCAACCCCAACTGATATATTTTGCACTTTATTACCTGCATTACTAACCCGATATATAAGAATAATTATTGTCCCCATTCTGGCAGAGTAAGCTGGCCCCTCCCTCTATGCAGTCAATCAAGGCTGTGACTGCTGACATCACAACCAATGATTGACTGCTGTTTCAACTGCTGCCTCCTCTGCACATGCTCAAGCTAATAAAAAGCTCATTGAGTAGAGGGTGGAGACAGGTACCTTTAACAGAAAGGGATAGAACTATTATTAAAGGGCATGTCTACCCCCAAAACTAAAATTTTACCCCATACTGGCCCCACTGTGTAGTTTAAAATATCCTTTACATCTCTGCTCCTTATGGTTCTCCTGCAGTGTCTTTTCAAAGTCCGGGAAAGTGAAGAGAAAAAGCTGTCAGTGAGTCATCCGGTCCTTGCTATTTCCTTAACCTCAGTAAGGCCAGTGACATGCGCAGGGGAGCCCTCCCTCCCACCATCCGTATCCATCCTCTGCAGCCGTGGCACCTAGCGTGAATCCCTTTTGCCATAAGGTAGGTACCCCCTGCCCAACCCCAACCTCCGAAATATTTCTTAGATCGCTACTTACAGACCCTTCTCTCCCGCGGCATCTTCAATGACAGCAGCCGCGTCTGTGATTGGCTGCCTCTCTGCCAATCACAGATGCGGCTGCTGGTCCGACCCCTGCTTGTAAAAAAAATACCAGTTGGGGTTGCAGACAGATAACTGACAAGTCACCAGTTTTTTGTTTAAAGGGTGGACATGCCCGTTACGGCAGTACAAGGCTTGATACCGATTGGCCAATAATATAGCGTTGTGTTTCCCCCACAGATGTGCAGATTGATGAGTGATCAGTAGATATTATACACAGACTCTGAATTCTCTGACGCATCCCCAGTTCTTTGCATTGTGCGTGCTCACAGTGCGATGTGTCTGAGACTTTCAGAGAAGCCGGTGCTGGAGCAATGTGTAGGTAACTTCTTCCTCCTCTCCTGCGAGTTTTACTGAAGAAGGAGAAGTCAGTTCATTTACCTCCCGTTCTTCAGTCAAAGAGATAAAAGAAAGTTTAAAAAACAGTGGACATTTCCTTTAAACATTTATTATGAGGCTCTCTGTTTGTGGTAAAGGATCAATGGTTCATTTGTACTCCATCATCAAATAACGACTATGTGAAACATCCCACCCCCACCGTTTGCTCAATCATACACCATTAATGTGGTGTGCTGTATGTCTTTCCATTACCTGTGTATGTATTTGTTTTCCCATGTTCATGGTGGCCTGGGGTATCTGGACTTTAAGGTGGGAACCCGAGAGAGTTGGAGGGACATGCAAACCCTTATAGTGACTTTTATACAGTGCAAGGTATAGAGCGGCCCCGGACCCTGTGTATTCACACCCATTGGATACATTGTGGCAGTGGATGTGATGCATGTTTATATATCGGACAATGTGGATTGTGTGAGCTGTCACGTTTGGCGTTGGGTTTGGGTGATTAATATGTACTTGGTGGTTTGTTATATTGTTGCTGTTATGGGTTCACCAGAGATAATTGTATAACCAACACCAGGACATAAAGTAACCAGGCTTTATAGGGAACACACTGATTTATTGGCTATGTACAGGAGAAGGCAGGAATAATAAGAGGATAATAAATGGGCTAAAAATAAGTTCTGGTAGTAAGTGGGATCCAAACACACAGCAATGGTAAGTCCACACAGCGAGGATAGAAATAGGTCCACAAATTAACAAGTAGCAGTATGGCAACTCCACCAAGTCCCAATGAATAAACACACAGCAATCCAGTACAGTGGGTCCTCACACAGACGGTTACTCACGGTCCCCAAGTAGGGTTTAGTCCCAAAGTCCACACAGTCCTTGATAATGTTCTGTTCCAATGGCAGGACGGAACCTCAGCTCTAGTCCAAATCCAGTTAGATCCACACAGAGTTCCACACAGTTCTCCCTATGTTCCCCTGGCTGGGGGTCTAATCTCCCACTGCAGTTTTGTGGGGGAGTAGAGACTGTTATCTCCCAGGGCACTCCTGATTGGTTACTTTCCCAGGAAGGTGAGAACCCTCCACAGTTGCCACATTGCAGATCCCAGGGACTTGTGTAAACTACATGAGCGGACACATAGCACAAACTGAGTATTGTACAGATTACACAAACATCGCAGTTCAAACACGGATAAGAATATTCTTATTGATAATGTCCTGAGTGTGTTTCTACTTTTTCTATTTGTCTTATTCCAGGGTTTGGCACCCGGCATGACAAGATGGAGATGATATGGTGAGCAGAAGATGGAACTTCACTACACTATCTACTGGCAGTCTAGGAAATAGTTTTTAGGAGCTTACAATGAGATGGGGGTTCGATATTATTAGTTATAGGATGGGTGTATATTTATGTGTGTCATTTGTTAGTATTAGCATGTATATGACCATAAAATAAGTGTATATAAAATAGAGTAGTGAATTATATTTGTTACACCAAATACTTACTGAGCTGCTACCCCTAATTTAAATAGAAAGCCCAAATGGAAGGTTTTAGACCAATCTTCCAGTATGTGGAATCCACTGTACGTGTTTTTAGCCAATTAAAATGTTAGGAAACTGTAAGGTCCATTAGGCTTCATCATTAAACCAGTGGCGTAACTACCGCCCCCGCCACCCCTGTGACAGCAGGGGGGGCCAGATGGTAGTAGGGACCGCCACAAGCCCAAGATCTCCTTCGCGATCAGCCGTTTTAAACAGCTGATCACGCGTATGAATTAAACAAATGCGTAATCAGCTGTTTAAAAGACTGGACGTTCGGGTCCGGACTTTTAAACAGCTGATCGTGCATAGGTTTTATTCATACGCGCGATCAGCTGTTTAAAACAGAGATCTCTTTGAGGAAGAGATCTTAGAGGGAGGAGGGGGTCAGGGGCCCGGCCATTAATCTTGTGGGGGGCTCAGGCCCCTGCAGGTACTTCCCTTCATTACACCCAATTATGTCCTTTCTTTAAAACATGTGGAAGTTTTAGCTAATCAGTAAAAAGTACTATGACATACTGGGCAGAGAAGTGATGTCAGATATGAAACTAGGATCTCACAGAAAACTGGGTGTGGCACAGAGTGTTGTGAAACTATAACAAGATACCAGTTCATTACTTGAAAGTTTAAAGGATAACTCCACCCTGGAAAAAAAAAACTTTTACATGGTGTAGCCCACCCCCAACTTTGTTTTGTAAAACTAGCCCCAGAAATGTACTTACTCTACTTTGTTCCCCCGGTGCTCTGCTCCCGGCTCTCTGCTTGCCAGAAGCAGCAGAGGGGCCAAAACTGGCAGCCGCATCTGTGATTGGTTGAGAGGCAGACAGCCGAGGGAATGAAGGCGTATAAGTATTTTTCTGTAGCTTATTTTACAAAACAAAGTGGGCTGGGGTGGGCTACACTATGTAAAAAGTTTTTATAGGTAGAGGGTAAGGCAGCAATGCTGAATCCAGAGGGATGGAGGGAGGGAGGGCTCCCCTGTGCATGCCAGCATCCTCAATGGGGAAAAGGAGGAAGCAGGATACGCATGACCCACAAACAGATCCTACTTTCTGGAACTTTGAACAGGCACTGCAGGAGAACCATAAGGAGTAGGGGGATAATCATTTTTTAACACTACGCAGTGGGGCCAGCACTGGGGCAAATTATAGTTTTGGGGGTGGACATGCCCTTTAAATAACTAGCTACAGGGTTGCAATCAGCAGTACAGGTAACCAAGTGATTCCATAATAAATGTAGCACATACACAATGATATTAATAATCACTGTCCATATTTTCACATATCCAAACCCCCCCCCCCCCACACACACACACATACTGTACAATGTTCACTACTCATATGTACAATATAAACATTTGGTGTTGTGCAACTTAATAGAAAACAAAAACAACCCCAAACTAGAAAGGGAAAGTTTAAGTATAAACTTTGAATTTGGCTTGAAAGACCACATTTTGGAAGGGAATTTGTGTGTTTGTGCTGCAGATTTTAAAACTCAATAATGCCAATGATGAGGACATTTTTGTTTTTTACTTACCCTTTAAAAATGTCACATGCATTAAAGGTAGGTCAGTTGGTGTGTGTGTACTCATATCAGGTTGGGTGATAAAATATTAACTTTTTTGATAATTGGTCAAAATGTGTTTTTTTTTTTAACTATAGTTACCCTTTAAATATGGCTGCCATGGAAATGGAAGGGTAGATCAGTAGGTGGGTGTACCTGGGTCAGTTTGGAAGTTAAAAAAAATAAACTTTTGATTATTGGTCAAAATTATTTTTTTTTACTTAAGTTACCCTTTACGTATGGCTACAACAGTAATGGAGGGGTAGGTCAGTAGATGTGTATACCTGTATCACATTGGGGGTTAAAAAATCAAACTATTTTGATTATTGATCAAAATTAGCTTTTTTGACTTTAGTTAACCTTTAAGTATGGCTGCCACAGTAATAATTAAGTAGATCAGTAGGTGTGTGTACCTGGGTCTGGTTGAGGGGGTATTGAGAATTCGATATTTACTTGCGTATTGGTATAATAGACATTTTACTTGTGGATTCGAGAATTCGATATTTACTCGCTTATAGGTATAATAGACATTTTACTCGCGGATTCGAGAATTCGATATTTACTCGCATATTGGTATAATAGACATTTTACTTGTGGATTCGTTAATTCGATATTTACTCGCGTATAGGTATAATAGACATTTTACTCGCGGATTCGAGAATTCGATATTTACTTGCGTATTGGTATAATAGACATTTTACTTGTGGATTCGTTAATTCGATATTTACTCACGTATTGGTATAATAGACATTTTACTCGCGGATTCGAGAATTCGATATTTACTCGTGTATAGGTATAATAGACATTTTACTTACATATTCGCACGCCTCGAACGTTTGAACATTCGATAATCAGCGAAAAAGTCCGGAAAATATCGAAAATCTGGGTCCGATATAGTTTGAGAAGTTCAAGTCCGTTCAAACTCGAATAGTTTGGCTCGAAGTTGGGTTTGAGTTTCAGTTTTAGTCCATCTCTAGTCCCTACCCCTATGTGCCACAACAAAATGCTAAATATAGATAATACCTTTCAATGAAGTCTTTTTGAATATCATATAAAGTATAAACCTTTATATTTATTTATGAAGAGTGATTATTTATTTGGATTTTTATTTTTAGGACCGGTTTATGCTGAAATGGTTAACAACATACTCCTGCCTGTTATAAAGAGCAAGGACTGCAATCTTGTACGTTTTGACGTCTACCATTATTTTGGATATCCAAAGCAACTTTGCTCTTTATTACACAACCATGATGAACTTCTTTTGTCTGAACCATTTATGAAAATGTTTTATGAAGACTCTGCACGGAGATATTTTGAATAGACAGACAACAGAGTGAGAAGAGTTCGGTAACTGTGTTTAGAACGATATCTTATTGAACGTAAGTGTAAAGGGAACGAGCTAGGGGAGAATTCTGCTAGGCTGTGCTGTTCTATTCGATGTTCATGAAATGAATATTTCCCCTGCAATAGGAAATAAGTGAGAAAAACTACAAACACAGCAAGTCAACATCAGAAATCCGCTACACGCACCGAAACTTGGAATTTCAACAATGAGAGCAGCAAGGCGTCAATAAGCGCGCATGGCTTTATCGCAGTTGGTGTGCGCTTTCCATATGGAATGAGGACCAGGTGACCTTCATGTTAAGCACCTTGTACCCTTATGAAATCAGCAACAATTTGGTTGAGGGCCGCAACCTGGTACCTATCTGCAGCGCAACATCCCCACCATCAGGGGCTCTGGAGATGACCAGATAGGTACTAACTCTGCGCCTCAATCTACATGATGTTTAACTCCAGCCGCCTTCCCACAGTCCTTGCTTTATTTTCTCTCTCCTGAGTTTAACTATTTAATTGAGGCTGCCATGAGCGATACAATATTTTGTGTACAATAGTAATATTTTGTCTGTTTTGTTAAATTGTATTAATGAAATTTACAATTAAAGTGTAACCAGTTTTACATCCATCTGTGCCGCATTTGTGTCTTTTTTCCTTTGCAGCGATTCCCTACCACATCTAAAAAATGTTTTAAAAGGGTGGACATGCCCTTTAACTCAGCGGTTAAGGGGTGGGCAGTGGGCATTTACAATATGCCCAAAGGATTTCACACTAGGTGCAACGGCAGCAAAAGATGGATCTGGAGGGTGGGGGGGAAGGGCTCCCTGTGAATGTCACACTACCTCCCGGAGGTGACAGAGAAGGCTGAAACCTTTTGGACAGGAAGACAGCTCCTACTCTTCACTTTCCTGAACTTTGGACAAGCAGTGTATTTTTTTTAAACTATACAGAGGGGCCAGTAGTGGGTTAAATTTTAGTTTGGGGGGGTGGACATGCCACTTAAACCATTAACTCAATTAATAACTTCCAACTTTACTAAACTGATTTTAGTCCAGACCCTTTTTGACAATTTGCGGGACTGCCTCTTTTTCATCAGGGCCGTCTCTAGACTTTTGGCACCTGAAATAAAAAAATCCAACTGCTGCCCCCCTCGCTGCGTTGCAGGAAGTGGTGTAGTTTTATAATTTAAAGTGGGTGATGTTTTGTCCGGAATTGGGGTGTGGCTTGTCCAATAGTGGGAGGGGCTTTATACACATGACTAGTAAATAATGCCCACAATGACTGGTAAATGATGCCCACAGTGACTGGTATTAGATGCCTACAGTGACTGTTAAATGATGCCCAACATTGATTTTTTATCTCCAGGGCTGACAAACATTGACTTTGAAATTTTGATCAAATGAATTGCCAGAAGGGAGGGGGAGGAGTCCTAGCTGCATTCTGTTGCGCAATGTGAGTCATTGCTATTTAAAGTGAAAGAACCTCCTGAAAATATGTGGTTTTTACAAACTGAATTTTTGGGCCCTCCTGGCATCTGGGCCCCGGGCACATTTAAAAATCATGTGCCCCAGGCACATGATGTCAGAAGGAAAAAAGGAAAATAAATTTCTGGCTTCAAAACAGCTGCCTCCCTATAGGGTGCTTCTCTGTAATGTGCTTCACCTTGCCTCATTAGGGAGGCGGCCCTGTTTTTCATGTCTCCAATGTAGGGCTTTACCATGAACCCAGCCAATGCCCAATTGCATAACTTTTCTTTCCTCCAATCCACACATAGCTTGCCAAATAAGAGACTCTTCCCTAGGCTCAGACAGAGATGTCAATGAATAAACCTTTTTCCCCCCATTTTTTTATGTTTATGTTTAGGGCTTTACCATGAATTTAGCCTCCAAACCCCACATAACTTCCCGAATGAGGGACTCTGCCCTAGACACAGTCCCCAATGAATATTCACACCTCCTCCTTTATTTATTTTTTTGCTTGTCTTTAAATGCTGTGACAAAAGTTTTCTCTTTTTTTTTATAATAACAATATAAATTTAAATTATTTATTTACATTTTATAAAATATATATATAGTTTATTTATTTTAGGATGCAGCTTCAGGGAATCACAAGTAACCAATGATAGACCTTCATCCCTGCACGTTATACTTTACACTGAACAATCGAAGCTTTATACTACACTGACAAATCAGTCCATGTTTTTCAGCCCTTATAAAGCTTTTCATTGGCTTTTTTCCAACCCAGCAGCACATAACCAGAAAAAAATGAATCTGAAGATAAGGAACTGTCTTTCTCCCTTCACCACCTAATCTGCCCTATTCTCCCCTCCAGTTTACTGGCCCTTGCCAGTACCTGCACTTGCCCCAGGGTTGCCAAGGTTTGTGGCAGGACGAACATTGCGTGGCCCCCCCAAAAAATGTCTGTACTAGACAATAACAATTATACAGCAATCTTGTTTTTAAAGAGTATCTCCACCCCTGAATCCAAAAATCATAAAATGTAGGTGACCCCCTCAACCCTAAATGCTACCTTGAAAACTTTAAAATCAGTCCAGAAAGGTAATTACCCACCTTTATTCCCTCGATCATGGCCTCTTCTGCTACTTTCAGGAACCAAAGGGCAGAAGGATCCAGACCTGCAGTCACGTCTGTGATTGGCTGAGAGTCAGACAAGGGAACAGTCAGGTAAGTACTTTTCGGGTGATGATTTTAACATTTTCAAGATAGCGTTTAGGGTTGAGGACAGAGCCGTATTAACAGCAAGGCAACCAAGGCATGTGTCTGGGGCCCGGATATGGGGTCATCATTACAGATCTGTCTTTTTTGATTTGAAGTTCAGCATAGGGATAAATGAGAACACAATAAGCACTTCAACAGGATCTTTGCCTGGGAGCAGAGGCAGAACTGACACATTATTGCAGATTCTCAGGGAGATTCAATATAAAATTGTGTTACTTACTACATACCGGAGCAGCAGTCAGTGGAGGTGGGAGACTGAACATTCTGCTCTGGATACACGGGACTGATAACAAAGAGAAAACCTGCTCCAACTTTATCTTGCTTCACTGCCTCCTGTAATGGGTTATATGTAGCCAACACACAAGGGCCCCGCGATCCTACGCGCGATCACCTGATTGCATGTACCTTTACTGCATACCTGCGACCAGGGAGCTTTGGTGCGCCTGGGTGGGGGGGGTGTCAGGGGCCCGGCCTCCAATCTCGCAGGGCCCCTGAAGTTTCTTGGCTGGGGAAAAGGAGAGTAAAATGGCTAGGCCACACTAGCGTGTTTTTCGTGTGTTTGCGCCCGCGTTTTTGCTCACGATTGCGCAAGTGATTTTCGCTAAAATGAAAATCGCGGGAATGCAAAAATTCCCACAATTTCCAATGCACATACGTTTCCGTTTTTAGAACGCGTGTGTTATATATGCGTTTCCATAAAGGAAAATGGCAAAATCGCATGCGCAAAACACACAAGAATTGCGCACACAATCACATGCGATAGCGCTCGCTGTTGGGTGCACGATTTGGTGCGTTGTAGTGTGTCCCCAGCCTAATGTTGTGGCGTTTGTGACAGGAGCATGATGCAGACTGCAATAAGATAGGAGAAATAGAGCAGGCTGCCGTATTGTGGTATCCCCTCTGCGAGCTCCCATAAGTATGTGTTAGGTGTTCCGGACTGTGTTCTACATGATGCAGACTGCATTGATTTTAAAGTACTGTAATCATACATCATGTCTTTAATGAACTGCTACATAGCCTGGTAATATATAGATTTCACATGTGTTCATGCTAAATCTGTCTCAAGATCCTCAAGGTTAATTTTAAATTGTCCCCAATTAGAACTATAGGATATACTTTTAGGGGTAATTACTGTTGATTAGTACATGTATTTGTATTCTATACTATGCCCGTAAAGATAAAAAGATAATATTGTATACCGGTAATCAATAAGTGAAATATGGGGGCACAGACCTGCCATGTTGTCTGGGGCCCTATTTGGCCTAAATCCGGCTCTGTTTAAAGGGTGGACATGCCCTTTAAGGACAAACACAAAGCTCCACAGAAGAACAAGGTGTATTCATTACTGTTATTTCTATCTGTAGCCTTGAGGCTCTGGGATTCTGGTTTCATTTTCAATTCTGTCTTCCTGGAAATGGTTCAGTTAAAGGGATTCCATTCAAACTTCTCAACGGACAAAATGTCATGTGGGGCATCTCCATTCCAAATAATCAAAGAGCGGTTTGCTGTATACAAACTATTATTGTGTATTGGCTTTAAATGTCCAGCCTTAAAACAAAAAACTACTGGTCAATTGTCAGCTACCTGCCCCCAACCCCAACTGATATATTTTGCACTTTATTACCTGCATTACTAACCCGATATATAAGAATAATTATTGTCCCCATTCTGGCAGAGTAAGCTGGCCCCTCCCTCTATGCAGTCAATCAAGGCTGTGACTGCTGACATCACAACCAATGATTGACTGCTGTTTCAACTGCTGCCTCCTCTGCACATGCTCAAGCTAATAAAAAGCTCATTGAGTAGAGGGTGGAGACAGGTACCTTTAACAGAAAGGGATAGAACTATTATTAAAGGGCATGTCTACCCCCAAAACTAAAATTTTACCCCATACTGGCCCCACTGTGTAGTTTAAAATATCCTTTACATCTCTGCTCCTTATGGTTCTCCTGCAGTGTCTTTTCAAAGTCCGGGAAAGTGAAGAGAAAAAGCTGTCAGTGAGTCATCCGGTCCTTGCTATTTCCTTAACCTCAGTAAGGCCAGTGACATGCGCAGGGGATCCCTCCCTCCCACCATCCGTATCCATCCTCTGCAGCCGTGGCACCTAGCGTGAATCCCTTTTGCCATAAGGTAGGTACCCCCTGCCCAACCCCAACCTCCGAAATATTTCTTAGATCGCTACTTACAGACCCTTCTCTCCCGCGGCGTCTTCAATGACAGCAGCCGCGTCTGTGATTGGCTGCCTCTCTGCCAATCACAGATGCGGCTGCTGGTCCGACCCCTGCTTGTAAAAAAAATACCAGTTGGGGTTGCAGACAGATAACTGACAAGTCACCAGTTTTTTGTTTAAAGGGTGGACATGCCCGTTACGGCAGTACAAGGCTTGATACCGATTGGCCAATAATATAGCGTTGTGTTTCCCCCACAGATGTGCAGATTGATGAGTGATCAGTAGATATTATACACAGACTCTGAATTCTCTGACGCATCCCCAGTTCTTTGCATTGTGCGTGCTCACAGTGCGATGTGTCTGAGACTTTCAGAGAAGCCGGTGCTGGAGCAATGTGTAGGTAACTTCTTCCTCCTCTCCTGCGAGTTTTACTGAAGAAGGAGAAGTCAGTTCATTTACCTCCCGTTCTTCAGTCAAAGAGATAAAAGAAAGTTTAAAAAACAGTGGACATTTCCTTTAAACATTTATTATGAGGCTCTCTGTTTGTGGTAAAGGATCAATGGTTCATTTGTACTCCATCATCAAATAACGACTATGTGAAACATCCCACCCCCACCGTTTGCTCAATCATACACCATTAATGTGGTGTGCTGTATGTCTTTCCATTACCTGTGTATGTATTTGTTTTCCCATGTTCATGGTGGCCTGGGGTATCTGGACTTTAAGGTGGGAACCCGAGAGAGTTGGAGGGACATGCAAACCCTTATAGTGACTTTTATACAGTGCAAGGTGTAGAGCGGCCCCGGACCCTGTGTATTCACACCCATTGGATACATTGTGGCAGTGGATGTGATGCATGTTTATATATCGGACAATGTGGATTGTGTGAGCTGTCACGTTTGGCGTTGGGTTTGGGTGATTAATATGTACTTGGTGGTTTGTTATATTGTTGCTGTTATGGGTTCACCAGAGATAATTGTATAACCAACACCAGGACATAAAGTAACCAGGCTTTATAGGGAACACACTGATTTATTGGCTATGTACAGGAGAAGGCAGGAATAATAAGAGGATAATAAATGGGCTAAAAATAAGTTCTGGTAGTAAGTGGGATCCAAACACACAGCAATGGTAAGTCCACACAGCGAGGATAGAAATAGGTCCACAAATTAACAAGTAGCAGTATGGCAACTCCACCAAGTCCCAATGAATAAACACACAGCAATCCAGTACAGTGGGTCCTCACACAGACGGTTACTCACGGTCCCCAAGTAGGGTTTAGTCCCAAAGTCCACACAGTCCTTGATAATGTTCTGTTCCAATGGCAGGACGGAACCTCAGCTCTAGTCCAAATCCAGTTAGATCCACACAGAGTTCCACACAGTTCTCCCTATGTTCCCCTGGCTGGGGGTCTAATCTCCCACTGCAGTTTTGTGGGGGAGTAGAGACTGTTATCTCCCAGGGCACTCCTGATTGGTTACTTTCCCAGGAAGGTGAGAACCCTCCACAGTTGCCACATTGCAGATCCCAGGGACTTGTGTAAACTACATGAGCGGACACATAGCACAAACTGAGTATTGTACAGATTACACAAACATCGCAGTTCAAACACGGATAAGAATATTCTTATTGATAATGTCCTGAGTGTGTTTCTACTTTTTCTATTTGTCTTATTCCAGGGTTTGGCACCCGGCATGACAAGATGGAGATGATATGGTGAGCAGAAGATGGAACTTCACTACACTATCTACTGGCAGTCTAGGAAATAGTTTTTAGGAGCTTACAATGAGATGGGGGTTCGATATTATTAGTTATAGGATGGGTGTATATTTATGTGTGTCATTTGTTAGTATTAGCATGTATATGACCATAAAATAAGTGTATATAAAATAGAGTAGTGAATTATATTTGTTACACCAAATACTTACTGAGCTGCTACCCCTAATTTAAATAGAAAGCCCAAATGGAAGGTTTTAGACCAATCTTCCAGTATGTGGAATCCACTGTACGTGTTTTTAGCCAATTAAAATGTTAGGAAACTGTAAGGTCCATTAGGCTTCATCATTAAACCAGTGGCGTAACTACCGCCCCCGCCACCCCTGTGACAGCAGGGGGGGCCAGATGGTAGTAGGGACCGCCACAAGCCCAAGATCTCCTTCGCGATCAGCCGTTTTAAACAGCTGATCACGCGTATGAATTAAACAAATGCGTAATCAGCTGTTTAAAAGACTGGACGTTCGGGTCCGGACTTTTAAACAGCTGATCGTGCATAGGTTTTATTCATACGCGCGATCAGCTGTTTAAAACAGAGATCTCTTTGAGGAAGAGATCTTAGAGGGAGGAGGGGGTCAGGGGCCCGGCCATTAATCTTGTGGGGGGCTCAGGCCCCTGCAGGTACTTCCCTTCATTACACCCAATTATGTCCTTTCTTTAAAACATGTGGAAGTTTTAGCTAATCAGTAAAAAGTACTATGACATACTGGGCAGAGAAGTGATGTCAGATATGAAACTAGGATCTCACAGAAAACTGGGTGTGGCACAGAGTGTTGTGAAACTATAACAAGATACCAGTTCATTACTTGAAAGTTTAAAGGATAACTCCACCCTGGAAAAAAAAAACTTTTACATGGTGTAGCCCACCCCCAACTTTGTTTTGTAAAACTAGCCCCAGAAATGTACTTACTCTACTTTGTTCCCCCGGTGCTCTGCTCCCGGCTCTCTGCTTGCCAGAAGCAGCAGAGGGGCCAAAACTGGCAGCCGCATCTGTGATTGGTTGAGAGGCAGACAGCCGAGGGAATGAAGGCGTATAAGTATTTTTCTGTAGCTTATTTTACAAAACAAAGTGGGCTGGGGTGGGCTACACTATGTAAAAAGTTTTTATAGGTAGAGGGTAAGGCAGCAATGCTGAATCCAGAGGGATGGAGGGAGGGAGGGCTCCCCTGTGCATGCCAGCATCCTCAATGGGGAAAAGGAGGAAGCAGGATACGCATGACCCACAAACAGATCCTACTTTCTGGAACTTTGAACAGGCACTGCAGGAGAACCATAAGGAGTAGGGGGATAATCATTTTTTAACACTACGCAGTGGGGCCAGCACTGGGGCAAATTATAGTTTTGGGGGTGGACATGCCCTTTAAATAACTAGCTACAGGGTTGCAATCAGCAGTACAGGTAACCAAGTGATTCCATAATAAATGTAGCACATACACAATGATATTAATAATCACTGTCCATATTTTCACATATCCAAACCCCCCCCCCCCCACACACACACACATACTGTACAATGTTCACTACTCATATGTACAATATAAACATTTGGTGTTGTGCAACTTAATAGAAAACAAAAACAACCCCAAACTAGAAAGGGAAAGTTTAAGTATAAACTTTGAATTTGGCTTGAAAGACCACATTTTGGAAGGGAATTTGTGTGTTTGTGCTGCAGATTTTAAAACTCAATAATGCCAATGATGAGGACATTTTTGTTTTTTACTTACCCTTTAAAAATGTCACATGCATTAAAGGTAGGTCAGTTGGTGTGTGTGTACTCATATCAGGTTGGGTGATAAAATATTAACTTTTTTGATAATTGGTCAAAATGTGTTTTTTTTTTTTTTACTATAGTTACCCTTTAAATATGTCTGCCATGGAAATGGAAGGGTAGATCAGTAGGTGGGTGTACCTGGGTCAGTTTGGAAGTTAAAAAAAATAAACTTTTGATTATTGGTCAAAATTATTTTTTTTTACTTAAGTTACCCTTTACGTATGGCTACAACAGTAATGGAGGGGTAGGTCAGTAGATGTGTATACCTGTATCACATTGGGGGTTAAAAAATCAAACTATTTTGATTATTGATCAAAATTAGCTTTTTTGACTTTAGTTAACCTTTAAGTATGGCTGCCACAGTAATAATTAAGTAGATCAGTAGGTGTGTTGTACCTCACAGGGTCTGGTTGAGGGGGTATGTCTTTTTTGTGTTTACAACCATAAAATCTTTTATTGAGGAAAAATCTAAATTAGTTTTTTTGACTTTATTTACAATTTAAGTATGGCTTGCCACAGTAATGGATAAGTAGATCAGTGAGGTGTGTGTACCTGGGTCTGGTTGAGGGGGTATGTCTTTTTGTGTTTACAACCTAAAAACTATTTTTATTGAGGATAAATCTAAAATTAGTTTTTTTGACTTTATTTACAATTTAAGTATGGCTGCCAAAGAAATAATGGGTAGGTCAGTAGGTGTGTGTAACCGTGTGAGGTGGGGGGTATATGTATTTGCATGTATGATGATTGATCAAAATTAGTTTTTTGACTATAGTTACCCTTTAAGTATGGCGTCCATGGGAATGGAAAGGTAGGTCAGTAGGTGGGTGTACCTGTGTCTGTGTGGGGGGTTGGGGGTATCACCATTTGTATTTATGACCATGAAACAAACTGTTTTGAAATATCCACATTTGAGGATTGTTACCATTATAGTCTATGGGAAAAATGTCCGGAAATTCTCTGGTAACGCTTCCGCAGATTTCTTATCTAGAAGATGTCTCTGGCCACAGAGATCTTTAGTAATAATGTTCCATACATTATAGAGGGTGCCAAAGTACAATAATAATCTTGTTGCAACTCTATCCACATACACCACCCCCTCCCCCCCACACACACTTACAAAGTTCACTACTCATAAGTAGATTATAAACATTTACGACCCCATTTGCTGCCGGGCGCTATCGGGTTAAACCTGCGCAAACTGATGATATTAAATAAGTGAGCACGAGTTTAACATGTACAACGTGATGATCCTTGTTACACTATAAACTAATAAACAATCCCTGAGCGCTCCCAGTTGTTTCTCGCTATATATATTTTTGCTGTAGTTTTCCTTTAATATGGAAGTTCTGAGTGGCCTCTCCCGTCCTACCAGCCCCCACACTGGGTCTTTAATCTGCAGCTGATTCCTGTTTCAGTTTCAGTTTGGTCTCAGGCAGTGATATGGACGGGGAACTTTGTTAAGGCTCCCAGAGTCCACACAGCGAATGAGAAAAGAAGATTTCACTTAACGGTAAATATGTCTTTTGATTCTGAATTAGAGAACTAAGAGTAATTCAGAGGATTAGAGTGAGGGAAGGAAGAGAGAACGGAGGGTTCCTAGTGCAGGAATTAGCAGCACTGAGAACTGAGGAGCTGAGTTTAAAGTTAAACATTTCCCTGACTTGCTTGACAGGGTTAAGTCCAAGATGGGCGACGGATACAACCTGCCCCCTCCCCCCCCTTATAATTTTGCTTTTGCCCAAATAACTGACAGCACACGATTCCGAGGAAAAGGCATTTGGCCACGTTTATTGTGACATAACATTAACAATAATGATTCCCAACTTTATTACCTTTAACACCAACTTAGATAAATGTATTTATCAACCATAAAGCACACATTCCAACTTGGCTTGTGACTGCTTTTCCTAAGTCCATTCTCTCTGGCAATGCTCCCAACTTCCAAGCCATGAATTTCCAAGCCTCCTGCCGCTTCTCCACTCCGGCCCGGGAAGCACTCCGACCTTCAAGCCCGTTGCATTCTTTCCAACAGGCCCATCGCCTATTGAGAGGTTATTAGGCCAAAACATGTCCTTTAATTAGCCCATTAGGTAGCCCTCCTCTAGGGCTAACCTCCCCAACATTGCCAGAGACCGCCACACAGCCTATCAACTTCCGCAACCCCAACCCTTACTTAAACTCCAGGGAGGGAGGGAGGGCCACTCGCTGTCTACACCAAATTGGCGCCTAAAGCTATCTCTAACCCCCTATTCTATCTTTCTTAGTTTACTCCTCCCTCTCTTCACGCCCCCTTTTCTTTACACTACCTGACCTAAGAATGCTCCTTTGCCCCTGAGCTAACCCTGTCATGAGTTCCATTGCTGCAGTTTGCAGCCTGTCACTAACTTTTAAGGTTGTGGTCGTGCTACAACGCTTGGTATCATTTAGGAAAAGCACAATTGCAATGCATTGAGTTCTTACCAACGTTTGCACTATGATTTTGACATTAAAGGGCGTGTCCACCCCCAAACTAAAATTTAACCCACTACTGGCCCCACTGTGTAGTTTAAAAAAATCCATACCTTACATCTCTGCTCCAAATGGTTTTCCTGCAGTGACTGTCCAAAGTTCCAGAAAGTGAAGAGTAGGAGCTGTCTTCCTGTCCAAAGGTTTCTGTCTCTTCTGTAGCTTCCAGGAAGTAGTGACATGAGCACGGCAGCCCCTCCCCCCTCCCTCCCACCAACAAGATACCTCCATTGCTGCCCTTCCACCTAGCGTAAAAATATTTTGCTGTAGTGTAAGCTACCCCTGCCCACCCCAAACCGCTATGTTAGTTTACTAAATTAAGATTCAGCCCTTTTCTACCATGGAACTCTCCATTGAAGGCAGCCTCGTCTGTGATTGGCTGCCTCTCAGAGGCTAATATGGTACTGGTTCTGTTACTGGGGCCGGTATTGTACCACCTAATAGTACCAGGGGCTAATATGGTACTGGTTCTGTTACTGGGGCCGGTATTGTACCACCTAATAGTACCAGGGGCTAATATGGTACTGATTTTGATACTGGGGGTCGGTAGTGTACTAGTTACTAGTACCAGGGGCTAATATGGTACTGGCTCTGATACTGGGGGCCGGTAGTGTACCAGTTATTAGTACCAGGGGCTGATATGGTACTCGTTTTGATACTGGGGGTCGGTAGTGTACCAGTTACTAGTACCAGGGGCTAATATGGTACTGGCTTTACTGGGGGCCGGTAGTGTACCAGTTATTAGTACCAGGGGCTGATATGGTACTCGTTTGATACTGGGGGTCGGTAGTGTACTAGTTACTAGTACCAGGGGTAATATGGTACTGGCTCTGATACTGGGGGCCGGTAGTGTACCAGTTATTAGTACCAGGGGCTGATATGGTACTCGTTTTGATACTGGGGGTCGGTAGTGTACCAGTTACTAGTACCAGGGGCTAATATGGTACTGGCTCTGATACTGGTGGCTGGTAGTGTACCAGTTACTAGTACCAGGGGCTAATATGGTACTGGCTCTGATACTGGGGGCCGGTAGTGTACCAGTTACTAGTACCAGGGGCTGATATGGTACTGGTTCTAATACTGGGGGCTGGTATTGTACTAGTTACTAGTACCAGGGGCTAATATGGTACTGGTTCTGATACTGGGGGCTGTTATTGTACCAGTTACTAGTACCGGGGGCTAATATGGTACTGGTTCTGATACTAGGGGCCGGTATTGTACCAGTTACTAGTACCATGGGCTGATATGGTACTGGTTTCTGATACTGGGGGCTGGTATTGTACCAGTTACTAATACCAGGGGCTAATATGGTGCTGGTTCTGATATGGGGGATGGTATTGTACCAGTTACTAGTACCAGGGGCTAATATGGTACTGGTTCTGATACTAGGGGATGGTGTTGTAGCAGTTACTAGTACCAGGGGCTGATATTGTACTGGTTCTGATACTGGGGGCTGTTATTGTACCAGTTACTAGTACCGGGGGCTAATATGGTACTGGTTCTGATACTAGGGGCCGGTATTGTACCAGTTACTAGTACCATGGGCTGATATGGTACTGGTTCTGATACTGGGGGCTGGTATTGTACCAGTTACTAATACCAGGGGCTAATATGGTGCTGGTTCTGATACTGGGGGATGGTATTGTACCAGTTACTAGTACCAGGGGCTAATATGGTACTGGTTCTGATACTAGGGGATGGTGTTGTAGCAGTTACTAGTACCAGGGGCTGATATTGTACTGGTTCTGATACTGGGGGCCGGTATTGTACCAGTTACTAGTACCAGGGGCTAATATGGTACTGGTTCTGATACTGGGGGCCTGTATTGTACCAGTTACTAGTACTAGGGGCTAATATGGTACTGGTTCTGATACTGGGGGCCGGTATTGTATCAGTTTCTAGTACCAGGGGCTAATATGGTACTGGTTCTGATACTGGGGGCCGGTATTGTACTAGTTACTAGTACCAGGGGCTAATATGGTACTGGTTCTGATACTGGGGGCTGGTATTGGACCGTTTATAGTACCAGGGGCTAATATGGTACTGGTTCTGATACTGGGGGCCGGTTATTGTACCAGTTACTAGTACCAGGGGCCGATATGGTACTGGTTCTGATACTGGGGGCTGGTATTGGACCAGTTACTAGTACAAGGGGCTAATATAGTACTGGTTCTGATACTGGGGGCTGGTATTGTATCAGTTTCTAGTACCAGGGGCTAATATGGTACTGGTTCTGTTACTGGGGGTTCTGATACTGGGGGCTGGTATTGTACCAGTTACTAGTACCAGGGGCCAATATGGTACTGGTTCTGATACTGGGGGCCGGTATTGTACCAGTTACTAGTACCAGGGGCTAATATGGTACTGGTTCTGATACTAGGGGACGGTGTTGTAGCAGTTACTAGTACCAGGGGCTGATATGGGACTGGTTCTGATACTGGGGGCGGGTATGTACCAGTTACTAGTACCAGGGGCTAATAGGGACTGGTTCTGATACTGGGGGGCGGTATTTTACCAGTTACTAGTACTAGGTGAATATGGTACGGTGTCTGATACTGGGGGCCGGGTATTGTATCAGTTTCTAGTACCAGGGGCTAATATGGTACTGGTTCTGATACTGGGGGCCGGTATTGTACTAGTTACTAGTACCAGGGGCCGATATGGTACTGGTTCTGATACTGGGGGCTGGTATTGGACCAGTTTATAGTACCAGGGGCTAATATGGTACTGGTTCTGATACTGTGGGCCGGTATTGTATCAGTTTCTAGTTCTAGGGGCTAATATGGTACTGGTTCTGATACTGGGGGCCAGTATTGTACCAGTTACTAGTACCAGGGGCCGATATGGTACAGGTTCTGATACTGGGGGCCGATATTGTACCAGTTACTAGTACCAGGGGCTAATATGGTGCTGGTTCTGATACTGGGGGCCGGTATTGTAGCAGTTACTAGTACCAGGTTCTGATACTGGGGGCGATGGCGATTGTACCAGTTACTAGTACCAGGTGCCGATATGGTACTGGTTCTGATACTGGGGGCCGATATTGTACCTGTTACTAGTACCAGGTGCTGATATGGTACTGGTTCTGAAACTGGGGGCCGATATTGTACCAGTTACTAGTACCAGGGGCCGATATGGTACTGGTTCTGATACTGGGGGCTGTATTGTACCAGTTACTAGTACTAGGGGCTAATATGGTAATGGTTCTTATATGGGGGCCGGTATTGTATCAGTTTCTAGTACCAGGGGCTAATATGGTACTGGTTCTGATACTGGGGGTGGATTGTACTAGTTACTAGTACCAGGGGCTAATATGGTACTGGTTCTGATACTGGGGGCTGGTATTGGACCAGTTTATAGTACCAGGGGCTAATATGGTACTGGTTCTGATACATGGGGGCGGTATTGTTCCAGTTACTAGTACCAGGGGCCGATATGGTACTGGTTCTATACTGGGGGCTGGTATTGGACCAGTTACTAGTACAAGGGGCTAATATGGTACTGGTTCTGATATGGGGGCTGGTATTGTATCAGTTTCTAGTACCAGGACTAATATGGTACTGGTTCGATACTGGGGGTTGATACTGGGGCTGGTATTGTACCAGTTACTAGTACCAGGGGCCAATATGGTGCTGGTTCTGATATGGGGGCCGGTATTGTACCAGTTACTAGTACAGGGGCTAATATGGTACTGGTTCTGATACTAGGGGACGTGTGTTGTAGCAGTTACTAGTACCAGGGGCTGATATGGGACTGGTTCTGATACTGGGGGCCGGTATTGTACCAGTTACTAGTACCAGTGGCTAATATGGTACTGGTTCTGATACGGGGGGGCGGTATTTTACCAGTTACTAGTACTAGGTGCTAATATGGTACTGGTTCTGATACTGGGGGCCTGTATTGTACCAGTTACTAGTACTAGGTGCTAATATGGTACTGGTTCTGATACTTGGGGCCAGTATTGTATCAGTTTCTAGTACCAGGAGCTAATATGGTACTGGTTCTGATACTGATGGCCGGTATTGTACTAGTTACTAGTACCAGGGGCCGATATGGTACTGGCTCTGATACTGGGGGCCGATATTGTACCAGTTACTAGTACCAGGGGACGATATGGTACTGGTTCTGATACTGGGGCTGGTATTGTTCCAGTTACTAGTACCATGGGCTGATATGGTACTGGTTCTGATAACCGTACATAATGGGTCTTTCCTGGTTAAAACGCTGTAGTTGAATTTGAAAGATACACTTCTTATAATTTTGTATTTACATTGAATTCCAGATGCTTTGCAGATCAACGAACTACACTCAGGCATTGGAAGGCTTGCTCCATACAGTGCATGTGTGCGAGGCCTGAGTTGTGGGGTGTTTTCACTACTCTGCAAGTCTGTGTACAGGTTTTAAAACTGGTATTGGACCAGTTTATAGTACCAGGGGATAATATGGTACTGGTTCTGATACTGGGGACCGGTTATTTATCAGTTTTATAGTCTAGGGGCTAATATGGTACTGGTCTGATACTGGGGGCCAGTATGTACCAGTTACTAGTACCAGGGGCCGATATGGTACAGGTTCTGATACTGGGGGCCGGTATTGTACCAGTTACTAATACAAGGGGCTAATATGGTACTGGTTCTGATACTGGGGGCCGGTATTGTAGCAGTTACATAGTACCAGTTCTGATATGGGGGCCGATATGTACCAGTTCTAGTACCAGGTGCCGATATGGTACTGGTTCTGATACTGGGGGCCGATATTGTACCAGTTACTAGCACCAGGTGCTGATATGGTACTGGTCTGATACTGGGGGCCGATATTGTACCAGTTACTAGTACCAGGGGCCGATATGGTACTGGTTCTGATACTGGGGACCGATATTGTACCAGTTACTAGTACCAGGTGCTGATATGGTACTGGTTCTGATACTGGGGGCCGATATTGTACCAGTTACATAGTACCAGGGGCTGATATGGTACCGGTTCTGATACTGGGGGCCGATATTGTACCAGTTACTAGTACCAGGTGCTGATATGGTATGGTTCTGATACGGGGGCCGATATTGTACCAGTTACTAGTACCAGGGGACGATATGGTACTGGTTCTGATACTGGGGCTGGTATGTTCCAGTACTAGTACCATGGGCTGATATGGTACTGGTTCTGATAACCGGACATAATGGGTCTTTCTGGTTTTAAAACGCTGTAGTTGAATTTGAAAGATACACTTCTTATAATTTTGTATTTACATTGAATTCCAGATGCTTTGCAGATCAACGAACTACACTCAGGCATTGGAAGGCTTGCTCCATACAGTGCATGTGTGCGAGGCCTGAGTTGGTGGGCGTGTTTTCACTATCTGCAAGTCTGTGTACAGGTTAATAAACTTACAGGGAGATTCAATAAAAGTTCTTATCGTTTAAAGTGGTGCTAATTTGCCCCAACCAATCAGAAATTATGTAACATTTGAAAGAACATCTGATTGGTTGGGGCAAAATTAGCACCATTTTAAACGATAAGAACTTTATTGAATAACCTGAGGTGAGTGCACAATAAAATATTTTGTTAGGGGCCATGTAAATGCTGGAATTTTCAGTTTCCAAACATCTGCAGGGCTGCGTGATGGACGTCATGATCTAAAACATTCCGTGGTTTGTTTGTTTACAATTTTATACTTTTTAACATTTCATTTTCACCTTTCTCTTAGATAGTAAAATGAGCCGTCAGGTGACGATGGATTCCCCCATGTGTCTGATAGAGAACAGGAACGGACAGGAACTCATCATCAATCAGGAAGCAGAACGGATCCTTTCTGGGATCTCTCAGCCTGTGGTAGTTGTGGCCATTGTAGGGAAATACAGGACTGGGAAGTCTTATCTGATGAACAAACTGGCAAGCAGCAAAACCGGTGAATATTTCAATGTTACGTGTAGAATCTTCTAATTAGGGGCTATTCAGGATAGACTGTGGACAGTAATATTGACCATTTTCAACATTATGACACATTTTCCTATTTGTAAACCTTTAAAAAGAAAAATGGAACTGAAATATCCAGGACAAAGTAACACTTACTATTAGGATGACATTGAATGAGTCATTAGCCAAAGCCCATTATAGCCTATCCGGGTCAGGAAATGTACATCCCCAGGTCTAAGTTATCAATGGAAATATTATATTACATTTTTTTCAGGAATGAAGGATTGCGTTTTGACGTTCCATAATGGTTCAATCTTTATCAATAGAAAATGTCAAGATTTCATTCCATTCAACCATGGCCATCATGAAAAATGACCATAGTCTGTTACAGATGATTCTCTAAATTACAATAGAAAGGAAGGATGGACATATGGATTATTTTATATGTCTACATGTCAATAATTATTATTATTATTATGTTACAAGCTCTTTTGGTTTTACCTTTGGAGATCTGTCATGTTTACCTAATGTCTCCTAGTAGAGATTGTCTTTCTTTCTTCGTCAGGTTTCCCTCAGGGTCCACGGTACAGTCAAAGACAAAAGGAATCTGGATGTGGTGTGTCCACCTCACCCTTGTAATCCTGAATACACCTTGGTGTTGCTTGACACAGAAGGGTGGGGAGACGTAGAAAAGGTGAGATATGCTTGTAAAGGGTCATCCAGGTCACGGTAGATCTGTAATATTCATCCATCCAGGTCTGTAATCTGTAAGATTCATCATCCAGGTCACGGTATATCTGTAATATTCATCATCCAGGTCATGGTATATCTGTAATATTCATTCATCCAGGTTCAATGGTATATCTGTAATATTCATCATCCAGGTCATGGTATATCTGTAATATTCATTCATCCAGGTCATGTATCTGTAATATTCATCCATCCGGTCATGGTATATCTGTAAATTCATTCATCCAGGTCTGGTATATCTGTAATATTCATCCATCCAGGTCATGGTATATCTGTAATATTCATTCATCCAGGTCATGGTATATGTAATATTCATCATCCTGGTCACGGTATATCTGTAATATTCATCATCCAGGTCATGGTATATCTGTAATTTCATCCATCCAGGTCATGGTATATCTGTAATTATTCATTCATCCAGGTCATGGTATATCTGTAATATTCATCCATCCAGGTCATGGTATATCTGTAATATTCATTCATCCAGGTCATGGTATATCTGTAATATCATTCATCCAGGTGACTGTATATCTGTAATATTCATCCATCCAGGTCATGGTATATCTGTAATATTCATCCATCCGGTCATGGTATATCTGTTATATTCATTCATCCAGGTCATGGTATATCTGTAATATTCATTCATCCAGTCCATGGTATATCTGTAATATTCATTCATCTGGTCATGGTATATCTGTAATATTCATTCATCCAGGTCATGGTATATCTGTAATATCATTCATCCAGGTCACGGTATATACTGTAATATCATCCATCCAGGTCATGGTATATCTGTTATATTCATTCATCCAGGTCATGGTATATCTGAATATTCATTCATCCTGGTCATGGTATATCTGTAATATTCATCCATCAAGGTCATGGTATCTGTATATTCATCCAGGTCACGGTATATTGTAATATTCATCCATCCAGGTCATGGTATATCTGTTATATTCATTCATCCAGGTCATGGTATATCTGTAATATTCATTATCCTGGTCATGGTATATCTGTAATATTCATTCATCCAGGTCACGGTATATCTGTAATATTCATTCATCCAGGTCATGGTTATCTGTAATATTCATCCATCCAGGTCATGGTATATCTGTAATATTATCCATCCAGATCATGGTATATCTGTAATATTCATCCATCAGGTCATGGTATATCTGTAGTATTCATCCGGTCAAGGTATATCTGTAATACATCCATCCAGGTCAAGGTATATCTGTAGTATTCATCCAGGTCAAGGTATATCTGTAATATCATCCATCCAGGTCATGGTATACTATAATATTCATCCATCCAGGTCATGGTATATCTGTAATATTCATCCTCCTAAGAGGTATTTTAAGAGTAGTGCTGTGGTACATTTTCTAGATGTTAACTAGATATTTGAATGGGACAAGCGTACAAGAGAACATCACTACATAATGTTATGTAAGACATTAATATTGAAATTCATCTCTTTAGGGTGACAGTAAGAAGATGCCTGGATCTTCTGTTTGGGTTTTGTTGAGTAGTAACTTTGTATATAACAGCATGGGAGTCATTGACCAGCAAGCAATGGAGCAGATACAGTATCCTTGCTAGTAATAACCTACAAAATAATTGGTGACTATGAATGAAGGAACATAAACCCCACACAGAGTAGTAACGTGACTTAGTGCCTTTTTTGCAGTTTCAAATCTTTTTTTGAGGCAACAAAGTGGCTATAATTTGCATCCAATAGTCCTCTCTACTGGTTCCTCACAAATGGGATGGCCATGGTTCACAGGAAAGTGTCACTGTTTGCTGCAAAAGTTTACAAAAATTTGCTGCTAGATAACGCTCCAGTAATGTGTCTATCCAGTGTGTCCAATGAGCATGGTCTGTGCCGGTAATCTAAAGTGAGGGATAAGGCCAGTGGTAGGTGTGCATGGTGGGTCCTCAAGGTGATCTGTATCCTATCAACTGCAATTATTGTTTTAGTCAATGGATTTGCATGGTGAAATGAGGGCCCCCCACAAGGTTTGGAGGCAGGGCCCCTGACACACACCTTACAAAAACCCCTCTAGCCCAATCAACTGTACCAGTACCGGTCTTTTAAACAGCTGATTGTACGTATCTTTACTGAGGACACACAATCAGCTGAATCCTCTGTGATGGCGGGGCTTGCTGTGGTTTGTGAACCAAACTCAGTTTATCCTTCCATACACATGGTATTCTGCCACCCTCAATGTATACATCTTTCTGAGGAAGAGATCTTCTTTCTAGTCCCACATTTATAAAAGGCATTGTGGCTAGTGTATTGCTCTTTCTACCATGTTCTAGTGAGCTATGTACACTAAATCCCATGTTATATAGTAAAGTATTTGGTTATTTGCTGATTGACAGAATGGTGCCATCTTTCTCATCTTTCCCTTAACACCTCAAAGCTACGTGACAGAACTGACAAAACGAATAAAGTTTAATCCAACTCTAGTGAAGAGGACGAGTCAACGGAATTCAAACGCATATTCCCAACGTTTACTTGGTGCGTTTGGGATTTTTTCTTGAAACTAGAGATAGACGGAGAGATGTCACAGAAGACCAATATCTAATGAATGGCCTCAAACTCAAAAATGGTAACAAGCTGTGTGGCTGTAGTTTACTATAGAACAATAATGGGATTTCAGACTAGACCCCACACAATCCCCTAGGAGAAAAAGAGTTCAATGAAACAATTGTTCCCCCTTTCAATACACTTTATAGTAGACAAATTACCTGTCATCCTGGGTGATTGTTTTACTGTAAAGAGGTTACAAAATAACAAATGGACATTGATATTATAATATTATATTATTTGTGGATTTATATAGCGCCAACATCTTCAGTAGCGCTTTACAATTACATGGATACATTCACATCAGGCCCTGCCCCGAAGAGTTACAATTAAACACATTTATTTGACACATACAACCTATCAGTATGTCTTTATGATTGTGGGGGAAACCGGGGTAGGCCCGGAGGAGGAAACCCACGCAAGCACGGGGAGAACATACAAAGTCCTTGCAGATGTGATCCAAGGGTGGAATTGAACCCAGGACTTCAGTGCAGCAGGGCATCAGTGCTAACCTCCGAGCCACCGTGCTCAGTGACTAGGAATATTCTTTAAACCTTGCAAGCTCCTCAACATCAAATGTATGGTACTGGTTCTGATACTGGGGGCCGATATTGTACCAGTTACTAGCACCAGGTGCTGATATGGTACTGGTTCTGATACTGGGGGCCGATATTGTACCAGTTACTAGTACCAGGGGCCGATATGGTACTGGTTCTGATACTGGGGACCGATATTGTACCAGTTACTAGTACCAGGTGCTGATATGGTACTGGTTCTGATACTGGGGGCCGATATTGTACCAGTTACTAGTACCAGGGGCTGATATGGTACCGGTTCTGATACTGGGGGCCGATATTGTACCAGTTACTAGTACCAGGTGCTGATATGGTACTGGTTCTGATACTGGGGGCCGATATTGTACCAGTTACTAGTACCAGGGGACGATATGGTACTGGTTCTGATACTGGGGCTGGTATTGTTCCAGTTACTAGTACCATGGGCTGATATGGTACTGGTTCTGATAACCGTACATAATGGGTCTTTCCTGGTTAAAACGCTGTAGTTGAATTTGAAAGATACACTTCTTATAATTTTGTATTTACATTGAATTCCAGATGCTTTGCAGATCAACGAACTACACTCAGGCATTGGAAGGCTTGCTCCATACAGTGCATGTGTGCGAGGCCTGAGTTGTGGGCGTGTTTTCACTACTCTGCAAGTCTGTGTACAGGTTAATAAACTTACAGGGAGATTCAATAAAAGTTCTTATCGTTTAAAGTGGTGCTAATTTTGCCCCAACCAATCAGAAATTATGTAACATTTGAAAGCTAACATCTGATTGGTTGGGGCAAAATTAGCACCATTTTAAACGATAAGAACTTTTATTGAATAACCTGAGGTGAGTGCACAATAAAATATTTTGTATAGGGGCCATGTAAATGCTGGAATTTTCAGTTTCCAAACATCTGCAGGGCTGCGTGATGGACGTCACTGATCTAAAACATTCCGTGGTTTGTTTGTTTACAATTTTATACTTTTTAACATTTCATTTTCACCTTTCTTCTTAGATAGTAAAATGAGCCGTCAGGTGACGATGGATTCCCCCATGTGTCTGATAGAGAACAGGAACGGACAGGAACTCATCATCAATCAGGAAGCAGAACGGATCCTTTCTGGGATCTCTCAGCCTGTGGTAGTTGTGGCCATTGTAGGGAAATACAGGACTGGGAAGTCTTATCTGATGAACAAACTGGCAAGCAGCAAAACCGGTGAATATTTCATATGTTACGTGTAGAATCTTCTAATTAGGGGCTATTCAGGATAGACTGTGGACAGTAATATTGACCATTTTCAACATTATGACACATTTTCCTATTTGTAAACCTTTAAAAAGAAAATGGAACTGAAATATCCAGGACAAAGTAACACTTACTATTTAGGATGACATTGAATGAGTCATTAGCCAAAGCCCATTATAGCCTATCCGGGTCAGGAAATGTACATCCCCAGGTCTAAGTTATCAATGGAAATATTATATTACATTTTTTTCAGGAATGAAGGATTGCGTTTGACGTTCCATAATGGTTCAATCTTTCATCAATAGAAAATGTCAAGATTTCATTCCATTCAACCATGGCCAATCATGTAAAAATGACCATAGTCTGTTACAGATGATTCTCTAAATTACAATAGAAAGGAAGGATGGACATATGGATTATTTTATATGTCTACATGTCAATAATTATTATTTATTATTATGTTACAAGCTCTTTTGGTTTTTACCTTTGGAGATCTGTCATGTTTACCTAATGTCTCCTAGTAGAGATTGTCTTTTCTTTCTTTCGTCAGGTTTCCCTCTAGGGTCCACGGTACAGTCAAAGACAAAAGGAATCTGGATGTGGTGTGTCCCTCACCCTTGTAATCCTGAATACACCTTGGTGTTGCTTGACACAGAAGGGCTGGGAGACGTAGAAAAGGTGAGATATGCTTGTAAAGGTTCATCCAGGTCACGGTATATCTGTAATATTCATCCATCCAGGTCATGGTATATCTGTAATATTCATCCATCCAGGTCAGTACGGTTATCAGAACCAGTACCATATCAGCCCATGGTACTAGTACTGGAACAATACCAGCCCCAGTATCAAACCAGTACCATATCGTCCCCTGGTACTAGTAACTGGTACAATATCGGCCCCCAGTATCAGAGCCAGTACCATATGGCCCCTGGTACTAGTAACTAGTACAATACCCCGGCCATCAGTATAACAACCAGTACCATATTAGCTCCTGGTACTAGAAACTGATACAATACTGGCCCCAAGTATAGAAACCAGTACCATATTAGCACCTAGTACTAAACTGGTACAATACAGGCCCCCAGTATCAGAACCAGTACCATTTAGCACCTAGTACTAGTAACTGTAAAATACCCCCCCCCCCCGTACAGAACCAGTACCATATTAGCCACTGGTACTAGTAACTGGTACAATACCCCGGCCCCCAGTATCAGAACCAGTCCCATATCAGCCCCTGGTACTAGTAACTGCTACAAAACACCAACAACACGTCCCTAGTATCAGAACCAGTACCATATTAGCCCCTGGTACTAGTAACTGGTACAATACCGGCCCCCAGTATCAGAACCAGCACCATATTGCGCCCCTGGTACTAGTAACTGGTACAATACCAGCCCCCAGTATCAAACCCCCAGTATCAGAACCAGTACCATATTAGTCCTGGTACTAGAAACTGATACAATACCAGCCCCCAGTATCAGAACCAGTACCATATTAGCCCCTTGTACTAGTAACTGGTCCAATACCAGCCCCCAGTATCAGAACCAGTACCATATCGCCCGGTACTAGTAACTGGAACAATACCGGCCCCCAGTATCAGAACCAGTACCATATTAGCCCCTGTTACTATAAACTGTCCAATACCAGCCCCCAGTATCAGAACCAGTACCATATTGCCCCTGGTACTAGTAACTAGTACAATACCAGCCCCAGTATCAGAACCAGTACCATATTAGCCCCTGGTACTAGAAACTGATACAATACCGGCCCCCATTAGAACCAGTACCATATTAGCCCCTAGTACTAGTAACTGGTACAATACAGGCCCCCAGTATCAGAACCATTACCATATCGGCCCCTGGTACTAGTAACTGGTACAATATCGGCCCCCTTCAGAACCATTACCATATCAGCACCTGGTACTAGTACAGTACAATATCGGCCCCCAGTATCAGAAACCAGTACCATATCGGCACCTGGTACTAGTAACTGGTACAATATCGGCCCCCCAGTATCAGAACCTGGTACTAGTAACTGCTACAATACCGGCCCCCAGTATCAGAACCAGCACCATATTAGCCCCTGGTACTAGTAACTGGTACAATACGCCCCCAGTATCAGAACCTGTACCATATCGTGCCCCTGGTACTAGTAACTGGTACAATACTGGCCCCCAGTATCAGAACCAGTACCATATTAGCCCCTATAAACTAGAAACTGATACTAACCGGCCCACAGTATCAGAACCATTACCATATTAGCCCTTACTATAAACTGGTCCAATACCAGCCCCCAGTATCAGAACCAGTACCATATCGTCGCCCCTGGTACTAGTAACTAGTACAATACCGGCCCCCAGTATCAGAACCAGTACCATATTAGCCCCTGGTACTAGAAACTGATACAATACCGGCCCCCAGTATCAGAACCAGTACCATATTATCACCTAGTACTAGTAACTGGTAAAATACCGCCCCCCAGTATCAGAACCAGTACCATATTAGCCCCTGGTACTAGTAACTGGTACAATACCGGCCCCCAGTATCAGAACCAGTCCCATATCAGCCCCTGGTACTAGTAACTGCTACAACACCCGTCCCCTAGTATCAGAACCAGTACCATATTAGCCCCTGGTACTAGTACTGGTACAATACCGCCCCCAGTATCAGAACCAGTACCATATTGCCCCTGGTACTAGTAACTGGTACAATACCAGCCCCCAGTATCAGAACCCCCAGTACCAAACCAGTACCATATTAGCCCCTGGTACTAGAAACTGATACAATACGCCCCCAGTTCAGAACCAGTACTATATTAGCCCCTTGTACTAGTAACTGGTCCAAACCAGCCCCCAGTATCAGAACCATTACCATATCGGCCCCTGGTACTAGTAACTGGTACAATACCGGCCCCCAGTATCAGAACCAGTACCAATTAGCCCCTGGTACTATAAACTGGTCCAATACCAGCCCCCAGTATCAGAACCAGTACCATATTAGCCCTGGTACTAGTAACTAGTACAATACCGCCCCCAGTATCAGATAAACCAGTACCATATTAGCCCCTGGTACTAGAAACTGATACAATACCGGCCCCCAGTATCAGCCCGTACCATATTAGCCCCTAGTACTAGTAACTGGTACAATACGCCCCCAGTATCAGAACCAGTACCATATTAGCCCCTGGTACTAGTAACTGGTACAATACCGGCCCCCAGTATCAGAACCAGTACAATATCAGCCCCTGGTACTAGTAACTGCTCAAAACACCATCCCCTAGTATCAGAACCGTACATATTAGCCCCTGGTACTAGTAACTGGTACAATACCATCCACCCCAGTATCAGAACCAGCACCATATTAGCCCCTGGTATTAGTAACTGGTACAATCCCACCCCCAGTATCAGAACCAGTACCATATCAGCCCATGGTACTAGTAACTGGTACAATACCGGCCCCTAGTATCAAACCAGTACCATATTAGCCCCCGGTACTAGTAACTGGTACAATAACAGCCCCCAGTATCAGAACCAGTACAATATCAGCCCCTGGTACTAGTAACTGCTACAACACCATCCCCTAGTATCGAACCAGTACCATATTAGCCCCTGGTACTAGTAACTGGTACAATACCATCCCCCAGTATCAGACCAGCACCATATTAGCCCCTGGTATTAGTAACTGGTACAATACCACCCCCAGTATCAGAACCAGTACCATATCAGCCCATGGTACTAGTAACTGGTACAATACCGGCCCCAGTATCAGAACCAGTACCATATTAGCCCCCGGTACTAGTAACTGTACAATAACACCCCCAGTATCAGAACCAGTACCATATTAGCCCCTGGTACTAGTAACTAGTACAATACCAGCCCCAGTATTGAACCAGTACCATATCAGCCGCCCCTGGTACTAGTAACGGTACACTACCGGCCCCCGTATCAGAGCCAGTACCATATAGCCCCTGGTACTAGTAACTGGTACACTACCAGCCACCAGTATCAGAGCCAGTACCATATTAGCCCCTGGTACTAGTAACTGGTACACTACCGACCCCCAGTATCAAAACGAGTACCATATCAGCCCCTGGTACTAATAACTGGACACTACACTACCGGCCCCCAGTATCAGAGCCAGTACCATATTAGCCCCTGGTACTAGTAACTAGTACCCTACCGACCCCCAGTATCAAACGAGTACCATATCAGCCCCTGGTACTAATAACTGGACACTACCGCCCCCCCAGTATCAGAGCCAGTACCATTTAGCCCCTGGTACTAGTAACTGGTACACTACCACGGCCCCCAGTATCAAAACGAGTACCATATCAGCCCCTGGTACTAATAACTGGTACACTACCGGCCCCCAGTACAGAGCCAGTACCATATTAGCCCCTGGTACTAGTAACTATACACTACACCGACCCCCGTATCAAAATCAGTACCATATTAGCCCCTGGTACTATTAGGTGGTACAATACCGGCCCCAGTAAACGAGACCAGTACCATATTAGCCCCTGGTACTTTAGGTGGTACAATACCGGCCCCAGTAAAAAACCAGTACCATATTAGCCTCTGGAGGCAGCCAATCACAGACGAGCTGCCTTCAATGGAGAGTTCCATGGTAGAAAAGGGCTGAATCTTAATTTGTAAACTAACATAGCGGTTTGGGGTGGGCAGGGGTAGCTTACACTACAGCAAAATATTTTTACGCTAGGTGGAAGGCAGCAATGGAGTATCTTGTTGGTGGGAGGGAGGGGGGAGGGGCTGCCGTGCTCATGTCACTACTTCCTGGAAGCTACAGAGAACAGAAACCTTTGGACAGGAGACAGCTCCTACTCTTCACTTTCTGGAACTTTGGACAGTCACTGCAGAAAACCATTTGGAGCAGAGATTAAGGTATGGATTTTTTTAAACTACACAGTGGGGCCAGTAGTTGGGTTAATTTTAGTTTGGGGGTGGACACGCCCTTTAATGTCAAAATCATAGTGCAAACGTTGGTAAGAACTCAATGCATTGCAATTGTGCTTTTCCTAAATGATACCAAGCTGTGTAGCACGACCACAACCTTAAAAGTTAGTGACAGGCTGCAAACTGCAGCAATGGAACTCATGACAGGGTTAGCTCAGGGGCAAAGGAGCATTCTTAGGTCAGGTAGTGTAAAGAAAGGGGGCGTGAAGAGAGGGAGGTAAACTAGAAAGATAGAATAGGGGTTAGAGATAGCTTTAGGCGCCAATTTGGTGTAGACGCGGTGGCCCTCCCTCCCTCCCTGGAGTTTAAGTAAGGGTTGGGGTTGCGGAAGTGATAGGCTGTGTGGCGGTCTCTGGCAATGTTGGGGAGGTTAGCCCTAGAGGAGGGCTACCTAATGGGCTAATTAAAGGACATGTTTTGGCCTAATAACCTCTCAATAGGCGATGGGCCTGTTGGAAGAAATGCAACGGGCTGTGAAGGTCGGAGTGCTTCCCGGGCCGGAGTGGAGAAGCGGCAGGAGGCTTGGAATTCATGGCTTGGAAGTTGGGAGCATTGCCAGAGAGAATGGACTTAGGAAAAGCAGTCACAAGCCAAGTTGGAATGTGTGCTTTATGGTTGATAAATACATTTATCTAAGTTGGTGTTAAAGGTAATAAGTTGGGAATCATTATTGTTAATGTTATGTCACAATAAACGTGGCCAAATGCCTTTTCCTCCGGAATCGTGTGCTGTCAGTTATTTGGGCAAAGCAAAATTATAAGGGGGGGGAGGGGGCAGGTTGTATCCGTCGCCCATCTTGGACTTAACCCTGTCAAGCAAGTCAGGGAAATGTTTAACTTTAAACTCAGCTCCTCAGTTTCTCAGTGCTGCTATTTTCCTGCACTAGGAACCCTCCGTTCTCTCTCTTCCTTCCCTCACTCTAATCCTCTGAATTACTCTTAGTTCTCTAATTCAGAATCAAAAGACATATTTACCGTTAAGTGAAATCTTCTTTTCTCATTCGCTGTGTGGACTCTGGAGCCTTAACAAAGTTCCCCGTCCATATCACTGCCTGAGACCAAACTGAAACTGAAACAGGAATCAGCTGCAGATTAAAGACCCAGTGTGGGGGCTGGTAGGACGGGAGAGGCCACTCAGAACTTCCATATTAAAGGAAAACTACAGCAAAAATATATATAGCAGAAACAACTGGGAGCGCTCAGGGATTGTTTATTAGTTTATATGTGTAACAAGGATCATCACGTTGTACATGTTAAACTCGTGCTCACTATTTAATCATCAGTTTGCGCAGGTTTAACCCGATAGCGCCCGGCAGCAAATGGGGTCGTAAATTTTATAATCTACTTATGAGTAGTGAACTTTGTAAGTGTGTGTGGGGGGAGGGGGTGGTGTATGTGGATAGAGTTGCAACAAGATTATTATTGTACTTTGGCACCCTCTAAATGTATGGAACATTATTACTAAAGATCTCTGTGGCCAGAGACATCTTCTAGATAAGAAATCTGCGGAAGCGTTACCAGAGAATTTCCGGACATTTTTCCCATAGACTATAATGGTAACAATCCTCAAATGTGGATATTTCAAAACAGTTTGTTTCATGGTCATAAATACAAATGGTGATACCCCCAACCCCCCACACAGACACAGGTACACCCACCTACTGACCTACCTTTCCATTCCCATGGACGCCATACTTAAAGGGTAACTATAGTAAAAAACTAATTTTGATCAATCATCATACATGCAAATACATATACCCCCCCACCTCACACGGTTACACACACCTACTGACCTACCCATTATTTCTTTGGCAGCCATACTTAAATTGTAAATAAAGTCAAAAAACTAATTTAGATTTTCCCAATAAAAGATTTTATGGTTGTAAACACAAAAAAGACATACCCCCTCAACCAGACCCAGGTACACACCCCTACTGATCTACTTATCCATTACTGTGGCAGCCATACTTAAAGGGTAACTAAAGTAAAAAAACTAATTTAGATTTATCCTCAATAAAAAATAGTTTTATGGTTGTAAACACAAAAAGACATACCCCCTCAACCGACCCAGGTACACACACCTACTGATCTACTTAATTATTACTGTGGCAGCCATACTTAAAGGTTAACTAAAGTCAAAAAAGCTAATTTTGATCAATAATCAAAATAGTTTGATTTTTTAACCCCCAATGTGATACAGTATACACATCTACTGACCTACCCCTCCATTACTGTTGTAGCCATACGTAAAGTGTAACTTAAGTAAAAAAAAATAATTTTGACAAATATCAAAAGTTTATTTTTTTTAACTTCCAAACTGACCCAGGTACACCCACCTACTGATCTACCCTTCCATTTCCATGGCGACATATTTAAAGGGTAACTATAGTAAAAAAAAAAAAAAACACATTTTGACCAATTATCAAAAAAGTTAATATTTTATCACCCAACCTGATATGAGTA
Source organism: Hymenochirus boettgeri (assembly GCA_019447015.1). Lineage (NCBI taxonomy): Eukaryota > Metazoa > Chordata > Amphibia > Anura > Pipidae > Hymenochirus > Hymenochirus boettgeri. Next base: position 221,083,365 of record CM033475.1, on the reverse strand, counting down.
CACACACCACCAACTGACCTACCTTTAATGCATGTGACATATTAAAGGGTAAGTAAAAAACAAAAATGTCCTCATCATTGGCATTATTGAGTTTTAAAACTGCAGCACAAACACACAAATTCCCTTCCAAAATGTGGTCTTTCAAGCCAAATTCAAAGTTTATACTTAAACTTTCCCTTTCTAGTTTGGGGTTGTTTTTGTTTTCTATTAAGTTGCACAACACCAAATGTTTATATTGTACATATGAGTAGTGAACATTGTACAGTATGTGTGTGTGTGTGTGGGGGGGGGGGTTTGGATATGTGAAAATATGGACAGTGATTATTAATATCATTGTGTATGTGCTACATTTATTATGGAATCACTTGGTTACCTGTACTGCTGATTGCAACCCTGTAGCTAGTTATTTAAAGGGCATGTCCACCCCCCAAACCTATAATTTGCCCCAGTGCTGGCCCCACTGCGTAGTGTTAAAAAATGATTATCCCCCTACTCCTTATGGTTCTCCTGCAGTGCCTGTTCAAAGTTCCAGAAAGTAGGATCTGTTGTGGGTCATGCGTATCCTGCTTCCTCCTTTTCCCCATTGAGGATGCTGGCATGCACAGGGGAGCCCTCCCTCCCTCCATCCCTCTGGATTCAGCATTGCTGCCTTACCCTCTACCATAAAAACTTTTTACATAGTGTAGCCCACCCCAGCCCACTTTGTTTTGTAAAATAAGCTACAGAAAATACTTATACGCCTTCATTCCCTCGGCTGTCTGCCTCTCAAACCAATCACAGATGCGGCTGCCAGTTTTGGCCCCTCTGCTGCTCTGGCAAGCAGAGAGCCGGGAGCAGAGCACCGGGGAACAAAGTAGAGTAAGTACATTTCTGGGGCTAGTTTTACAAAACAAGTTGGGGGTGGGCTACACCATGTAAAGTTTTTTTTTTCCAGGGTGGAGTTATCCTTTAAAACTTTCAAGTAATGAACTGGTATCTTGTTATAGTTTCACACACTCTGTGCCACACCCAGTTTTCTGTGAGATCCTAGTTTCATATCTGACATCACTTCTCTGCCCAGTATGTCATAGTACTTTTTACTGATTAGCTAAAACTTCCACATGTTTAAAAGAAAGGACATAATTGGGTGTAATGAAGGGAAGTACCTGCAGGGGCCTGAGCCCCCACAAGATTAATGGCCGGGCCCCTGACCCCCTCCTCCCTCTAAGATCTCTTCCTCAAAGAGATCTCTGTTTTAAACAGCTGATCGCGCGTATGAATAAAACCTATGCACGATCAGCTGTTTAAAAGTCCGGACCCGAACGTCCAGTCTTTAACAGCTGATTACGCATTTGTTTAATTCATACGCGTGTCACTGTTTAAAACGGCTGATCGCGAAGGAGATCTTGGGCTTGTGGCGGTCCCTACTACCATCTGGCCCCCCCTGCTGTCACAGGGGTGGCGGGGGCGGTAGTTACGCCACTGGTTAATGATGAAGCCTAATGGACCTTACAGTTTCCTAACATTTTAATTGGCTAAAACACGTACAGTGGATTCCACATACTGGAAGATTGGCCTAAAACCTCTTCCATTTGGGCTTTCTATTTAAATTAGGGTGCGCTCAGTAAGTATTTGGTGTACAATATAATTCACTACTCTATTTTTATACACTTATTTTATGGTCATATACATGCTAATACTAACAATGACACACATAAATATACACCCATCCTATAATAATAATATCGAACCCCCATCTCATTGTAAGCTCCTAAAAACTATTTCCTAGACTGCCAGTAGATAGTGTAGTGAAGTTCCATCTTCTGCTCACCATATCATCTCCATCTTGTCATGCCGGGTGCCAAACCCTGGAATAAGACAAATAGAAAAAGTAGAAACACACTCAGGACATTATCAATAAGAATATCTTTATCCGTTGTTTGAACTGCGATGTTTGTGTAATCTGTACAATCTCAGTTTGTGCTATGTGTCCGCTCATGTAGTTTACACAAGTCCCTGGGATCTGCAAGTGGCACTGTGGAGGTTCTCACCTTCCTGGAAGTAACCAATCGGAGTGCCCTGGGAGATAACAGTCTCTACTCCCCCCCAAAACTGCAGTGGGAGATTAGACCCCCAGCCAGGGGAACATAGGGAGAACTGTGTGGAACTCTGTGTGTTCTAACTGGATTTGGACTAGAGCTGAGGTTCCGTCCTGCATTGGAACAGAAACTTACATAATGGGTCTTTCCTGGTTAAAACGCTGTAGTTGAATTTGAAAGATACACTTCTTATAATTTTGTATTTACATTGAATTCCAGATGCTTTGCAGATCAACGAACTACACTCAGGCATTGGAAGGCTTGCTCCATACAGTGCATGTGTGCGAGGCCTGAGTTGTGGGCGTGTTTTCACTACTCTGCAAGTCTGTGTACAGGTTAATAAACTGGTATTGGACCAGTTTATAGTACCAGGGGATAATATGGTACTGGTTCTGATACTGGGGGACCGGTATTTTATCAGTTTCTAGTTCTAGGGGCTAATATGGTACTGGTTCTGATACTGGGGGCCAGTATTGTACCAGTTACTAGTACCAGGGGCCGATATGGTACAGGTTCTGATACTGGGGGCCGGTATTGTACCAGTTACTAATACAAGGGGCTAATATGGTACTGGTTCTGATACTGGGGGCCGGTATTGTAGCAGTTACTAGTACCAAGTTCTGATACTGGGGGCCGATATTGTACCAGTTACTAGTACCAGGTGCCGATATGGTACTGGTTCTGATACTGGGGGCCGATATTGTACCAGTTACTAGCACCAGGTGCTGATATGGTACTGGTTCTGATACTGGGGGCCGATATTGTACCAGTTACTAGTACCAGGGGCCGATATGGTACTGGTTCTGATACTGGGGACCGATATTGTACCAGTTACTAGTACCAGGTGCTGATATGGTACTGGTTCTGATACTGGGGGCCGATATTGTACCAGTTACTAGTACCAGGGGCTGATATGGTACCGGTTCTGATACTGGGGGCCGATATTGTACCAGTTACTAGTACCAGGTGCTGATATGGTACTGGTTCTGATACTGGGGGCCGATATTGTACCAGTTACTAGTACCAGGGGACGATATGGTACTGGTTCTGATACTGGGGCTGGTATTGTTCCAGTTACTAGTACCATGGGCTGATATGGTACTGGTTCTGATAACCGTACATAATGGGTCTTTCCTGGTTAAAACGCTGTAGTTGAATTTGAAAGATACACTTCTTATAATTTTGTATTTACATTGAATTCCAGATGCTTTGCAGATCAACGAACTACACTCAGGCATTGGAAGGCTTGCTCCATACAGTGCATGTGTGCGAGGCCTGAGTTGTGGGCGTGTTTTCACTACTCTGCAAGTCTGTGTACAGGTTAATAAACTTACAGGGAGATTCAATAAAAGTTCTTATCGTTTAAAGTGGTGCTAATTTTGCCCCAACCAATCAGAAATTATGTAACATTTGAAAGCTAACATCTGATTGGTTGGGGCAAAATTAGCACCATTTTAAACGATAAGAACTTTTATTGAATAACCTGAGGTGAGTGCACAATAAAATATTTTGTATAGGGGCCATGTAAATGCTGGAATTTTCAGTTTCCAAACATCTGCAGGGCTGCGTGATGGACGTCACTGATCTAAAACATTCCGTGGTTTGTTTGTTTACAATTTTATACTTTTTAACATTTCATTTTCACCTTTCTTCTTAGATAGTAAAATGAGCCGTCAGGTGACGATGGATTCCCCCATGTGTCTGATAGAGAACAGGAACGGACAGGAACTCATCATCAATCAGGAAGCAGAACGGATCCTTTCTGGGATCTCTCAGCCTGTGGTAGTTGTGGCCATTGTAGGGAAATACAGGACTGGGAAGTCTTATCTGATGAACAAACTGGCAAGCAGCAAAACCGGTGAATATTTCATATGTTACGTGTAGAATCTTCTAATTAGGGGCTATTCAGGATAGACTGTGGACAGTAATATTGACCATTTTCAACATTATGACACATTTTCCTATTTGTAAACCTTTAAAAAGAAAATGGAACTGAAATATCCAGGACAAAGTAACACTTACTATTTAGGATGACATTGAATGAGTCATTAGCCAAAGCCCATTATAGCCTATCCGGGTCAGGAAATGTACATCCCCAGGTCTAAGTTATCAATGGAAATATTATATTACATTTTTTTCAGGAATGAAGGATTGCGTTTGACGTTCCATAATGGTTCAATCTTTCATCAATAGAAAATGTCAAGATTTCATTCCATTCAACCATGGCCAATCATGTAAAAATGACCATAGTCTGTTACAGATGATTCTCTAAATTACAATAGAAAGGAAGGATGGACATATGGATTATTTTATATGTCTACATGTCAATAATTATTATTTATTATTATGTTACAAGCTCTTTTGGTTTTTACCTTTGGAGATCTGTCATGTTTACCTAATGTCTCCTAGTAGAGATTGTCTTTTCTTTCTTTCGTCAGGTTTCCCTCTAGGGTCCACGGTACAGTCAAAGACAAAAGGAATCTGGATGTGGTGTGTCCCTCACCCTTGTAATCCTGAATACACCTTGGTGTTGCTTGACACAGAAGGGCTGGGAGACGTAGAAAAGGTGAGATATGCTTGTAAAGGTTCATCCAGGTCACGGTATATCTGTAATATTCATCCATCCAGGTCATGGTATATCTGTAATATTCATCCATCCAGTCATGGTATATCTGTAATATTCATCCTCCAGGTCATGGTATATCTGTAATATTCATCCATCCAGGTCATGGTATATCTGTAATATCATTCCACCAGGTCATGGTATATCTGTAATATTCATCCATCAGGTCATGGTATATCTGTAATATTCATTCATCCAGGTCATGGTATATCTGTAATATTCATCCATCCAGGTCATGGTATATCTTGTATATTCATTCATCCAGGTCATGGTATATCTGTAATATTCATTCATCCGGTCAGGTATATCTGTAATTTCATCCATCCAGGTCATGGTATATCTGTAATATTCATCCTCCAGGTCATGGTATATCTGTAATATTCATTCATCCAGGTCATGGTATATCTTATATTCATCCCATCCAGGTCATGGTTATCTGTAATATTCATCCATCCAGGTCATGGTATATCTGTTATATTCATTCATCCAGGTCATGGTATATCTGTAATATTCATTCATCCTGGTCATGGTATATCTGTAATATTCATCCATCCAGGTCATGGTATATCTGTAATATTCATTCATCCAGGTCACGGTATATCTGTAATATTCATCCATCCAGGTCATGGTATATCTGTTATATTCATTCATCCAGGTCATGGTATATCTGTAATATTCATTCATCCAGTCCATGGTATATCTGTAATATTCATTCATCCTGGTCATGGTATATCTGTAATATTCATTCATCCAGGTCACGGTATATCTGTAATATTCATTCATCCAGGTCATGGTATATCTGTAATATTCATCCATCCAGGTCATGGTATATCTGTAATATTCATCCATCCAGATCATGGTATATCTGTAATATCCATCCATCCAGGTCATGGTATATCTGTAATATTCATCCATCCAGGTCATGGTATATCTGTAGTATTCATCCAGGTCAAGGTATATCTGTAATATTCATCCATCCAGGTCAAGGTATATCTGTAGTATTCATCCAGGTCAAGGTATATCTGTAATATTCATCCATCCAGGTCATGGTATATCTATAATATTCATCCATCCAGGTCATGGTATATCTGTAATATTCATCCATCCTAAGAGGTATTTTAAGAGTAGTGCTGTGGGTACATTTTCTAGATGTTAACTAGATATTTGAATGGGACAAGCGTACAAGAGAACATCACTACATAATGTTATGTAAGACATTAATATTGAAATTCATCTCTTTTAGGGTGACAGTAAGAACGATGCCTGGATCTTCTGTTTGGCTGTTTTGTTGAGTAGTAACTTTGTATATAACAGCATGGGAGTCATTGACCAGCAAGCAATGGAGCAGATACAGTATCCTTGCTAGTAATAACCTACAAAATAATTGGTGACTTATGAATGAATTGGAACATAAACCCCACACAGAGTAACGTGACCTTAGTGCCATTTTTTGCAGTTTCAAATCTTTTTTTGAGGCAACAAAGTGGCTATAATTTTGCATCCAATAGTCCTCTCTACTGGTTCCTCCACAAATGGGATGGCCATGGTTCACAGGAAAGTGTCACTGTTTGCTGCAAAAGTTTACAAAATTTGCTGCTAGATAACGCTCCAGTAATGTGTCTATCCAGTGCTGTCCAATGAGCATGGTCTGTGCCGGTAATCTAAAGTGAGGGATAAGGCCAGTGGTAGGTGTGCATGGTGGGTCCTCAAGGTGATCTGTATCCTATCAACTGCAATTATTGTTTTAGTCAATGGATTTGCATGGTGAAATGAGGGCCCCCCCACAGGTTTGGAGGCAGGGCCCCTGACACACACCTTACAAACACCCCTCTAGCCCAATCAACTGTACCAGTACCGGTCTTTTAAACAGCTGATTGTACGTATCTTTACTGAGGACACACAATCAGCTGAATCCCTCTGTGATGGCTGGGGCTGCTGTGGTTTGTGAACCAAACTCAGTTTATCCTTCCATACACATGGTATTCTGCCACCCTCAATGTATACATCTTTCTGAGGAAGAGATCTTCTTTCTAGTCCCACATTTATAAAAGGCATTGTGGCCTAGTGTATTGCTCTTTCTACCATGTTCTAGTGAGCTATGTACACCTAAATCCCATGTTATATAGTGAAAGTATTTGGGTTATTTGCTGATTGACAGAATGGTGCCATCTTCTCTCATCTTTCCCTTAACACCTCAAAGCTACGTGACAGAACTGACAAAACGAATAAAGTTTAAATCCAACTCTAGTGAAGAGGACGAGTCAACGGAATTCAAACGCATATTCCCAACGTTTACTTGGTGCGTTTGGGATTTTTTCTTGAAACTAGAGATAGACGGAGAGAATGTCACAGAAGACCAATATCTAATGAATGGCCTCAAACTCAAAAATGGTAACAAGCTGTGTGGCTGTAGTTTACTATAGAACAATAATGGGATTTCAGACTAGACCCCACACAATCCCCTAGGAGAAAAAGAGTTCAATGAAACAATTGTTCCCCATTTCATATACACTTTATAGTAGACAAATTACCTGTCATCCTGGGTGATTGTTTTACTGTAAAGAGGTTACAAATAACAAATGGACATTGACTATTATAATATTATTATTATTATTGTGGATTTATATAGCGCCAACATCTTCAGTAGCGCTTTACAATTACATGGATACATTCACATCAGGCCCTGCCCCGAAGAGCTTACAATCTAAACACATTTATTTGACACATACAACCTATCAGTATGTCTTTATGATTGTGGGGGAAACCGGAGTGCCCGGAGGAAACCCACGCAAGCACGGGGAGAACATACAAAGTCCTTGCAGATGTATCCAAGGGTGGAATTGAACCCAGGACTTCAGTGCAGCAGGGCATCAGTGCTAACCTCCGAGCCACCGTGCTCAGTGACTAGGAATATTCTTTAAACCTTGCAAGCTCCTCAACATCAAATGTTTCATTTTCACAATAAAAGAGTAAAGGTCACAAAAACATGTGGTAGTACATAACGTCCATTAGTGTAAAATAACTTTTAAGGTTAAATAACAATGGCCCCATGTACCAAATACCAAACTAAAGGTTCTACTTTGCATTAATCCCACTTACATTTCACAAAATGACAAAGGGAGCATCTTATGAAAGTACCACATTTAAAGGAATAGTTCACTCGAAAGGTGAACTTTTCCTTTAATGCATTGATTGAAGCCCGAGAGGTTAAGGAGCTATGCCTTACCTCCCGTTCTTCAATCAATTGATCAGGAGTCATGGACGAAGGTAAGTATATTTAGCGATCCACCGCTGCAGAGTTGAAAATCTCTGACCTCTTCCTGGTTCTAATCCGCTATAGTGTGCAATATCGCACATGCGCGCTATAGTGGATTAGAGACAGAAAATGGTCGGAGATTTTTATCTCTGCATTCTAGATTGAAGAACGGGAGGTAAGGCATAGCTCCTTAACCTCCCAAGCTTTAATCAATACATTACACTTTTTGAGTGAACTATTCCTTTAAATGTACAGGAAACTTCAGAACACCCCATCCTTTCAGAACCTGGTTTGTAATCCACCATAGATAATACATAGATTGATACATTGTAGGTACACTGACAACCAATAAGATTGTGCTTATGGACAAAGTGTGTTTTTCTATTGGTTGTCTTGCAGCTAATTCTGGGATAAACAGGGAAAAAAGAGGATGTAGTTTTGCTACAGGAAGAAGTTTAGAGTGACATCCTCCTGCCAGTCTACCCAATATAATTCCCATTTAATTGTAGAATTTATATTGCAGTTAAGAATATTATGTATAAGTTAAATCATAGGTTGAATTCAATTACTGTATTAGTAAACAGAATATTTTATTTCTATACACTGAATGCAACCAGAATTTCATTATGATTGTAGGGGAAACACCTCCACCCCAAAACATAGAATGTTACATACAAGCAACTGCTAAATGATCTGTTTATGTATCTTAGGTACCAGTAAAAAAATACAAGATCAGAATCTGCCAAGGGAATGCATCCTACATTACTTCCACTCACATAAATGCTTTGTGTTTGAAAGACCGGCCTCCACCAAAACACTTCACACCTTGGAGGAACTTGAGGAATGTGAGCTGGAGAAGGATTTTGTGGAACAATCTCAAAAGTTCTGTGACTATATGTTTAAGGAAGGAAGTGTTAAAACTCTTCCTGGAGGCATCTTAGTCACTGGGAGAAGTAAGTAGCACATTGATTTACTGACCTCATGGAAATAGACTTACCAGACCTCGTTTCCTCTTCTGACGAGCAGCTGCGTCTGTGATTGGCTGACTCTTAACCATTCACAGACGCTGCTGCCGGTCCCGCCCATTCTGCTATTTCATTCCTGGAAGTTGCAGAAGAGGCAGAGGCCGGGGGAACGAAGGTAGGTAAGTCTGTCGGGGGAACCAAGGTAGGTAAGTTTATTCCTGTGCAGATTTTTAGAAAGCTGGCTTTTAGGGTTATGTTATTTTTTTAATTTGTGGGTGGAGATATGATCATGGAAAGTTGAATAGTTTAATAAGTAATTTGCGGAAATTCTTGGATGAAACATTACCACTAAACATCCAACTTACTTTCCAAGAAAACTGTTTAAAGAGCTGCCATAGATGAATAGAAAGTCCATGGGACTATGATACGTTTAAAGTACAATAAAAAAATACATACTAGCCACAAAGTAAAGTTTTTGTCTATATCAGAATTAGAGATGTCCGAACTTCGCAAAATCCGGTCCGCTCGAGGATCCGCGAATTTTCGAAAAAATCCGAAAATTCGAAAATCCGCGAGCGGAACCGTTAAAATTAAAAATACCCTTGAAATAACGAGATTTTTCGTATTTTCGAAAATTTTCGAAATTACGAGTTTTCACGTATTTTCGGGAATTTTCGAAATTACGAGTTTTCATGTATTTTAGAAAATATGTATGTTAGGAATTAAGAGAAACCCTTGTATTTTCGAAAATTTTCGAAAATACTTGTTTTCCCGTATTTTCCGGAAATTTTCGAAAATACGTGAAAACTCGTAATTTCGAAAATTTTCGAAAATACGAAAAATCCGCGAATCGGAAGTTCGGAAGGCGGAAAATCCGGAAAAATCCGCCGTTCGCGAACGGGATAAATCCGCGGCGGATCCGGGTTCGGATCCGCGAACCGGCCATCCCTAATCAGAATATTTGTGTATATTTATTTTTTTTCCGATTTTTAGAAATTTTTAAACCAATATTTGCTTTATTTTTCTTCCTCCTCCTCAGTGCTGGCCAATCTGGCTAATACCTATGTAAACACAATTCTGAGTGGCGCCGTCCCATGTATGGAAAATGCAGTGATTGCACTTTCAGTGAAAGAGAACAAGGAGGCTGTGCAGGAAGCATTGGCTAAGTATGAAGCAGTCATGGGGAAAGAATTGGCCAAATTTCCAACTGAGACACAGGAGGAGTTCCTGAATATACACGAGAAGTGCGAAAAGGAGGCAATTGGAGTCTTCCTGGGACGCGCCTTCAAAGATGATAATCAGAAATACCAGTGGGAGCTTAAGGTCAGTTCTCTAAAGCTACTCTAGAACCCCCAGGCCTCCAAATCACTATTTGTAGCTTCCTGACATTAGATTAATGGTTCATGATAAATTATGACCTTCACCTGACAAATATTTAACAGATTTTAGTGTATGAAGAACAGACTTCTTGAACAGACTACTTGAATTTCTAGCGATAAATTCATAATCTAACCAATCACCATTACTATATGATTTTTTATCAAAAATCAGCCGGAGTTGAGACATGTAGGAGGTAACAGAGGGGAGGGGGAAGGGGGGAGTGCTGCACACAGATCTGACACCATGGTTAAACAAAGTCACTGACAGAGATAGGATTAAGGCAGCTCAGAGTACATGAATTTAACTTTGCAAAGGGGCAATGTGTTTTTTTCTCTATAGATGCCCTTTAAATAGGGGTGATTAACTTGATATACTTTCTATTCCAAATAAACAGCATTTGTTAGATAATAAAATGGAGTTCTATTCCGAACGTAACCAGAGAGAATCTACAGAGCGATGCCAGATTCTGATACAGGTGTTAAGCGAGACTCTGGAAGAAATAGTATCACAGGGATACTTTTCCAAGCCTGGAGGATACAACATCTTTATGGAGCAGAAGAACAGAATTGTAGACGAATACAACTTAAGCCCCTGCAAGGGACAAAAGGTATCGTATACATATACATGAAAATAAAGTAGAAAACGTTGAAGAATTTTAAATAAAGTTGGATGGAGAAAAGCAAAGTAGATAAATAAATGGATAGTGTTAGCTTGCTTATTACACATAGGCCTGTTGTATTCCTAATATACATATAGTTCCTGTCCACATGTGGTGCTCTGGTGATGTTGGTTGAGTGCAGCCATTTTAGGTTATGTAAGATCCTGTTCCCAGAATGCCTTGTGCACCAATCATAGTAAAAGGTGCATGACCAGCTTTGCAACTCCCGATAATGGAATTTTGGCTTTGAAGCAACTCAACATTACTGGATTTCTGCGGTTTCGGTGGATGTACAAAAGGGTTAGATCACTACTGCTTATTACATCGATCCATGCCATAACGGCTTGCTTCGGGGGCCAAAATATATACATAATGCACCCCCTACTGTAAATTTAAGGATATTAGAAGTCACAGAGGAGTTCAGCCTTGTGCTTTTATATGGTCACGGAACTCCAAGGTGACTTCTAATACCCAAATACTTTTTTTGTAGGGGGTGCATTTTATCTATTATATTCCACCCCTTCATTAAAGTACATTCCTGGCCTCTGCGCAATGACAACTGTCCCCCCTAGCATATATTTACTCCTAGCCCCCTTCCCCCTCATTTCCCCCACACTTCCCCCACCTCCGTTTTTACTCCCCTTTAGGCTCACCACCTTTGCATTGCCTCCGTTCCGTGTTTGCCGTACCACCGTGGCTGCCACGGCTTCTCCTCTTCCCTTTACATCCTGCACAGGCTCTGTATAGGATGTAAAAAGAAGAGGAGGAGCTGTGGAAGCCACAGTGGTGCGGCAGACGTGGAAAGGAATGGGAAGAAATGCAAGGATGGTGAGCCTAAAAGTGGAGGGGTGGGGGGTGGAACGGAGATGGGAGAAGTGAACCAGGGGTAGGGGAGAGAGGAACCCACTTCCGGAAATCGCCATGTTACTACGTAGTAGCGTGCCGTTTATAAGGTTATTATTTACACATGGACTCCAATGGAGTTCAATGAAGAGGTGGATTATACAGGACATAATTAACATCAATACCAATGTTCAGCTGAGTAAATGGGTTGTTGGACAATCCATAGAGATAAGCGATACACATCCCTCTCACTTACCAAATCATCAGACCCACAGACCAATCAGTGTAACATAGCTATCCATGTGTACCCAGATATCAAGATTGACAGATCACCAAGACTGACACTGCCTATATACAAAGTGTGATGGGATTCCGTATTTTTGTATTTAAACGAGAATTTTTTTTCTTCTGTTTTCTGGGGGAAAGAGCTTTGAAGTGCTGCTGGAATTTCTGAATAGAAACAGACCAATTGAAGATGCCATCCTCCAATCAGATTACGCATTGACTGCACAAGAAAAAGAGATTGCCGGTAAATTCCATCAACATAAATCTCTGGGATGGGAATAGAGACAAATAAACCATTTTAATAGAAATGAACAGTTAGGATCAGTGTAAGATTCATTTAAAAGTGGCACATATTCCTTATTTAGAATTGGAATATTGCAAAACGCAGATATATTTACACAGAGCCCTTTACCCCCCTCCCTCCGGATCCCATGCAACGCTTTCTCCTAGTGTTACATGCTTTGGGCATAATGTAAGTTATGGTTGCCCACACCCAACCGCTATAATAAAACAAGAAAAAAACGTTCAGATATCTACTTACAGTCCCTTCGTTCCCGCAACTTCTTCTTATCCGGCAGCCGCGTTTGTGATTGGCTGACCGGCAGCTAATCACAGACGGGAATGAAGGGGCTGTAAGTAGATATCTGAACATTTTTTTTTGTTTTATTATAGCGGTTGGGATTGGACAACCATAACTAACATCATAACAAAAATACACTTTTGAAGTGGACATGTCCTTTAAAGGGGAACTGTGGTCTCTAAACAAGTTAAGTTAAAATGAAAGGCCAGTTTCCTACCTTTAAAATGAGCCATCAACCACCTCTCTACGTGCTCCACAGCCCAAAGTATACAGAAATGACCAGAAAGATCAGAGATGGGTGGGAGGCTGACATGTGACATTCCTAAGGCTTCTCCTGCACAAGGCCACCGGCGAGCACAGCCTCAGACTCCCTCAGTGTGTGAGGGAGACAGGAAGTCCCTCCTCCTCTCTGCTGTGTGAAGTCCTGACAGAGAAGGTAAGGGAATCTACAGCCCTTCTCTTTCACTGTGTGAAAACAGCCTTTTCAGGCAGAGTACTCACTCTGCCTAAAAAGGCTGATTCCACAGAGTTTTCTGTAGGGGGGTCTGAGTAACCACACGGCACCCACGAGTGGGCGGGGCTTAGACACCCGCAAGTGGACAGGGCCTCGGCACCCGCAAGTGGGCGGGGCCACGACACCTGAGAGTGGAAGTGCCTCCTCCTCTCCTCCTTTCTGCTGTGTAGTCCTGACAGAGAAGGTAAGGGAATCTACAGCCCTCTCTTTCACTGTGTTGAAAACAGCCTTATCAGGGAGAGTCCTCACTCTGCCTGAAAATGGTTTTGACGGGAGTTTTTTTGGTGTGTGTTTTCTGGGGGGGGGGGGGGGGGGGGGGGTCTGAGTAACCCACGGCACCTGTGAGTGGGCAGGGCCACGACACCCGTGAGTGGGTGGGGCCATGACACCCATGAGTGGGTGGGGCCACATGGGGCTGTAAGATAATAGGCCATGGGGGGCATGCAACTGGAGGGACCATGGGGTCCATGAGTGGGAGGGACCAGGGGGGCTGCAAAGGGGAGGAGGAGACACAGGACAGATTGACTGACCGTTTCAGAGCAGGAAGTGCAGGGGACCTGGTGATGCTGCTGCCATATCACACACAAAAATGTAAATATCTTCAAAACTATGCAAAATAAACAATGGAAATAAATTGCAAAAATTCTCAGGGGAGCAATTCCTATCAATTTACCTAAAGTCATTTTTGGACCACAGTTCCCCTTTAAGGTATAATCTGAACTAGCATGACAAGTCCTGTCCATTTTGTCCGACTTTCATTGCTGTCCCTAATGATTCTTTTCTAATGTAGAGAAACAGGCCCAGGCAGAGGCGGCACAAAGGGAAATGCAAGTTTTACAAAATAATAATCGTCGCCTGGAGGAATTAATGGAAAGCCAGAGGAGAAGTCAAGAACAGCACGAGAGGATGTTAGTGGAGAAGATGGAGAAAGATAAACGCAAAATAATAAAGGAGAACAAACGGGTGATGAAACGCAAAATGGAGGTACAATTCTATTTCTAATTACAAGTCACACTGACCCTTCACTGTGGGCAGGATCACAAAGCTTTTTGATTGGTTGATTTATCAGATTAGAAATGTGTCCATCTAATGTTCAGAATATCATCCTTAGAAAGAACGTTTTGTAGCCGATTTGTGATACGGTAATTAACCCTTTATATAATACTGAATGGGGAGGGGGGTATATTTTGTATGTAGGTTCAAGAAAAGTTCTTATTGTTAAAAATCGTGCTAATTTTGCCCCAACCAATCGGACATTATTTAACATTTGAAAGCTAACATCTGATTGGTTGGGACAAAATTACCACCATTTTTAACCATAAGAACTTTTCTTGAATATCCCTGTTTTTCTGTATCCACCCATGACCTGATTGTTATCATTATTTCCCATAACGGAAATTCCATCCTCAAGGCTCAAATAAATTTTTTAAAAAAAAAATAGTGTATTTAAGTTAAAACGAATTAAAATAAAATATCCCGAGACTTTTTAAAAACATACCATTAATTATTATTTATAGGTATTAAAATATCAACATAGCCATAAACATAAACAAAACGTATGTAACATTGGTCAGGGCTACGGCAGATTTGATGGTTCATATTTTATCCATTTTCCAAAGAAGAAATTGGTAGATTTAATATCGTACAAAATGTGAGTTACAAAAATGGAGGAACATAAGTTTTTAGGTGTTAAATGACAATTATATTCACCTACTTCCTACCAGTTTCCTTCGATTGTGCACAGTGATGACCCCTTAAGGTGGCCATACATGTATTTGATTTTACTTACCCGACCAAGCGATCCCGCGACATTCGATCGATCATGTCGCATAGAAGAACGGGAGAGGCGGTTCCGGCAGGATCGCTCGGTCGGGTAAGTAAAATCGAATATATGTATGTATGTATATGTATGGCCACCTTTAGTTAAGGAGCTTTACTTTCCATTGCTGCTCTGGTCCCTCCTCCAGGTTTGCGATGAGGCCAATAGGAAGACGTGATCCTTGCAGTGTGAGTCTTCTCATTGGCCTTATTGCTGAAGAATCGAGAGAGGCAGGGAGGACCAGAGCAGTGAAGGCAGCTATAGAGAAGTAAAGCTCTTTAACTAAGAACATTTACACATCAATAGAACACGCATGTAGGAGCGCATACACCCACTTCCAGCACACGGTCTGCGCTACTATGTAGCCTGATTTATTTTTTACCTAATAAAATGTTTCTTTTAATGCACGCATCCCAGTGAATCCGGAGTGGTCGCCCATATGATTTGTATTCTTTACTAAGAAGAACTCAGGTTTAGGGTACAAGGTGTCTATGGGGGGGTAAGTATAGTTTTCCTTTTAAAGGGTATTTTTTTTAACTTTACTTTTTACTGTTTTACTGAAGAACAGGAGGTAAATGCGCTATGTCTTACCTCCGGTTCTCCAGTAAAACTGCAGGAGCAGAGGAAGAACTTGGATCGATCCAGCACCGGCTTCTCTGACAGTCTCCAACGCATTCCACGCTCCTTTACACTGTGTGCGCGTGTCGGAGACTGCCACCTGCGTCGGAGTCTTTGAGCAGCGATGGATCGATCCGCGTTCTTCCTCCGTTCCTGTAAGTTTTACTGAAGAACGGCAGATAAGACATAGCACATTCACCTCCTTTTCTTCAGTAAAACAGTAAAAAGTAAAGTTAAAAAAGCAATGGACGTAACCTTTAACATCTCCAAGAGGATGTTTCCCACCCACATATCCCATTTAATTAAGACATAGTACTGCTGCTGCTTTTCTATTTCTCCTCTACGTCTCCGTTCTCTATTTATCTAACACGAACTTATTTGGAATTTGTTTAACAACAAAAAATGTCTGGAATTTCTTCAGAGCAAAAACAACCCTAGAGGCTCTGGAACCAATCAGACAGGACCCCATTTATAATGTAATCTAAACTGCACATCTCTAAACCTCATGAGCTTAATATTATTTTTAAAGTAATAGAATGACTTTAGTAACTTACTTAGCTATTAATTTGCAGCAACCAACCAGATTTGAACATTTTACTATTCTACTGCTGTTAGTTAACATTTGATTGGCTGCTGCAGATTTAGTGCACATACAAACTTTTGTACCTCCAATTACACAAGCCCCATTGAACCCTTTTCCATTTCTAACCTTTGGGTTCCATCTTGCTCAGTCTCATTCTAATTCCAGGAGCAGCGTGCCTATCAGGATGCTGGATTCGAAAGGAAATGTAATGACTTGCAAAGAGAGATTGAAAATCTGAACAGAAAGAACAGAGAAACCAAATCTAGTAAATGCACCATTTCCTAAGAAAATCGACAAAAAGGAAACTATGTACAATAGACATTTCTGGAAACCCCTCCACAAACCTCAACTTGTTTCAGATCTTGTAAGACTTTTCCTATTATGATGTTGGTATAAGGTTTAGGAACAAGAACAAGAAATCGTCAAGAGGCTTTGATCGCTCAGTTTCTGGGCTGTAATTATGGACGTTCACTGCATTGGTGTGACATTTATTCATAGACAATCCACTTGTGTACACTCTAAACTTTGGAAAATTCAGCTTTGTATTTGTATTGTAACTCTGGCATGGATCTCTTTCAAATGCCCCAACCAAAGGCATATATATAGGGGCATATTTATAAACGGGCATTAACTTTGACGTTTTTGCCAAAATCGCTATTAACGCAATTTATTAAAGGGTGAAACCCGTTCGCAAAAAGTTAACTATAAAGTGGCGGTAACTGTGCTTTAGCGTTAACCTCGGCGGTTTCAATTCGCCAACTTTGAGTTGGCGAAAACGGCCAAGATTGCCGGAGTTGTGGCGGGGTGTACTTCTGAGTGCCGCAATGGCCCTTATAAGGCAGGACAGGGGGCTGGGAGGGGCTGCTGAGAAGGGGTTGTGCGGTGGATAGTCTTCACCATGGGGGGTGAGGGTGGGGTGGGCGTACACCCCGCCCACCCCCTGCGACGGCAGATGCAACCACCCGCGGCGTGATCCTTTCCCAGCAGCCCCTCCCAGCCCCCTGCTCTGTACGTCGTGATTTGAGCTCTCTTTGCCGCAATACTGTGCAGTCTCATCAAAGAGAGTTCAAATTACCGCTGCACAATGCCGCGGTAATGCTTTTCGCCACAATGTTGGTCGCCTTTTTATAGTGAAAATAAAGTTTTTTACCGCGGTGATGTGCGGCAGTAATTTTTTTGGCGCTAATAACGGCCCTTTATAAATGCCCCATAATCTTCTTTCTTTCATTACATAATCTTCTTTCTACTGTATTTTTATTTTAAATGAAAGTAAAGCACTAATTACCCAATTGGTACATTGATGGTAATAATGTCTTACTGGACAGGCAGAATAAAAAAATCCTGTGTCTGTGTTTTTTTGCCTTTCTCAACCTTTAATTTTCCTGTGTCTTTTCCTATTTGATGCTTTAGATACTGAACTAGTCTAGAAGGACAGTTTTACAGTTTTCATCTGGCAAAAAAGATTAGAGAGGAATACTCTGGGGTCGTACACCTTATGAAGGTTAGGGGTTAAGGCTCCCCAGAGTAGGGCCATATTTATACACACGTGGTATTGCAATTTCCTGTAATGTACGACAGCGGCCATAGATGTACAGACACAGTCATACATTTACGCCAAACGTTCGTTAATTAACGAACGTTCGGTCGTAGAATACCATGCAGTAGTAACTACCGCAATGGTATTGTATAGGGATTGTAAATCTACGATTGTGTCATCGTAGATTTATGATCATTGTTAATTTAGGATCGATATCATTAATTTGACTGTTATTGTTAATTTACGATAACGATCGGCTTAACGTTCATTAAACCCATTGTTAAAGGCGTGGTATTGATTGCCTTCTACTGCTACTTCCGGAAAAGAAGTAGCAATAGGACTGGACCGGTAGCCACATCTGTGGTTGGCTGAGAGTCAGCCAATCACAGACCCGGCTGCCGGTTATTGAGAGAGCTGAATCACAGCTCTCTCAATGCAGCACCGAGGGATCTGGAGGGGGGAGGACGTCCCTGCACATGCCAGAGTCCTCAGGGAGGACAAGAAGGAGGCAGATACCGGATGAAACAGAGAGGCTCCTACTCTTCACTTTTCTGAACTTTGGACAGGCACTGCAGGTTAACCATAATGAGCTGAATAGAAAGTATTATGGGATGTAATGTATTGTATTGTCTCTTCCTGTGCTATAGGTAGGGGTGCGAGTGAAACAGAAAGAGAAAATGACTGGTATTATTACATATACTGGGGTTACTATAAGTCTTTATAGAGGTGGCCTCGCTCAAACCCAAATTCTTTCTCTCCTTGGTAGAAGAGGAAGTAAAACCTAGAATTAATAAAATAATCAGACAGCTCTACTCTGGGAGATTTTAATTAGTTAAAAACTTTTGTTGTAGAAAATGTATCCTTATATTTAAAACCTTAAAGGGCATGTCCACCAACCCAACTAAAATTTGCCCCACTGCTGATCCCACTGTGTAGTGTTAAAAGATTCCTACTTTTCTCTTCTGCTCCTTATGGTTGTCCTGCAGGGCCTGATGAAAGTCCAGAAAAATTAAGAGTAGGAGCCTCTATGTGTGTAATCCATATATGCCTCTTACTGCTCCTCTGAGAGGTTGTGACATGTGCAGTGGAGCTCTCCCTCCAGTTCCCTTTTGCTGTTTCATCGCATCTCGGCCAAAACCAAAAATTAGGACCAGGGAGGAAATCCCCCAAACTTAGACGCTAGGTTCAAATACCCCAACTCCTGGTAAGCTCCTAAATGTACTTACCAGGCCTCTCATTTCTTTTTGATGACCCCTCCTCTATTTCTTTAGCAAACAGCTCTTAAACCTGTTAGATTTTAGCTGTCAACCAAATACTCTATGAGCATAAACTCTGCTGCTGTACATAAAAAAGTGGTACAGTAACATTTTGCAGGGTGACAGAGCGGGTAAGATAATTCTCTATGTGTTAACTGGATTTATGGGGAATTCCCCTCATTTTGCTGGCTGATAATGATTACTGAGCATGCTTGACTATACAGATAGTCAGGTCTGATATAGGGGGTGTCAGCTAAGAGAGGGAGAGGGAGTCTGGGCAAGACAAGTACTGGATTGAAGACATGTAGCAACACACAATCCTCAGAGTAAGGGCTACTAACTTGTATTTGTTTATAGATTAAGATGAGGCAAAATATTTTTCTTAGTATAGTTTCCCTTTAACCACCTCCCTAGTGTTCGAGCACAGATTCCCCGATTTTCTCTCTCCTTGATGCCTTCATAGATTACCGTCCCACACCAGCTCACTCCTGCTGTATTCGCAAACTGTAATCCCAATATGGATTCCAAACTGGGTACACCATATAGCCTCAGCGTTTTCCTGCTGTTCGTTCCCAAATTCTCTCAGCTCCTAGGAGATCCCGGCTTCTCTTGCAGAAGTAGGTGTCTCGCTGTGATCACTTACGATGGTATCTTGCTCTCCACAATCCAGGGAGCATGGCAATGTCCTTCTTCTCAGTAACCAGGCATTCAGACCTGGCCCCCTGCTTGCATGAAACTGCAAGCAGGGAGCCGGACCGACAGCCGCTTCTGTGATTGGCTGAGAGGCAGCCAATCACGGATGCTGCTGCAGACAGTACAGAACGCCGAGGGAACTAGGCTCTGTAAGTAAAATTCTGACAATTTTTTTACAAACTAATACAGTGGGTGGGAGAGGGAGCCCTACACTACAGAAAAAGGATTTCACACTAGGGCACAGGGAACCTAACAGGGATCAGGAGGGAAGGAGGGGAGTAAAAGGCTGGGCTGAGCAAGCCAGAAACCTCTCAGAGGACACCTAAGAGGCGGAAACGTTTTCCTCCCAGCCAGGCTCCTACTCTTCACTTTCTAGGACTTTGGGCAGACATTACAGGAGAACCATTTGGAGCAGAGAAGTAAGGTAAGGATCTTTAAACTCTGCACAGTGGGGCCAGCAGTGGGGGAGAATGTAGTTTTGGGGGTGGACATGCCCTTTAACAGTGCCAGTCAGCATCTTCAGGAATAATAAATGACCTTTACCTCTATATACCTTTGGGATGAACTATTTCCTTCAAACCCTGGGGTACACCTTTCCACCTTGCCTTGTGGAAAGACAGAGATGTAATTATTTTCCCTATGTAATAAATATGACCATGCATCACTTTCTGATTTACATATGTATGTGGTTTTTGTATTATTTCTTTCATAATATTAACATAATTACATAGAGAACATTGTCCACATATAAACAAACCTTTATCATTTTCATTCAGCCAATCAGAATTATTTTGTTCTATGTGTACAGATAACATACGTGGGCTATTGTAAAGTTTTTTCTTTTTGAGTTTTGTCTATTTTAAGAATTATTTCACAGATCTAACTATTGTCTAACACACATTTAACTTTGTCCTTGAAATTTACCACTTTCTCCCCTTGTTATTTATTTCTTGCTTTACATCTTGCATTAAATATTACATTTTCCTTATTGTTTCTTCCTTCTCTAAAGTTTCACACTGTTTCTCAAAATTTATCTTGTTTTCTATTCTAAACTTTTTCTTTTACCACATTTGCATCCAAATCTAGAAAAAACGCAATACTGTAGTATGTGACTCTCAAATTGAAGGAAGTGGAAGAAGGTACAGTATTAAAGGATTCAATAAATTCCATAACGTCACTAAATTGACCTTAATAACATCATCAATAAACCGTTTCCTCATGTATCCATAATTTTTATACAGTGAGTTGTTCCATATATACTCCTCCCACATCCCCATCCCCACTATCAGACCAGCATAGTTCAGGGCACAGGAAGTACCCATGGCAGTTCCTTGGGTTTATCTATAGTAGGTATCATCAAAACAGAAATTATTTCAATTCAGGAAAAAGTCAATACATTTGCAAATAGATTCTACCTTTTTTGTAGAAAATATTCACATGCTTTTTAACCTTTTAAAGTAAACCCCGTTGAAGGGAAAGTTAAAAAAAGGAGGCTTAAAGGACAGTTATACTCACCTTCCCTTCGCTCCTCTGCTTTGTTCATTACCTTTTACCCAGGGCGAGGACCTGAACCGCTAGGTGGGTGTGGGTGATCTTGATTGAAGCTTTATAGCTTTTTACATTAGATAACTTTTAAGACATTTCTTAGCTCCTGTTGCAAGTTTCGCATTTCCCAGAACAGTTGTATGTTAACCCAGGTTATCTCTATTGTATCTCTGTAAAACGTCTATCAAGTCCAAACTTTTCACCCTCCCTTTTAACCGTACCTAACATTTGATCCAGAGGAAGGCAAAAAAACTGGCAAGAAAGTATCTCTGGATCAACCAGAACTACAGTATATGTATTAATACCGGAAATTCTCAATATTATATAGTATCCCTGTACCAACCAGAACTACAGTATATGTATTAATACCAATAATTCTCAATATGATATAGTATCCCTGTACCAACCAGAACTACAGTATATATATTAATACCAATAATTCTCAATATGATATAGTATCCCTGTACCAACCAGAACTACAGTACATGTATTAATACCAGTAATTCTCAATATTATATAGTATCCCCGTACCAACCAGAACTACAGTATATGTATTAATACCAGTAATTCTCAATATTATATAGTATCCCTGTACCAACCAGAACTAACAGTATATGTATTAATACCAGTAATTCTCAATATTATATAGTATCCCTGTACCAACCAGAACTACAGTATATGTATTAATACCAGTAATTCTCAATATTATATAGTATCCCTATACCAACCAGAACTACAGTATATGTATTAATACCAGTAATTCTCAATATTTTTTAGTTTTAGAAATTCATCTAGCCCATTTTTAAAGCTATTCAATGAACTTGCCATTACCACATCTGCGGGCAAACAGTTCAACAGTTTCATCTTTCTCACTGTAAAGAAACCTTTCCTAACCTGAAGAAGAAACTTCTTTTCTTCCAATCTTAATGGATGTCCTCAAGTCCTCTGAGGAGCAGACGTTTCCTTTAACCACTTCAGGAAAAATACTTAATATTTCTCAGTCCTGGTTTAATCATTGAGTTATCCTGGTAGGCAGCCAACATGGCAATATTCTTCTTGTAACAGAAATGTTCCCATATTCCCTTGGTGTAGCCAGAGCAGTTGGGGTGAGAGGGAGCTGCAATCAGACTCCAGTGTCTAGATGTTGGGAGGTACAAAATATATACAAAGATGGAATAATGAGCACCCCCATTGTTTAACAAGTCACACTGCCATAAACGCCATTGTTATTATATGTTGTACATACTGTACATATGGTTAGTGTTTGGGGGAATAATATCTGAGAAAAACTGTTATCATTACTCTTAGAACATCACCAAGAATCTGTTTCAACTCCCTGTTACTTTTAATTAAAGGACAACTAAAGCCACAGAACAACACTGAACCAGAAGGCAGAACACCTTGATATAAAACCATAATCTGTGTCTTACCTCTCATTTTGATATGGGCGCTGGGAAATTTACCTAAATAACATATGATTTGTGCTTTACTTCACAGCATTCTAATATCACACAGTTTGGTCAACGACCATTATGTTCTGCACATGCTCAGTCCTTAGCTAAGGCAGAAACTAGTTAGTTGGTCACACCCATGAATAATCTCTAGCCAATCCTTTTACAGGACAGATAAATCAAGGAATCATGTGACTGAGGTCAGGGGGTGTGGTCTGACACTGCACATACACACAGATACTTCATCCAGTTCTTAACAGGCTTACATTTACTTTAATACAATTTACTGAAGTGGGATTTTATATCTTATTGGTGTTTTTAAGGGGGTTGTTTTCAGATTCTGGAGTATAAAAAAAATGGGTTTAGTTCTCCTTTAATGCTCAGTTAGGCTAACTTAAGAGGTGGAAACATTTAACTGTGTTAATAATCTGCAGCAACCAATCAGATGTTACCTTTTTACTGTTCTACTACAGTTAGAAACCATCTGATTGGTAACTGGATAAATAACACAGCTATACTTTTGCATCTCTTATTGAATAACATTGATTGGGAATTTAGCAACTGAAAATGATTGGGATAGATTCTGTACAGTAAATCAATAAATGAATCAAGTATCTATTATAATAATATAATCTGGGCTACACAACGATCAGCCTCACACAGTACGGTTTGTACACTGATAGAATGTATTGGTCCTTGTTCTGTCTGGCTGGTCTCAATCTTTTTCTACTTATGAGTCACTTCCTATGAGATTTCCTGTACCAGCCTGCCATTCTGAAAGAAAGATTTCCATACAGGGTTATATAGTTATTATCAATGGTAACAATGGCAATTAATGGATGTCAGCCAAAGAGAAGGACACTAACGGCCTTTCAAATTAACAATGTAATGTTAGACATGTTATAGGTATATGGACATAGTCCAGTTTCAGTTAAAAGATCATTCATATACGGTGATATCAAAACTTACCATTTCACTTACCCAGTTTCACTTTCATTGTGATACATACTGTATATTAACTGTCTGCCCAGTGCACCAGATTGACTGTCAGAGAGACACCAGGATACAGGATCTCTGTATATGTGATACATATATAGACTGTCTGCCCAGTGCACCAGACTGACTGTCAAAGAGACATCAGGAGACAAGATCTTTGGGGACAACACAAAGGTAAAAATAAATTTTCTTTCATCATAACAGAAATTTAATAAACACTTATAATGTGAAGGTAGATACCATGAGATGTTTTATTATATATTTATAATATATACTATATCTTTATATTTCAATATATCTACATAAAGTAGAGTTGATCCAGGGAAATTTCCGATTGCCACTTGGAGTCAGGAAGGAATTTTTTCCCCCTTAATAAATTTGGTGGGTTTTTTTTGCCTTCCTCTGTTAGTCAGTTAGGCAGGAAATGAGGATATTGCTAGATGGGTTAGACTGGATGGACGTATGTCTGTATTCAACCTCAAATACTATACTATACTATACTATACTATACAATACTATATTATACTATACATTATACTATACAATACTATATTATACTATATACTATACTATACAATGCTATATTATACTATATACTATACTATACAATACTATATTATACTATATACTATACTATACAATACTATATTATACTATATACTATACTATACTATACAATACTATATTATACTATATACTATACTATACATACTATATTTATACTATATACTATACTACTATTTTATAACTATATACTATACTATACACATACTATATTATCCTATAACTTACAATACTATATATACTATATCCTATACTATACATACTATATTATACTATATACTATACTATACAATACTATATTACACTATATACTATACTATACTATACAATAATATATTATACTATATACTATACTATACAATACTATATTATACTATACTATACAATACTATACTATATCCTGGATACTAATTTTTTTTTGCATTTTTATTTTATTTGTGACAGCTTGTCAACCACATAATTCAAGGGTAACTTTGCTTCCACAAAAACTTTTTTAGGATGCTTAAGTAACAATTCCCAGGGAGGTAGGAAATCCTAATCCCACCCCCCCTGGGGGCGTTTTAGAGAATAGTTGACATTATAGGAGACTGCGCATGGCAACAAAAGGTCAAAAGTCGACAATGACCTCATGGCGAGCAGAGAATGATACAAAACTGTGATTTCCTACATGATAACACATTAACCCCCAGGACTAGTACAGTCACTCGTTTGCTATTGACATTGGGGTATAATTTTGGAGGATTTCTGGCACAATGAACATATTCACCAATATAAAAGGAAACAGCCAAGGCCTCCTGTTTGTCTGTATTTTTCATTGGGACATTTATTAACATTTATCTGCACTGCACAGAGCAATCTGCTGGATAAAGAATAGTTTACACTGTACAGGAATTTCCACCTCATTTCATATCCAGCCTGATCTTATTATGTAACCTAATTAAATGATTTATTGGAATGTGTATAACTGTATGACAGGAATAGATTAGGATACAGCTACTACTTAGCAAACAGCCCCATAGTAATGTTATATCCAAACACAATGACTGATAAAGTAAAGGCCAATCATGCATTCAGTTCCTACCAACTTTTCCAGGTGACGAAATTGAACAGGGCAGAACCTTCTGATGATGTAAATTGCTCTGCCCAATACCCATGTCACGGACACACCCTGCCCACCACAGGACTTTTCCTGCATTACCGGGACTCTGGGGAAGACCCTTAAAACTGGGGATATGCAATGTCTGTCCAACCTCTGCTAATCTGTGTTCATGTCACAATGGAATCTTTTCTCCAGCTCTGTACCAGGAACCTTCTGCACACTATACTTGAACCAACACACAAAATAATACTGAGACATGTAGCTCAGGCCTCTAACCCCCTTGATTTGAATGGGAGACATTTATTTATTAGGGTCATGTACCACCATCCAGGACTGCCATCTCATGTACAAGAGTGGAGGGAGTTTGTGGGACATGGTATAATGTTAGTGGAGATGGAACTGGGTAGGAGGCCAGACGGCTGGCCCATGTCCCCCTTCAACCCAAACCAAGTTGGGAGGTAAATCTTAATGCAGAAAAGTTCCAATACAGCTTTTATTTAGTTATTAGAATTATTTTTATCTTCTTTAAACCTTCCATATTCATGACTTAATTTGTATTGGTCAGAACCTTTTTATGTAACATCTTCTATGGTTCTATTTACGTAGAATTGCAAAGATGGATTCCCCCATGTGTCTGATAGAGAACAGGAACGGACAGGAACTCATCATCAATCAGGAAGCAGAACGGATCCTTTCTGGGATCTCTCAGCCTGTGGTAGTTGTGGCCATTGTAGGGAAATACAGGACTGGGAAGTCTTATCTGATGAACAAACTGGCAAGCAGCAAAACTGGTGAGTACTAACACACACTTTTGAAGGCAGACCTACATGGATTGATTTTTTCAACCATTTGATTGATTCGACTGAATCAACCCCAAAGAATCGGTGTGTTACAGGGGAGAACTAGTCGGTCTCCAATTAAAAATCTGGGCTGCAGCAATGCTTTTAGCAAGAAACGGACATGTCATGGTACCAGTCCCCAGTCTAGGATGGGGATGAAGGCATCTTATATTTACCAGCCTGTGCATACTGGACATGAGCACATCCTGTAGTATTTACCAGTCTGGGCTGGGCATGGGGACAGTGTATATTTACCACTCTGGGCTGGGCATTGGGGCATTTTATATTTACTGGCATGGACATGAGGGCATCTTATATTTACTAGCCTGGGCTGGGCATTGGGGCATCCTATATTTACCAGTCTGGGCTGGGAATGATGGCATCTGGGATGGACATAAGGGCATCTTAAATTTACCAGTTGAAATGAGTTGGACATGAGGGCATCTTACATTTGCCAGTCTGGGTATGAGGGTATCTTATATTTATCAGTCTGTGTGGGCTGGAGATGAGACCATTTTCTGTGTGCTGGGCATGAGGGCATCTTATATTTACCAGTCTGGGCTGGGCATGAGGGCGTCATGTATTTACCAGTCTGGGCTGGGCATTGGGGCATTGTACATTTACCAGTCTGGGATGAGCATGGGGGCATCTTAAATAAACCAGTCTGTGTGTGCTGGGTATGTGGGCATCTTATATTTACCAGTCTGGGTATGAGGGTATCTTATATTTATTAGTCTGTGTGGGCTGGGCATGAGACCAT
Source organism: Hymenochirus boettgeri (assembly GCA_019447015.1). NCBI lineage: Eukaryota > Metazoa > Chordata > Amphibia > Anura > Pipidae > Hymenochirus > Hymenochirus boettgeri. Next base: position 221,056,423 of record CM033475.1, on the reverse strand, counting down.
TTTATATTTACAAATTTGTGTGCTGGGTATGAGGGCATCTTATATTTACCAGTCTGTGCTGGGCATGAGGGCATCATGTATTTACCAGTCTGGGCTGGGCATGGGGGCACTGTATATTTACCAGTCTGGGATGAGCATAGGGGCATCTTATATTTACCAGGCTGGGAATGGGGGCATCTTATATTTGCAGGTCTGGGCTTGAAATTAGGGCACATTATATTTACCAGTCTGGGCTGAGCATTGGGGCATCTTATATTTACCATCCTGGGCTGAACTTTGGGACAACTTATGTTTACCAGTCTGGGTTGGGCATGAGGGCATCATATATTTACCATCCTGGGCTGAGCATTGGGGCATCTTATGTTTACCAGTCTGGGATGGACATGAGGGCATCTTATATTTACCATCCTGGGCTGGGCATAAGGGCATCTTATATTTACCATCCTGGGATGGGCATGAGGGCATCTTATATTTACCATCCTGGGCTGGGCATAAGGGCATCTTATATTTACCATCCTGGGATGGGCATGAGGACATCTTATATTTACCTTCCTGGGCTGGGCACGGTGGCATCTTAAATTTACTAGTGTGGGCTGGGCATGAAGGCTTTTTATATTTACCAGTCTAAATTGACTGGGCATGAGAGCATCTTACATTTGCCAGTTTGGGCTGAGCATGAATACCATCAATTTAAGAGGAGACACTTACACAGGATTGCAACAGATACAAAACTTGTTGCAATAAATTGAGTAATTTGCAGTATAACCTGCATGAATGTCTCCTCTCTAATCTATGGTATAAATGGACTTTCATTTCTATGACAGCAGGAGTGGTGAAGACTGAGACACAAGTTACGGTACCCGGAAGTGCTAAAGATTTGAATTACCATTTCTGGCATCATATATTAACTAGTTTGTATAGGCTGGGCATGAGGTCATCTTATATTTACAAGTCTGTGTATGCTGGGCATGGGGGCATCTTAAATTTTCCAGTCTGGGCAGGAGGCTTTCTTATATTTACAGGTCTGTGTGGGCTGAGCATGAGGGCATTTTATATTCAGGGGTATCCAGGGTATCTGGCTAAGAAATAGTTTATGGCACACCAACAGCTTCCACTCCACTGGATTTGCTGTAGAACATGAACAAAATAGTAGCAGATGTGGCACACGACACAGAGTTGTAGCTGTAAAACAAGTGTTAGTTCATTGCACAAGCATGCATGCTACATGTTTCGGACCCTCTCATGCTTGAGAGGAGTTGGTCTGAAATATTTAGCACGCATGTTTGTGCAATAAACCACCATTTTTTTCACAGCTACAGTTCTGTGTCATTGCGTGCCACATCTGCTACTATTTTGTTTATGTTCTAAATCCAGGAAAGAGAAAGCTGTTAGTGTGCCATACACGATCTCTTAGCCAGACACCCTGGATACTCCTGAATATGTGTTACAGTATTGTGTGCCACACCTGCTACTATATTGTTCATTTACAAGTCTATGTGGGCTGGGCAAGAGGACATTTTATAGTTACCAGTCTGTGTGGGCACATCTTTTTTTTATTTACCAGTCTGTGTGGGTGTCATATATATACCTGTCTCTGTTGTGGGACCTATATTTGCCAATCTGTGTGTGGGCACACTCAGCCCTCCAGTTCACCAGCTAGTGTAAAGTCAGTGTAAAGTGTTATATACCATCGACCAAGGTTTTTTATAACTTTCTCTCTAACAATAATGTTGACAGAGCATTTTTGCATATTGGTAAAGGAGCTAGACCAAGCTGCAGGTTCCAGGGTTGTTTCTTTCTAGTACATCATGTGGGGGCAGTTTAATGAGGGAACCTGTGGTGAGCGATGAGTAATATTATGATAATAGTCTGGGACCTTGATACAGAGGTGTCACGAACTCCAGTTCGCTGGGCACGTGATCTGACCAATCAGTCGGTACTCGCTGCCACCACTTTAAGTTATGGCCTTAAAGACGCCCCAAAAACACTCTTGACTATCACTGACTAAAAATGACCTCTTAGGGTACCCACCAGACCCCTAGCTGAAGAGAATTCCAGATATAGGGTTTGGCCCCACTTTGTCTGGAAAAGGAGATCTGGTTCCATGCTTCACTAATCGTAATATAAACAATAGGACTGTTCCAGGGTGGAATGGTATTTTTATTGGTCCTTTGCAAGAACTAATACCAATAGTTAACCCCATTCTTACCAAGTCACTACACACTTTCCTGACAAGGTTCTTAGAAAGGGAAAGTGTCGGCTGGGAGGGTTTTTTGAGATAAAGTGGTATACATGCAAAATTTTAAACCATTCTGTTTAAGGGAGTTTTAAAGGGCATGTCCACCCTTAGATTAATTTTTGTATATGTTAAAGTGCTCCCTATCCCACCCCCAAACGCTTTGTTTATTTGTAAAAAAATGATCCTAACAATACTTGCTTTCCTTCATTCCCCCCGTGCTATAATCCCAGCCCTCTGCTTGGTGGAACTGCAAGTAGGGGGCCGGACCTGCAACCACATCCGTGATTGGCTGAGAGGCAGCCAATCATGGACGCGACTGCAGGCATTACAGAACACCGGGGGAATGAAGGAAAATAAGTAATGTTCGGAACGTTTTTTTTACAATTAAACATAGCGGTTGGGGGTGGGATAGGGAGCACTACACTGCAGAAAAGGGTCTTGGAGTTAGGCGAAGGGAGAGAAAAATGGGAGGGAGAATGAGGTGGGGAGGGCTTAACTGTGCATGATTGAATTCTCCCAGAGGAGAGCTACAAGGCAGAGACCTTTTGGGGCATAGCCAGACTCATGCTCTTCACTTTTTAGGACTTTGCAGAGACATTGCAGGGCAGCCATTTGGAGAAAGGATGTAAGGTAAGGATTTATCAACACTACACAGGCCAGTAGTGGGTTAAAGTATAGTTTCGGGGGTGGACATGCCCTTTAATTCAACAATAATTTTTATTGTTGTACAGGCAATGTTTCGGACCATTTCTAGGTACCTTCTTCAAGCTAACTGTTGGCTTGAGAAAGCTAACTAGAAAAGGTCTGAAACGTTGCCTGTACACCAATAAAAACTATTGTTGAATTAAGAAGACCTGTGAGCGCACTGCTATACCCGTATTACATGTAGGAAAGGTGTATATGTATGTGTGTACTATCTCACTATTACCATTTAAATGACCATCAATAAATGTAAATAAAGTATAGTACTGACTTATATTAGGTACAACACAAAATATACAAAATACATAAACTCTATGGCTAGGACCAGAGAAAGTGAAAGTAGATAGAAGTGTGTGCTCTTGATGGTTTAAACAGCTCCATTGGGTGACCTGAGACCCTAAACAGGATCCAGATAAATATGCTATGTTCATTAGTATTCACCAGGGCAAGTTCCACATTTATACTTGCTTATGTTACAATATATGGATATACCTTGGAGTCAAATATAATATAATAGCAATAGAAGGATACATCATAACGTATTTGGTTGATTATATATTTTCAAAGGTAGTATTCAATATGGCCCATATATTTCTGCTCCATTCTGCTGCTGCCTGTGGTCCAAAAACCTTTCCATTTTCTAAAATAATCAACAGGAGCACAGCATTGCAAAATGTGACAAAATGTATTCACCCATTATAATACAAACAATGGAAACTTTTCAGTCAAATCTTTGCCCTTTCTCAAGCCTCTTGCAAGGCTGTGCTCCTACTGATTCTTTTGGGTATTTGGTTGATGATCAATATAAACATTGACATATCAATTATAATTATATAAATTATCGATAAGTGGCAAAATTAGTTCTAAAGACATATGTAGGGGGAAAAGTCCGTAGTGGTTTTAAACCAATTACAATTATCTTTGCGGGATATAATCAAGTTTAGTGGACAGATATGGTATAGTAAAATTGGCATTTATCACTTATTTGAGTATAAACAAGGTAAGTGAGGAGGGATATTATGATGGATACATCTGTACTAGAAGTAAAGTACAGACTTTTTTCTTTTATAAAACATGTTACCCATCGCGGGGGGAAAAAAGGGGAGGAAAGGGGTAAAAGGATGGACAGGAGGGATGGGGAAGGGGGGAGAAAGAATGGGGGTGGAGGGGTAGTGGGGATTAGGGTTGTGCAGTATCAGTCAGTGCATCATTATAACAGTCGCAGAAACCAGACCATAGTGGTTGATTATACAAGCTCAATGAATGAATGTATCTAGAGCCAAAATAAAGGTTACCTCTCTGAGTACATCTAAATGGATATTGGTAATCCTTTTGTTTCCTTTAAACTTCAGTTGAAATCTTGTCACTTTTCCTCCCATTCTATTTCTTGTCATAATGTTACCATTTCCTACAAATACAGAACATTTACCTAAATCTCTTCCATTAGGTTTCCCTCTTGGATCCACCATCCAGTCAAAGACAAAAGGGATCTGGATGTGGTGTGTCCCTCACCCCTGTAAACCTGGACACACCCTGGTATTGTTAGACACAGAAGGGCTGGGAGACGTGGCGAAGGTGAGTTATACCCTGTAACCTGTTTTTCTATATAGACCCAAGAATCCAACAGTAAATGTCTTTATAGAGAAACACAAATGCTTCTCATTTCGATCCATCTGGAGATCCATAAAGGAGAATTTCAATACATGTATCTGACTTGTGGATATAAAATCTACACAATATTGCAAACTGACTTTTTTTGTTTAAAGGACAATTATATTTACCTACCTTGCTTACCTCCAGGGGGTAAGTCCTCACCTTGGGTACAGTCTCTATCTCCTGAAATATGTATGTAATTACTAAAACTTTCCCTTGTCAGGTCCGGTCTATTTCCTCATCTCACAGCTATCTATGATCTGGCCATTGGGAAGACCAGCTTCTTGCAGAGCGCTTCTTCCTATTGGACTTGTCACTGAGTCTGTGGGGCAGAGTAAGACTAGATTGGTGAGGGAAAGTATAGGAAAGTATTTCAAGAGATAAAGCCTGTACCCAGGGGTGTACTTAGTGGTTTAGGTTCTCACTCTGGGTACTTTTAAAGGGAGGGGGGTGAATTGTTAGATTATAAGTTTGACATACACCGTTTTAGATGTTAAAGCCAATTACTAGGGAGTGGGGCTTATGAGCTCATAACATGTGTAGAATACAAAGAGAGACTTAACAAGCCTATAACTTTAAATTGATGACACCTATAGATATCATCATAGACTTGTTTGAAATGTATGGGAGAGCTCTTTTCAATAAAGTTCGCTTGTATAGAGACAACAGTTCCCCCTTAACAACCTTTATATATGTTATCGGACTTTTAACATGGATTCAAAAATATTGTTCCACAGATTTTATCAGGAAATTAATTACCTTAAAGGGTATATACACTGTAAAATTAGTTTTTTTAAATTATCCAAATAAAGGAAAATATAATTCACTATCACTGTAGTTTTTTTGTTGATCTGCCCCCTATTTCATTAGATATCCAATCTGAAACATCTTACGTTTTAGCATTTCTGTAAGCATTTTTGCTGTAGCTGGAATGGTTTGACAGTTGGTGTGCTGTGTGCTGTATGCAGTATTGACAGTTGGTATAAGGGAAAATAGTCAGGTCAGTGGCCAGAGCTGAGCTCAGAGTGCTACTTACATGTATTTATTTATAGATTAAGATGACACAAAGTAATTTTTTCAGTATACATACACTTTAAAGGGTATCTCCACCAAAAATAGGACTTACCTTATTTGAGTTTAATTGAAGAACGGAGGTAAAGGAGCAATGTCTTACCAACGTTCTTCAATTAATCAGTTGCCAACCCCATCCAATGTACCATATCCACACTTACATACAATGTTCAACATCCACACTCCCTTACAGTGTACTGAAATAAGGTAAGTCCTGTTTTTGTTGGATATACCCTTTAATAATATTATACCTTGAGAAATTCTTGGTTCACTTCTAGTTTCCTATTTACTAATGATTGTAATTCTGTAAGTGGCTTTCTAAAGTCACTATACTCACTTAAATAACTTTACATGATCTGAAACTACATTGAGAGACATTACTGTAAATGGTATTACTTAATGTTTAATGGGTGTTCCTTGTTGACCCGCCTCCTTTACTCACTGCCTTTTTATAGTGTCTGTGACATCACAGCCTAAAATCCAAAAAAAAGTGTTGGAGTAGTGGGCATTTGCTTTAAATAAAGATAAATATTTTTGAAAATTATTTTTTTAAGGCAAAGATACCTTTAAGGGTATCTCCACCCCCCTCTCAACAATTTTTTTTTATATCTGGTAGGAAATCCCCCATAACCATAATCCCTCATAACCCAGACCTTGCAAGTTTTAAATTGCAAAAATTAGCTCCTAAAGATACTTACCAGCCTTCGTACTCTCGGTCATGCCCTCTTATGCTGTTCTTCTGCCTGGAACAACAGAAGGGGCTGGACCAGCAGCCACGTCTGTGATTGGCAGAGATTCAGCCAATCAGTGACGCGGCTGCCAGTCCGGCCCCCTCTGCTGTTCCGTGGGGAAGAACAGCAGAGGGAGCCGAGGGAAGAAGGGTGGGTACCTTTAGGGCCCAATTTTTGCAATTTAAACCTTGCGTGCAGGATGGGGGGGGGGGGGATTTCCTAACCTTACTTATTTAGCCTCAGATGTGAGGCTGTGATAAAAGGAATCCAGAGGGAGGGGAAGGGGGAGAGATCCTCTGAGCATGCCAGACTCCTCTCAGAGAAGCTGTAAGTGGCAGATACGGATTACACACAGGAAGGCTCCTACTATTCCCTTTTCTAAACTTTCATCAGGTAGTGCAGGACAACCATATGGAGCAGAAGAGAATGGTAAGGATCTTTTAAAGCGAGACATGACCCCCGATGGCAGAGCGATACATACGAACGGCCATTTTGGGCGAGAATCGTCCATGTCTATGCGCTTGGTCGGGGGCTGTTCGTTGATCCACCTCGTTCGTCGGATGTATCGATCTGTTGTCGGGGGTCGTGCCTCGCTTGAAAATCGAGCATGTGTACAAGGCCTAACACTACACAGTGGGGCCTACAGAGGGGCAAATTGTAGCTGGAGGGGTGGACATGCCCTTTAATGTGGTTCATTTCTAATGTGTAAATAATACATATATGGACCCATGTAGTATAAAAAGTGTACGTCTTGACTGAGATCCAGTGACGCTTCGCCAGATACCGGTCAGGTAAGTTGGACACTTTTTTTTACTACATCGGCCCCTTATGCCTCCATTCAAAAGGCGTTTTTCACCTTTTCTAAATGGTGCAGCCAGCGCAAAATTAGTGCAAAACCAACGCTAACCCAATAGTACTTAGGGTAATGTGGGTTTTGCACTTATTTAGCTCAAAAATGTCCGATATAGCATCAACCTTTTAATAACCTTAAGCCTCATACATGCTTATGCTTGTGCGTCATAGTCAGTCTGCCCAGTGGATTACTTAACGACGCCTGAACAAAATGGAAATGGAAAAGGCCGATAGACCTCATATGTGTTTATAAAGCCTTACACAGTATCAGATAAGATGTATTATATCGATATCATTTGATTATTTATTATGATCTATTTATCTTTTCTAGGGTGACAGTAAGAACGATGCCTGGATCTTCTGTTTGGCTGTTCTGTTAAGCAGTAACTTTGTATTTAACAGTTTGGGAACCATTGACCAGCAAGCAATGGAGCAGATACAGTATCCTTTCTAGTAAAACTGCAACTCTCAGCTATAACTGTCCTGTGTTGGGGAACCTTTCTGAGTGTCATAATAACCTACAGAACTCCAGAATTGCTTGAAATGAGTGTTTCTGGGTGTCAGAATTAGTTAGGAAGTTCCTGAAGACGGCCTAAAACTTGACCTAAACATGTTGATGCGGTGTGTTAATGCACAATAAATTTGTTATTTAATATCAAGACCCTGAAGTGCCTTACTAAGTATTTTCGTTATTTATATATATATATACATGTGTGTGTGTAAATGGACCCGATGCACTCTGTATTATCTGCAACTGCCTGGGTGCTATCAATAGAGAAAAAACAAATCCAAGAAAGTACTGAGCACTCCGAGGTCTTCATAAACATTTATTAAGTAACAGCAGGTCTGTATAACCTACGCGTTTCGGCCCGGAAGTATAGGGCCTTTCTTACAGACCAATGATAATACACGCGTTAAAAAGACAAAAACACACCCATCTCACGCCCCCCTAACCCACCCCCCCACGTGTCAACAAGAAACGGCTACATCACCCACGCAACCGCACAGAGCAGAAACAGCCCATCCCCCACCACAGCCAATAGCACATATATATAAATAACCCACCCTCACTTTGGCTGGGCACACACCAGATGAGTTTTTGTCCCGACCAAGCGTTCGCTACTAGAAAACAAATGACTGTCAGTCACGGCAATAGTGGCCGACAGTGCGTGTGGCCGATCGTGCCTGATTTACCATCAGTCCCGATCGACAGTTCGTCCGGTACAGACAATCAGGCAGCCGAACTTGGTCGCGGCCGGCCACCCCACACCATCAGATATTTCCGGCCGACCAACCGATACACGGCAAATATCTGCTGGTGTGAACCCAGCCTTATAGGAACAGGTGTATTTAATCACAAGATACAATACAATACAAATAGGTGAAGTGGCTGCACATAAACAATCTCTCACAGGGCATATAAAGGGGAAGATCAAATAAAATAACAGGTTAATATTAGTTTAACCGACAAAACATCCAGAAAACACAGATTCAATTATCTTTCTGTTTTAGTTGTTACACCTCTGTAAGGTCAAAAGCTTTCACTGCAACAAACCATCCAGTTAAATTTTTTACTTTTTTTCAGGATTAACAGGGTTATCCAATAAAAGTTATTTTTGTTAAAAATGGTGCTGATTTTGCCCCAACCAATCAGATGTTAGCTTTCAAATGTTAAATAAGATCTGATTGGTTGGGGCAAATTTAGCACCATTTTTAACAATAAGAACTTTTATTGAATAACCCTGATAGTATTTTGATTTGTCCTGCCAGATTGCTAAACGACAGCGTGGGGTCTTGTGTTCCTCCCATTATCTCTATGGAAAAGTACTGTACAGGTCGCTCAGAAGTAGGCGAGTAATCTGTCTTTAGCAGAATTAAAGGATAAAATGATTAGACCGATGCTGTCTTTATTTCTGTGTTTTTAGACCTTTCCTTACCATCTCTCAGCTACGTGACAGAACTGACAAAAAGGATAAAAATAAAATCAAACCCAAAAGAAGATGAAGACGAGTCGGGAGAATTCAAACGTATATTCCCAACCTTTACCTGGTGTGTGCGGGATTTCTCACTGGATCTGGAGATGGATGGAAAGGAAGTCACAGAAGATGAATATCTAATGATTTCCCTGAAACTCAAACAAGGTGAGGATCCTGCGTATCTGTAGAATTCTACTGGGACTTTCAAACCAGCTTTATTTATAATGAATGAATGCATAATTTTACAAATGTGATATTATGTGCAGACTTTTTAAACAGTTCAGCTATGGTGGCTCTGACAATTCCTGTAAAAGTAGAATTATAGACATACAAATTGCCCTGGTGTTTGGATACCTGGAACCCCCCCCCCCCCCTACAGAAAGCTCTGTGGAAACAGAGTGAGAACTGTTTTCACATAGTGGGAGAGAAGGGCTGTAGATTCCCTTACCTTCTCTGTCAGGACTTCACACAGCAGAGAGGAGGAGGGACTTCCTGTCTCCCTCACACACTGAGGGAGTCTGAGGCTGTGCTCGCCAGCGGCACTATGCAGGAGAAGCCTCAGGAATGTCACATGTCAGCCTCCCACCCATTAACTTTCTGGTCAGTCATTTCTGTATTTCTTGGGCTGTGGAGCACGTAGAGAGGTGGTTGATGGCTCGTTTTAAAGGTAAGAAACTGGCCTTTCATTTAAACTCAACTTGTTTGGAGACCACAGTTCCCCTTTAAACCTTTGTTAAAATCAGTACTGCTCTGACCTGATGAAGAGGGTTTAGCCCTCGAAAGCTTGTCAATATATTGATGGTACCTTCAGCCTGCCACCAAGCAAACTTCACTTGCACTTAGACTAGATGCTACTGAACATTGTAAGGTTATTCTGTTAATACAGAACACAATTGACATTCGGGAAGTCTTTATGATATGTAAATACATTTCATTTGGGACAAACAACTTTCCGCCCATTAAAGGTTCATACACGTGTGATAGCAGGAGCCGACCCGTGACACGTGATGTATATGAGTGCCCGATTCGCCCGTCACTATTGCCATGTGTGGGAGGTTTGCTGGCTGAAAGAAAACGCCTGGTAGGGCATCGTTGATGATCCGCCAGGCGAATTGGTCAACGAGGCTCGGCGAGTGTCCATTTGGCCCTACAAAGCGCCCACACACGGTTACGTTTGTCGGTCGAAACGGTTTTTCATAATTTCCTGCTTTCAGTAGGTTGTGTGACATCACCAGACCTCTGCTCCGCCCCGGGGGTGAAGCATGCTCAATTAACCTAATGCTGGGGAAATCACGAAGTAACTGGGGAAAAAATTGACAGTTGAGAAGGGGAGCCTATTAATGCAGATAGGCTGGTCACATGGCTGAAAACAGGAAGTGTTCCTGCAGGAAGTAATATTGTCCTTTCCAGCAATAACTTCTCACTTATTATATCTAGAGATGTGATTTAGGTTTTATTTTGAAGGTGTGATGGAAGGCTTTATATATAATCCTAGTTTGCAGGAAGTCGAGACCACAGTTACCCTTTAAGGGGCAAACATGCATTCATTCCAAGTAGTGCAGAGGCTGCCAATGGTGCCCCTTATTTAAAGGACAACTATAATCACCTCAGCCCCGATCATCTAGTTCGGCCCTTTAAAAGTACCCAGGATAAGGACCTAAACTGCTCGGTCCTCACCCCTGGGTTCAGCTTCTAAGTCCTGTGCTTACCTAAAGAGGTTCTGATAGCTGGCTGCGCTGTTCCCTGCTTCCTCTTTCTGGTTTGCGAGCTTTAATGCTGTTGAAGAAACGTCTTTCTACTTGTGAAGCCCCAGGCGAGGAGAGAGAACCAGGGATCAGAACTTCTATAGTTAAGTACAAGACTTGGTTGAACCCAGTGGTTAGGACCTAGTCTTTTAGGTCATCATCCTGGGCACTTTATAAAGGGAGGGGACGCTATTGTCCTTTTAATAAAAGGGATCAAACATTGGTGCATGCTATTTTCCTACATCAGCCAATTAGATGTTAGCTTTTTACTGGTCTCCTTCAGTTAACATCTAGTTGGTTGCTGAAGATTAAATAGTACAGGGAACATCAACTGAAAATACAAGTACCACCAATCTACACAATGAAAGTTATTTCTGTATTGAGCTTTCTGGTCGTCTTTTTATCTGCAGACATTTAAGGTTTTTTTTTGTGTGTGTGCAGAATTCATGGGCAAGAATTGAATTTCTAATTACACTTTCGTTCTGTTCTAAAATGACTTTGCAATTAGATTACTCAGCCGATTTATTTGGCTGCTTGTGTTTTCCTTTGTTTCTGTGATATTCCTGTTTTAAATTAGAAAAGGAAGGGACAAAACATTCGAGGCTTATTTTGCTGGTGAATGGAAACTTGTCATTAAGTAAGATCTTCTTACATTTCACCCCTTGGAAACACAGTACGGGTCCTGGCAGCTAATTAGCCAGCAAAGGGCAGCGACATAGAAATATATTAAATATGCATAACGGACAGATCATGAATATTTAATGCTATGGAATAAAATCCAATAAAGTTAGGAGGACTTGGAAATCGGCACAAAGTTTGGCACAAACTGGGATTTCACTTTTTACTAAACTAAGCCAAGTCTTTCAAAGTGCAACCCTGTCTACTAAAAAAGTATATTTCAGAGAGAGGTAGGAAAACGTACTTCCGCCTCCCAGGCTGGTCGCCGCCATGAGGTGAACTGTCAAAGATCCTGAAGAAAAGTGATGCCACCGATTTGTTTAGGCACAACTTATGAAAATGCATTTTCTTTAATGATCTGTAGCAACAATCCATTTTTAAACGAATTGGCAGCAAATTTAAATATCAACAAACCCAATAAGATCAAGAGTGTATTTAAGACTGGATTAAAATGCACATTGTAGCGCATAACACAAATGTCTATCAGGATTAATTCATTGGCAGTCTGTGGTTGAATCAATTCTGGGAAATATTTCTATCCAGGTCATTGATAAACAGCCAGAAGAACATTGGCAACAATTCCTATTTATTCAAACTCGTTAGGAAACTGTGAATGAAGGAATATAACCGGATCATCAGCATTAAATAGTAAAAAACGTGTTTCAGCCGTTAGTACAGGGGAACATTGACAGCTCTTCATCATTTATCCTTGTGAGATCTTTAAAAGCTGCACTAGGAGTCAGTCACAGCTGAAAATCTGCTTTACATTTTGCAGATTCTGTCCGCCATTTTATAAAGGTCGCCCATGTGCGGACTCCGCTTAAGTATAACCATTGTAAGAACCTTATATTGTCTGGAGGGGGGATGAACCAACATCATTTGGCACAGCAACAAAGAAATTTCATGGTGTAGAACTAGGTGTACGGAACATAACGGAGCACAAAACTAGAAAGTCGAATTTGTGAATCCTTGTGTGTGTTTGTGGGGAAACCTCATACGGGCCAGGGATTAAAGGAGAACTCCACTGCTACTGTCCTTTCTCCCCACCATTAAAGAACCCAGGGTGAAGATCTGAATTGCTCAGTCTTCACCACTGGGATTGCAATAGTTAGAGTAAAACTTACCTTAACTTCAGCACACTGGGTCCTGTCCAATCCATCTCCCGCTAGAATCTGTGGCCTGGCCTATGGGAAGCAACTCTCTGCAAGGAGATGAGTCGGGGATCAGGAAGTGGGCGAGTGTGCAGCTGACCTTTGGGTATGTATTATCCATTAACTATTGAAATCCCCCAGGGTGAGGACTGAATGTTTCAGGTCTTCACCCTGGGTTCTTATGGGGGTGTATGGAAGGGGATCAGCACCAAAGTTGTCCTTCCATTAAAGACATCTCAGTATTTTCTTGACGTCATTGAAATGTCCGGGGGGTTTTTCGTGACACTATCTGCTTGGACAGATTTATGGCTCATCTAACGTAACCTTGTCCACTGGAACATACCTCTAGGTACAAATGAAGCAGGAATACAGGTTAGTATATCTTGTGCAGCAGTTTCTTAGCAGGGAGAGTTCACCCTGGTTATATATGGTGGGAGGAGGGTTTTGTTCTTTAATATATATATTATATGTCTACAATATTCCTAACAAGGGGGATTTGTCTCGTAATTTCCTGTTCCTTATCCTGGCTTTCGTCTAAACAGTTCTTTTCCATTTTATTTTAGGTACAGAACATTTGTTCATGTTTCCTTTGTGGTAGCAATTTAGTAATAGCTCAGTGCAGAACTGTTTAAAGCTATAAGCCGCTTAGTAACCCCTCATTAAATACACACACACTCACAGCCTACAGGAATGGCAGGGTTGCTGGTCGAAAACTAAACACAATTGCACAGTTTTTAATTTTACTGGTTGAGTTTTAGGGCCAGAGCCCAGTAGAGACTGATGATTTCTGGGTAATCTTGTGTGTTTACACATTACATTTTCAAAATCATTGAAACCATATGTGAGCATGGAGATATAGTCGTGACTGTGCCTAGTTAATTCTCCATTGTATAAACCAAATTTTAGAATATGTAAAAGATTAAAGGGAAGCTAAAGTCTTCAGACAGCATTATCTGTTGTATTCAATTAGATCAACTGGACTTGAAATGTAGTTCTTGAAGACGTTTCGCTAGTCATCCGACTGGCTTTCTCAATTCAGAACTTGTACAAGAAGTCATTCTGAAGGAAAGAAAAGAACACGAATACCAACAGTGAAGGGGAAAAGCAAGACAGGAGAAAGAACATGGTCATCCCATATGTAGCAGGGGTCTCCGAGAAATTAACACCGTATCCCTGTCTGCTTTAAACTGAACAACACACTGAGGCAGCAATTGGTACATCCGAAAGACCCAATACCTAAACACAAGAAAAGCGACATCATATATGCAGTGCAGAGCAGTGAAGAATGCTCTGATTTGTATGTGGGGGAGACCAAACAGCAACTGCATCAACGTATGGCCCAGCACAGAAGAGCCAATTCCTCTGGTCAGGACTCAGACGTGTACCTGCATCTTAAGGATAAAGGACGTACCTTTGAAGATTGTAATGTTAACATACTGGCAAAGGAACGTGACTGGTTCAAGAGAGGTGTTAATGAGGCCATTTATGTGAAAATAAAGAAACCAAGCCTAAATAGAGGTGGGGGGTTCGACACCATCTGTCTGCCATGTACAATGCTGTTTTAACACCTTACTCTGGGCGTTCCTATAACACCTCTTAGCCACTATCTAATCACACCCTTAACACCTGGCTGTGATATGCTAATTGGGATTTTCCAGGGTACATAATTGCCACAGATTCTTGTACAAGTCATTCTGAATTGAGAAAGCCAGTCGGATGACTAGCGAAACGTCTTCAAGAACTACATTTCTAGTCCAGTTGATCTAATTGAATACAACAGATATACCATGACCTGGATGAATGAGAACCTTCACAAGCATATTCAGACAGCATTGAACTTTCACAAACATACAAGAAGCTGAGTCTCACCTTTCCCTTTGCTGTGACTACTGGGTGATTTATGAACCTGCAACCTCTTAAAGCAAAGCTTTATACCCATATCCCAACACAGGAACTATGTGTAATGTAGAAACTTTATCATTTGCTAATAAAATAATGGGAAAGGGAAAAAAATCTGGGGACTTGAAATTATGACCTCATAAATTATGTGTTTCTAAAACGAGCTTTAACTGGTGAGCCACATCAGCATATTTAAAGGGTATGTCCAGTTTAAAATAAAGTTACCTTAGAAATGTTAATCATCCCCCCCCCCAAACCTAGGTTTTGCATTATCTATATGTTTCAAAATCTTTCCTAAAGGGACTTACCTGCCCCTGTCCTGCGCCGCCCACTGCTCCTGTTTTTGCTCCAGTGGGCGGCGCGGGACCGGGGACGAAACATAGATAATGCAAAACATTTCTAAGGTAACTTTATTTTAAGCTGGACATGCCCTTTAAAGAATATAGGTACATTTAGAAGCTTTATCTTTTTCTAGGAACAGAATAAAAAAATGTCAGTAAAATTAGCCGAGTATTTTGTATTTCTAGAGAATTTTTCAGTATATAGGTGTCCTGGGGAGAAAAGCTTTCACATTACAAAAAAAAGTAAAGTTCTCCTTTAAGGAAATAAACGAAACATGTTTTGATTGAGTGTTTCCTGCCTGTGAAGTCACATTCTTAAATTACTTTCCAAGTTTGTTGACATTTAGCCACAATCCAAAAATTCACTATAATTTGGTTATGATGCAAACTGAACTGCAAATCTGTAAATCTCTAAACCCACGCTAACACATTTACGGGCGTTGTAGTAAGAGGGTTCGGGGGCATTTGCGGTGCCACAATAGGAAGTTTTTAAATTACACTCTCTACAAGTGATGCAATCAAATTTAAGACTGGAATGCTATGGTTTTAATGCCAAGTAGGTCTTTAAACACCCAGAGGGTAAGATAAGAAACTGCTTGATTGCTTAGATACTGCAGTTCATTTATTGGGTAACCTTACAAATCAAACTATTACTTGATTGCATCGTACACAAATAAACTTGCATCTGTGTTTGTTTCCTTCTCTGTGCTGGACAAATGTCCTGTGATAAATAAAAAAACAAACAAACTGTGAAGATCCTTCTTGGTTGGCAGAATACACGTATAGTCAAACCTGAAGAAGGCGTTTGGGACTTTATATTGCTATTTTTTTCCTATTTAGCTGCAATTGAGAAGACATTACACCTTAATGAATCTTTTAATTAAATTAGTGCTTCTTGCAGAGCTTGTCTTCCCATTGGTTAGACCCTGGGCGAAGGAGGGTGGAACGCGGACACTACAGTTGTCCTTTAAATAGCCATTGCAATGGGATGGGATCTCTGCTACCCCTAAAAGCTACAGTATTTAGAATTTGACTCCATAGGCTTAGTTAAACACCTACTGTACACTAACAAAAATGAGCATGTGCTTTCTTAATCTGACATTGTAACAAGGACATACTAGAAGGATTAGCCTATGAGGCATAAGGAATATTTTTACAACCTTAAAGAACCAAAAACCATTCAATGTTTAGCCATTAGAATTTTCCAACCTTGTGATATAATTGCCCCCTTAGACCTTCACAGGCGTTCAGTTGTGTTAAATGCGTCAATGGGTTTATGTGAAGTGTTTAGCCACATATCGACGGGACAAACTGGTAAAAAAATAAAATAAGAATGGAATATTTTATTTTCCACATCCCTGAATGTGCATTGAATCCCACAATGATAACGTCTCGGAAGAAAAGTTATTGAGCCATTTTGTTCCTGTCTCTGCCCTTTAGCTGAATAGCAACTGCACCTTTATGGCTTCCAAATCCATTAATGTAAACAGTTGGGATTGTTCAGTAGCAGTTCCTGCTGTTTTCTTGTCTTTCTGATAAAAGATGGGGACTGTCAGTGTGTTAGGAGAGAGCCATGACAGGATAATAGTACCCCTGGATGGAGAATAAACATTTTATATTTATTAGATATTTTTTTTTCTTTCATGTTGCATCAAAAGACCATTATTTTGTCACAGCATTCTTATACATGACATTGTTTTCTACGAGGGCAAACTTTCAGTAGGCTGGCAGCTTTATAGCTTTGAATGGCCCTTCTTTAAGGATCAGCTTTGACCGCCAAACATGTCCTCTGTTGGTGTCTTGAATATTGTGACGTATGTTTTTTTTTTAATCAATTAAATCATGACTTAAAGGGCATGTCCACCCCCAAAACTAAAATTTCCTTTACTACTGGCCCCACTGTATAGTGTTTAAAAATCCTTACCGTACATCTCTGCTCCAAATGGTTCTCCTGCAGCGTCTGTTCAAAGTCCCAGAAAGTGAAGAGTAGGAGCCTGTCTGTGAGTGAAAACGTTTTTGTCTCTTACCTTTCCTCAGAGAGGTTTCTGGCCACTGGAGCCCTTCCCCCTCCCTCCCTCTCGATTCCTGTTTGCTGCCCTGTGCCCTAGCATTAAATCATTTTGCTGTAGTGTAGGGGACCCTCTCCCACCCCCAACCGCCATATTTCTTTGCAAAAAAAATTGGCAATGAGTCTTGTTCCCCCAGCATTCTGCACTGCCAGCAGCTGCGTCTGTGATTGGCTGCTTCTCAGCCAGTCACGGACGCGGCTGCCGGTCATGCCACCTGCTTGCATTTTAATACTAGCAGAGGGCCGGGTCTGAACGCAGAAGGAACGATGCTCGGTTAGTACCTTTCTGATTCTTTTGCAAGCAAATATGGTGGGTGGAGGTGGGATAGGGTCCACTACACTACAGCAAAAGTTGATATAAGAGGTTGAGATACCCTTTAAACATATGTTGCCTTACCAATAGGTAATAATAATAAATAGATAATAAAAATATCTTGGTTGACTTTTTATGAAATTCCTAACCAAAGAATTGTATTAAAATCTTTCAGTGCAGATATCCCTTCCCCCCCCCCCCTGGCTCGGTGTGCTCAGACATGCTCAGTTTTATTCACCCAGATAGGAGAGTAACTGGGAAGGTTTCTCTATTGTTTAGAAGTATCATTGTTTAGGAATTGGGAACCGTTTCTCATACGGGGTATGGTGAGCTGTCATCAGTGCAACCACACATGCGGGCGAGCGCATTGGCTGACTGTACTAAATACTTATAGAGATGCCAGTGGCGGTAGTTTGCATGCGGTTTCAGCCCCCACACCTTGTAGATACTCTGCAAATCCCGTCTGATCCGTTGGGATTACTACATAAGATTACACACAAGTCGGTAAAATATAATCTACTGCAGGCCTTACGTTTAATTCCTACATGGAATTTCATTTTGCTGTAAAGCAACAAACCCAAAAATATATACAAGGACTGTGCATGGGATCTGGTCAAAATGAATCAAATAAATAGCGTTCGGAATGAAATCAACATGGATGGAAACAACTTCATTAATTGCTTTTATTGTTAGTAATTCCCTCACATTTACATACAGTACGTCACAAAACGAGTACACCCTCACATTTACATACAATACGTCACAAAACGAGTACACCCTCACATTTACATACAGTATGTCACAAAACGAGTACACCCTCACATTTACATACAGTATGTCACAAAAGGAGTACACCCTCACATTTACATACAGTATGTCACATAAGTGAGTACACCCTCACATTTGTATACAGTACGTCACAACGAGTACACCCTCACATTTATATACAGTATGTCACAAAATGAGTACACCCTTACTTTTTCATACAGTATGTCACAAAATGAGTACACCCTTACATTTACATACAGTATGTCACAAAATGAGTATACCTCACATTTACAGTAGAATTATAGACATACAAATTGCCCTGGTGTTTGGATACCTGGAATGTTCCAATCAACCAAATACAACAGGCGTTAGATAATCAAACAGCACAGAATCAGTTCCAATATTCTCAATGTATATTAAAACATAAATTGTATTAAGGTATCGTGTTAAAATCAGAAAAGACTAAGGGGCATATTTCTAAACGTTTGTTACCTATTCACCGTTATCACCATATTTTGAATTAAAGGGTATCATCATCCTGAATTTTTTTTTCTTTCTGTAATGTAGGGCACCCTAGCCCACCCCCAAATCGACAATCCTTCGACCCCCCACTGCTCTGATCCAGGCTCTCTGCTTGCCAGAACTGCAAACAGGGGGCTGGACCAGCATCGGAGTCTGGGATTGGCTGAGTGGGAGCTAATAACAGACGTGGCTGCCGGCAATGCAGAACACCGGGGGGAACAAAGCAAATCGATTTAAGTACATTTCTGCAGCTTTTTTAACTAAACTAAGGTGGCAGTTGGGGCTAGGGAGCCCTACACTACAGAAACAGGGTTTTAAGTTGGGGAAAAGGCAGCCATAAAGGGATCCAGAGGGAGGGAGGGAGGAGGGGGTGGTGGTTAAGGGCTCCCCTGTGCATGTCAGACACCTCGACAAGGAAGCAGCAGGGTCTCACTGACTCCTGCTACTCTTCAGTTTTTTCAACTTTGACCAATCACTGCAGGAGAACCATAAGGAGCAGAGATGTAAGGTAAGGATTTTTTAAACTACACCATGGGGCCAGCAGTGGGTTACATTTTAGTTTTGGGGGTAGATATGTCCTTTAAAGATTGATCTTCCACATGTTATAAATAAAACAATTCCCCACTTGCATCAATGCACTGCCAGCAAACATAATAAAAAGGAGGCAATTTACTGTACTGCAATATTTTGGGGCTGCGCACTTAAAGGAATAGCTCACTGCAAAAGTAAACTATTCCTTTACTATATTGATTGAAGACTGAGAGGTTAAGGAGCTATGCCTTACCTCCCATTATTCAATCAATTGTTGGAGAGACAGGAACGAAGATTCTGAAAGCCTACCTTTCACGCAATCCAGTGTGGCCCGTCTTAAAATCCCTGACCACTTCCTGCTTCTGTTCCGCTATAGCGCGCATTATCGGGCATGCGCGTTATAGTGGAACGGAAGCAGGAATCGGTCGGGACCTGTCAGTGAGGCCACGCTGGATTGCACAAAAGGTAAGCTTTTGGCATCTTTCTTCCTGGCCCTTCAACAATTGATTGAATAATGGGAGGTAAGGCATAGCTCCTTAACCTCCCAGTCTTCACTCAATCAATGTAGTAAAGTAATAGTTCACTATTGCAGTGAACTATTCCTTTAAGTACACACTTTAGGCTCAAACTATCCATTTTTCTTACTAAAGCTCCTGTTAGTTATATAATATCAGAGCGACTATATTTTTTGATAACAAATACTCTGAAGCAAAAAAAAATTAAAAATTGGGTAAATTTATCATTCTTCACAAAAAAAACCCAGATGCATTACTTAATGGTCATCATGTACACCCCCAAAACTAAAATTTAACCCCATACTGGCCCCACTGTGTAGTGTTAAAAAATCCTTACCTTTACATCTCTGC
This sequence comes from Hymenochirus boettgeri, assembly GCA_019447015.1. Taxonomy (NCBI): domain Eukaryota; kingdom Metazoa; phylum Chordata; class Amphibia; order Anura; family Pipidae; genus Hymenochirus; species Hymenochirus boettgeri. Next base: position 221,036,317 of record CM033475.1, on the reverse strand, counting down.
TCCAAATGGTTCTCCTGTAGTGACTGTCCAAAGTCCAGAAAACTGAAGAGTAGGAGCCGTCTTCCTGTGTAAAAGGTTTCCGTCTCCTCCTTGTCCTCTGAGAGGACAGTGGAATGTGCTCGGGGAGCCCTTTCCCCCACTACCTCCATCCCTCTGGATTCTTCTTTTCTGCCAGTTGCCCTACCTCTAAAAACTCTAAACATATGGTAGCCCACCCTAGCCCACCCCAAACCATTAAGTTCGTTTGTTAAAAAAAGCTGCAGAACTCTTACAATCCTTCTTACCCCGGCATTCTGTATTGTAGCAGCCGCGTCTGTGATTGGCTGCCCTTAGCCAATCAGAGAAATGGCTGCCGGTCCGGCCCTCTGCTTGCAGTTTTGGCAAGCAGAGGGCCGAGATCAGAGCACTGGGGGATTGAAAAATTGTAACCCTTTTTTAACAAACAAACCTAGCAGGTGGGTGGGCTAGGGTCCTCTACAATATGTAATAAGTTTGTTTTTATGGTGGACATACCCTGTAAAGCCGGTTGGTTTACAAGAATGTTAAGAGCCATTTTTTCTCACTGTGTTTTTGTCAGGTGAAATCTCCCCTTGAATAGAGATCAAATTGTACTGACAAAGGGACAAGTTTTTGCACATTAACTGATCTCTCAATTCTGTCTCTTTTGTACTTTTGCAAAATTTTCTGCATGTTATTGAGGGTTAGTTTCCCTTGAAATTGCTACTACTTATCTGCTTTGGTGCTTTCCTGGGGACTTTCCACAATTTAGAAAAGGCAGCATTTTTCACTGATGCAGATGTTTTTATTGTAAAAGGGAAAAAAATGTATGTGTCTCATCGGATCCTCTTTGGGAATGATAATGAACTTGGAAAACAGTAATAAAAAAGCCAGTTCCCCAGCTCTCCTATATTATCCGGCTTTGAAGGGTTTAATGTAATGCAATCCCAACATCGTTTTTTTGCCAATGAGGGAGCCAAGAGTTTAGTTTATCTTATTATGGCAACTTACTGATTGGTTGCTGCAGATTAATTGCATAGGCAAATATTTACACCTCCTACTGCATCAGACTCATCATTTTTTGTTAATCCAGGGATCCTTCTGGTTACAATTTGGAGGATAGGGACTAGAACTAATAGCTTTAATATATTGGTATAGTGGAAACATGGCTGAATGATTAACATGACTGGGCAGTAAATTTAGAAGGTTACCCCTTGTTAAGACAGGATAGAGAAGGGTGGTGGCATGTATTTGTTAAACAAAAGTTTAAACCAAATTTAAAAGATAAAGTAAATGGGGATATCTAATCAACTTTATTCCCTTTAATTTAAAGATTTGAAATGCCCCTTTCTTCCTTTCCATTTCCCTTGTTACCTGAGCATTAAGCCACGCAGATGGGGACCTAATATTTTTACATTTGTTCCCTAATAGGTATACATTTAGAATTGTAATAGTTTAATATTCCTTTAAAAGAAGTCCACTTCTGTTCAATATCCTTTACCCATGAACATGTCACCCCAGTCAACTAAAGGAACTTATAAAATATCAAAAAATTTACTTTCCTAATATGAGGTATTAGATATTACCAGATTCAACAAAGCATCCTTTCTAGTAGCAAATTTAAAAACTTAATACCTTTTAAGGTGTTGGCAGTTTCAATACTTAACAGAATTTCCTCCTTTTTACAAGCATTTGGTGGCTTGTAACATACACCTTCAGTTTATTTGCCCACTGTCTTGCTTTCTGTGAACATTTCCACATTTCAGCTTCTATGAGAGTGCCTTCTGATTGTCCCAAGCCCTGGGCTGATGCCATTTAGAGATACTGAGAAAGTTGGATCTCCTAACTTCAACATGGCTATAAAGAAGTTAAGAGGGAAATGCAGGGATGAGGACTTTTTTAAAGTGTAATAATTATTACTTTTCTTTTCTGTCGCTCGCAGCTCATGGTGGGGTTTATGCATGGAAGCCAGTTTAAGTTTGGTGCATTATGTGTCTGAATGGGAATAAAGGCTTGCAGCTCCTGGCAACTATAGCCTTACTGTAGCCATACCTCCTGGAAGGTGCAGAGCCTCTGGAGATTTAAGTTGATTTGATTCTGTTATAAATAGTTCATTGGTTATACTGTACCTGCCAATAAACCTGTGACCATCTTTAACATAATGTTCAAGTGTTGCAATGCCACGGCAAGTGTAAGAGTCAGGTTGCAGCTGTTCAGTTCAGTGTTGTATGCATAAAAGGCTTTTCCAAGACCAAGCTTCCATGTGGTAGTAGCACCCCCAACACGTCCCTTTAATTGGAGGTCTTATGCCTTGAATACTAAGTATTGGATGTGAGGCCTCTTCCCTCCTTGTTAAAAGCCAGTAGGTGGGGGGAAGTGATAGCCTTCAATACTAATCCAATGCAAGGTCAGGGAGACCAACTTCCCAAGAAAATGCAACCAAGCAGGGAGTGTCAGTCCAGATAAATGACCCAAGGTAAACTGTTAGGACCTTCCATACTGGGGTTACCTTGACGTGGTTGGAAGGCTTTTCACTTTTATTCATAAAATTGTAACTAAAACCCCCCATGTTTTTACTGTTTGCACTAGCACAGATATTATGGTATATGGGGCCCAGGAATGTGCATTGATCATCTCTTTTCTTGTTTGTTGTAATGTTTTGGTCAGATCAGTAGCAATTCCACTATTTGTTTTATGTTGCCACAGGAGCTCCCACAGCCCCCCTTGTGTGCAGTTCAGTGGTGTAATAATAATTAGTACAGATGTCCAATTATGGGTTTGGTATTGTACATTGAATTATACCAAGCACTAAATATTCTTTTAACTTGTATTACCATAGGTGTCAGTATGAAAATAAATGATTACAATCTGCCGAGGGAATGCATTCTACATTACTTCCACTCACATAAATGCTTTGTGTTTGAAAGACCGGCCTCTTCGAAAAAACTTCGCAACCTGGAGCAGTTGGAGGAGAAGGAGCTGGAGGAGGATTTTGTGGAACAAACTAAGAAGTTCTGTAATTATATGTTCAAACACGGCAATGTGAAAACCTTACCTGGAGGCCTGATTGTCACAGGGAGAAGTAAGTGACACATTTCCTACATATTTAAAGGGGAAGTGCAAATACATATGCTTTTCAGAAAAAAGAGCAGTATTTTTTTATCCCAATGACCTTAATCTGCCAATTCAGCATTTTGTCTGTGTATAAATAAATGTTTCCGAAATACTGATGGACCTGTTTGTAGGACCCCTAGTAGAGACCGTTATGGTCTTGCCTTTGACCCAGCGCCTGGGTTGATTCAGTTGCTCAGTAGAGATCAGCATCTTTGACCCATCCAACAGCCAATCAGTAGAAATTACTGTTAGGAACATTCCAAGGAAGTGGTGCATCCTGGGAAGAAGAAGGAAGTTACAGAACCTGGAATGTCAGCTCACTAATGTCAACAGCAGGGAACAGCAAAGGGTATGAAATCAACTGATATTTCAAAATGGGAGAGAATATGTAGAATAACTAAGAAGACATTACACAAACTAACAATTTAACAAATATTGATCATTTCTACTGAACTGTCCCTTTAATAACCAATAACATAACTGTACAGGTTTGTGTAACTTCACAGTGGCGTTCAGATTTGAAACCCTTTTAGGCTGGGTACACACAGGGGGATTATTTTGCTCCAACCAATTGTTCGCTACCAGTGAGCACTTGGCTGGGAAAAATGACTGTCGGTTGCGGCAATAGTGACAGTGGCCGACAGTTCTCACAACTGATTGTGCAGTCGGATAGGGAACTGCACGATCGGACATGATTTAGCAACAGACCAAATCGCCTGTTCGTCCGATCCAGACATACGGGCGTCCAAGCTTGTTCACCCCCCCACACGGTAAGATATTTTCGGCCGACTGGAACTATCGGTCGGTTGATCAAAAATACTTTATCGTGTGTACCCAGCCTTACAGCAAGATATTTCTAAAGGTTTCAGTTGGGCAGTATACTGTAGACATGTGTGGTCTGTGGAAATTTTGCAATTGTGATATCAGGTGGCTACAGATAAGGAGGAAAGAGATAATTAAAGGATAACAAAACCCTTTCACATTAAAGGTTCGTACATACGTGTCGAACCTTAAAAGTACACAGGGTATAGATATAAACTGATAGGTTCTCTGTTTAAACAGAAACAATGACATTTTTAGTGATGCAGACAGACACATATATGACAGTGGCAGCATTGAAAAGACAATCATAGTATCTGTGCTAGTACAAACTGCAAAGCATTAGGGACTTTAGTTACAAATGATGATAATAAAGTGGATAATGCACCCCCAACTGTACATTATAAGGATATTAGAAGTCACCAAGGAGTTCCGTGACCATATAAAAGCACGAGGCCGCAGGCCGAGTACCTTTTATACAGGGCACGGAAATCCAAGGTGACTTCTAATATACTTATAATTTACAGTTAGGGGTTCATTATTTATTATAACCTACCCCTTTGGGGCTTCTGGTTTCCATCTCCTCCTGGAACTGTAAGATTTTAAGGTTATAATTTTACAGTTCCTCCCATAGAAATCCACTACAGGGGTAGGTTATAATGAAATACCTTCTGACCACATCAAGGTAACCATATATGGTATAATTACCTTGTTTAATTATTCTGGACTCACACCCCCTGCTTGGTTAAAGGGGCTACTACCAAATGGAAGCTTGGACTACAACTCTGCTAGGGCTGTGGGAGAAATGTGTCCTTGGGCAAAATTACAATTACATATAGTAGAAGTGCTACTGATCTGGCCAAAATATAAGAACAAACGGGGAAAAGATGATTGGTGTAAATTTTAGGTAAATGTTCCCTGTTTAATATCATTGTGTTTGTGCCACTACATATAGTAAAAACATTAGTTACAAAGTTATTAGCATAAGCGTAAAAAGCCTTACAACCTTACCCAAGAAAATCAAACCAAGCAGGGAAAGTTATCCCAAGGTAATGGTCAGGATCTTCCATACTAGGGTTACCTTGACATGGTTGGAAGACTTTTATTTTTTACAATCATAATCCCTATGTTTGCACTATTACAGATACTATAAAACTATATGGGGCACCGTGTGTAATAGTAATTTTGCTTAATGAGCGTCCCCCAGGCCCCTTTATTAGTGAGAATAGTGACCATAATATGACATATTGTGGTAGGTATGTATTCCATTAGTGTAGGATGGATTACTGTGCTGAATCATGCACGGTACCCTTAACCTGTGGATAAAACATGCTTGTTTATTAACCTTAACCCATTATATATTAAGCTACATTTTTGCTTTACATGTCTATATCTTTGTTTGTATATCTCAGTGCTGGGAAATCTCACTACCACATATATAAATACAATTCAGAGCGGTTCAGTCCCATGCATGGAGAACGCAGTCCTTGCTCTCTCGATGATAGAGAACACTGGGGCTGTGCAGGACGCATTGGCCAAGTATGGAGCTGATATGAACCAACAAGCACAAAGATTTCCAACTGAGACACTGGAAGAATTTCTACATATCCACAGGGAATGTGAGAAGGAGGCAATCAAGGTCTTCCTGGGACGTTCATTCAATGATAAAGATCAGAAATACCAAAAAGAACTTAAGGTTAGTTTATAAACTTCACCATATGACAAAATATTAAAAATATGAACATTATCAAATTGATAAGGACCCACATGTACTTTTAGACAATTGCTTTCAGGGGAGGACTTACTACGTCCTGCTGCATCAGGCCTTCTAGAGCTAATAATATTTTAATACTGGTTAGCGTGAGTTTCATTTGTTGCTTGTGGCTGCTGCATGGGTAATGGTAAAGTTATCCAAGTGAGCAATGTTATATTCAGATAGTGGGAGACTTGGGTACATGGTACATTACATGGGTAATGGTAAAGTTATCCAAGTGAGCAATGTTATATTCAGATAGTGGGAGACTTGGGTACATGGTACATTACATGGGTAATGGTAAAGTTATCCAAGGAAGCAATGTTTATTCAGATAGTGGGAGACTTGGGTACATGGTACATTCATGGGTAATGGTAAAGTTATCCGTGAGCATGTTATTATTCAGATAGTGGGAGACTTGGGTACATGGTACATACATGGGTAATGGTAAAGTTATCCATGCGAGCAATGTTATATTCAGATAGTGGGAGACTTGGGTACATGGACATTACATGGTAATGGTAAAGTTATCCATGCAGCAATGTTATATTCAGATAGTGGGAGACTTGGGTAATGGTACATTACATGGGTAATGGTAAAGTTATCCAGTGAGCAATGTTTATATCAATAGTGGGAGACTTGGTACATGTACATTACATGGGTAATGGTAAAGTTATCCATGCGAGCATGTTATATTCAGATAGTGGGAGACTTGGGTACATGGTACATTACATGGGTAATGGTAAAGTTATCCATGCGAGCAATGTTATATTCAGATAGTGGGAGACTTGGGTACATGGTACATTACATGGGTAATGGTAAAGTTAATCCAGTGAGCAATGTTATATTCAGATAGTGGGAGACTTGGGTACATGGTACATTACATGGGTAATGGTAAAGTTATCCATGCGAGCAATGTTATATTCAGATAGTGTGAGACTTGGGTACATGGTACATTACATGGGTAATGGTAAAGTTATCCATGCGAGCAATGTTATATTCAGATAGTGTGGGACTTGGGTACATGGTACATTACATGGGTAATGGTAAAGTTATCCATGCAACAATGTTATATTCAGATAGTGGGAGACTTGGTACATGGTACATTACAGGGTAATGGTAAAGTTATCCATGCAACATGTTATATTCAGATAGTGGAGACTGGGTACATGGTACATTACAGGGTAATGGTAAATTATCCATGCGAACAATGTTATATTCAGATAGTGGGAGACTTGGGTACATGGTACATTACATGGGTAATGGTAAAGTTATCCATGCGAACAATGTTATATTCAGATAGTGGGAGACTTGGGTACATGGTACATTACATGGGTAATGGTAAAGTTATCCATGCGGCAATGTTATATTCGATAGTGACTTGGGTACATGGTACATTACATGGGTAATGGTAAAGTTATCCATGCAGCAATGTTATATTCAGATAGTGGGAGACTTGGGTACATGGTACATTACATGGGTAATGGTAAGTTATCCATGCGAACAATGTATTTCAGATAGTGGGAGACTTGGGTACATGGTACATTACATGGGTAATGGTAAAGTTATCCATGCGAGCAATGTTATATTCAGATAGTGGGAGACTTGGGTACATGGTACATTACATGGGTAATGGTAAAGTTATCCAAGTGAGCAATGTTATATTCAGATAGTGGGAGACTTGGGTACATGGTACATTACATGGGTAATGGTAAAGTTATCCAAGTAGCAATGTTATATTCAGATAGTGGGAGACTTGGGTACATGGTACATTACATGGTAATGGTAAAGTTATCCATGCGAGCAATGTTAATATTCAGATAGTGGGAGACTTGGGTACATGGTACATTACATGGGTAATGGTAAAGTTATCCAGTGAACAATGTTATATTCAGATAGTGGAGACTTGGGTACATGGTACATTACATGGGTAATGTAAAGTTATCCATGGACAATGTTATATTCATAGTGGGAGACTTGGGTACATGGTACATTACATGGGTAATGGTAAATTATCCATGCGAGCAATGTTATATTCAGATAGTGGGAGACTTGGGTACATGGTACATTACATGGGTAATGGTAAAGTTATCCATGCGGCAATGTTATATTCAGATAGTGGGAGACTGGGTACATGGTACATTACATGGGTAATGGTAAAGTTATCCAGTGAGCAATGTTATATTCAGATAGTGGGAGACTTGGGTCATGGTACATTACATGGGTAATGGTAATTATCCAATGAGCAATGTTATATTCAGATATGGGAGACTTGGGTACATGGTACATTACATGGGTATGGTAAAGTTATCCATGCGAGCAATGTTATATTCAGATAGTGGAGACTTGGGTACATGGTACATTACATGTAATGTAAAGTTATCCATGCAACAATTGTTATATTCAGATAGTGGGAGACTTGGTGTACATGGTACATTACATGGGTAATGTAAAGTTATCCATGCGAACAATGTATATTCAGATAGTGGGAGACTTGGGTACATGGTACATTACATGGGTAGTAAAGTTATCCATGCGAACAATGTTATATTCAGATAGTGGGAGACTTGGTTACATGGTAACATTACATGGGTAATGTAAAGTTATCCATGCGAACAATGTTATATTCAGATAGTGGGAGACTTGGGTACTGGTACATTACATGGGTAATGGTAAAGTTATCCATGCGAACAATGTTATCCGATAGTGGGAGACTTGGGTACATGGTACATTACATGGGTAATGGTAAAGTTATCCATGCGAACAATGTTATATTCAGATAGTGGGAGACTTGGGTACATGGTACATTACTGGGTATAGGTAAAGTTATCCATGCGAACAATGTTATATTCAGATAGTGGGAGACTTGGGTACATGGCACATTACAGGGTAATGTTAAAGTTTCCATGAACAATGTTATATTCAGATAGTGGGAGACTTGGGTACATGGCACATTACATGGGTAATGGTAAAGTTATCCATGCGAACAATGTTATATTCAGATAGTGGGAGACTTGGGTACATGGTACATTACATGGGTAATGGTAAAGTTATCCAGTGAGCAATGTTATTTGGATAGTGGGAGACTTGGGTACATGGTACATTACATGGGTAATGGTAAAGTTATCCATGCGAACAATGTTATATTCAGATAGTGGGAGACTTGGGTACATGGTACATTACATGGGTAATGGTAAAGTTATCCATGCGAGCAATGTTATATCCAGATAGTGGAGACTTGGGTACATGGTACATTACATGGTAATGGTAAAGTTATCCATGACAATGTTATATTCAGATAGTGGGAGACTTGGGTACATGGTACATTACATGGTAATGGTAAAGTTATCCATGCGAACAATGTTATATTCAGATAGTGGGAGACTTGGGTACATGGTACATTACATGGGTAATGGTAAAGTATCCAATGAACAATGTTATATTCAGATAGTGGGAGACTTGGGTACATGGTACTTATGGTATGTAAGTTATCCATGCAAACAATGTTATATTCAGATAGTGGGAGACTTGGGTACATGGTACATTACATGGGTAATGGTAAAGTTATCCAAGTGAGCAATGTTATATTCAGATAGTGGGAGACTTGGGTACATGGTACATTACATGGGTAATGGTAAAGTTATCCATGAGCAATGTTATATTCAGATAGTGGGAGACTTGGGTACATGGTACATTACATGGGTAATGGTAAAGTTATCCATGCAAGCAATGTTATATTCAGATAGTGGGACTTGGGTACATGGTACATTACATGGGTAATGGTAAAGTTATCCATGCGAACAATGTTATATTCAGATAGTGGGAGACTTGGGTACATGGTACATTACATGGGTAATGGTAAAGTTATCCATGAACAATTGTTATATTCAGATAGTGGGAGACTTGGGTACATGGTACATTACATGGGTAATGGTAAAGTTATCCATGCAAACAATTTTATATTCAGATAGTGGGAGACTTGGGTACATGGTACATTACATGGGTAATGGTAAAGTTATCCATCGAACAATGTTATTTCAGATAGTGGGAGACTTGGGTACATGGTACTTACATGGGTAATGGTAAAGTTATCCATGCGAGCAATGTTATATTCAGATAGTGGGAGACTTGGGTACATGGTACACTACATGGGTAATGGTAAGTTATCCAAGTGAGCATGTTATATTCGATAGTGGGAGACTTGGGTACATGGTCATTACATGGGTAATGGTAAAGTTATCCATGCGAGCAATGTTATATTCAGATAGTGGGAGACTTGGGTACATGGTACATTACATGGGTAATGGTAAAGTTATCCATGCGAGCAATGTTATATTCAGATAGTGGGAGACTTGGGTCATGGTACATTACAAGGGTAATGGTAAAGTTATCCATGCGAACAATGTTATATTCAGATAGTGGGAGACTTGGGTACTGGTACATTACTGGGAATGGTAAAGTTATCCAGTGCGAACAATGTTATATTCAGATAGTGGGAGACTTGGGTACATGGTACATTACATGGGTAATGGTAAAGTTATCCATGCGAGCAATGTTATATTCAGATAGTGGGAGACTTGGGTACATGGTACATTACATGGGTAATGGTAAAGTTATCCGCGACAATGTTATATTCAGATAGTGGAGACTTGTTACAGGTACATTACATGGTAATGGTAAAGTTATCCATGGAGCAATGTTATATTCAATAGTGGGAGACTTGGGTACATGGTACATTACATGGGTAATGGTAAAGTTATCCATGCGAACAATGTTATATTCAGATAGTGGGAGACTTGGGTACATGGTACATTACATGGGTATGGTAAAGTTATCCATGCGAGCAATGTTTATTCAGATAGTGGGAGACTGGGTACATGGTACATTACATGGGTTATGGTAAAGTTTCCAAGTGAGCAATGTTATTCAGATAGTGGGAACTTGGGTACATGGTACATTACATGGGTAAGGGTAAAGTTATCCATGCAGCAATGTTATATTCAGATAGTGGGAGACTTGGGTACATGGTACATTACATGGGTAATGGTAAAGTTATCCATGCAAGCATGTTATATTCAGATAGTGGGAGCTTGGGTACTTGGCACATACATGGGTAATGGTAAAGTTATCCAGGCAGCAATGTTATATTCAGATAGTGGAGACTTGTGTACATGGTACATTACATGGGTAATGGTAAAGTTATCCATGCAAGCAATGTTATATTCAGATAGTGGGGAGACTTGGTACATGGACATTACATGGTAATGGTAAAGTTATCCAGTGAGCAATGTTATATTCAGATAGTGGGAGACTGGGTACATGGTACATTACATGGGTAATGGTAAAGTTATCCATGCAGCAATGTTATATTCAGATAGTGGGGACTTGGTACATGGACATTACATGGGTAATGGTAAAGTTTCCATGCGAGCAATGTTATATTCGATAGTGGGAGACTTGGTACATGGTACATTACATGGGTAATGGTAAAGTTATCCATGGCAACAATGTTATATTCAGATAGTGGGAGACTTGGGTACTGGTACATTACATGGGTAATGTAAGTTATCCATGCGAACAATGTTATATTCAGATAGTGGGAGACTTGGGTACATGGCACATTACATGGGTAATGGTAAAGTTATCCATGCGAACAATGTTATATTCAGATAGTGGGAGACTTGGGTACATGGTACATTACATGGGTAATGGTAAAGTTATCCATGCGAACAATGTTATATTCAGATAGTGGGAGACTTGGGTACATGGTACATTACATGGGTAATGGTAAAGTTATCCATGCAAACAATGTTATATTCAGATAGTGGGAGACTTGGGTACATGGTACATTACTGGGTAATGGTAAAGTTATCCATGCGAACAATGTTATATTCAGATAGTGGGAGACTTGGGTACATGGTACATTACATGGGTAATGGTAAAGTTATCCATGCGAGCAATGTTATATTCAGATAGTGGAGACTGGGTACATGGTACATTACATGGATGGTAAGTTATCCAGTGACAATGTTATATTCAGATAGTGGAACTTGGGTCATGGTACATTACATGGGTAATGGTAAAGTTACCATGCAAGCAATGTTATATTCAGATATTGGGAGACTTGGTACATGGACATTACATGTTAATGGTAAAGTTATCCATGCGAACAATGTTATATTCAATAGTGGGAGACTTGGGTACATGGTACATTACATGGGTAATGGTAAAGTTATCCATGCGAGCAATGTTATATTCAGATAGTGGGAGACTTGGGTACATGGTACATTACATGGGTAATGGTAAAGTTATCCATGCGAACAATGTTATATTCAGATAGTGGGAGACTTGGGTACATGGACATTACATGGGTAATGGTAAATTATCCATCGACAATGTTATATTCATAGTGGGAGACTTGGGTACATGGTACATTACATGGGTAATGGTAAAGTTATCCATGCGAACAATGTTAATTCAGATAGTGGGAGACTTGGGTACATGGTACATTACATGGGTAATGGTAAAGTTATCCATGCGAGCAATGTTATATTCAGATAGTGGGAGACTTGGGTACATGGCACATTACATGGGTAATGGTAAAGTTATCCATGCAAGCAATGTTATATTCAGATAGTGGGAGACTTGGGTACATGGTACATTACATGGGTAATGGTAAAGTTATCCAAGTGAGCAATGTTATATTCAGATATGGGAGACTTGGGTACATGGTACATTACATGGGTAATGGTAATTATCCATCGAACAATGTTATATTCAGATAGTGGGAGACTTGGGTACATGGTACATTACATGGGTAATGGTAAAGTTATCCTGCGAACAATGTATATTCAGATAGTGGGAGACTTGGGTACATGGTACATTACAGGGTAATGGTAAAGTTATCCATGCAAACAATGTTATATTCAGATAGTGGGAGACTTGGGTACATGGTACATTACATGGGTAATGGTAAAGTTATCCATGCGAGCAATGTTATATTCAGATAGTGGGAGACTTGGGTACATGGTACATTACAGGGTAATGGTAAGTTATCCAATGACAATGTTATATCAGATAGTGGGAGACTTGGGTACATGGTACATTACATGGGTAATGGTAAAGTTATCCATGCAACAATGTTATATTCAGATAGTGGGAGACTTGGGTACATGGTACATTACATGGGTAATGGTAAAGTTATCCAGTGAACAATGTTATATTCAGATAGTGGGAGACTTGGGTACATGGTACATTACATGGTATGGTAAAGTTATCATGCGAGCAATGTATATTCAGATAGTGGGAGACTTGGGTACATGGTACATTACATGGGTAATAGTAAAGTTATCCATGCGAACAATGTTATATTCAGATAGTGGGAGACTTGGTACATGGTACATTACATGGGTATGGTAAGTTATCCAGTAGCAATGTTTATTTCAGATAGTGGGAGACTTGGTACATGGCATTACAGGGTAATGGTAAAGTTTCCAGTGAAGCAATGTTATATTCAGATAGTGGGAGACTTGGGTACATGGTCATTACATGGGTAATGGTAAAGTTATCCATGCGAACAATGTTATTATCGATAGTGGGGACTTGGGTACAGGACATTACATGGTAATGGTAAAGTTATCCAGTGAGCAATGTTATATTCAATAGTGAGACTTGGGTACATGTACATTACATGGGTAATGGTAAAGTTATCCATGAGCAATGTTATATTCAATAGTGGGAGACTTGGGTACATGACATTACATGGGTAATGGTAAAGTTATCCAAGTGAGCAATGTTATATTCGATAGTGGGAGACGTGGTACATGGTACATTACATGGGTAATGGTAAAGTTATCCAAGTGAATGTTATTTCAGATATGGGAGACTTGGGTAACTGGACATTACAGGGTAATGGTAAAGTTATCCAGTGAGCAATGTTATATTCAGATAGTGGGAGACTTGGTACATGGTACATTACATGGGTAATGGTAAAGTTATCCAAGAGCAATGTTTATATTCAGATAGTGGGAGACTTGGGTACATGGTACATTACATGGGTAATGGTAAAGTTATCAAGTGACAATGTTTTATTCAGATAGTGGGAGACTTGGGTACATGGTACATTACAAGGTATGGTAAAGTTATCCAGTGAGCAATTTTATATTCAGATTGGGAGACTTGGTACATGGTACATAAACAACATTGGGTAATGGTAAGTTATCCAGTGACAATGTTATTTCAGATAGTGGGAGACTTGGGTACATGGTACATTACAGGTAAGTTAAAGTTATCCAAGTGAGCAATGTTATATTCAGATATGGAGACTTGGGTACATGGAACATTACAGGTAATGGTAGTTATCCAATAGCAATGTTATATTCAGATAGTGGGAGACTTGGGTACATGGTACATTACAGGTAATGGTAAATTTTCCATGCGAACAATGTTATATTCAGATAGTGGGACTTGGGTCATGGACATTACATGGGTAATGGTAAAGTTATCCAGTGAGCATGTTTATATTCAGATAGTGGGAGACTTGGGTACATGTACATTACATGGGTAATAGTAAAGTTATCCATGCGAACAATGTTATATTCAGATAGTGGGAGACTTGGGTACTGGACATTACAGGGTAATGGTAAGTTATCCAGTGAACAATGTTATATTCAGATAGTGGGAGACTTGGGTACATGGTACATTAATGGGTAATGGTAAAGTTATCCATGCGAACAATGTTATATTCAGATAGTGGGAGACTTGGGTACATGGTACATTACATGGGTAATGGTAAAGTTATCCAAGTGAGCAATGTTATATTCAGATAGTGGGAGACTTGGGTACATGGTACATTACATGGGTAATGGTAAGTTATCCATGCGAGCAATGTTATTCAGATAGTGGGAGACTTGGTACATGGTACATTACATGGGTAATGGTAAAGTTATCCATGCGAGCAATGTTATATTCAGATAGTGGAGACTTGGGTACATGGACATTACATGGGTAATGGTAAATTATCCAGTGAGCAATGTTATATTCAGATAGTGGGAGACTTGGTACATGGTACATTACATGGGTAATGGTAAAGTTACCATCGAACAATGTTATATTCAGATAGTGGGAGACTTGGGTACATGGTACATTACATGGGTAATGGTAAAGTTATCCAAGTGAACAATGTTATATTCAGATAGTGGGAGACTTGGGTACATGGTACATTCCTGGGTAATGGTAAAGTTATCCAGTGCAAAAATGTTATATTCAGATAGTGGGAGACTTGGGTACATGGTACATTACATGGGTAATGGTAAAGTTATCCAGTGAGCAATGTATATTCAAATAGTGGGAGACTTGGGTACATGGTACATTACATGGGTAATGGTAAGTTATCAATGACAATGTATATTCAGATAGTGGGGGACTTGGGTACATGGTACATTACATGGGTAATGGTAAAGTTATCCATGCGAGCAATTTTATATTCAGATTGGGAACTTGGGTAATGGTACATACATGGGTATGGTAAAGTTATCCATGCGAACAATGTTATATTCAGATAGTGGGAGACTTGGGTACATGGTACATTACTGGGTAATGGTAAGTTATCCATAACAATGTTTATTCAGATAGTGGGAGACTTGGGTACATGGTACATTACTGGGTAATGGTAAAGTTATCCATGCAAGCAATGTTATATTCAGATAGTGGGATACTTGGGTACATGGTACATTACATGGGTAATGGTAAAGTTATCCATGCAAGCAATGTTATATTCAGATAGTGGGAGACTTGGGTACATGGTACGTACATACATGGGTAATGGTAAAGTTATCCATGCGAGCAATGTTAATTCAGATAGTGGGAGACTTGGGTACATGGTCACTTACATGGGTAATGGTAAAGTTATCCAGTGAGCAATGTTATATTCAGATAGTGGGAGACTTGGGTACATGGTACATTACATGGGTAATGGTAAAGTTTCCATGCGAGCAATGTTATATTCAGATAGTGTGGGAGACTTGGGTACATGGTACATTACTGGGTAATGGTAAAGTTATCCATGCAGCAATGTTATATTCAGATAGTGGGAGACTTGGGTCATGGTACATTACAGGGTAATGGTAAAGTTATCCATGCGAACAATGTTATATTCAGATAGTGGGAGACTTGGGTACATGTACATTACATGGGTAATGGTAAAGTTATCCATGCGAACAATGTTATATTCAGATAGTGGGAGCTTGGGTACATGGTACATTACATGGGTAATGGTAAAGTTTCCATGCGAACAATGTTATATTCAGATAGTGGGAGACTTGGGTACATGGTACATTACATGGGTAATGGTAAAGTTATCCATGGCAATGTTATATTCAGATAGTGGGAGCTTGGGTACATGGTACATTACATGGGTAATGGTAAAGTTATCCAGTGAGCATGTTATATTCAGATAGTGGGAGACTTGGGTACATGGTACATTACATGGGTAATGGTAAAGTTATCCATGCGAACAATGTTATATTCAGATAGTGTGGGACTTGGGTACATGGTACATTACATGGGTAATGGTAAAGTTATCCATGCGAGCAATTTATATTCAGATAGTGGGATACTTGGGTACATGGTACATTACATGGGGTAATGGTAAAGTTATCCAAGTGAGCAATGTTATATTCATAGTGTGGAACTGGGTACATGGTACATTACATGGGTAATGGTAAGTTATCCATGCGAACATGTTATATTCAGATAGTGGGAGACTTGGGTACATGGTACATTACATGGGTAATGGTAAAGTTCCATGCAAGCAATGTTATATTCAGATAGTGGGAGACTTGAGTACATGGCACATTACATGGGTAATGGTAAAGTTATCCATGCGAGCAATGTTATATTCAGATAGTGGGAGACTTGGGTACATGGTACATTACAGGGGTAATGGTAAAGTTATCCATGCAAGCAATGTTATATTCAGATAGTGGGATACTTGGTACATGACATTACATGGTAATGGTAAAGTTATCCAAGTGAGCAATGTTATATCAGATAGTGGGAGACTTGGGTACATGGTACATTCATGGGTAATGGTAAAGTTATCCATGCACAATGTTATATTCAGATAGTGGAGACTGGGATACATGGACATTACATGGGTAATGGTAAAGTTATCCTGGCAATGTTATATTCAGATAGTGGAGACTGGGTACATGGTACATTACATGGGTAATGGTAAAGTTATCCATGCGAACAATGTTATATTCAATAGTGGAGACTTGGGTACATGGTACATTCACTGGGTAATGGTAAAGTTACCATGCGAACATGTTATATTCAGATAGTGGGAGACTTGGGTACATGGTACATTACATGGGTAATGGTAAGTTATCCATGCGAACAATGTTATATTCAGATAGTGGAGACTTGGGTACATGGTACATTCATGGGTAATGGTAAAGTTATCCATGCAACAATGTTATATTCAGATAGTGAGACTTGGGTACATGGTATTACATGGGTAATGGTAAAGTTATCCATGCGAACAATGTTATATTCAGATAGTGGGAGACTTGGGTACATGGTACATTACTGGGTAATGGTAAAGTTATCCATGCGAGCAATGTTATATTCAGATAGTGGGAGACTTGGGTACATGGTACATTACATGGGTAATGGTAAAGTTATCCATGCGAGCAATGTTATATCAGATAGTGGGAGACTGGGTACATGGTACATTACATGGTAATGGTAAGTTATCCAGTGAGCAATGTTATATTCAGATAGTGGGAACTTGGGTACATGGTACATTACATGGGTAATGGTAAGTTATCCATGCAGCCATGTTATATTCAGATAGTGGGAGACTTGGTACATGGTATCATTACATGGGTAATGGTAAGTATCCATCGAACAATGTTATATTCAGATAGTGGGAGACTTGGGTACATGTACATTACATGGGTAATGGTAAAGTTATCCATGCGAGCAATGTTATTTCAGATAGTGGGAGACTTGGGTACATGGTACATTACATGGGTAATGTAAAGTTATCCATGCGAACAATGTTATATCAGATAGTGGGAGACTGGGTACATGGTACATTACATGGGTAATGGTAAATTTATCCATGCACAATGTATTATTCAATAGTGGGAGACTGGGTACATGGTACATTACATGGTAATGGTAAAGTTATCCTGCGAACAATGTTATATTCAGATAGTGGGAGACTGGGTACATGGTACATTACATGGGTAATGGTAAAGTTATCCATGCGAGCAATGTTATATTCAGATAGTGGGAGACTTGGTACATGGACATTACATGGGTAATGGTAAAGTTATCCATGCGAGCAATGTTATATTCAGATAGTGGGAGACTTGGGTACATGGTACATTACATGGGTAATGGTAAAGTTATCCATGCAAGCAATGTTATATTCAGATAGTGGGAGACTTGGGTACATGGTACATTACATGGGTAATGGTAAAGTTATCCTGCGAACAATGTTATATTCAGATAGTGGGAGACTTGGTACATGGTACAATTACATGGGTAATGGTAAAGTTATCCATGCGACAATGTTATATTCAGATAGTGGGAGACTTGGGTCATGGTACATTACAGGGTAATGGTAAAGTTATCCATGCAACAATGTTATATCAGATAGTGGGAGACTTGGGTACATGGTACAACATGGGTATGGTAAATTATCCAGGCGAATGTTATTTCAGATAGGTAGACTGGTAGCACATTACAGGGTAATGGTAAGTTATCCAGTGAGCAATGTTATATTCAGATTGGGAGACTTGGGTACATGTACTTACATGGGTAATGGTAAAGTTATCCATGCGAACAATGTTATATTCAGATAGTGGGATACTTGGGTACATGGTACATTACATGGGTAATGGTAAAGTTATCCATGCAACAATGTTATATTCAGATAGTGGGAGACTTGGGTACATGGTACATTACATGGGTAATGGTAAAGTTATCCATGCGAGCAATGTTATATTCAGATAGTGGGAGACTTGGGTACATGGTACATTACATGGGTATGGTAAGTTATCCATGCAACAATGTTATATTCAGATAGTGGGAGACTTGGTACATGGTACATTACATGGGTAATGGTAAAGTATCCATGAGCAATGTTATATTCAGATAGTGGGAGACTTGGGTACATGGACATTACATGGGTAATGTAAAGTTTCTCAGTGAGCAATGTTTATATTCGATAGTGGGAGACTGGGTACATGGTACATTACTGGTAATGGTAAAGTTATCCATGCGAAACATGTTATATCAGAAGTGGGAGACTTGGGTACATGGTACATTACATGGGTAATGGTAAAGTTATCCAGTGAACAATGTTTATTCAGATAGTGGGAGACTTGGGTACATGGTACATTACATGGGTGGTAAAGTTATCCATGCAGAGCAATGTTATATTCAGATAGTGGGAGACTTGGGTACATGGACATTACAGGGTAATGGTAAAGTTATCCAGTGAGCAATGTTATATTCAGATAGTGGAGACTTGGGTACATGGTACATTACATGGGTATGGTAAAGTTTCCAGTGAACAATGTTATATTCAGATAGTGGGAAGACTTGGGTACATGGACATTAAGTAATGGTAAAGTTATCCAATGAGCAATGTTATATTCAGATAGTGGGAGACTTGGTACATGGTACATTACAGGGTAATGGTAAAGTTATCCAAGTGAGCAATGTTATATTCAGATAGTGGGAGACTTGGGTACATGTACTTACTGGGTAATGGTAAAGTTATCCAAGTGAGCAATGTTATATTCATAGTGGGAGACTTGGGTACATGGTACATTACATGGGTAATGGTAAAGTTATCCAGTGAGCAATGTTATATTCAGATAGTGGGAGACTTGGGTACATGGTACATTACATGGGTAATGTTAAAGTTATCCATGTGAGCAATGTTATATTCAGATAGTGGGAGACTTGGGTACATGGTACATTACATGGGTAATGGTAAAGTTATCCAAGTGAGCAATGTTATATTCAGATAGTGGGAGACTTGGGTACATGGTACATTACAGGTAATGTAAAGTTATCCAATGAGCAATGTTATATTTCAGATAGTGGGAGACTTGGGTACTGGTACATTCATGGGTAATGGTAAAGTTATCCATGCGACAATGTTATTATTCAGATAGTGGGAGAACTTGGGTACATGGACATTACATGGGTAATGGTAAAGTTATCCAGTGAGCAATGTATATTCAGATAGTGGAGACTTGGGTACATGGTACATTACATGGGTAATGGTAAAGTTATCCATGCGAACAATGTTATATTCAATAGTGGGAGACTTGGGTACATGGACATTACAGGGTAATGGTAAAGTTATCCATGAGCAATGTTATATTCAGATAGTGAGGACTTGGGTACATGGTACATTCATGGGTAATGGTAAAGTTATCCATGCGAACAATGTTATATTCAGATAGTGGGAGACTTGGGTACATGGTACATTACATGGGTAATGGTAAAGTTATCCAGGCAACAATGTTATATTCAGATAGTGGGAGGACTTGGGTAACATGGCACATTACAAGGGTAATGGTAAAGTTATCCAGGTTCATTCAATGATAAAGATCAGAAATACCAAAAAGAACTTAAGGTTTGTTTATAAACTTCACCATATGACAAAATATAAAAAATATGAACATGATCAAATTGATGAGGACCCACATGTACTTTTAGACAATTGCTTTCAGGGGAGGACTTACTACGTCCTGCTGCATCAGGCCTTCTAGAGCTAATAATATTGTAATACTGGTTAGCGTGAGTTTCATTTGTTGCTTGTGGCTGCTGCATGGGTAATGGTAAAGTTATCCAAGTGAGCAATGTTATATTCAGATAGTGGGAGACTTGGGTACATGGTACATTACATGGGTAATGGTAAAGTTATCCAAGTGAGCAATGTTATATTCAGATAGTGGGAGACTTGGGTACATGGTACATTACATGGGTAATGGTAAAGTTATCCATGCGAGCAATGTTATATTCAGATAGTGGGAGACTTGGGTACATGGTACATTACATGGGTATGGTAAAGTTATCCATGCGAGCAATGTTATATTCAGATAGTGGGAGACTTGGGTACATGGCACATTACATGGGTAATGGTAAAGTTATCCATGAGCAGTTTATATTCAATAGTGGGAGACTTGGGTACATGGTACATTACATGGGTAATGGTAAAGTTATCCATGCAACAATGTATATTCAGATAGTGGGAGACTTGGGTACATGGTACATTACATGGGTAATGGTAAAGTTATCCATCGAGCAATGTTATATTCATATAGTGGGAGACTTGGGTACATGGTACATTACATGGGTTTGGTAAAGTTATCCATGCAAGCATGTTTATATTCAGATAGTGGAGCCTTGGGTACATGGTACATTACATGGGTAATGGTAAAGTTATCCAGTGAGCAATGTTATATTCAGATAGTGGAGACTTGGGTACATGGTACATTACATGGGTAATGGTAAAGTTATCCAAGTGAGCAATGTTATATTCAGATAGTGGGAGACTTGGGTACATGGTACATTACATGGGTAATGGTAAAGTTATCCATGCGAGCAATTTTATATTCAGATAGTGGGAGACTTGGGTACATGGTACATTACAAGGGTAATGGTAAAGTTATCCATGCGAGCAATGTTATATTCAGATAGTGGAGACTTGGTACATGGTACATTACATGGGTAATGGTAAAGTTATCCATGCGACATGTTATATTCAGATAGTGGGAGACTTGGGTACATGGTACATTACATGGTAATGGTAAAGTTATCCAATAGCAATGTTATATTCAGATGTGGGAGACTTGGGTACATGGTACATTACATGGGTAATGGTAAAGTTATCCATGCGACAATGTTATATCAGATAGTGGGAGACTTGGGTACATGGTACATTACATGGGTAATGGTAAAGTTATCCAGTGAGCAATGTTATATTCAGATAGTGGGAGACTTGGGTACTGGTACATTACATGGTAATGGTAAAGTTATCCATGCAACAATGTTATATTCAGATAGTGGGAGACTTGGTACATGGTACTTACAAGGGTAATGGTAAAGTTATCCATGCAAGCAATGTTATATTCAGATAGTGGGAGACTTGGGTACATGGTACATTACATGGGTAATGGTAAAGTTATCCATGCGAACAATGTTATATTCAGATAGTGGGAGACTTGGGTACATGGTACATTACAAGGGTATGGTAAGTTATCCAGTGAGCATGTTATATTCAGATAGTGGGAGACTTGGGTATGGTACATTACATGGTATGGTAAAGTTATCCATGCGAACAATGTTATATTCAGATAGTGGGAGACTTGGGTACATGGTACATTACATGGTAATGGTAAGTTATCCAGTGAGCAATGTTATTTCAGATAGTGGGAGACTTGGTACATGGTACATTACATGGGTAATGGTAAAGTTATCCATGCAACAATGTTATATTCAGATAGTGGGAACTTGGGTACATGGTACATTACATGGGTAATGGTAAGTTTATCCATGCGAACAATTTTTATTCAGATAGTGGAGACTTGGGTACATGGTACATTACATGGGTAATGGTAAAGTTATCCATGCGAGCAATTATATTCAGATGTGGAGACTTGGGTACATGGTACATTACATGGGTATGGTAAAGTTATCCAAGTGAGCAATGTTATATTCAGATAGTGGAGACTGGGTACATGGTACATTACATGGGTAATGGTAAGTTTATCCATGCGAAAAGTTTATATTCAGATAGTGGGACTTGGGTACATGGTACATTACATGGGTAATGGTAAGTTATCCATGCGAGCAATGTTATATTCAGATAGTGGGAGACTTGGGTACATGGTACTTACATGGGTAATGGAAAGTTATCCAGTGAGCAATGTTATATTCAGATAGTGGAGACTTGGGTACATGTCACATTACATGGGTAAGTAAAGTTATCCATGCGAACAATGTTATATTCAGATAGTGGAACTTGGGTACATGGCATTACTAGGTAATGGTAAAGTTATCCATGCGAACAATGTTTATTCAGATAGTGGGAACTTGGGTACATGGTACATTACATGGTATGGTAAAGTTATCCATGCGACAATGTTATATTCAGATAGTGGGAGACTTGGGTACATGGTACATTACATGGGTAATGGTAAAGTTATCCATGCGAACAATGTTATATTCAGATAGTGGGGACTTGGGTACATGGTACATTACATGGGTAATGGTAAAGTTATCCATGCGAACAATGTTATATCAGATAGTGGGGAGACTTGGGTACATGGTACATTACATGGGTAATGGTAAAGTTATCCATGCGAACAATTTTATTTCAGATAGTGGGAGACTTGGTACATGGTACATTACATGGGTAATGGTAAAGTTATCCATGCAACAATGTTATATTCAGATAGTGGGAGACTGGGTACATGGTACATTACATGGTTATGGTAAAGTTTACCATGCGAACAATGTTATATTCAGATAGTGGGAGACTTGGGTACATGGTACATTACATGGGTAATGGTAAAGTTATCCATGCAGCAATGTTATATTCAGATAGTGGGAGACTTGGGTACATGGTACATTACATGGGTTAATGGTAAAGTTTTCCAGTGAGCAATGTTTATATTCAGATAGTGGGAGACTTGGGTACATGGTAAATTACATGGGTAATGGTAAAGTTATCCTGCAACAATGTTATATTCAGATAGTGGGAGCTTGGTACATGGTACATTACATGGGTAATGGTAAAGTTATCCATGCAAGCAATGTTATATCAGATAGTGGGAGCCTTGGGTACATGGTACAATTACATGGTAATGGTAAAGTTTCCATGCGAACAATGTTATATTCAGATAGTGGGAGACTTGGGTACATGGCCATTCATGGGTAATGGTAAAGTTATCCATGCGAACAATGTTATATCAGATAGTGGGAGACTTGGGTACATGGTCATTACATGGGTAATGGTAAGTTATCCATGCGACAATGTTATATTCAAGATTGGGAGACTTGGGTACATGGTACATTACATGGGTAATGTAAAGTTATCCATGGCAACATGTTATATTCAGATAGTGGGAGACTTGGGTACATGGACATTACATGGGTAATGGTAAAGTTATCCATGCGAACAATGTTATATTCAGATAGTGGGAGACTTGGGTACTGGTACATTACATGGGTAATGGTAAAGTTTCCATGCGAACAATGTTATATTCAGATAGTGGAGACTTGGGTACATGGTACATTACATGGGTAATGGTAAAGTTATCCATGCAACAATGTTATATTCAGATAGTGGGAGACTTGGGTCATGGTACTTACATGGTAATGGTAAAGTTATCCATGCGAACAATGTTATATTCAGATAGTGGGAACTTGGTCATGGTACATTACATGGGTAATGGTAAGTTATCCATGCGAACAATGTTATAGTCATATTGAGACTTGGGTACATGGTACATTACATGGGTAATGGTAAAGTTATCCATGCGAACAAGTTATATTCAGATATAGTGGGGACATGGGGTACATGGTACATTACATGGGTAATGGTAAAGTTATCCATGCGAAGCAATGTTTATTCAGATAGTGGGAGACTGGGATCATGGTACATTACATGGGTAATGGTAAAGTTATCCAAGTGAACAATGTTATATTCAGATAGTGGGAGACTTGGGTACATGGTACATTACAGGGTAATGGTAAAGTTATCCATGAACAATGTTATATTCGATAGTGGGAGATTGGGTACATGGTACATTACATGGGTAATGGTAAAGTTATCCATGCAAAATGTTATATTCAGATGTGGGAGACTTGGGTACATGGTACATTACATGGTAATGGTAAGTTATCCAGTGAGCAATGTTATATTCAGATAGTGGGAGACTTGGGTACATGGTACAATTACATGGGTAATGGTAAAGTTATCCATGCAAGCAATGTTATATTCAGATAGTGGGAGACTTGGGTACATGGTACATTACATGGGTAATGGTAAAGTTATCCATGCAAGCAATGTTATATTCAGATAGTGGGAGACTTGGGTACATGGTACATTACATGGGTAATGGTAAAGTTATCCAGCGACAATGTTATATTCAGATAGTGGGAGACTTGGGTACATGGTACATTACATGGGTAATGGTAAAGTTATCCATGCAGCAATGTTTATTCAGATAGTGGGAGACTTGGTACATGGTACATTACAGGGTAATGGTAAAGTTATCCATGCGACAATGTTATATTCAGATAGTGGAGAACTTGGGTACATGGTACATTACATGGGTAATGGTAAAGTTATCCACAGCAATGTTATATTCAGATAGTGGGAGACTTGGGTACATGGTACATTACATGGGTAATGTAAAGTTATCCAAGTGAGCAATGTTATATTCAGATAGTGGGAACTTGGGTACATGGTACATTCATGGGTAATGGTAAGTTATCCAAGGAGCAATGTTTATTCAGATAGTGGGAGACTTGGTAATGGTACATTACATGGGTAATGTTAAAGTTATCCAGTGAGCATGTTATATTCAGATAGTGGGAGACTTGGGTACATGGTACATTACATGGGTAATGGTAAAGTTATCCAGCAGCAATGTTATATTCAGATAGTGGGGAACTGGGTACATGGTACATTACATGGGTAATGGTAAAGTTATCCAAGTGACAATGTTATATTCAGATAGTGGGAGACTGGGGTACATGGTACATTACATGGGTAATGGTAAAGTTATCCATGCGAACAATGTTATATTCAGATAGTGGAGACTTGGGTACATGGTCATTACATGGGTAATGGTAAAGTTATCCATGCGAACAATGTTATTTCAGATAGTGGGAGACTTGGGTACATGGTACATTACATGGGTATGGTAAAGTTATCCATGCGAACAATGTTATATTCAGATAGTGGGAGACTTGGGTACATGGTACATTACATGGGTAATGGTAAAGTTACCAGTGAGCAATGTTATTATTCAGATAGTGGGAGACTTGGTACATGGTACATTACATGGGTAATGGTAAGTTATCCATGCAAGCTGTTATATTCAGATAGTGGGAGACTTGGTACATGGTCCATTACATGGGTAATGGTAAAGTATCCAGTGAGCATGTTATATTCAGATAGTGGGAGACTTGGGTACATGGTACATTACATGGGTAATGGTAAAGTTATCCAGTGAGCAATGTTTATATCAGATAGTGGGAGACTTGGTACAGGGTACATTACAGGGGTAATGGTAAAGTTATCCATGCGGCAATGTTATATTCAGATAGTGGGAGAACTTGGGTATATGGTGTGGAAAAGTAGAATGGGGGGGGTGACTCTGGTTTTAGGGAAGACAAAAAATATTGATAGACTATTCCCGTCCAACAGAACCAGAATTAAGACTTGGACCTTGTGATATTGGGTCCGTAATCACTATACTCAAGTCCTCTTTTATAAGACAAGTTTTGAACTTGACGAGAGGCGATAGTATAGGCGTGTTTACGGCTTAATAATAACCATTAAGCTAAAAACACATCCACCGGGAAAAAAATTGTTAAACAGAAATAGCGTGAATCGCCTCTGAAATCGCAGGCGTTTTCCGAGTGGGTCGGTTCCCGATTCAGGAATTGCCCTCCAAGGGAGACGCAGCATTGGCTCCGGCCGGTTCTTTTCCTGATCCCGCGTTTGGAAACATCATCGTGATAGGTATGCAAAGTTTAAGACGGCAGAGGTAAACCTTGGGGTGGGCCCCATGCAACATGGTAGGGACTTAAAATTACCGCTTGTGTGTCGTAGATGGTTTCAACTTGAGTACGAGGTAGGGTGGAGTGTATGTATACGCGAAACATGGTAGAGACCGATGCTAAGTGAAAACAGGAATTGGTATTTGGTGAAAGCGTGCAACATGTTATTTGGTATCTAGATAGGTTTCGTGTCGTTAAACAAGCAGGGCTGTTGAAGACTTGTCGGCATATAAAGATCCTTTTATCAGCACTGGTTTGCCTGACTATACTAAGACTTTCTGATCAGCAGGCAGTAAGACTAAAGGTTTAAACAACAGAAAGTGTGTCAAAAAACAAGTATACAGAGACCTCCACCAATGACCCTTACAGAGAAATAGCTAGAAGGGGCTCTTTTCAGTTATTAAGAAACATAACGGGTAACTCACAATTTGCAGAAGAGAGTGCAAAGGTGGGAAAGGAGGCCTAAACGTCCCGCATTACAAGGTCTCTCCGTCGCTAACGTTCCCTTTTTCTTGGGCCTTTTATGAAAAAGAGGTCCGGTTTGAGAGTCTCTTAACTGGTAAGTAATGGCAACGGAAGGACTGAATATGGGCATTTTTGCTCTAAGACCGGGACAATACAAGGGGATCAGTTGGACAAATGAATGTGCGCAACACAAAAGACGAGACAAAAACACCGGGGTCAGTACTTTGAGAGGTGGCGTTCAAGCACATGCCATTACGGCTGTAACACTTGCGGCCAGGGTGCAAGCTTTAACACTACCGGTAAACATGTGGACCAGGGTCGTGGGTGAGGTTCCCTATCATTATACACAGGAAAGTGGGAGCTCTTCTCTCAGGGGGTCGTTTTCAATTTCAAAGCCCATTTCTGGCTAAGGACAAGTCTAACGCAAAGCCTTGCAAGTGTTAGGTGTGATGTTAGAACAATTTACGGGCACTTCTGGTCCGTTAGACCGGCCACCGGGAAGAGAAGAGGCAGGCAAGGTTGGGAGAAAATGCTTGTCCTGAGGAGATCATAAAAAAATCCAATTGGTAGTGGGAGTCCTCTGAGGTTAGATTACATATATAACGGCATAACCGGTGGAGTTGAGGGGAATGTAGTAAAAAAAGGGGAGGAGCAGCGGCTAGCGTTGTATTTTAGGATAGCAATTTGTTGTTTAACTCATTTGAGCGTTAGACGTGTTTCGGGTCCAAAGTTCGCATTACTTTTTCAGTGCTAGCCAACGGGTAAAATACGACGCAAGTAGGGACTTATAGCCCATCTTTACCTGATGTTTGGGCTGAAAGGAGAGAGCATTCTCTCATCTTCTTCCGCCGCCCAAGAATAAGGTGGTTAATTGTAATATTCCCCAAAATATATTCCCTCGCCCCGTGATCGAGCTAACGTTTTATGGGTCACTTAAAATAAACGGGGCAATGCTTTTGTGTCACGAACACATTCGTTCCCAAGCTAAATACAGAGCAGGGCAAAAATCACGGGAGCCACCTGCATCTTACTGATGCATGCAGGTGGTATGAATTATGGTGATACCCGCATGAAGACACCTGTATAAAGGAGGCGTATAAAAGCGCGATTGCTTACGGCTTGGTACAATATTCCCGAAAGGTATAATGTATTAATTTGTTCTAGAAATTCCAAGGACACTATGGAACGAAGGCCTAAGATCCAACAGATCCATTGAAAGCGAAAGAAATATCGGATTAATGTAAGATAAGTCCATAGCTAATTTTCTCAATTAAATGGGGGGTTGGTTGTCACACAACCCAGTATAGGCGACACATGACACGCTCTCGTTTCCAAGCAGACCGGATGGGTTCATCTGCGAGGTTGTAGGTTGACTTTTAATTTAAGTTACAAAGCCGTGATTATGGAATAAGCTTAATGGTTTTGGGCGCCTCACGGGGTGGGATTGTCCACCAGTCGTGGAGCGTTGGCGTTCCCTGTCAGTACTGCCCATTAAGGGGGAGGAGGTACCGATGTCGATTAAAAAGGAGTAGTTGAAGTTGGTCCTGGTCTGGACCCCAAGGTGGGTGGTCAGAGTGATGATGGATGTGAAAAGTAAGCAAAAGATCCAGCTAACAGGAGGGAGCGTTTACGCAGGATTAGATATAGTAGGCCTTATTAATTATTATTAGTCGGCTTACAGTGGACTGCACTGTTACATAACTAAACAGTTCATGAGTAATTGTAAGGTAAATTAGGTTATAAATTGTTAATTATAAATCACTGTTATGATATTGTTGAGGCCAGAATGTGGTATCACGCAGTTATACAAAACTTGATGTGTTTTGTATGTTAACATGTTTCTTTTTCGATAAATTACTTTTTGGAATAAATATCTTTAATAAAAAAGTGAACATACCAAGCTGTGGCCAGTAAGATTCCAATACCAGTGGGTCGTGTCTTTATTTATAATCGGGTTTTTTAAAATGGGGAAATGCATAAACAAGGTGCACGGCTTTATCATGTTCGCAATCAACCATACAACGGCGATTAGATAATCAACAACAGCAACCGATCATTTCCAATATTCTCAATGTATCTTCAAACAGTAATTGTTTTAGGTAGTCGTGTTAAACAGAAAGACTAAGGTCTTTTCTAACGATTGGATTACTCTTCACCGTTATCGACCGATCCAACATTTCTAAGTTAAAAGGGAATCACTCATACCTGAATTTTTTTTTCGTTTCTGTAATGTATGGGCACCCTACCCACCCAAATCGCCATCGCGCCTTCGCACCCGGCCCGGCCCACTGGCACTCTGAGCGGCTCTCTCATTGCCAGAGACGGCAACATGGTGTGCTGGACCGCACATGACGTAGTGTGGGACTTTGAAGTGATGGGAGAGCTACTAACAGCGTGGATGTTGCCGCAAATAGCAGAGGAGTGCAGCCTTGGGGCCCACAAAGCAATCGTATTTAGGATAATTTCTGCAGCTCTTTTTAACTAACTAAGGTGGCAGTTGGTGTGGCTATAATTGGGTAGCACCTACACTAACAGAAAGAGGGTTTTAAGTTGGGAAAGCCACCTAAAGGGTCCAGAGGGAGGGAGTGAGATGGGGGGGTGGTGTTTAGGCTCTCCACGTTGTGCGAATCGTGCAGACACCGAGAATCGTACAACGGTACATCAGGGTCCTCCAGAACTGCTCCTGCTACCTTCGTTTTTTCAACTTTGATTGACAATCACTGCTAAGCAGAGAAACCATGAAGGCATAGATGTAAAAGTAGGTGAGGATTATTTAAAAAAAAAGGAACAGAAAAAAAAAAAACAAAAAAGAAAAAAAGAACAAAGAAAAAAAACAAAAAGACAGGAAACGAAAGGCGAAACGTAACAGACCAAAAACAAACATAAAACAAAATGAACAAGGAACTCCACGCCAGCGAAGGCCCAAGCACCCACAAAACACGGAACCAGCCCTAAAGAAATAAACAACACCGAAGCCGACAGGTGAGGACAGCCGCGCACGCAAACCGCCCCCCCCGACGAGCTCCTCTCCCACCTCCCCCCCGACGCACTCCCGACGCGTCAACCAGACCACGCGAGAGAACGCCATGACTTTTGTGCCGGATCAAGTTTAGCTTAACCCTGCCCGACGACCAAAAGCCAGATCTTTTCACTCTCGCCCGGCGCGGTCGGCGCAGCGGCCCTACCCAACCCCGACCACCCACGTCATCACCGAGCGTCCTCCCGAGGATAGCAACGACACGCCCCGCCCGCGAAACCTGCGATGCAGGGATAAGCGACCCCCGCCGACCACACCGCAGCCACCGGGACCCCCCTACCTACGCCTCAATGCCAAAACGCAAACACCCCACCCACGACGAAGATCCAAAGCCCAACAAACAGACACCCCGCACAACCCCCTGCACCCCCGGCGACCCAACACCAACCACCCCCACCCGTCACGAAGGGGGGACACTGACCTGGGATACACCGCCCGCAGGGTCTGCCGCGCCCTCCTACGCTCTCCGAGCCCCCCCATAAGCCGGAGGGAGGGGTCGGGAACCACTCGCAAGACACAACATAAACCTGAACCGTTAACACAATCACGAGTAAAAGCTAACACACATAAGAAAAAAAAACCCCCCGACCCCCATCACATCAGACATAACCACCACCACAACCACTACCAAAACCCCCTACAAGACACCAAAAAACAATTAAACAGAAAACGAAAAAAAAATACCACTAGCTGTCCCCAGCCAAACAACTACCAAAACACAAAAACTCTCCACCCCCCTGTCCACCCCCCCACCCCACCTCCACCACCAAAACCACCACTCGGCCACCCTCTAACCCTTCCCCCCCTCCATCTAAAATCCACAGCATATCACCTCCCAAACAGCCCTTTTTCAAAAACGAACGACATACCACCTCACAACCATGTACTAAACCCCCCCCCAATACCTTCACACCAATCACCCCCCACACATTTAAAAAAAACCAATACAAAAAACACCAATACAAACCCCCCACACACCCCCCCCCCCCCCCCACCCCCCCACCCCCCCCCCCCCTCCCCCGCCCCCCCCACGCTCCCCCCCAAAGCCCAGTTTCCCCCACGCCCCCCCCCCCCCCTCTCATCATTCTCCCCCTCCGCCACCCACCCCCCCCCGCCCCCCCCCCCCTCTCGTCGACCCCCCACCACCTTCCCTCCCCCCCCCCCCCACCCCCCCCCTCCCCCCTTTCCCCACCTCCATCACCCCCCCCCCCCCTCCACCCACGCACGCCCACCCCCCTCCCCACCCCCCCCCCCCCTCCCACCACCCCCTCCCCTCCTTCCACCATCCCCCCCCGCACCCCGTCCCCCCCACCCCCACCCACACCCACCCGCCCTTCATTCCCACCCTCATCCCACCCACCCCTTCCCCCACTTTCCCCCTCCACCCACACCAACCCCACCCCACCGCTATCAAACAAAAAAAAACACTCCTCCACCACCCCACCCCCACCCCCCAAACAACACCATTTCAACCCCACTAACCCCCCAACCTCACACCCCCCCACAAAAAAAAACCCCCCCCACCCCAAACACAAATCACAAACCATTCCCTACATCACAAAAACAAACACATCCAAATTACCACAGGTTCGCACGAGCAAAAAAAATAAGAAGTGTGGGGGAACAATGGGATAAATAACTGTCCCCCCCACAACCCCCCCACCCCAAACCAGGGCAAACTGTCCGTAGCCCCGGACTCACAACCACTGCCCCACCCTCCCGACCGTCGCCACGCAGTTTTTCCAAGCGCCCAAGAACCGACCACGCCATCCCAGAAATCCACCAACGGAAGCCCTGACAGGCAAACCCCCCATACCCCAACCATGCCGCCCAGAGAACTATCCACAGAACCGGAAAA
Organism: Hymenochirus boettgeri; assembly: GCA_019447015.1. Taxonomy (NCBI): domain Eukaryota; kingdom Metazoa; phylum Chordata; class Amphibia; order Anura; family Pipidae; genus Hymenochirus; species Hymenochirus boettgeri. The sequence continues at coordinate 221,004,445 of CM033475.1, read as the reverse complement.
CAACCAAGCCCATGTACGCCTACCCGGGGCCACACGCACACGCACGAAGCACCGCCACCTAACACCCCTCCCCCCCAGCCACCCCACCCGGCCGCCCGCCCCCCCTACCATCACACAACGTCAAGGACAATCCACACAAAAACAGCCCCCGGCCATTCACCACCGAACACGCCTCCAGCCACCCCAAGAACCGGACGGCTAGGGGGGGAAAGGCCCCGGCCACCCCGCGCCAAGAAGGGAAAGGAACACCAAACAACCCAGACGCACACAGACCAGCCCAAACACCAGCCCTTCACGGCGCCAAATCTCACAACCCCAAACAATAACACCCCCAAACCCAACGTTCACCACACACAGTAACCACGCCCAACCAAAAAAAAACAAAAACCAACACCACACAAACCGGAACAACCAACCAACCCACAAAAAACAACGAGCAAATACCGGCTACCCCAGAAACACAGAACCCCCCCACTCAAAACCACAACAAGCCACCCCAACGGGAACCCGGCCCACCACCAGATGTTCCCAGGGCGACCCAAAACCAAGGAACGCACCAAGCAGGGGACCACGTTTTTCCCACACGGACGCACGCGTGCAAGGAACGCAACCACCAAACCAAAACGCCCATCAACAAAACACAATCACACCCGACGCAGGCCCCCCGATTGATCACTCCAAAAATAGAAAACCAAACACCACAGACCCAGGCCGCGTACACCAACAGTACACCAACCCAAAGAAGACTAACCGCCCACCGCCCACCTGGGGCCATCCACAGTCAAACGGGCCAACCACACGTCGCCCCCAAAGCGGTCAAAATACACTGGCCCCACGGCACGAAAAACAAAGCCCACATTGCACTCACAACAAGGCCCCCAACGCCACACGCACTGGCGGCCGCAGGGCGCGGCGCCCACCACCGGGCGTCGTGAAAACTGGAGCGATAAAAAAAAACCCAGCACGCCTCCCCAGCCCCCCGTTAACACCCGAATCTTCGCCTTCCCCGGGGTCCCATAGAACCCCCCCCCGAAACCAATAGGCCCCCCAACAAAAATAGAGAAGCACAGACAAATTCTCCTGGGTCCCCCCAAACCTCGCCAAGACAGAAAAATCAACACAAAATACACAAAGCCTCGTGAAGAAGCAAGCTGGAGACAACGCAGCACACAGAAACATCCTCCCGAACAACAGAAAAAGGAACCCGCCGCACCACGACCAAAACAAAGCGTCGCGGTCCCCATACCTTCATACACGAAAACCAATGGGCCCAGCAGGGGGTTACATTTATTGTTTTGGGGTAGAGTATGTCTTTAAGGATTTGATCTTCCACATATTATAATAAACAATTCCACCACTTGACAGTGCATGCCTGCCACAAACATAATAAAAAAGGAGGCAATATTACTTAGACTGCAATATTTTGGGGCGGCGCACTAAAGAATATCTCCTGCCAAAGTAAACTAATCCTTTTAACTATTTATTGAATGACAGAGATGTTAAGGAGCTATGCGCTACCTCCCATTATTCAATCAATTGTTGAGAGACAGGAACGAAGATCTGAACCTACCCTTTCACGGATCCGTGTGGCCCGTCTTAAATACCCTGAACCACTAATCCTTCGCTTGTTCGCCTCTAGATAGCGCTCATGTCAGTTATGGGAGCATGCGGCGTTATAGTGAACGGAAGTCAGGATCGGGGTCGGAGACGCTGTCGTGAGGAGGCCACGCTGTTTCACAAAAAGGTGAAGCTTTTGCATGCTTTTCTTCCTGCCCTTCAACATTGATTTAATAATGGGAGCTAGGACATAGCTCACTTAAGCCTCCCACTCTTGTCCTCAATCAATGTAGTTAAAGAATCGTTCACTATGGCAGTGAACTAATTCCTTTTAAGTACCACTTTATGGGCTCAACTATCCATCTTTTCTTACTAAGCTCCTGTTTAGTATTATATATATCAGAGCGACTAATAATTTTTGGATAACCTACAATCTTGAATCAAAAAAAATTAAAAATGGTAAATTATCATTCTTCACACAAAACCCAGATGCATTACTTATCTGTCATCATGTTACACCCCAAACTAAATTTAAAACGCCCTACTGGCCCCACCATGTGTATGTGTAAAAATCCTTACCGTTACATCTCTGCTCAAATGTAGTTTCTACCTGTATTGACTTCCAAGTCAGAAAACTGAAGAGTAGGTCCGTCTTCCTGTGTAAAAGGTTTCCGTCTCCTCCTTGTCCTCGTGAGGAATGAGACGTGGAATGTCGCACGGAGGAGCCCCTTATCCCCCACTATTCCATCCCTCTGGTATTCTCTCTTTCAATGCCATTGCCCTACCCTCTAAAAAACTCTAAACCTAGGTGCCCCCCTAGCCACCCCAAACCATTAAGGTTTGTTTGTTAAAAAAAGCTGCAGAACTCTTACAATCCTTCTTACCCACGCGCGGATTCTGTATTGTAGCAGCCGAGTCTGTGATTGGCTGCCCTTACCATCAGAGAAATGGCTGCCTGTCCCGAGCCCTACATGCTTGCAGTTTTGGCAGCAGCAGGCCGAGATCAGAGCACCTTGGGGGTTGAAAATGTGTAACCCTTTTTTAAACAAACAAACTAGTCAGTGGGTGGGCTAGGGTCCTCTCACAATAGTAAATAAAGTTGTTTTTATGTGGACATACCCTGTAAAGCCGTTGGTTTACAACATGTTCAGAGCCATTTGTTTTCTCACTGTGTTTTTTGGCTCAGGTGAAAATCTCCTCCCTTGAATAGAGATCAATTGTCTGACAAAGGAACAAAGTTTTTGGCACATTAATGATCTCTCAATTCTGTCTCTTTTTTGTTTGGCCTTTTCAAAATTTTCTGCATGTTATTGAGGGTTATTTCCCTTTTAAATTGCTACTACCTTATCTGCTTTGTGTCTTTTCCTGGGGACTTTCCGACATTTTTAGAAGGCAGCATTTTTGCACTCGATGCAGATGTATTTTATTGTAAAGGAAAAAATGTGTGTCTCTCGAGATCCTCTCTTGGAGAATGATATGAACTATGGAAAACATAGATAGAAAAAAGCCAGTTTCCCCACAAGTCTGCCTAATATTATCCCGGCTTTGAAAAGGGTTGTATGTAATGCAATCCCAACATTGCTTGTTTTTGTCCAATTGAGGGGCCAAGAGTTTAGTTTATCTTATTATGGCAACTATACTGGATTGGGTGCTGCAGATTAATTTGCCTAGGCAAATTTACAACCTCCTAACTGCCATCAAGACTCATCCTTTTTTGTTATATCCCGGATCCTTCTGGTTACCATTGTGGAGGAAGGTGGACTAGTACTACATTAGCTTTAATATTTGGTATAGTGGAAACAAAGGGCTGATGTATGAACTGAGGGCAGTAATATAGAAGGTTACGTCCCCTTGTTAAGACCAGGATACGAGAAGGGTGGTTAGTGCATGTATTTGTTAACAAATTTAAAGAAAAAAAGGAAAAAACCAAATATAAACCAAGGATAAAAGTAGTTTAAATGGGGAATATCTAATCAACTTTTATTCCCTTTATTTAGGAAGAGTTATGAAAGTCCCACTTTCTTCCATTTTTCCATTTCCCTTGTTACCTGAGCATTGAACCCCGCAGATGGGGAACCTATATTTTTACAGTTTGTTCCCTAATAGGTAGCTTAGAATTTATGAGTTCTATTTCCTTTAGATGGTCCAAGCTTTGTTCAATTAACTCAACTGGTTTAAACTGAAATTTCGACACGTTCGCGCATCGAACTAGGAACTTTAAACTATCAACAGAATTACTTTCTTAAAATCTGGGAATTACTTAACCCGCAATCAATCCAATAGCATCCCATGTTCAGGTGTGATGCATATGGCTAGGTGTAATAGGAACGCAGATTACGGTTTAAAGGATTGGCACGTACTTTCCATACTGCAGGAATCTGATGGTTTCCTCATCTTTAGAGAGGGTTACAAGGCCATTTGATGGAACTATGTAACTACCAATCCTCAAATTGCCATGTCGTGGTGGGTTTTCGTGACACAATTTGCCATGTCCCAGCTGTTAACTTTCGCGTCGATGAACACCGTAGCCTACTGATTAATACACCAACGGCCCTGATTGCTATTGTTCCAGTTAATGACAGTTTTGAATCATTCTGAATGGAGAAAGCCATGGATGACTACGCCGTTCAAACTCATCAACATGGCTTCCATAATAGAGTATAATTAGAATGCTAGGGATAGTTTACTATTTTTAAAAATCCCTTCGTTCATACCTTACCTGACATTGTACCTTAACTTTACATCAAATTTACTTTCCTATGGTCAGTTACAGATTCACAGCATCTTGCATAAAACTAACTTAGGTGTTGGCTTCAATAAACAGAATTTCCTCTTTTAAGCGTGGGCTTGCTCTTGTTTGCCCCCGCTCTCGTGAAGCCATTTATAGTTTTGGGTGCACTTTGTTGTCTCAACCTGGGACCTAAATGCCTTAGGACGAAAGTTGGACTCATACCTTACTGTAGCAACCTCTAAGGGAAGTGCAGGGATAGGCCTCTTTTAAAGTGAATAATTAAGTTCTCTGATTGTCGCATCATGTGTTTATGCTAACAGTTTTGGGTGCTTGTGTTGAAAATCTTAGCTCTGGCACTTGTTACGTGCATACCTCGGAGCAGCCTCAATTAATAGAACTTTACTAGTTCTGTACTGTACGCATACCTTTACCATTTAACATCAGTTCAACAAGTGTTGCATGCCAGGCAAGTGTAAGAGTCAGGTTGCAGCTGTTCAGTCAGTGTTGCTATGCTAAAAGGCTTTTCCAAGCCAATCTTCCATGTGGTAGTAGCACCCCCAACACTGTCCCCTTTAATTGGCGGTCCTATGCTTGATACTAATATTGGATGTAGAGCCCTCCCTCCCTCCTTGTTCAAAGCCAGTAGGTGGGGGAAGTGATAGACTGTAACTACGATAATCCAATAAGGTCAGGGAGACAACTTCCCAAGAAATGCAACCAAGCAGGTGGTGTCCGTCCCAGATAATGACCCATGGTAAAACTGTTAGCAGACCTTCATACTGGGGTCACCTTGAACGTTGTTGGAAGGCTTCTCACTTATATTCATAAAATTGTACTAAACCACACCATGTTTTTTCTGTTTTGCCATAGCAAAGATTATTATGGGTATATGGGGCCCAGGAATGTGCTCAATTGATCATCTCTTTCTTGTTTTGTATATGTTTTTGGTCGAAGACAGGAGCAACTTCCACTAGGTTTTTTTATGTTGCCACAGAAAAAAAGACCCCCACAACAAAAAAACAATGCCTCCCCTCCCCTTGTTTCAGTTCGTTTTGTGTACATACTTCATTCCCCTAATGTCAATTATGTGTTGGTATTGTACCATTGAATTATACCATCACTAAATATTCTTTTAACTTGTATTACCATGGTGTCAGTATGAAATAAATATTACAATCTGCCGAGGGAATCATTCTCTACATTACTAACACACCAATCCACTCACATAATGCGTTGTGTTGAAAGACCCGGCCTCCTCTCAAAAAACTTCGCAACCTGGACAGTTGGAGGAGAAGTAGCTGGAGAGGATTTTGTGGAACAAATAAAGTTTCTTAATTATATGTTCAAACAACGGCAATGTGAAACCCTTACCTGGAGGTCCTGATTTCCACAGGGAGAAGTAGTGACACATTTCCTACATTTAAAGGGGAATAGTGAATACATATACTTTTTCAGAAAAAAGAGGCAGTATTTTTTTCATCCCAATTGACCTTTCGCCTTCAGCATTTGTCTGTGTATAAATAAATGTTTGCCGAAAATACGATGGACCTTTTTTAGGACACCGTATAGAGACCGTTATGTGTCTTGCTTTACCCTAAACGCGCCTTGGGTTGTTCAGTTGCGCCAGTAGAATCAGCATCTTTTGCCACCAATCCAACAGCCAATCAGTAAAATTACTGTGTTAGGACACTTCAAGGAAGGTGCATCCCTGGGAAGAAGAAGAACGTTAGAACACTGGAATTCAGTCACTAATGTCCACATCAGGGAACAGCAAAGGGTTGAAACCACTGATTTCAAAGTGGGAGAGAATATGTAGCATAACTAAGAACATTCAACCAACTAACAATTTAAGCAATATGATCATTTCTACTGAACTTCCCTTTACTAACCAATAACATACTGTACAGGTATTGTGTAACTTCACAGGCGTTCACATTTGAAACCCTTTTAGGCTTGGTAACACACGGGGGATTTATTTTGCTGCTCAACCAATTGTTCGCTCAGTGAGCACTTGGCTGGGAAAACTGGACTGTCGTTGCGGCATAGTGACAGTGGCCGACCAGTTCGCACAACGATGGCTGCAGTCGGATAGGGACACTGCACTCTATCGACATATTTATCAACAGACCAAACGCCTAATTCGTCCGATCCAATACATACGTGCGTCCAACAGCTTGTTCACTCCCCCCCACACGGTAAGATATTTTCGGCCGACTGGAACTATCGGTCGTATTTGATCAAAATAACTTTTATCGTGTGTACCCACCTTACAGCAAGACTATTTTCAAAGGTTTAGTTGGCTTACTGTAACAGTGTGGTCTGTTGAAATTTTTGGCAATTTGAATTCAGGTGGCTACAGATAAGGGAAAGAAATATTAAAGATAACAAACCCTTTCCATTAAAGGTTCGTACAAGTCTGTCGACCTTAAAGTACCAGGTGGTAGATATACACTGATGGTTCTTACTGTTTAAACGAAACAATACACTTTTAAGTGATGCAGAACAACACCTTATGACAGTGGCAGCATTGAAACAGACAACATTAGTATCTTGTGCTAGTACAACTGCAAAGCATTAGGGACTTTGTTACAATGATGATAATAAAGTGGATATGCCCCCAACTGTAACATTTATAAGATATTAGAAAGTCACCAAGTGAGTTCCGTGACCATATAAACGCACGAGGCCGCAGGCCGAGTACCTTTTATACAGGGCACGAATCCAAGGTGACTTCTAATATACTTAATTTACGTTAGGGTTTCATTATTTATTCAACCTACCCCTTTGGGCTTCTGGTTTCCATCTCTGCCTGGAAACACTGTAAGATTTTAAGCTATTATATTTTAAGTTCCCCCATAGAAATCCACTACATGGTAGGTTATAATGAATATAACCTTCTGACCACATCAAGTCAACCTATAGGGATTAGGATTAACCTTGTTTAATTATTTCTGGACTCACCCCCCTGCTTGGTTAAAGGGCTACTTACCAAATGGAAGCTGTCCACAACAACTCTCGCCAGGGCTGTGGGAGAATCGTGTCCTTGGTGCAAATTACATTACAGATGTATTAAGTGCTACTGATCTGCCAAAATATAGACAAACGGGGAAGATAGATGGTGTTACTTTTTAGGTATGTTCCCTGTTTAATATCATTGTGTTTGTGCCACACATATATAAAAACATTAGTTACAAAGTTTTAAGCATAAGCGTAAAAACCTTACCAACCTTCCCCAAGAAATCAAACCAAGCGGGAAAGTTATCCCAGGTAATGGTCAGGATCCTTCCATACTAGGGTTACCTTGACATTGTTGGAAGACTTTTATTTTTTTACAATCAGAAATCCCCTATGTTGGCACTATTAAGATCCTATAAAACTAGTATGGGCTCACCGTGTGGTCATCGTAATTTTTGCTTAATGAGCGCTCCCCCAGCCCTTTATTAGTGAGAATAGTACCATAATCTGAACATATGTGGGGTGAGGTATTCATTATTCCATTAGTGTAGGATGGATTACTGTGCTTTGAAATCAATGCACGTACCCTTATACCTGTGAGATAAAAACTGCTTGTTTATTACCTAACCCTTATATTTACGCTACATTTTTGCTTTAACACTGTCTTATCTTTGTTGTTATATCTCAGGCTGGAAATCTCACTCTACCCACATATATACAATACAATTCATGACGGTTTCGTCCCATGCATGGAGAACGCAGTCCTTGCTCTCTCCGATGATAGAGAACACTGGGGCTTGTGCAGGAGCATTGGCCAAGTATGGAGCTGATATGACCAACAGCACAAAGATTTCCAAAACTGAGACACCTGGAAGATTTCCCTACATATCCACAGTGAATGTGAGAAGGAGTGCATCACAGTCTTCTGGGACGTTCATTCAATTGATAAAGATAGAAACCAAAAGAACTTAAGGTTTAGTTGTATAAACTTCACCTATACAAAATATATAAAAATATGAACATATCAACTTGTGAAGGACCCACATGTACTTTTAGACAATTGCTTTCAGGGGAGTGACTTACTACGTACTGCTGCATCGGCCTTCTAATGCTAATTATATTTTAATACTGGTTAGCGTGCAGTTCATCACTTTGTTGCTTGTGGCTGCTGCAATGGTACTGGAAAGTTATCCAAGTGAAGCAATGTTATTATCAGATAGTGGGAGACTTGGGTACTATGGTACACCATTACATTGGGTCAATGGTAAAGTTATCCAAGTGAGCAATGTTATATTCAGATAGTGGGAGACTGGGTACATGGTACTGCATGTAAGGGGTGAAGTAAGTATCCAGTGAGCACATGTTACTGTTCAGATAGTGGGAGAACTTGGGTACTGGTACTTACATGGGTATGTAAGTGTATCCGCGTAGCATGTTATGATTCATATAGTGGGATCGCTTGGGTCCACTGGTACAGCATGGTAATGGTAAACGTTTATCCATGCTGCAATGTTATATAGATAGTGGGAGACTTGGGTACATGGACAAATTACATGGGTACATGTAAGTTCTCCATGCGTAGCAATGTTCTATTCAATAGTGGTAGACTTGGGTACATGGTACATTACATGGGTAATGGGTAAAGTTATCCAGTGAGCAATGTTTATTCAGATAGTGGAGACTTGGGTACATGCCCATTACATGGGTACATGGTAAAGTTTCCAAGTGGAGCATGTTATATTCAGATAGTGGGAGACTTGGTACATGGTACATTACATGGGTAATGGTAAAGTTATCCATGCGAGCAATGTTATATTCAGATAGTGGGAGACTTGGGTACATGGTACATTACATGGGTAATGGTCGGTTATCCATGAGCAATGTTATATTCAGATTAGTGGGAGACTTGGTACATGGTACATTACATGGTATGGTAAAGTTATCCATGCAAGCAATGTTTATTTCGAGATAGTAGGAGACTTGGGTACATGGTAATCATTACATGGGTAATGTAAAAGTTATCCAATGAGCAATGTTATATTCATATAGTGGAGACTTGGTTACATGTTACATTACCATGGGTAAATGGTAAGTTATCCAGTGAGCAATGTTAATTCAGATAGTGGGAGACTTGTACATGGTACATTCACTGGGTAATGGTAAGTTATCCTGCGACAATGTTATATTCAGATAGTGGAGACTGGTTACATGGTACAACATGGGTAATGGTAAGTTATCCATGCGACAATGTGTATATCAGATAGTGGGAGACTTGGTACATGGTAATTACATGGTAATTGTAAAGTTATCCATGCGAACAATGTTATATTCAGATAGTGGGAGACTTGGGTACATGGTACTTCACATGGTAATGGTAGTTTCCAAGTGACGCAATGTTATATTCAGATAGTGGGAGACTTGGTACATGGTACATTACATGGGTATGGTAAAGTTATCCATGCGAAGCAATGTTATTACAGATAGTGGGAAGGCTTGGGTACATGGTACATTTACCAAGGGTAATGGTAAAGTTATCCAGTGAGCAATGTTATATTCAAGATAGTGGGAGACTTGGTACATGGTACATTACATGGGTAATGGTAAAAGTATCCAAGTGAGCAATGTTATATTCAGATAGTGGGAGACTTGGTACATGGTACATTACAATGGGTAATGGTAAAGTTTCCAAGTAGCAATGTTATATTCAGATAGTGGGAGACTTGGGTCACATTGGTACATTACATGGTAATGGTAAAGTTATCCATGCGAGCAATGTTTATATATCAGATACGTTGGGGACTTGGGTACAGGTACATTACATGGTAATGGTAAAGTTAATCCAGTGAGGCAATGTTTATATTCAATAGTGAGAGACTTTGGTACATGGTACATTACATGGTAATAGTAAAGTTATCCAATGCGAACATGTTATAATTCCTATAGTGGGAGACTTGGGTAATGGTACATTACAATGGGTAATGGTAATTATCCATTGCGCAATGTTATATTCAGATAGTGGGAGACTTTGGGTACATGGTACAATTCATGGGTAAGGTAAAGTTAGCATGCAAGCAATGTTACTATTCAGAATAGTGGGATGACGTGGGTACAGTGTACAATTACATGGTTAATGGTAAAGTTATCCATAGCGACAATGTTAATTCAATATGGGAGACTTGGGTCATGGTACATTTACATGGTAATGGTCAAGCTTTGCCATGCGAGCAATGTTATATTCAGAATAGTTGGGAGACTTGGGTCCAATGGTACATTACATGGGTTATGGTAAAGTTATCCAGGCGGCAATGTTATATTCAGATGTGGAGACTTGGTACATGGTAACATTACTGGTAATGGTAAAGATTATCCATGCTAACAATGTTTATTCAAGAGTAGTAGGGGAGACTTGGGTACATGGTACATTTACATGGTAATGTAAAGTTCCATGCGAGCAATGTTATATTCAGATAGTGGGAGACTTGGGGTACATGGTACATTACATGGGATGAGTAGTTTTCCAGTGCGACAATGTTATATTCAGATAGTGGGAGCCTTGGTACATGTACAATTACATGGGTAATAGTAAAGTTATCCATGCAACAATGTTCTATTCATATAGTGGAGATCTTGGGTTACTGGCAATTACAATGGTATTGGTAAGTTATCCATGCGAACAATGTTATTGTCAATAGTGGGATACCTTGGTACATGGGTACCATACGAGGTAATGGTAAGTTCTCCTGCGAACAATGTTATATTCAGATAGTGGTGAGACTTGGGTACATGGGTCATTTATGTGGTATGTAAAGTTATCCTCGAAATGTTATATCAGCATAGTGGAGAACTTGGGTCCATGGACCATTACAAGGTAATGGTTAAAGTCTCCTGAACATGTTATATCAGATAGTCGGGGAGACTTGGTACATGGTACCATTACATGAGGTAATGGTAAGTTATCCATTCGCGAACATGTTATATTCAGATATGTGGAGACTTGGGTACAATGGACATCATGTGTAATTCATGGCATGTGATCTCGATAGTGAATGTATGGTTATGAAGTAGCCTGCGAACAATGTTATATTCAGATAGTGGGAGACTTGGGTAACATGTACATTACATGGGTAATGACATCATGCTAAACGTTAATGTCGAGTGTTATATCCCAGATAGTGGGAGCTTGGGTACATGGTACATTACATGCTGTAATGGTTAAGTTATCGCAAGGACAATGTTATATGCTCAGATGTGGGAGACTTGGGTCAGGTAAGACATTACATGGGTAATGGTAAAGTTATCCATGATACAATGTTTATATTCAGATAGTGGGAGACTTGGGTAACTGTCATGGGTAAAAACATCAATATCAGGATGGGATGTGGTACGTACATACTGTATGTATTATCCATGCAAGCAATGTTTATTTCAGATAGTGGGAGACTTGGGTACATGGTACTTCCATGGTGGTACTGTAACAGTTTCATGCAAACACTGTTATATTTCATAGTGGGAGCTTGGGTACATGGTACATTTACATGGGTAATGGTAACATTATCCAGTGGAACAATGTTATATTCAATATGGGAGACTTGGGTACATGGTACATTACATGGGTAATGGTAAGTTATCCATCGATGACAATTTATATTCAGATAGTGTGGAGACTTTGGTACATGTACATTACATGGGTATGTAAAGTTATCGCGACATGGTATCGAAGGGATTTATGGTTTACTTTACATGATGGTGTACCGCGAAATGTGAATTCTTGGGACTTGGGATACAGTGTACATACTGGGTTAATGGTAAAGTTATCCCGGAACCATGTTTAGAATTCGATAGTGGGACTGGGTACATGGTACATTACATGGGTAATGGTAAGTTATCCATGCAAATGTTATAGTTAGTAGCTGGGAGCTGCGGATACTGGTACATTACATGGTAATGGTAAGTTATCCATTCGAACAATGTTATATTTCAGATAGTGGGAGACTTGGTACATGGTACACTTACATGTGGTAATGGTTAAAGTTTATCCATGCGAACAATGTTTATATTCAGATAGTGGGAGACTTTGGGTACATGTCTTACATGGGTTAATGGTAAACGTTATCCAGCGAACATGTTATATTCGATAGTGGGAGACTTGTGTCATGGTTCCATACATGGGTATGGTAAATTATCCATGCGAAGCATGTTTTCTCGATAGTGGGAGACGTGGTACTGGTACATTACATGGTAATGGTAAAGTTTATCCATGCGAAGCATTGTATACGATAGTGGGAGACTTGGAATCATGGACTTCATGGGTAATGGTAAAGTTTATCCAATGCGCACATGTTTATAATTCAGATAGTGGGAGACTTGGGTACTGGTACATTACCTGGGTGAATGGTAAAGTTATCCAGGAACATGTTATTCAGATAGTGGGAGACTGGTACGATGTACATTACTGGGTATGGTAAAGTTACCATGCGACAATTATGTATTCAGATGTGGGAGCTTGGGTACCATTGTACATTACATGGGTTAAATGGTAAAGTTTACCAAGTGAGCATGTTATATTCAGATAGTGGGAGACTTGGTTACATGGTACATTACATGGATAATGGTAAAGGTATCCATGTGAGCAATGTTATATTCAATAGTGGGAGACTGGTCAGGTAACATTACATGGGTAATGGTAAGTTATCCCTAGCGAACAATGTTATATCAGATAGTCGGGAGACTTGGGTACATGGTACATACATGGGTAACTGGTAAGTTATCCATGCTGCGAAGCAATGTTTCTATTCAGATAGTGGAGACCTGGGACATGGTACATTACCACTGGTATGGTAAAGTATTCCATGAGAGCAATGTTATTTATCAGTAGTGTGAGTACTTGGGTACATGGATCCATTAAGGTAATGGTAAGTTATCCATGCGAACATGTTATATTCAGATAGTGGGTAGACTTGGGTACCATGTACATTACTGGGTAATGGTAAAGTTATCCACGCAAGCCTGTTATATTCAGATAGTGGGACTTGTGAGTACCTGGCACATCACATGGGTAATGGTAAAGTTCTATCCAGGCAGCATTTATATTCAGATAGTGGATACTTGTTACATGGTACATTACAGGGTAATGGTAACGTGTATCCATGCAGCAATGTTATATTCAGATAGTGGGGAGACTTGGGTAATGCACATTACATGGGTAATGGTAAAGTTCCAAGTGAGCAAAATGTTTATATCAGCTAGTGGGAGACTGTGGGTACAATGGTACCTTACATGGGTAATGGTACAGTTATCCACGCAAGCAATGTATATTCGATAGTTGGAGGACTTGAGTACATGGCACATTACATGGGTAATGGTAAAGTTTGCCAGTGCAGCAATGTTATTTCACAGATAGTGGGAGACTGTGGTACATGGACATTACTGGGTAAGGTAAAAGTTATCCATGGCTAACAATGTTATATTCATGATGTCTGGGATACTTGGTACTTGTACATTACATGGGTAATGGTAACGAGTTATCCATGCGAACATGTTAATTCAGATAGTGTGGGAGCTTGGTACATGGTACCATTACATTGGGTAATTGGTAAATTTATCCATGCGAACAATGTTATATTCATGATGAGGTGCGGAAACTTGGGACATGGTACATTACATGGTGAATGGTAAAGTTATCAGTGAGGACAATGTTAATATCAGATAGTTGGACGTGGGTACAATGGTCATTACATGGTTGGTAAAGTATATCCATGCGAATATGTTATCATTCAGATAGTGGAGACTTGGGTACATGGTACATTACATGGGTATGTGAAAGTTATCCAGTGCGACAATGTTATATTCAGATAGTGGGAACTTGGTAATGGGTACATTACATGGGGACTGGTAAAGTTATCATGCGACAATTTATATTCAGATAGTTTGGAGACTTGGGTACATGGTACATTAATGGGTTATGGTAAGTTATCCAAGTGAGTCAATGTTATATTAATAGTTGGAACTTGGGTCATGGTATTACATGGGATGGTAAGTTACCATGCGAAGCAATGTTATATTCAGAAATAGTTGGGAGCTTGGTACATGGTACATTACATGGTGTTGGTAAGTTATCCACATTGCGAACAATGTTATTTCAATAGTGGGAGAACTTGGGTACATGGTACATTCGTGTAATGGTAAAGTTATCCATGCGAGCAATGTTATATTCAGCAGTGAGTGGGAGACTTGGGTACATGGTACATTACATGGGTAATGTATTTCCATGCGAACAATGTTATATCATATAAGTGTGGGACTTTGGTACATGGACTATACGGGTAATGTAAAGTTATCCATTCAGCAATGTTATATTCAGTAGGGGAGACTTGGTACATGGTACAGTACATGGAGTAATAAAGTTTCCATGCGAACAATGTATATGTCATAGGGGAGACTTGGGTACATTGACCATTACATGGGTAATGGTAAAGTTATCCATCGAACAATGTTATATTCAGATAGTGGGATACTTGGTACATGGCACAGTTACATGGGCAATGGTAAGTTATCCATGCGAAGCAATGTTTATATTCAGATAGTGGAGACTGGGTACATGGTACAAGTTCATGGGTAATGGGTCAACGTTATCCAGTGCGATCAATGTTTTATTCATCATAGTTGGGCGAGACACTGTGGGTACATGGTACATTCATGGGTTAATAGGTAAGTTCTTCCATGCAGACAATGTTATATTCAGAGTAGTGGAGCCTTGGGTACATGTACATTACTGGGTATGGTAAAGTTATCCATGTCGAACATTTATATTTCAGATAGTGGGAGACTTGGGTACATGGTACGGTAATGGTACAGGTATCGTAAGCTTAATGCAATACCGTTATATCTCAATAGTGGGAGACTTGGGTACATGGCTAACATTACATGGGTAATGGTAAAGTTATCCATGCGAGCAATGTTATATATTCAGCATAGTGGGAGACTTGGGTTCGATGCACATTACAGGGTCAATGGTAAGTTATCCAAGCGAACATGTTATATCACATGTGGAGACTTGGGTAATGGGTACATTTACAATGGGTAATGGTAAAGTTTATCCATGCAAACAATGTTATATTCAGATCAGTGGAGACTGGGTACATGGTACATTACATGGGTCATCGGTAACAGTTATCCATGGCAAGCATGTTATATTTCAGATAGTGGGAGACTTGGGTACTGGCACATTTACATGGTATGGTAAAGTTTATCATGCGAGCATGTTATATTACAGATAGTGGGAGACTTGGTACATGGTACTAACATGGGTAATGGTAAAGTTATCCATGCCGACAATGTTATATTCAGATAGTGGGAGACTTGGTGTACATGGTACATTACATGGGTAATGGTAAGTTATCCTAAGCTAGCATGTTTATTTCAAGATAGTGGGTACTTGGTACATGGTACATTTTTACAAGGGTAATGGTAAAGTTATCCAAGTGTCAATGTTATATTCCAGATAGGGAGACTGGGTACTGTCACATGTACATGGTAATGGTAAAGTTATCCATGGACAGCAAATGTTATTATCAGCATGGGGACGACTTGGGTACTAGGCACATTACATGGGTATGGTACGTTATCCAAGTGAGCAATGTTATATCAAATAGTGGGAACTGGGTACAGGCTTACATACATGGGTATGGTAAAGTTATCCATGCAGAGCATGTGTTGTATTCAATAGTGGGAGACTTGGGTACTTGCACATTACCAGGTCATGTAAAGTTATCCAGTGGCAAGCAATGTTATATCAGATAGTGGGAGACTTGGGTACATGGTACATTACATGGGTAATGGTAAAGTTATCCTGCAAAGCAATGTTATATTCAGATAGTGGGGACTTTTGGGTCCCTGTGACATTACATTGGGTAATGGTACAGTTATCCATCCAGATTTATGTCAGCTAGTGAGAACTTGGGTCGCTGTCCACATTATGGGTAATGGTATTTATCACTGCAACCAATGTTTATATTCAGATAGTGGGAGACTTGTCTGGTACATTACTATGGGTAATGGTAAAAGTTACCATCAAGCAATGTTATATTTCAGATAGTGGAGACTTGGTACAGGTACTTAATGGGTATGTAAGTTTCCATGCGAAATTATATTCAGATAGTGAGCGTCGGGTACATGGTACATTACTGGGTAATGGTAAAGTTATCAGTGGCAATGTTTATTCAGATGTGGGAGACTTGGGTAACATGGCATTACGGGTAATGGTAAGTTATCCAATGCAAGCAATGTTATATCCAGATATGGGAGACCTTGGGTACATGGTCACATACATGGGTAATGGAAAAAGTTATCCATTCGAAGCAATGTTATTCAGATAGTGGGAGACTTGGTAACAGGGTACATTACAGGGTAATGGTAAGTTATCCATGCGAACAATGTTAAATTCAGATAGTGGGAGACTTGGGTTACATGGAACATTACATGGCGAATGGTTAATTTATCCAGTGCAACAATGTTATATTCAGATAGTGGAGACTTGGTAACATGGTACATTACATGGTATGGTAAAGTTATTCCATAGCAAGCAATGTATATTTCAGATAGTGGGAGACTTGGGTCACATGGTAACATTACATGGTGTAATGGTAAAGTTATCCATGCAGACAATGTTATATTCAGATAGTGGGAGACTTGGGTCATGGTACCTTACATGGTAATGGTAAAGTATCCATGCGAACAATGTTATTTCAGATAGTGGGGAGACTTGGTACAATGGTACATTACATAGGGTATGGTAAAAGTTTATCCAGTGAGCAATGTTTATTCAATAGTGGGAGACTTGGTACATGGACATTAAGGGTATGGTAAAAGTTATCCATGCTAGACAATGTTATATTCAGATAGTGGAGACTTGGGTACATGTACATTACATGGTAATGGTAAAGTTATCCATGCAAGCAATGTTATATTCAGATGTTGGGACTGGTACATGTTACATTACATGGGTAATGGTACAGTTTATCCAAGTGGAGCAATGTTTATATTCAGATAGTGGAGACTTGGCCGGTAAATGGTATCTTACAATGGTATGGTAAGTTATCCATCGCGACCAATGTTATATTCAGATAGTGGAGACTTGGGTCACATGGTACATTCATGGGTAATGGTAAAAGTTATCAAGTGAGCAATGTTATATTCATGATAGTGGGAGACTTGAGGTACATGGTACATTACATGGGTAATGGTAAAGTTAATGCCTCAACAGGTTATATTCAGATAGTGGGAGACTGGGTACATGGTTACATTAATGGTAATGGTAAAGTATCTACCAGTGAACACTGTTATATTCAGATAGTGGGAGACTTGGTCATTGTACAATTACAGTGGTAATGGTAAAGTTATCCATGCAACAAATGTTATATTCGATAAGTGGGAGACTTGGTACATGGTACATTACATGGTACATGTTAAGTTATCCAGTGAGCATGTTGATATCAGAATAGTGGGAGACTTGGGTACATGGTCCATTACAGGGTGTAATTATAAGTCTCAGGCGACAATGTTATATTCAGATAGTGGTGAGGACTTGGGTGAGCATGTACATTACATGGGTAATGGTAAAGTTATCCATGCGAACCCTGTTTATAATCAGTCGGGAGCTTGGGTATGTACTCTACTGGGTATGGTAAAGTTAATCCCATGCGAACAATGTTATATTCAGATAGTGGGAGACTTGGGTACATGGTACATTAACTGGGTATGGAAGTTATCCATACGAACAATGTTTAATTGCAGATGTGGGAGATTGGGGTCAATGGTACATTAACTGGTAATGGTAAAGTTATCCTATGCGACACAATTTATATTCAAAGTGGGACTTGGGTACATGGTACATTACATGGGTAATGTAAGTTTATCCATGCAACCATAGTTTATTCAGATAGTGGGAAGACTTGGGTACATGGTAAAAACATCATACATGGGTAATGGTAAAGTTATCCATGTCGAAGCAATGGTTATGATCAGATATTGGGAGCACTTGGGTACATGGTACTTACATGGGTAATGGTAAGTTATCCAGTGAGCAATGTTCTATTTCAATATTGGGAGACTTGGGTAACATGGTAACTTAATGGGTAATGGTAAAAGTTCTCCATGCGAGCAATGTTATATTCAATATGGGAGACTTGGTAACATGTACATTACTGGGTAATGGTAACAGTTATCCCAAGTGAGGCAAGTTATATTCAGTAGTTGGGAGACTTGGGTACACATGGATCATTACATGGGTAAATGTAAAGTTACCAATTGAACAATGTTATATCAGATAGTGGAGAACTTGGTACATTGTACATTACATGGGTAATGGTAAGTTATCCATGCGAACAATGTTATAATAGATAGTGGGAGCTTGGTACTGGTAACTTACAGGGTAATGGTACAGTTATCCACTGCAACAATGTTATATTCAGATCGTGTGTGAACTTGGGTAGCATGTACTATACTGGGTAATGGTAAAGTTATCCAGTGACGACATGTTATATCGATAGTGGGAGAGGCTTGGTACATGGTACACTTACAAGGGTAATGTAAGTTATCCAAGTGAGCACTGTTTATTCAGATAGTGGGAGACTTGGGTCCAATGGTACATTACATGGTAATGGTAATTATCCATGCGAACATGTTTCATATTCATATTAGTGGAACTTGGGTACTGGTACATTACCATGGGTAATGGTAAAGTTATCCATGCGAAGCACATGTTTATATTCAGTAGTGGGAGACTGGTACAGTACACTTACATGGTAGGTGTAAAGTTAATCCATAGGCACCAATGTATAATTCACACTTGGTACTGGCAATGGTACTTAACATGGACATGGTACAGTTTCCATGCGAATCACTGTTATATTCATATAGTGGGAGACTGGGTATCATGGTAAATTACATGGGTAATGTAAACGTTCTTCCGAGCAAGCAATGTTATTTCAGATAGTGGGAGACCTTGGTACATGGCACATTACATGGGTATGGTAAAGTTATCCAAGTGCGAGCAATGTTATATTCAAGATAGTGGGGTACTTGGGTACCTGGTCACTTACAGGGTAATGGTAAAGTTATCCATAGCGAACAATGTTATATTCAGATCAGTGGGAACTTGGGTACATGGTCACATTACATGGGTAATGGAAAGTTTATCGAATCAATGTTATCATGCAGATAGTGGACTTGGGAAGTACATCCATTTGGTGTATCATGCATCAATTACAGTGTGGATGAACTGGAAGGTAATGAAAGTTATCCCATGGTGGCATTTTTTCAGATAGTGGTAGACTGGGTACCATGGACATTACATGGGTAATGGTAAACAGTTATCATGCAACAATGTTATATTCAATATGTGGATACTGGGTACATGGTACATTCCATGGGTAATGGTAAAGTTACCTGCGAACAATGTTATATTCAGGATAGTGGAGACTTGGGTACATGGTCCAATTATGGTAATGGTAAAGTTATCCATGGACATGTTATATTCAGAATAGTGGTAGAACTTGTACTGGTATCTTCACCTGGGTAATGGTAAAGTTTATCCCAGGCCTAAGCCGGCAATGTTATATTCAGATGTAGTGCTTGGTGCAGGTCATCATGTAGGAGTTTCCAGCGATTATCATGTGGGTGTACTGTACTTACCGGTAAGTAATATCATGCAATGTTATATCAGTGTGGAGACCGGGGTCTGTAAACAATTACATGGGGTTAAGTAATGTTAATCCATCGACATATCCAGTGTGGGACTGGGACTGTACACTGGTTGTACGTCCAAGTCGACATGTCGTTTGTCAGATAGGATAGCTGTGGTGTACAAGTGGTACATGTACATTAGGGTAATGGTCAAGTTATCCATGCAAGCAGGTTATATTCAGTGATCTAAGTGGAGACTTGAGTACATGGTCATCTTACATGGGTAGTGTAGTTGATCAAGTTGAACATGTTATATTCAGATAGTGGAGACCTTGGTACATGTACATTACATGGGTAATGGTCAAGTTTCCATGCAGCATGTTCATCTCAAATATGTGGGAGACGTGGGTACATGGTACTACATGGTAATTGTAAATGATCTGCGAACAATGGTTATATATCGATAGTTGGGAGACTGGGTACATGTACATTAACATGGTAATGTAGTTTATCCAAGAGGCAAGTATATCAATGTTCATATAGTGGGAGACTGTGGGTACATGGTACATTACATGGTAATGGTAAAGTTATCCATGCGAACAATGTTTATATTCAGCATCAGTGGGAGCTTGGGTACATGGTACATCAATGGGTATGGTAAAGTTTATCCAGTGGAGCAATGTTATATTCGATAGTGGGAGAACTGGTACATGGTCATCATTAATGGTAATGGTAAGTTATCCAAGGAGCATGTTATATTCAGATAGTGGGAAGACTTGGGTACTGTAACATTACATGGGTAATTGTAAAGTTATCCATAGCATGTTATATTAATAGTTGGGAGACTTGGTACATGGTACATTACACAGGTAATGTAAAAGTTTCCATGAGACCAATGTTATATTCAATAGTGGGAGCTTGGTAACATGGTAAATTTTCCACATGGGTACTGTAAAGTTATCCATGCGACATGTTATTTCAGATAGATGGGAGACTTGGGTCATGGTTACATTACATACATGGGTAATGGTAAAGTTATCCATGCCAAACAATGTTATATTGCAGATAGTGGGAGACTTGGGTACATGGTACCATTACATGGGTAATGGGTAGTTATCCAGGCGAGAATGTTATTTCAGATAATGTGGTAGACTGGTCATGGACATTACAGGGTAATGGTAAAGTTATCCTGCGAGCAGGTTAATTAGATTGGGAACTTTGGGTAATTGTACCTTACATTGGGTAATGGTAAGTTAGTCATGCGACAATGTTATATCAATAGTTGGGAACTTGGGTCCATGGTACATTACATGTGATGTAAAGTTACATGCGAGCCAATGTTTATATTCGATAGTGGGAGACTTTGTAATGGTACACTTACATGGTAATGGTAAAGTTTATATCCATGCGAGCAATGTTTATATTCAGATAGTGGGAGACTTGGGTACATGGCTACATACTGGGTAACTGGTAAACGTATCCAGTGGCACAATGTATATTCGATAGGTGGAACTTGTGTACATGGTAACTTCACATGGGTAATGGTAAGTTGATCCAATGAGCACTGTATATTACAGATAGTGGGAGACTTGGGTACATGTCACATTACATGGTAATTGTAAGTTATCTCCACGAGCATGTTTTAGATTCCGATAGGGAGATGGGTACATGGTAGCATTACTGGTAAGGGTAAAGTATCTGCGAAAATGTTTTATATCAGATATGTGGGAGATTGGGTACTGGTCATTACATGGTATGTTAAAGTTATCCAAGCTGAACTGTTTTATCGATATGTGGAGACTTGGTACATGGTACATTACAGGGTACTGGTAAAGTAAGCTCCATGCAACAATGTTATAATTCATCAGTGGGAGACTTGGGTATGTCCATACAAGGGTAATGGTAACAGTTATCCAAGTGAAGCAATGTTATATTCAGATAGTGGTGAGACTTGGTACATGGACATTACAGGGTATGGTAAAGTTATCCAGTGAAATGTTTAGTATTCAGATAGTGGGAGACTTGGGCTACATGGACTTAAAGGTTAGGTAAAGTTATCCAATCCGAGCAATTTATATCAAGATGTGGGAGACTTGGTACATGTACATTACAAGGGTATGGTAAGTGATCCAAGTGAGTCAATGTTTATATTCAGATAGTGGGAGACTTGGGTACATTGTTAATTACATTGGGTAATGTAAGTTATCCAAGCTGAGCATGTTATATCAATTAGTGGGAGCTTGGGTACATGGTACATTTTACCATGGGTAATGGTTAAATGTTTATCCATAGCTGAGCAATGTTTATATATCAGATAGTGGAGCCTTGGTACATGGTACCATTACATGGGTACTGTTAAAGTTTACCATGTGAGGCAATGTTATATTCAATAGTGGGAGACTTGGTTACATGGTACAATTACATGGTATGGTAACGTTATCCAAGTGCGACATTGTTATATTCAGAAGTGGAGACATTGGGTACATGGTCACTTACAGAGGTAGGTAAAGTTATCCATAGTAGCAATGTATTTTCAGATGTGGTGACTTGGGTACCTGGTACTTCCATGGGTAATGGTAAATTTATCCATGCGACCAATGTTCTTATTCAGATAGTGGAGAACTTGGGTACATGGTCAATTACATGGGTATGGTAAAGTTATTCCAGTGAGCAAGTGTATATTCAGATACGTGGGAGACTTGGGTACATGGTACATTACTGGTATGGTAAAAGTTATCCATGCGAAGCAATTTATTTCATATAGTGGGAGACTGGGTACAATGTAGCAATTACCAGGGTAATGGTAAGTTATCCAAGTGAGCAATGTTATATCAATGTGAGGACTTGGTTACATGTACACATGGGTAATGGTAGTTATCCATGCTGAACAATGTTATATCAGATAGTGGGAGACTTGGGTTACATGGTACATTACAGGTAATGGTAAGTTATCCAGGTGGACAATGTTATATTCAGATAGTGGTGAGCTTGGGTACAGGGTACATTACATGGTTATGTAAAGTTATCCATGCGACACTGTGATATCGATAGTGGGAGACTGGTACATGGTAACATGACAATGGTATGGTTAATTATCCATCGAACAGTTATATTCAGAGAGTTGGAGACTTGGGTACATGACTTCCATGGGTAATGGTACAGTTTCCCCAGCAATGTTAGATTCCGAATAGTGTGAGACTTTGGGACATGGTACATTACATGGGTTGGTAAGTTATCCAGTGACGCAATTGTTATATTCAGATAGTGGCGACTTGGGTACATGGTACATTACATGGGTCTGGTAAAGTTATCCTGCAGCAATGTTATCATTTCAGCTAGATGGAGACTGGGTACATGTACATTACATGGGTAAATTGTAAAGTATCCTGCGAACAATGTTATATTCAGATAGTGGGAGACTGGTTACATGTACATTACATTGGGTATGGTAGTTATCCATGCGAACAATGTTATTCATATAGTGGGAGACTTGGGTACATGGGTACATTACATGGAGTAATGGTAGTTTCCAGGCGAACAATGTTATATTCAGATTGGGAGACTTGGGTACATGGTACATTACTGGGTAATGGTAAAGTTATCCATGCAAAAATGTTATTTCAGATAGTGGAGACTTGGGTACATGGTACAGTACTGGGTAATGTAAGTTATCCAAGTGAGCATGTTTTGATTCAGCTAGTGGGAGACTTGGGTACATGGTACATTACATGGTAATGGTAAGGTTATCCAAGTGAGCAAATGTTATATTCAGATAGTGGGAGACTTGGGTACATGTGTACATTACATGGGTAATGGTAAACGTTATCCATGCAAGCAATGTTATATCAGATAGTGGGCGACTTGGGTACATGTACATTACAAGGTAAATGTAAAGTTATCCAAGTGAGCATGTTATATCAGATAGTGGAGACCTTGGGTAAGGTACATTACATGGGTTATGGTAAAGGGTTATCCAAGTGAGGGGCAATGTTATATTCAGATCGTGGAGACTTGGGTACATGTACATTACATGGGTATGTAAAGTATCCATGCGAACAATGTTCTATCATATAGGGGGAGCTTGGGAATGGTATCTTACATGGGTAAGGGCAAAGTTTCCATGCAAGCAATGTTATATTCAGAGATGTGAGACGGTCCATGGCACATTACATGGTAAATAGTAAAGTTATCCCATGCGAACATGTTTCTATTAGATCGTGGGAGACTTGAGGTTACGTAACATTCCATGGTAATGGTAGTTATCCTGCAAGCAATTTATTCAGATAGTGGAGACCTTGGTACATGGCACATTACCTGGTAATGGTAAGTTATCCAGGCTAACAATGTTATAATCAGATAGTGGGAGACTTGGTACATGTACTTACATGTAATGGTAAAGTTATCCATGCAAGCAATGTTTATTTCAGATAGTGGGAGACTTGGGTTCCAGGTACATTACATGTGTAATGGTAAAGTTATCCATGCAAGCTGTTATATTCAGATAGTTGAGACTTGGGTACATGGCACATTACATGGGTAATGTAAGTTATCCATCGCGAACAAGGTTCTATTCATCGTGGGAGACCTTGGGTCATGGTACATTACTGGGTACAATGGTAAAGTTATCCTGCAAGCACTGTTATATTCAGGATAGTGGGAGACTTGGGTACATGGTAATTCAGGTCACATGTAAAGTTATCCATGCGACAATGGTTCTCTTAGATAGTGGGAGTCTTGGGTACATGGTACATTACATGGGTAACTGGTAGAAGTATCCATGCGAACATGTTCTCTTCAGATAGTGGGGAGACTTTTTGACATGGTACATTTACATTGGTAATGGTAAAGTTATCCATGCAAAGCACTGTTTAGATTCATCGATAGTGGGAGACTTGGTTATCATGGTACATTACATGGTAATGGTAAGTTTCCATGCGCACAATGTTATATTCAGATAGTGGGAGACTTGGGTACTATGGTACATTACATGGTAATGTACGTTATGCCAAGTGAGCAATGTTTAATTCAGATAGTGGGAGACTTGGTACTGTTATCATTACAGGGTAATGGTAAAGTTTCCATGCTACAATGTTATATTCGATAGTGGGAGACTTGGGTACATGGTACATTACTGGTAATGGAAGTTATCCCAATTGAGCAATGTTATATTCGATATGGAGACTGGTACATGGTACATTACAATTGGTATGGTAAATTATCAAGTGAGCAATTATATTCAATGTGGGAGACTTGGGTACATGGACATTACATAGTAATGGTAACGTTTTCCAAGTGAGCATGTTTATATCAATAGTGAGAGACTTGGGTACATGGTCACATACATGGGTAATGGTAAATTATCCATGCGAACATGTTATATTCAGGATGTGGGAGACTTGTCCATGGTACATTACATGGGTATGGTAAGTTATCCATGCGACCAATGTTATATTCAGATGTGGGAAACTGGGTACATGGTACATTACATGGGTCATGGTAAGTTATCATGCGAACAATGTTTATATTCGATAGTGGGAGACTTTGTACATGTAACAATTACATGTGTAATGGTAAATTATCCCTGCGAACATGTTATAGTCAATAGTGGGAGACTTGGGAGTCAACATTACTGGTAATGGAAAGTTATCCATGCAAACAATGTTATATCAAGATAGTGGGAGACTTGGTCGCATGGTACCTTAACATGGTAATGGGTAAAGTTTCATCCTGCAAGCAATGTTCTTCAGATAGTGGGAGACTTGGGTACAACATGGTACATTACATGGGCTAATGGTTAAAATGTTATCCATGATAACAATGTTATATTGCATATAGGGGGAGTCTTTGGGGTACATGGTACATACATGGCAATGGTAACGTTATCCACTCATGCGACAATTTATATTCGATAGTGGGAGACTTGGTACATGTACATTAACATGGGTATGTAAGTTTATCCCATGCAAGCCAATGTATATTCAGATAGTTGGAGACTTGGGTACATGTACATTACATGGGTAATGTAAAGTTATCCATGCGAACAATGTTTATCAGATAGTGGGATCCTTTGGGTTACATGGTACATTACATGGGTAAATGGTAGTTAATCCATCGAACAATGTTATATTCAGATATTGGAGACCTTGGGTACATGGTACATTAACGATGGGTATAATGGAGTTATCCAAGTGGAGCAATGTTATATTCGATATTGGGAGACTTGGGTACATGGTACATTACATGGTAATGTAAAGTTATCCATGCAAGCCAGTATATTCATTGGGAGACGTGGTACAGGGTACATTACGGTAATGGTAAAGTGTATCCATGCCAGCATGTTATATTCAATAGTGGGATAACTTGGGTACATGGACACTACAACATGGTAATTGTAAAGTTCTCCAAGTGAGCAATGTTTATTCGATAGTGGGAGACTTGGGTACATGGTACATTACCTGGGTTGTAGTTTAGCCTGCAAGCAAGTTATATTCCCGATAGTGGGAGCTTGGGTACTGGTACTTCATGGGTAATGGTAAAGTTATCCAAGTGAGCATGTTATAATTCCGATAGTGGGACGACTTGGTAGCATGCACATTACACGGGTACTGGTAAGTTATCCATGCAAGCAATGTTTATAATTCAGATCAGTTGGGAGACTTGGGTCCATGGTACATACATGGGTAATGTAAAGTTCTCCAGTGAGCAATGTTATATTCAGAGATAGTGGAGACTTGGGTCATGGTACATTACTGACATGGGTAATAGTAAAGTTATCCTGCAAGCACTGTTATATGCAGATAGTGGGAGACTTGGGTAAATGGTACATTCACATGGGTATTGTAAAGTTTCCATGCGAACACTGTTATAATTCAGATAGTTGAGACTTGGTCATGGTGAATTACCTGGGTAAATGGTAAAGTGATCCATAGCGAACAATGTTATTTCAGATAGTGGGAGATTGGTACTGGTACATTACAAGGGTAATGGTAAAGTTATCCTGGCGAACATGTTATTTGCAGATATGGAGACTGGGGTACATGTACATTACACTGGGTATGGTAAAGTTATCCATGCAAACAATGTTATTTCAATAGTGTCGACTTGGGTACACTGGTCCATTACATGGGAATGGGAAGTTATCCATGCGAACATGTTATATTCGATAGTGGGAGACTTGTGAACATGTAACAATTACATGGGTATGGTAAAGTTATCCAGTGAAGCCATGTTATATTTCCGATAGTGGGAGACGTTGGTACATGGTACCTTCCATTGGTAATGGTAAAGTTCCATCGAACATTTATCTTCCCTAGTTGAGACTTGTGTACATGGTACATTACAGGGTATGGTAAGTTATCCATGCGACAATGTTATATTCAAGATGTGGGAGACTTGGGTACATGGTACATTCATGGTATAGTAAGTTATCCTAGCGAACATGTTATATCAGATAGTGGGAACTTGGGTACATGGTACCTTACATGGGTAATGGTAAAGTTATCCAGTGCGCAGTTATATCAGATAGTGGGAGACTTGGGTACATGGGACATTCATGGGTATGGTAGTTATCCTCGAGCAAGGTTCTATCAGATCGTAAAGGGAAAGACTTGGTTACATGGTACTTACCTGGGTAATGGTAAGTTTTATCCATGCGAACAATTTATAATCAGATAGGGGAGACTTGGGTACTGGTTATCATTACATGGTATGGAAAAGTTATCCAAGTGAGTCAATGTTATCTTTCAGATTGGGAGACTTGGTACAAGTGGTACCTTAACATGGGTAATGTCAAGTTATACATGCGAATGTTACTATTCAGATTTGGAGACTTTGTACATGTTACTTACATGGTATGGTAAGTTATCCATCGGCGAACAATGTTATTCAGATAGTGGGAGACTTGGTGTCCAATGGTATTCCTGGGTAATGGTACAATCGCAAGAGCGAAGCGTTATCCAAGTGAGCAATGTTATATTCAATAGTGGGAGACGGGGACATGGTACATTACATGTGTACTGGTAAAGTTATCCATGCACGCATGTTATTTCGAAGTGGGCGACTTGTGGTACATGTAACATTACAAGGGTACTGGTAAAGTTATCCAATGAGCAATGTTATATCAAGATCAGTTGTAGACTTGGGTAACAATGGTGACATTACAGGGTAATGGTAACGTTATCCATGCAATCAATTTATATTCAGATGTGGAGCCTTGGTTCATGGTACATTACATGGGGTATGTAAGTTCCAGTGAGCCCTGTTATATTCATATAGTGGGAGAACTTGGGTAATGGTACTTACATGGGTAATGGTCAGTATCCACTTGGGAAGCATGTATAATTCAGATAAGGGAGACTTGGTTACATGGTACTTACATGGGTAATGGAAGTTATCCATTCGACATGTTATATTCAGATAGTGGGAGACTTGGGTTACCATGGTACATTACAAGGTACTGGTAAGTTCTCCAGTGGAGCAATTTATATTCAGATAGAGTGGGAGACTTTGGGGACATGGTACAATTACATGGGTAATGGTACAAGTTATCCATGCAAACAATGTATATTCAGATAGTTGGAGACTTGGGTACAATGTACTTCCATGGTAATGGTAAATTTTATCCCAGTGAGCAATGTTTATCAGATAGTGAGACTTGGGTACATTGTACACTGACATGGGTCATGGTAAAGTTATCCAAGAGCAATGTATATTCAATAGTGGGAGACTTGGGTACCTGGTCCATTTACTGGGTAATGGTAAAGTTTATCCAAGTGAGGCACTGTTATGTATTCAGCTCAGTGGGAGACTTGGGTACATGGTACACTTACAATGGGTACTGGTAAAGTTATCCAGTGAGCATGTTTACTCATATATTGGGAGACTTGGGTAACATGTACTTACAAGGGTAATGGTACAGTTATCCAGTGTCAAGTTATAATTCAGATAGGGGCTACTTGGGTCATGGTACATTACTGGGTTGGTAAAGTTATCAATCAAACATGTGTATTTCAGGCCTAGTGGAGATTTGGGTACTGAGTACATTACCTGGTGTAATTGGTAAAGTTATCCTGCGAGCATTTACATTCAGATGTGAGACTGGTACATGGTACATTACATGGGTCATGGTAAGTTATCCATAGCGAACAATGTTATATTCCAATATGGGATACTTGGTACATGGTAGCATTACATGGTAATGGTAAAGTATCCAATGAGCATGTTATAGTTCAGATGTGTGAGACTTGTGTACATGGTACATTACATGGTATGGTAAGTTTCCAAGTGAGCAATGTCTATTCAGCCTGATGGAGTGGGGTGGGAAGACTTGGGTACATGGTACATTACATGGGTAATGGTAAAGTTATCCAAGTGAGCAATGTTATATTCAGATAGTGTGGGACTTTTTAAACAAGCCATTGGCCTGACAAGAACTGCAATGGCTGAATTCGCAAAGAATGGGGTGGAATTCATGGAATTACTCTCCGTGCATCACAGAATCATGTATTAATCAACACATGGAACATGACAAGATCACGGTGAGACAACTCATGTAGGCCAAGACTATGTTAATTTTTTTTATGCATCAATCAATCTCAGAGCCACATAAACTAGCACCAACCTAAATGAATGAATAGGGAACTTAGAGCCATATTTATAAAGCCACGCTATTGCTATTTTGCGATACGCACCTTTAACGATCACTGCCACAATCTTAAATTTACAAATTATCATTGTGGTCGAAAACCGATCGTACTTCTACCACATGGTATTGTATGAACGAAGGTTCGTACATTTCCAAACATTCATTCTTAAAATGTAAGATTGTGGCCATACATTTACAGCCATGTACATTTACTATAACTCACAGTATCAGAAGTTTGGCCCTTATCTTTATTATTTAAGCTAATAGTTTATTTTTCTGCAACAGAAAGAATTGGATCAAAGAATGAAGATGTGTTCTGAACAAAACGAGAAGGCGTCTGTAGTTCTGTGTCAGTCTCTGATACAATCGTTAGGTGCAAATCTGAGCAACAATATATCACGGGGATATTACTCCAAACCAGGAGGACACAAGATGTTTTCAGTGGTGAAGATGAAAGTTATAGAATCTTATAACGACAGGCCCAGGAAAGGACTAAAGGTACCAATTGTCTTTTATTGGAATTTACGTAGTGATTGAAACTTACTCTTAGTTGATATAATTGTTATTATATGGTACAATAAAATTATATCTGTTGTATTCAATTAGATCAACTGGACTTGAAGTTTAGTTCTTGAACTCACTTCTGAATTGAGAAAGCCAGTCGGATGACTAGCGAAACGTCTTTAAGAACTAAACTTCAAGTCCAGTTGATCTAATTGAATACAACAGATATACCATGACCTGGATGATGAATATTACAGATATACCCATGACCTGGATGAATGGATAATTATAGATATACCATGACCTGGATGGATGAATATTACAGATATACCATGACCTGATGGATGAATATTACAGATATACCCATGACCTGGATAATGAATATTACAGATATACCATGACCTGGATGGATGAATATACAGATATACCATGACCTGGATGGATAATATACAGTATACCGTGACCTGGATGGAATGAATATTACAGATATACCATGCCTGGATGGATGAATATTACAGATATACCATGACCTGGATGAATGGATATTATAGATAAACCATGACCTGGATGGATGATATATACGATATACCATGACCTGAATAATGATATTACAGATATACCATGACCTGTGGATGAATATTACAGATATCCATGACCTGAATGAATGAATATTACGATATACCATGACCTGGAGGAATGAATATTACAGATATACCATGACCTGGTGGATGATATACAGATATACCATGACTGAATGAATGAATATTACAGATATACATGACCTGGATGATGATATAATTACAGATATACCATGACCTGGATAGAATATTACAGATAACCATGACCTGGATGAATGAATATTACAGATATACCATGACCTGGATGATGAATATTACAGATATACCGTGACACTGATGAATGAAATTTACAGATATACCATGACCTGGATGATGAATATTACAGATATACCATGACCTGAATGAATGAATATTACAGATAACCTGACCTGGATGAATGAATATTACAGATATACCATGACCTGGATGAATGGAACCTTCACAGCCTACATAAAATTAGTTTTTATTCATTCACTTAAGGGCCATATTTATAAAAAAGCGATACCGCACTTTTAATGAATCGTTAAACCGATCGTTAATTTAGGCCCTATTTATAAACCCGCGTTTTATAACGCCGGCTATCAACACAGCCATAAAGTAAAGCTTATCACCAGTTCTTTAAGGCCACGTTGTTATTTTCGCTTGTGGACAAAAGTTACGACTGCAGCTAATAAATACTGGCATGGACGTGAAAAACGGCTGTACTATTACGTGGACATAATTTGCGACCGCAGCCAAAATACTGGTATGGATGTTAGACTGCTGTGATATTTTATGAGCCGTATTATACAATAGCAAATACCAGTCGGCATTGGTATTTTTCATCATGGTTTTATTTCTGAGTTTGTGGTGCTAAAGAAAGACAGATTTGTAAATTTAATATCAATTTCTGAACATGGAAAAAAAACTTTACAAAGTCACCTCTTTTTTCAAGTTTTATTGCAAGCACTTTCTGTACATTTCCTTTAAGTACCATAATAAAGGACATCTATACTGAAAATAGTTATCTTTAGATATCCGATCTGAACCATCTTCTGCAGTTTTGCTATAACTGGAATGGAGACAGTGTTCATACAATCATGTGAATTGCATGATGGGGAACTCCCTCTTCCAATGCTGCCTCATAGTGAACAGCCAATAAATATACAAAGATATATCAAACAGAATCTAAAAAATAAGACAACTTTTGGGGCTTACATTGCATTTCACTCATATACTTTTTTGCGGTTGTGGTTAAGGTAACAGGAAGGCAATTTTCTAACATCGGTTAGTGGATTCATGGAAGAGTTTTAATGCAGGGATTGGTCACATCTGTATTTGTTGTGGAGGTCTTTCACATGGGACCTTTACTGTCTGGTCTCACTGTATGGGCACCTTTAACTGTCGTTTCTCACTGTATGGGACCTTTTGTCTGTTCTCACTGTATGGCCATTACTTCTGTTCTCACTGTATGGGACCATTACTGTCGGTTCTCACTGTATGGACCATACTGTCTGTTCTCACTGTATGGGACCTTTACTTTCTGTTCTCACGTATATGGTACCTTCTGTCTGTTTCACTGTATGGGACCTTTACTGTCTGTTCTCACTGTTGGGACCTTTACTCTGTCTTTCTCACTGTAGGGACCTTTACTGTCTGTTCTCACTGTATGGGGACCTTTACTGTCTTTTCTCACTATATGGGACCTTACTGTCTGTTCTCACTGTATGGGACCTTACGTCTGTTCTCACGTATGGGACCTTTACTGTCTTTTCTCACTGTATGGGCCTTTACTGTCTGTTCTCACTGTATGGGACCTCTACTGTCCTGTTCTCACTGTATGGGACCTTTACTGTCTGTTCTCACTGTATGGGACTTACTGTTTGTTCTCACTGATGGAACTTTACTGTCTCTTCTCACTGTATGCGTCCTTTACGTGTCTGTTCTTACTATGTTGGGACCTTTACTGCTTTCTTACTGTATGGACCTTTACTGTCTGTTCTCCCTGTAGGGACCTTACTGTCTGTTCTCACTGTATGGGACCTTTACTGTCGTTCTCACTGTATGGGACCTTTACTGTCGTGTGTTTCTCACTGTATGGACCCTTTACTGTCTCTTCTCACTGTATGCGTCTTTACTGTCTGTTCTTACTGTTGGGACCTTTACTGTCTGTTTCTCACTGTATGGGCCCTTACTGTCTGTTCTCAACTGATGGGACCCTTTCTGTCTGTTCTCACTGTATGGGACCTTACTTCTGTTTTCTCCACTGTATGGGACCTTTACTGTCTGTTCTCACTGTATGGTCCTTTACTGTTGCTGTTCTCACTGTATGGGACTTTACTGTCTGTTTCTCACTGTATGGGACCTTTACTGTCTGGTTCTATCATTGTATGGGACGCTTTACTATCTGTTCTCACTTTATGAGACCTTTTCTGTCTGTTTCTCTCTGTAATGGGGCTTTTACTGTCTGTTTGTCACTGTATGGGACCTTCACTGTATCTTCTCACTGTATGGACCTTTATGTCTGTTCTCACTGTATGTGACTTTACTGTCTGTTCTCACTGTAGGGACCTTTATTGTCTGTTCTAACTGTATGGACCTTTACCATCTGTTCTCACTGTATGGGACCTTTACCATCTTCTCACTGTATGGGACCTTTAACTCTGTTCTCACTGTAGGGACCTTTACCCTCTGTTCTCACTGTTGGGACCTTTACCCTCTGTTCTCACTGT
The DNA here is from genome assembly GCA_019447015.1 of Hymenochirus boettgeri. NCBI lineage: Eukaryota > Metazoa > Chordata > Amphibia > Anura > Pipidae > Hymenochirus > Hymenochirus boettgeri. The sequence goes on along the minus strand of CM033475.1, from coordinate 220,971,046 downwards.
ATGGGACCTTTAACCCTCTGTTTCTCACTGTATGGACCTTTACCGCTCTTTCTCACTGTATGGGACCTTTACCCTCTGTTCTCACTACTGATGGGACCTTACCCCTGTTCTCTCTGTAGTGACCTTTACTGTCTGTTCTCACTGTAGGGACCTTTATTGTCTGTTCTAATGTATGGGACCTTTAACACCCGTCTTTCTCACTGTATGGGACCTTTACTGTCTGTTCTCACTGTATGGGACCTTTACCATCTGTTTTCTCACTGTATGGGACTTTCCGTCTGTTCCACTGTATGGCCTTTACCCCCTGTTCTCACTGTATGGACCTTTACCCCCTCTTTCTCACTGTATGGACCTTTACCCTCTGTTCTCACTGTATGGGACCTGTCCTGGTCTGTTCTCACTGTATGGGACCTTTACTGTCTGTGTCTCACTGTATGGGACCTTTACAGTATGTTCTCACTGTATGGGACCTTTACCCTCTGTTCTCACTCTGTATGGACCTTTCCCCGTCTGTTCTCCCTGTATGGGACCTACTGTCTGTTCTCATGTTGGGACCTTTACCCCCTCTGTTCTGTTCTCACTGTTCGGGGACCTTTACCTACCCCTATTTCTCACTGTATGGAACCTTTAACCCTCTGTTGTTCACTGTATGGGACCTTTACACCCTCTGTTCTCACTGTATGTGACCTTTACCTCTGTTTCTCACTGTTGGGACCTTTACCCCCTTCCTTTCCTCTCTCTACTGTATGGGACCTTTACCCTCTGTTCTCAACTGTATGGGACCTTTACGTCTGTTCTCACTGTATGGGACCTTTACAGTCGTCTGTTCTCACTGTATGTGGACCTTTACCTAACCCTCTGTTCTCACTGTATGGGGCCTTATTGTCTGTTCTCACTGTATGGGACCTTTACAGTCTGTCTCCACTGGTATGGGACCTTTATTGTCTGTTCTAACTGTATGGGACCTTTATCGTCTGTTCTCACGGTAGGTACCTTTACCCCTTTTCTCACTGTATGGGACCCTTTAACCCACATCTATTCCTCATGTATGGGACCTTTACCCTCTGTTCTCACTGTATGGGACCTTTTACTCTGTTCTCAACTGTATGACCCTTACCCTCTGTTCTCACTGTATGGACCTTTACGCCACTTCTCACTGTATGGGACCTTTACCCCTGTTCTCACTGTTTGGGACCTTTACTGTCTGTTCTCACTGATTGGGACCTTTCATCCTTGTTCTCACTGTATGGGACTTATACCCTCTGTTCTCCACCGTAGGGACCTTTATTGTTCTTCTACTGTATGGGACCTTTACCTCTGTTCATCACTGTTGGGACTTTACCTCTGTTCTCACTGTAGGGGACCAATACAAACTTTACTGTCTGTTCTCACTGTATGGGACCTTTACCCTCTGTTCTCACTGTATGGGACCTTAACCTCTGTTCTCACTGTATGGGACCTTTACCCGCTGTTCTCACTCACTGTATGGGACCTTTACCCCGTAAAAAACTGTTCTCACTGTATGTGACCTTTCTGACTGCTGTTCTCACTGTATGGGCACTTTATATTGTCTGTTCTAAGTGTATGGGACCTTTACTGTCTGTTCCACTGTATGGGACCTTTACCGTCTGTTCTCACTGTATGGGACCTTTGAAACACAGATCCAATCTAATACAAACGAATTAAAAGGGGAACTCCTAGAACCAAAGACGCAACAACTACAAATAATAAGACAAAAATACCTTTTATTACTAACTTTACCCGGAAATACAAGGAATTAGGAATATAATTGCAAAACATTGGCATCTCCTACTAAGGGATGACACTGACTCTCCTTCTCCTACACCAGAATCATTTTTCGCAAAAGTACAAAATTAAAGAAATATTAGCCCCAAGTCATTTAAAAAATAAAGAGAAAAGACAAAGGATTTTCAGATATGAAGGGATTCTTTGGATGTGGAGTTTGTGCAGCATGCCAACAACTAAGAAACAAAAGAGACACCACTTTAAAAGTAATAACACAATGGAAGAATTCGAAATCAACATTTTACTTGCAATACCACACAAACGTGATTTATCTTGATGGAAGGTCCATGTGGGACAATATGTGGTGGAGAACGGGACGTAAATTAAAAACCCGTCTAAGGGAACACTTATACAATATAGAGAAAGAGAAGATTTGAGCCTCTACAATCATTGTAACAAATGTATACATTTTAAAACGGATGCATAAACTCTATGGAATAGAATTTACAAACCACCAAGAGAAGTGTAATATCAGCAGGCCATCCAGACTGGAAACTAAATGGATATACAATTGAACACAATGGTTCCAGAAGGACTAATAGACATTGATTTATGGAGCTTTCTATAAACTCTTCTAAAAACTTCCCATGAATTTGTTTTAAAGTTTTTAGAATTTTTAGCCATCTCCTCATTGCTTCCGCTTCCCCCCCCCCCTTTATAACACAGATTTCTCAAATATATATATCTTTTAAACAATCTTATAAGATGTCACTATAGTTTAAAGAGGTCATTTTTATAATTTTTATTATTTTCTATGAACAGTTTTTAATTTTATATGAACATTATATTTATATCTATCTATATTCCGATAGATATCACCTTTTTGTCCCCCTCTTTCTTGTTGGCAAACCCCTACGAAAAAGTAACCTCATAAGATATAAGAAAAAGTACCTCATAAGATATAGGACTATAGACAGAAGCCGTTAACCAACACTTAGATCTAAGAAATGACTAATCGTGCCGACATCTGTAGAGAAGGAACCATACCGCGCATGCGCATATCTCGCGAGAGCGCGACACAGACATAGAACGGCGTGACGTCACTAATCCCACGTCAGTGAATCAGATGGAAATTAAGAATCAGTATACACGCATGCGTGAATCTCCGCGCATGCGCGGATGAAGGACGGCACGTCTGGGGAACCACCGGAAGTTAGAAAACACCCCGCGAAATGAAACTATTTAAGACAGCAACAGATCAATACTATAACCCTTAGAAAGCTATAGAACATAGCGAAACGCGTTGGAACTAATATATTCGTAGGTAGCACCTGGATATAGATCTTTCACCTATAAGGTTACATATTGTAGCATAATAGGAAAAGAGTCTAAAAGATTCCCCTACATTTTATTGCAATTGCAATGTTGCACATTGGATTTACTTTGGAAGTTTTATCTTGTTTTCTTCTATGACAAATAAAGCTGTGTTTTTACCCACATCTCTGGAACCACGTAAGTCTTTCTGCTTATACTTTTTTATAGGGTCTGTATGTATATATGTATTGGATTGATAAGGTATTATACTATAATTCTTGGTCTTATCTATTTTTGGGTGAGAGGAGAACAGACGCAGATACCAGATCTAAACCTACAAAAATTCTTGGGTATCCAGTGGAATTGGGTACCTAGCAGCAGACCAACCATCACCCACATCCTTCCCCACACCATAAGCGCTAAGGACATTTGACAAATTAATTGTCACCTTAATGTAGGGCCCTTAATGTATGGTCACCCTAATGTACTGGTCACCTTAATGTAGGTCACCTTAATGTCAGTCACCTTAATGTACATTCACCTTAATGTAATGGGTCTACCTAATGTATGGTTCACCCTAAGCCTACTGGTATGGTCACCTTACTGTATGGTCACTTTACATGTAGTCACCTTAAGTGTATGGTCCCTTAATGTATGGTCACCCTAATGTAATGGTCCCCTAATGAATGTCACCTTTATTGTATGGGTCACCTTAATGTACGTTCACCACCTAATGTACGGTCCACCTTAATGTACGTCACCTTATGTAACGGGTGCACCAGGTACGGTCACCTTAGGTATGGTCACCTTAATGTACGGTCACCGTAATGAACGGGTCACCCTTAATGTATGGTCACCCTAATGTACGGTCACCTAATGTACGGTCACCTTATGTACGGTCACCGGTCACCCTAGTACGTCACCTGAAGTACGGTCACCTAAGGTACGTCCCTAAGTACGCCCTTAATGTACGGCACCTTAAGTACGTCACCTAATGGGAAAAAAAAAACGGGCACCTTAATGTATGGTCACCTAATGTATGTCACCCCATGTTGGTCCCCTAATGTATTCACCTTAATGTATGTCAGCGTAATGTATGGTCACCCTAAGTATTGTCACCTAATGTATGGTCACCTAATGTATGGTCACCTTAATGTTATGGTCAACCTAATGTATGGTGATGGTCACCTTAAGTATGGTCCTAAGGATGAGAGCATTATCTAACAGACTTTTTCTCTCTAAGTAAATGAGTAGAAAGTAAAGTATCATATCAGCAATGACAATAGATAGGATGGTAAGATTAGATTTAGTTCTCTGAACACTAAGGATAATTTGCAGCATCTTAAAATAATTTACATTCTTTTCGATAAGGGAAAATAGGCAGAATGTTGCTGATCGGTACATAGTCTGAACAATCGTTAATATCCGAATATCCTGAAATCGTAAATAGCAAATTAGTTTAATGAAATTTCAGTGGATTGGCCCTGTGTACACGGCCTTATAGAGGTTAATATTATTCTGTTTATTACAGTATTCCAATGTTGTGTTCAATCTCATTAATCCCTATGGGATTATTCTCTGCAGAGTCAAACTCCATAAGGAACGTACCAGTTACCATATAAACTGATATAGACTGAAAACTGCTTTTTCCATCAGGACTCAATGGGAATCAGACATTATATTGTGTATTTTACATTCTGTATTAATATCAGAATATATATATAGTATAACCTTCTGTGTTTTTTATATGTTGTAAGGCCAAGGTGTGGGTATTGTTCTAAATCCCTCTGAACGTTGGGAAGGTTGGGCTTTGATGTGATTTGTTTAAACCATGGATATCCAGACTGTATCCAACCCAACAGACGTGTTTTCTAAATACATAAAAATGAATCCCATTAACAAGGCTGGGTCTATTAGCAATAGTGATAGAATAGCCCATGGGATGGTCACTCAGTCTATAACTATATAAACCTATTCTCTTGTTTAAAGAACCAAGCAAATGCCTGTTGGAGGGAAAACCTATAAGACAATCCCTCTTCCTTCCTGGGTCTCCTCTCTTTTAAAAAGACAAAAATGTTCACATAGTTACACCACCCCTGCTGTGGGCTGAGCTCCTCCCCTTCTGTCCGCTGTAACTTAACTCTCCTGGTTTCTTCTGCTTTCTCCTGCACTAGCATGTGCCAACCGCAGATTAGAAGGAGGAACTAGTATTTGTGACCACAGATTCAGAACCCCCACCCCCTAACTTTCTGATCAGTGATTCTTCATATCTTGGGGGCTTGGCAGCACATAGAGAGGTGATCGGTGGGTAATTTAAAGGTAGGAACCTGGCCTTTCATTAAAAAAATTGTTTGGAGACCAAAGTTCCCTTTAAGTGTCACCCTGTTTTTATAGAGCTCAAACTGTTAATATAATGTAAAAGTAGAAAACCACGTTACATACAACCCTTAAATAATGTCATGCTGTGAATAAAGTGTGTGATTTGTTACTCACTTTTATTAATAATGTGCGGAGAGGGCAGGATCACACTAACACCCAACACCAAACAAAACAAGGAGTTTGTCTTTTGGGAATGAGGGTCCTCAGACCTTAAAACTCCACTTTTCTTTGTATTCCTCATCCTGTACATCATGACTACGTGGGGGAACCTGGTGATTATTTTTTTGTATCTGCAAACCCAACCACCAGATCTCCATTAATTTCTTTCTGAGTAACTCTTGCCTTATCGGATATCCTTCTGGCTACAAGTGTTGTCCCCAACTTGCTCTGCACTTTATCACGTGGAAGAGGACCATCATGTCTACATCTGGTTGTATTATACAAGTTTGTAAGGTCTGGTTCATCTACTGCTGCTGAGAGTATCTCTTGACTGTGATTGTCTTATGACCGCTACTTGGCCTTCTGTAACCCACTGCACTACAACAGGGTCATGACCCCTAACGATGCTCCTTTCTTTGTTTCATTGTGTTGGTTTTTAAGCTGTTTATACTTTTTTTCATTGCCATCATGGAGATCTTGGATTTGGAGTTCTGTGATGCATGTAATTAATTACACCTATTATTGCGATTCATTCCTCTACTGTGAATATCATGTAAAAACAGTCAGATTTAGAAATATCAACACAGTGATCTCCTTTCCAGCTGTAGTTTTCCCTGTTGTTTCATCACCACACTTTATCATATATAAACATATCCCTCGCTGTATTTCGAATCTCTTCCAACACTGGAAGGAAGAAGCCTTCTCCACCTGTAGCTCCCACCTGGTGTTGTCTGCACTACTTTGGGTACTAATAGCTAAATACACAGTGTCATCCAAAGGGCGCTCAGTAACTATAATAAAGCCATCCTATGGTATACACTGTAGTCACACCATTATAAACCCAATTATTTACAGTTTTAGGAACCAAAAATCAAAGGACGTAACTAAATGGATTTGTGTAAACCTGAATTTATATACATGATTGACTAATATGTGCTTAACCTAAAGTAACTGGTGGGTTCAATAGATGTGCAAGCTCTCTCATACCTTTGAACACAAGCAGGGTTGTGTCTCTAATTTCTTATGCTTTGAAGTTATAGGCTTGTAAAGTTAGTTTCCTGTCGTCATCATGTCTGAGTCTGTGACAGGCATATGATGAGCTTTGAAAAGCCAACATGTCCCCCCCCAAAAATCATATTTTCTGTAGCTACTTTCAACGCACAACCATGCTCTGTCCTTTCCCTCTACCTGTGGACACCTTGGAAAGAAAAAAAAAAGTTCAGGTTTGTTGGCTAGCAAGCATGGTTATGCTACAACTGAAAGTGGTAGCAGGAAAATCACCATTTGTCGCTCTGTACCTTTGGATAGACTGCAGCTGGGACCACAGTTTCCCTTTAAAATGTTTGTATGTGTTATAATATAATAATAGCTAATATAGGTTACATAGTAACATTTATTATTAAGTTGCATAAAGACATATCTAGTCCAACCTTTATACACTGCCTTCTAACAGTTACATAGTGTAGTAACTAGTATTGGAGTTTGTATAAACATATCGCCCACCTTTATACCCACCGATAATGTCTTTCTAGCAGTTACATATAACATAGTATTGGAGTTTGTTAAAAAGACCATACGTCCATCTGTCCAATCTTTAACCCTACCCTAATGTACTTTACATTTACATAGTAACATAGTATTGGAGGTTGTATAAAACATACGTCCATCTCCCAACCTTTATACCCTACCCATAATGTCTATATAACAGTTACATAGTAACATAGTATTGGAGGTTGTATAAAGACATACGTCCACTAGTCCAACCTTATACCCTACCTAATGTCTGTATAACAGTTACATAGTAACAATAGTATTGAGGTTGTATAAAGACATCATCCATCGAGTCCACCTTTATCACCTAACCCATAATGTCTTTCTAACAGTTACATATACACAGTAGATGGAGGTTGTATAAAGACATACTTCCATCTAGTCCAACCTTTATACCTACCTACCCATAATGTCTTTATAACAGTTTACATAGTCATAGTATTGGAGGTTGTATAAAGACTACGCTATCTAGTCCAGCCTTTATACCCTACCCTAATGTCTGTATAACAGTTACTATTAACATAGTATTGGAGGTTGTATAAGACATACAGTCCATCTAGTCCAACCTTTATACCCTACATAATTCCTGTATAACAGTTACATAGTACTAGAGTTGGGGTTTGTATAAAGATATACGTCCATCTAGTCCAACCTTTATACCCTACCCATAATGTCTGTATACACAGTTACTAAGTAACATAGTATTGGAGTTTGTATAAAGACATCCCTCCTAGTCCAACCTTTATACCCTACCCATAAGTGTCTGTATAACGTTACATAGTACCATGGTATTGGAGGTTGTATAAAGACATAATCCTCTAGTCCAACCTTTATACCCACCCATAATTCTGTATACAGTTACATAGTAACATGTATTGGAGGTTGTATAAGACAGACGTCCCATCTAGTCCAACCTTTATACCCTACCCATATGTCTGTCTACCAGTTACATAGTAACATGTATTGGAGTTTGTATAAGACATATGTCCTCTAGTCCAATCTTTAATACCCTACCCATAATTTCGGTATAACAGTTACGCTAGTAAAACAAATATTGGAGGTTGTATAAAGACATACTTCCATCTAATCCAACCTTTATACCTACCCTCACCATAATGTCTGTATACCAGTTACATAGTAACACAATATTGGAGGTTGTCTAAAGACATACTTCCTCTAATCCAAACCTTTATACCCTACCCATATATCTGTATAACAGTTTACCATAGTAACATAGTTGTAGGTTATATAAAGATATACGTCCACCTAGTCCAACATTTATACCCTACCCATAACGTCTGTCTAACAGTTACATAGTACCTAGTATTGGAGGTTGTATAAGAATACATCCATCTAGTCCAACCTTTATACCCTACCCAATATCTTTTACAGTTACTAGTTAACATAGTAATTGAGGTTATATTAAACATACTCCATCTAGTCCAAACTTTAACTACCCTACCCATAATGTCTTCTAACAATTACATAGTAACAAGTATTGGAGGTTGTATAAAGATATACGTCCATCTAGTCCACCTTTATACACTACCCATAATGTCTGCTAACAGTTACATTTACCATAGTATTGAGGTTGTATAAAGACATAGTCCATCTAGTCCAACTTTATACCCTCCCATAATGTCTGTCATAACAGTTACATAGTAACAGAGTATTGGAGGTTGTATAAAGACATACGTCCTATGTCCAACCTTTATACCCTACCCAAATGTCGTCTAACATTACATAGTAACATAGTATTGGAGGTTGTATAAAGACATACGTCCATCTAGTCCATCTTTATATACCCTACCCATAATGTCGTGTAACAGTTACATAGTAACATATATTGGAGGTTGTATAAAGACTACTTCCATCAGTCCAATCTTATACCCCACCCTATGTCTGTCTAACAATTACATATTAACCAAAGTATTGGAGGTTATATAAAGACATATGTCCATGTAGTCAACCTTTATACCCTACCCATAAGTCTGTCTAAGTTACATAGTAACATAGTATTAGAGGTTGTAAACGACATACATTCATCTAGTCCAACCTTTATACCCTCCCCATAATGTCTGTATAACAGTTACCATAGTAACATTGTATTGGAGGTTGTATAAAGACATATACGTTCATCTAGTCAACCTGTAAACCCCACCCATATGTTCTGTCTAACAGTTACATAGTAACATAGTATTGGAATGTTATATAAAGACTACGTCCTATAGTCCACCTTTATACCCTACCACCCATAATGTCTGTCTAACAGTTACATAGTACCATAGTGATTGGAGTGTTGTATAAGACATACTCCATCTAGTCCAATCTTTAACCCTACCCATATGTCTGTATAACAGTTACATGTAACTAGTATGGAGGTTGTATAATAATACGTCCATCTAGTCCATCTTTATACCCTACTACCCATAAGGTCTGTATACAGTGACATGTAACATAGTATTGGAGGTTGTAAAAGACATACGAGGTTTATAAAGACATACGTCCATATATGTCCAACCTTTATACCCTACCCATAATGTCTGTTTAAACAGTTACATAGTAATAGTATTGGAGTTGTATAGACATACGTCCATCATTCCCAATCGTTTATACCCTACCCATAATGTCTGTCTAACGTTACATAGTAACATAATATTGGATGTTATAAAGACATACGTCTATCTTCCACCTTTATACCCTACCCATAAATGTCGTCTAACAGTTACTAGTAACATAGTATTGGAGGTTTGTATAAAGACATACTCCATCTAGTCCAACCTTTATACCCTACCATATGTGTATAACATTACATAGTAAAATAGTGGAGGTTGTATAAGACATACGTCCATCTATCCACCCTTTATACCACTCTAATGTCTGTAATAACAGTTACATAGTACATAGTATTGGAGGTTGTATAGAGCATACGTCCATCTAGTCCAACTTTATACCCTACCCTAATTTCCTGTATAAAAGTTACATAGTAAACTAGTATTGGAGGTTGTATAAAGACATAAGTCCATCTAGTCCAACCTTTATACCCTACCCATAATGTCTGTATAACAGTTACATAGTAACATAGTATTGGGGTTGTATAAAGACATACGTCCCGCTAGTCCAAACCTTAGTACCTACCCATAATGTCCTGTATAACCATTACTATTAACATAGTATTGGATGTTGTATAAGACATACGTCCATCTAGTCCAACCTTATACCTACCCTAATGTCTGTATAACATTACATAGTAACATAGTAAATTGGAGGTTGTATAAAAAGACATACGTCCTCTAGTCCAACCTTTACCCTACCCATAATGTACTGTTAACAGTTACATGTAACATAGTATTGGAGGTTGTATAAAGACTAGAGATGGTCGAACTATTAAAGTTCGGTCCGTTTTCGAACTTTCGAACTATTGTAAGGTGAAAGTTCGAAAACGGACCCATTAAGTCTATGGAGCTTCAAATAGTTTCGAAAGTTCGAGTCAATACAACTAAAATATACTGGTAACAATGTAAATGGCTGTGGGACCTGGGAAATGGTCTGGGAGCAGTTCCAATATCCAGGACTTTCGTAAAATCGATTTTACTCTTACACCGCTACTTTCGAGCTTTCGCGTTCGAACGTTCGAGGTAACATGGACATTTCTCGCAGATTCGATGCTCCCTATAGGCTTTAAGGGAGACTTTACTCGCAGATTCAATGTTCGCGCCTAGATCCATATTACATTTACTCGCGGATCTAACGTTCGAACATTCGATAAATCATCGAAAGTCCGGGAAATATCGAAAGTCCGCGTCCGCGATAGTTCGAGAAGTCCGGGTCCGTTCGAACCTCGAACATTTCGGCTCGAACTCGGTTCGAGTTCGAGTTCTATGCCATCCCTAATAAAGACATAAGTCCATCTAGTCCAACCTTGATACCCTAACCCATAATGTCTGTATAACAGTTACATAGTAACATAGTATTGGAGGTTTTTAAAGACATATAGCGTCCATCTAGTCCAACCTTTCTACCCTACCAAATGTCTGTATACAGTTACATAGTAACATAGTTTGGAGGTGTTAAAGACATACTCCATCAGTCCACCTTTAACCCTAACAATTGTTGTATAAACAGTTACATAGTAACAATAGTATGGAGGTTGTATAAACAATACGTCCATCTAGTCCAACCTTTATATACCTACCCATGTCTGTCCAACAGTTACATACAACATAGCATTTTAAAAAAGCTACTCAATGAACTTGCCATTACACCAAAATCTACTGGAAGACAGTTTCCACAGTTTAACCATTCTTAATGTAAAAAAAACAAACAAAAAAAAGAATAAACTTCTTTTCTACTTTATACAAGACAATATCTTGCTAGCTCTAGCCGTTGCTACCTGGCATTGTTTGCTACAGCTAAGTCTGTTATCCACCAGAACCCCCAATCTTTTTCCATCAGATGCACTTTAATCTAGGTACACACCTAGCGATTTTTCCTCCTGACCGACTGTTCGATACTTCGACCGGTCGGCCAGGAGGAAGGACTGTCGGTCCGCGCAAAAGCAGCCGCGTCCTACAGTTACCCGCGATCGATCATGCGGGCCATAGAGGACTGCCCGATTGGACGAGGTTTTTCCACCATGTCTGATCGTCCTTTCAATCATCCGATTTGGACGAACGATCGGTCGTACATGGCCGCATTCGGATGCGATAATGATAATTTCGGTCCGATCGACCGATATACTGAACTATTGGTCGATCGGACCGAAATATCTCATTCTGTGTACCCAGCTTTACACAGAGTTATTTATGGTGTAGGTGGCACAGGGATTTCTTGCTTTTTTTAGTTATCTGTACTTCAGTCTCTATTTTAACAGTTTAAAGGGCAAGTTCGCCCCCCACAAAAAAATTATAGCCTATTTAGCAGAGGAATAACTACCAGGGGATCAGAAGAAATAATCACAGGGGGGCCTGGGAGCCCCATTTTCTTTTTTTTTCTCTGACAGAAAAACAACTGTGGATGAAGCACGGATAGGGCCCCCACCATAGTTTTCTTGGGGGGCCCCTATCCCTCACCACTCTCTTATGCCTTCTTTACATCTGTGTGAGCTCTATGTAAACTTGGGTAGCCATAATGCAGCTGATGTAAGTCGTGTGGCATGATGTTGGGCCTTGACTGATGGCTACTACCCAGAAGAACCAGCAGAGCACAGGATGGGAACAATGGACTTGAAGGACAAGTTCACTGCCCTTTTCTCTTAATTGTACATTACCCCCCAAACCCGACTTTCACGTTATTGCCAGCTTTCAAAAATGCTCCTGAACTTTCTTACCTGACCTAGTACCTCACCGCTTACAAGCTTGTTTCGAGGAGCAGGGGACTTCTGCTCAGACAGCCTCTGCACTTCCTGGTCGCCGCTGTCAGGCAATGGGCGTGGCGTCACGTTCAGGAGCGTATTTGAAAGCTGGCAATAGCGTGAAAGTGGGGTTTGGGGGGGTAATATACAATTTAGAGAACAGTTTATTTTTCAGTGAACATGCCCTTTAAAGGTAGGATGTCTGGATTTAGGATTAAGAATTTACTTGACCTATAGGGCCATATTGATAAACCGCTTTTCATTCATTTCCGATCGGTTTAACAATGGTTAATTTCCGATCGTTAATCTCCAAATGGTTTAACATTCGATAAATTACATTACGACCCTAAGTTAACGATATCGATCGTAAATCTACGATAACGAAATCGTATATTTACGATCCCCATAGAATACCATCGTGGTAGTTAATTACCGAATGTTCGGTCGGAAATGTATGATTGCGATCGTACATTGACAATCGCACATTAACTGACCCGTGATCGCTAAAAAGCAATACCGTGGGTTTTTTAAATATGGCTCATAGGTCAGGACTCAGCCGTGTACCTGCATCTTAAGGATAAAGGACATACCTTTGAAGATTGTAATGTTAACATATTGGCAAAGGAACATGACTGGTTCAAGAGAGGTGTTAAGGAGGCCATTTATGTGAAAATAAAGAAACCAAGCCTAAATAGAGGTGGGGGGGTTCGACACCAACTGTCTGCCATGTACAATGCTGTTTTGACACCTTACTCTGGGCGTTCCTATAACACCTCTTAGCCACTATCCAATCACGCCCTTAACACTTGGCTGTGATATGCTAATTGGGATTTTCCAGGGTACATAATTGCCACTGATTCTTGTACAATTCATTCTGAATTGAGAAAGCCAGTCGGATGACTAGCGAAACGTCTTCAAGAACTACATTTCAAGTCCAGTTGATCTGACTGAATACAACAGATATACCATGACCTGGATGGATAAATATTACAGATATACCATGACCTGGATGGATGAATATTACAGATATACCATGACCTGGATGAATGAATATTACAGATATACCATGACCTGGATGAATGAATATTATAGATATACCATGACCTGGATGGATGAATATTACAGATATACCATGACCTGGATGGATGAATATTACAGATATGCCATGACCTGGATGGATGAATATTACAGATATACCATGACCTGGATGGATGAATATTACAGATATGCCATGACCTGGATGAATGAATATTACAGATATACCGTGACCTGGATGAATGAATATTATAGATATACCATGACCTGGATGGATGAATATTACAGATATACCGTGACCTGGATGAATGAATATTACAGATATACCATGACCTGGATGAATGAATATTACAGATATACCATGACCTGAATGGATGAATATTACAGATATACCATGACCTGGATAAATGAATATTACAGATATACCGTGAACTGGATGAATGAATATTACAGATATACCATGACCTGGATGAATGAATATTACAGATATACCATGACCTGGATGAATGAATATTACATATAGACATGACCTGGATGGGGACTTAATTACAGATATCCATGACCTGGAGATGAATAATTTACAGATATACCTGACCTGGATGAATGATATTACAGATATACCTGACCTGGATGAAATGATATTACAGATTACCATGACCTGGATGGTGAATAATTACAGATATACCGTGACCTGGATGATGAATATTACGATATACCATGACCTGGATGGATGAATATTACAGATAATCCCATTGACCTGGATGATGATATTACAGATATACCATGACCGGATGGATATATTCAGATATACCATGACCTGGAATTGTGAATATTACAGATCTACCGTGACCTGGATGAAATGAATATTACAGATATACCGTGACTGGATGGATGATATTACAGATATATACCTGACCTGGAGGGATGAATATTACAGATATACCATGACCTGGGATGAATATTACAGATATACCTGACCTGGATGGATGAATATTACAGCATCTACCGTGACCTGGATGAATGAATATTACAGATATACCATGACCTGGATAAAGAAATATTACAGATAAACCATGACCTGGATGAATGAATATTACAGATATACCATGACCTGGATTGATGAATATTACAGATATACCATGACATGAATGAATGAATATTACAGATATACCATGACCTGGATGGATGAATATTACAGATATACCATGACCTGAATGAATGAATATTACAGATATACCATGACCTGGATGAATGAATATTACAGATATACCATGACCTGGATGAATGAGAACCTTCACAAGCATACAATAAAATTAGTTTTTTCATTCACATTAAGGGCCATATTTATAAAAAAAAAAGCGATACCGCACTTTTAATGATCGTTAAACCGATCGTTAATTTAGGCCCTATTTATAAACCCGCGTTTTATAACGCCGGCTATCAACACAGCCATAAAGTAAAGCTTATCAGCAGTTCTTTAAGGCCACGTTGTTATTTTACGCTTGTGGACAAAAGTTACGACTGCAGCTATAAAATACTGGCATGGACGTGAAAAACGGCTGTACTATTACGTGGACATAAATTGCGACCGCAGCCATAAAATACTGGTATGGATGTTAAAGACTGCTGTGATATTTTATGAGCCGTATTATACAATAGCAAAATACCAGTCGGCATTGGTATTTTTCATCATGGTTTTTATTTCTGAGTTGTGGTGCTAAAGAAAGACAGATTTGTAAATTTAATATCAATTTCTGAACATGGAAAAAAAACTTTTACAAAGTCACCTCTTTTTTCAAAGTTTATTGCAAGCACTTTCTGTACATTTCCTTTAAAGTAACATATATAAAAGGACATCTATACTGAAACAATAGTTATCTTTAGATATCCGATCTGAACCATCTTCTGCAGTTTTGCTATAACTGGAATGGAGACAGTGTTCATACAAATCATGTGAATTGCATGATGGGGAACTCCCTCTTCCAATGCTGCCTCATAGTGAACAGCCAAATAAAATATAAAATAGATAATATCAAACAGAAATCTAAAAAAATAAGACAACTTTTGGGCATTACATTGCATTTCACTCATATAACTTTTTTGCGGTTTGTGGTTAAGGTAACAGGAAAGCAATTTTCTAACATCGGTTAGTGGATTCAATGGAAGAGTTTTAATCAGGATTGGTCACATGTATGTTTGTGTGGAGTCTTTCACATGGGACCTTTACTGTCTGGTCTCACTGTATGGGACCTTTACTGTCGGTTCTCACTGTATGGGACCTTTACTGTCTGTTCTCACTGTATGGGACCATTACTGTCTGTTCTCACTGTATGGGACCATTACTGTCGTTCTAACTGTATGGGACCCTTACTGTCTGTTCTCATGTATGGGACCTTTACTTTCTGTTCTCACTGTATGGACCTTTATGTCTGTTCTCACTGTATGGACCTTTACTGTCTGTTCTCATGATGGGACCTTTACTGTCTTTTCTCACTGTATGGGACCTTTACTGTCTGTTCTCACTGTATGGGACCTTTACTCTTTTCCTCATATTGGGACCTTTACTGTCTGTTCTCACTGTATGGGACTTTACTGTCTGTTCAAGGTATGGGACCTTTACTGTCTTTTCTCAATGTATGGGACCTTTACTGTCTGTTCTCACTGTATGGGACCTTTACTGTCTGTTCTCACTGTATGGGACCTTTACTGTCTGTTCTCACTGTATGGGACCTTTACTGTTTGTTCTCACTGTATGGAACCTTTACTGTCTCTTCTCACTGTATGCGTCCTTTACTGTCTGTTCTTACTGTATGGGACCTTTACTGTCTGTTCTTACTGTATGGGACCTTTACTGTCTGTTCTCACTGTATGGGACCTTTACTGTCTGTTCTCACTGTATGGGACCTTTACGTCGGTTCTCACTGTATGGGACTTTACTGTTTGTTCTCACTGTATGGAACCTTACTGTCTCTTCTCACTGTATGCGTCCTTTACTGTCTGTTCTTACTGTATGGGACCTTTACTGTCTGTTCTCACTGTATGGGACCTTTACTGTCTGTTCTCACTGTATGGGACCTTTACTGTCTGTCTCACTGTATTGGACCTTTACTGTCTGTTCTCACTGTATGGGACCTTTACTGTCTGTTCTCACTGTATGGGTCCTTTACTGTCTGTTCTCACTGTATGGGACCTTTACTGTCTGTTCTCACTGTATGGGACCTTTACTGTCGGTTCTTATTGTATGGGACCTTTACTATCTGTTCTCACTTTATGAGACCTTTTACTGTCTGTTCTCACTGTATGGGGATTTTACTGTCTGTTGTCACTGTATGGGACCTTCACTGTATCTTCTCACTGTATGGGACCTTTATTGTCTGTTCTCACTGTATGTGACCTTTACTGTCTGTTCTCACTGTATGGGACCTTTATTGTCTGTTCTAACTGTATGGGACCTTTACCATCTGTTCTCACTGTATGGACCTTTACCTTGTTCTCACTGTATGGGACCTTACCGTCTGTTCTCACTGTATGGGACCTTTACCCTCTGTTCTCACTGTATGGGACCTTTACCTCTGTTCTCCTGTTAGGGACCTTTACCTCTGTTCTCACTGTATGGGACCTTTACCCTCTGTTCTCACTGTATGGGACCTTTACCCTCTGTTCTACTGTATGGGACCTTTACCCTCTGTTCTCTCTGTATGTGACCTTTACTGTCTGTTCTCACTGTATGGGACCTTTATTGTCTGTTCTAAGTGTATGGGACCTTTACCGTCTTTCTCACTGTATGGGACCTTTACTGTCTGTTCTCACTGTATGGGACCTTTACATCTGTTCCACTGTATGGGACCTTTCCCGTCTGTTCTCACTGTATGGGACCTTTACCCTCTGTTCTCACTGTATGGGACCTTACCCCTTTTCTACTGTATGGGCCTTTACTCGTTCTCATGTATGGGACCTTCACTGTCTGTTCTCACATGTATGGGACCTTTACTGTCTGTTCTCACTGTATGGGACCTTTACAGTTGTTCTCACTGTATGGGACCTTTACCCTCTGTTCTCACTGTATGGGACCTTTACCGTCTGTTCTCACTGTATGGGACCTTTACTGTCTGTTCTCACTGTATGGGACCTTTACCCTCTGTTCTCACTGTATGGGACCTTTACCCTCTATTCTCACTGTATGGGACCTTTACCCTCTGTTCACTGTATGGGACCTTTACCCTCTGTTCTCACTGTATGTGACCTTACCCTCTGTTCTCACTGTATGGGACCTTTACCCCCTTTTCTCACTGTATGGGACCTTTACCCTCTGTTCTCACTGTATGGGACCTTTACTGTCTGTTCTCACTGTATGGGACCTTTACAGTCTGTCTCACTGTATGGGACCTTAACTCGTTCTCACTGTATGGGAACTTTTCTGTTCTCACTGTATGGGACCTTACAGTCTGTCTCACTGTATGGGACCTTTATGTCGTTTACCTGTATGGGACCTTTTACTGTCGTTCTCACTGTATGGGACCTTTACCCTCTGTTCTCACTGTATGGGACCTTTACCCTCTATTCTCACTGTATGGGACCTTTAACTCTGTTCCACTGTATGGGACCTTTACCCTCTGTTTCTCCACTGTATGTGACCTTTACCCTCTGTCTCACTGTATGGGACCTTTACCCCTTTTTCTCACTGTATGGGACCTTTACTCTGTTCTCACTGTATGGGACCTTACTTCTGTTCTCCTGTAGGGACCTTTCCTCCTGTTCTCACTGTATGGGACCTTTACCCTCTGTTCTCACTGTATGGGACCTTTATTGTCTGTTTTGTATGGGACTTTACCATCTGTTCTCACTGTATGGGACTTTACCAATCTGTTCTCACTGTATGGGACCTTTACATGTTGTTCTCACTGTATGGGCCTTTACCATCTGTTCTCACTGTATGGGACCTTTACCGTCTGTTCTCACTGTATGGGACCTTTACCCTCTGTTCTCACTGTATGGGACCTTTACCGTCTGTTCTCACTGTATGGGACCTTTAGCGTCTGTTCTCACTGTATGGGACCTTTACCGTCTGTTCTCACTGTATGGGACCTTTAGCGTCTGTTCTCACTGTATGGGACCTTTACCGTCTGTTCTCACTGTATGGGACCTTCTCACGTATGTGACCTTTACCCCTGTTCTCACTGTATGGGACCTTACCACCCTTTCTCGACTGAGGACCTTTACCCTCTGTTCTCACTGTATGAACCTTTACTGTCTGTTCTCACTGAGTGGACCTTACATCTGTTCTCACGTATGGGACCTTACCTCTGTTCTCACTGTATGGACCTTTATTGTCTGTTCTCACTGTATGGGACCTTTACAGTCTGTTCTCACTGTATGGGACCTTTATTGTCTGTTATAACTGTATGGGACCTTTACTGTCTGTTCTCACTGTATGGGACCTTTACCCTCTGTTCTCACTGTATGGGACCTTTACCCTCTATTCTCACTGTATGGGACCTTTACCTCTGTTCTCACTGTATGGGACCTTTACCCTCTGTTCTCACTGTATGTGACCTTTACCCTCTGTTCTCACTGTATGGGACCTTTACCCCCTTTTCTCACTGTATGGGACCTTTACCCTCTGTTCTCACTGTATGGGACCTTTCCTGTCTGTTCTCACTGTATGACCTTTACAGTCTGTTCTCACTGTATGGGACCTTTACCCTCTGTTCTCACTGTATGGGACCTTTATTGTCTGTTCTAACTGTATGGGACCTTTACCATCTGTTCTCACTGTATGGGACCTTTACCATCTGTTCTCACTGTATGGGACCTTTACTTTCTGTTCTCACTGTATGGGACCTTTACCCTCTGTTCTCACTGTATGGACCTTTTAATTAATTAAAACAAAACAACATAATAAAATTCATCCAACAAATAAATAAATATTAAAATCAAACTTAATTAAAAATAACATAAATTAAAAACTAAAATATTACTATCATCCTTTACCTATCCACGACTTATCCTTACACTAACACCCCCTCTCACTCTTTCACCACACCACTCCTTTACCCTCCTCTCACACATTCCCCTTCTTCTCTCCCGCCCTTCCCCACCCTCCCCCCCTCCCTCCCCGCTTCCTCCCCCCCCCCTCCCCCCCTTCTCCCCCCCACCCACCCCTCCTTCCCCCTCCCCCCTTCCCCTTCTTCCGTTCCCCCCCCTCCCTCTTCCCTCTCCCCTCTTCCCTTCTTCCCTCTCCTTTCTCTCCCCTCTTCCATCTTTCCCTTCCCCCCCTCCTCCCTCTTCCCTCTTCCTCCCCCTCCTTTCCCCATTTCACCCCTCCCCTCCCCGTTTCTCCCCCCCCCTCCCTTCCCCCCCTTTCCCTCCCCCCATCCCCCCCCCCTCCCCCCCCCTCACCCCCCCCCCCCCCTTCCTTCACCTCCTTCCCCCCCTCCTCCTTCCCCTCCCCCTTCCTATTCCCCCTTGTCCCCCTTTCCCCACCCCCCTTCCTCCTCCCCGTCCTCCCTCTTCCTTCGTTTTCCCTCCCTCTCCCTCCCTCCCCCCTCCACCCCTCCTCCTTCCTCCCCCCCCCTTCTTTCTCTCCTCTCCCCCTCCCTCCCCCTTCCCTTCTCTACTCCCTCTTTCCCCTCCCCCCCCCCCCCTTCTTCCTCTACCCTCCTCTATTTCCCCCCCCCTTTCCCCCCCCCCCCTTTCCCTTTCCCCCCTCCCTCCCCTCCTTCTCCTTCCCCCTACCCGGCCCTTTTCCCCCCCCCCTCCCCCTCCCCCACCTCGCCCCCCCCCCTCCCCCCCTTCTCTCCCCCCCCCCCTTCTCCTTCCCTCCCCCTTCCCCACTCTCCTCCCCCTCCCCCTCTTCCCCCTCTTCCCTCCTCTTGCCCTCCCCCCTCCCTCCTCCCCTCTCCCCCTCTTCATCTCCCCCCCCCCCTCCCACTTCCCCTCCTCTTTCCCCCTCCCCCCCCCCTCTCTCTCCCCCCCCTCCTCCCTTCTCCTCCTTCCCCCCTCCCTCCTCTCGTGTCTCCCCCCCTACTCCTATCCCCCCCCTCCCCCCCCCCCCCCCCCCCCCCCCTTCCCTCCTCTCCCCCCCCCCCTCTCTTCTCCCCCCTCCTACACCCACCTCCCCCTCCTCCCCCCATTCCCCCCCACCTTCCACTCCCTCCCCCCCCCCTTCCCCCCTTTCCTTTCTTCTTCCCCTTACTTTTCCCCCTCACCTTTCCTCCCCACTTCCCCCCCCTCTCCTCTTCCCCCCTCCTCCTTCCCTCCCCTCCCCCCCTCCCCCTCCCACCTCTCCTCTCTTCCCTCTCCCTCTTCCCCTTCCTTTCTCTCCCGTTCCCCTTCCCCCCTCCTCCTCTCCTCACTTCCTCCCCCCCCCTCCCACTTCCCCTCCTTCTCCCCCTCACCCCTCCCTCTCCCCCCTCCTCTTATCCTCTCCCCTCCCCTCCCCCACTTCCCCCTCTCCCCCCCTCCCCCCCCCTTCTTCCCTCCCCCCCCCTCCCCTCCCCTTCCTCCTCCCCCCCTCCCTTTCCTTCCCCCTCCTCCCTCCTTCCCCCTTCCCCCCTTCCCTCCACCCCCCCCTCCCCCTTCTCCCTTTCCTCCTCCCCCCTTCTTCCTTCCCTTTCTTCTTTCCTCCCCCCTGGGCCCTTTCACCTCTCCCCCTCCCCCCCCCTCCACCCCCCCGGATTCCCTTCCCCCCCTCCCCTCCCCTCCTCTTCCCCCACCTCCCTCGTCTCCTCTCCCCTTCTCTTCCTCCCTCCCCCCTTTCCTCCCTCTTCTCCTCCCCCCCCCCCACCCTTGTCCGCTCCCCCTCCCTCTTCCCCCTTCCTCCCTCTCCCCCCTCCTCCCCCCTTCCTCCCCCCACCTCACCATCCCCCTCCTCTTCCTCTTCCTCTCCCCCCCTCCCCCCTCCCCTCTCCCCCCCCCCTCTCCTCCCTTTCCTCCCCATCCCCTTTCTCCCCCTCCCTCCTCCTCCCTTTCCCCCTCTCCCCCTCCCACCCTCCCCCTCTCTCTTCCCGTCCCCCCCACTCTTCCCCCACCCTCACTTCCCCCCCCCCATTCCTCCTCCCCCCTCTTTCCCCTCCTCCCTTCTTTCCTTTCCCCTCCATTCTCCTCTTCCCCCCCCCCTTCCCCTCCTCCTCTTCCCCCCCCTCCCCCTCTCTCCTTTCTCCCCCTCCCTCTCCTTTCCCCCCCCTCCCCTTTTCCTCCCCCCTTCTTTCCCCCCTCCCCCTCCTCCCCCCCTCTCCCCTCTTCCCTTCCCCCCTCCATTCCTCCTTCCCCCTCCCCTCCCACTCACCCCTTCCCCTCCCCCTGCCCTTCTTTTCCCCCCCTCCTTCCTCTTCCCTCGACCCCCCCCTCCCTCCCTCCTTTTTTCATTCCTCTCTCCCCCTTTTCCCTTCTTCCATCCTTCCCCCCCCTTTCTCCCTCTCCCCCCTCTCCCCCCCCCCCCCCCTCCCCCCCCCCCCTCGCCCCTCCCCTCTTCCCTCCCCCTTCCCTCTTTCCTCCTCCCTTCCCTCCTTTCCTTTCTTTCTCCTCCCCAATACCTCCCCCCCTCCCACTCTGCTTCTCCCTGTCTGGGCCCTTTCCCCTCTGTTCTACCCTGTATGGCCCTTACCCCCTGTTCCTCTGTCTGGTGCCCTTCCTGTCTGTTTCTCCCTGTCTGGGCCCTTTCTGTCTGTTTCTCCGTGTCTGCCCTTTCCGTCTGTTTCTCCCTGTCTGGGCCCTTTCCGTCTTTCTCCCTGTCTGGGCCCTTTCCCGTCTTTCTCCACTGTATGGGACGCTTTACTGTCTGTTTCTCCCTGTATGGGACCTTACATCTGTTCTCACTGTAGGGGACCTTTAACCGTTTGTTCTCACTGTATGGGATCTTACCCCCTTTCTCACTTATGGGACCCTTTACCCCTGTTCTCACTGTATGGGGCCTTTACTGCCCTGTCTCACTGTATGGGGACCTTTACGTCCTGTTCTCCTGTAATGGGGACCCTTTACCATATGTTACACTGTATGGGACCTTTACTGTCTGTTCTCACTGTATGGGACCTTTACAGTCTGTTCTCACTGTATGGGACCTTCATCAGAGTGTGACTCTGCATCATACTTTGCTGATTAACCCAGTCCCTTGGAAGTAGGGATATCAGAAGTCAGCACCCAGATAGGCAGTGTGCATATGGACTTTTTTCATGCATTTAGTTGAGTGTGGCTTAAATTTGTGCCACAGGCAGGTCTGGATTTATCATTTGGCACTGTAGGCATGTGCCTAGGGGCACCTGTGGTTGGAGGGGCAGCTGTCACCCCCCTATCACTCCACCCCCTTTAAAGGCTATTTTCTTCCAAACAAAGGGGAAACGGGTGTGGTTTGGGGGTGTGGTCTATGTTTAGGGGTGGGACTAAAGGCACCAGTGTTTTTGTGCCTACAGGCTCCTTAGGTATAAATCCACCCCTGGCCACAGGTGTGATGTGTTGTGGGTGTGACTTTGAATGCAAGAACTACATGTTGGAAGTATTTTTAAATTCAAAAAGTTGTCCCTAAATGTATTTCCAAATATTGATAATACTGTAGATCATATGATGCCAAACATCATCCACCGTAATACCCAAATGTCATTAAAAAAACAAATTTGAGGAATTTGTTACATGTTTTATATGGCTTCAGTAACTTCCTCCTATATAGGTACACAGGATATTGTAATTAGACATGTTCTCTTCTTCGTGATAACTGGAACAGTTTGAATTTAAGAAATCAAATGGAATAAATTAAAACAATGATTTTCTTTTTCTCTCTTTCCTCATATAAAGAGATTTGAAGTGCTGCAGGACTTTCGCAGAAACATTAAAGCCACAGAAGATTCCATTGTAAAAGCAGATGCCACTATGACGAAGCAGGAAAAGGAAATTGCAGGTGAACACAGGTTTGGGTAGAAAGAAATCCATTTGAATATAGATAGCCATTCACATGGGCGATATTCAGCAAATCCTATGGCATTTGTTGTTTAATATTCTGAAAGTTAATGGTAGGTCCCGAAGCTGCAAAATGACCAATGTCACCATCACCTACCGGGCCCAGATGGAAAATTGGGTGCATCAAATGGTTGTTCTGCATAAAGAATATATGGAATGTTCCTGTATATTTTTGAGTCTTGCAAATTGCAGTGAAGTTGCAATGAAACTCACATGGCTATGGCCAGATTATGGCTCAGGCTGCCATTTTTCGATATTAGTCAGTTATTTTTTGTAAGGAAACCAGATAACTCTCCTCTACGGTAGAGATGGACTAGAACTCGAACCCGAGTTTGAGCCGAACTATTCGAGTTCGAATAACTCGGACTATCCCGGACCTGGATTTCTCGGACTTTCAATATTTTCCGGACTTTCGATAATTATCAAATGTTCAAACGTTCGAATCGCGAATATGCAATTAAAATGTCTATTATACCAATACGCGAGTAAATATCGAATTATCGAATCTGTCTAATATACCAATACGCATGTAAATATCGAATTATCGAATCTGCCAGTCGTTTATGGGATAATTATCGAATGTTCGAACGCGAGAGCTCGAAACTAGCACGTGTGAGAGTAAAATAGATTTTTCAAAAGTCCTGGATATTGGAACATGTTCCCCAGACCATTTCCCAGGTCCCACAGCGATTTACATTAAGTTACCATTGATATTTTAATTGTATTTCATTCAAACGTTTCAAACTATTTGAAGCCCATTGACTTTAATGGGTCCGTTTTCAAACTTTCCATATAGTTTGAAAGTTCAAAAACGGACCGAACTTTGGAAAGTTCGGCCATCTCTTCTCTACGGTAGGAATGGGCGTACCTTGTTTTTTGTAGTTTCTGTAATAGAAGTTGGAAATATTTAGGTTTTACTATTTCCTTAGAATTGAGATTGAGATCAGACAAACCCTGTTGGTATGTAACTCCACCTATGTGAACATTATTTGTGTCATTGTAGTGATAACACTTACCCACACTTCTTGGGGGTCCAGTGTTAAAACCCTGGCTCCTTTACTTATATCTCTGTACCCTATGTGTATATTATTTTTTAATCATTCCATAACACTTCTTATACAATCACTGGGTACACAACTCTTCCAATATGGTGGCCTGGGTGCAGGGCCGGATTTATAGTTTTTTTTCTCCCCTAGGCCAGTTAATTTTTGCCCCACCCCCACCCCTTCCTGAACTGACCCCCAAACAGTGACACACAATTTCCCCCCCACCCCACACCTTAATCCTAATGTAAAAACCGGAACTCACAGTAAGTCCATTGATGGTTACGGTTTTTACTGTGCTGTGAGGAGAGAATCCTGCAGTATTGGCTTCCGGGACTGGTTGGGACAGACCTTCTAATCACACAGCTCCGCCCTGCGTCTATGCCACACCTCCCTCTCTGTGTGTGTAAGTAGACTAACCTGATAGATAGAGAAGGAGCCGTGGCTTAGACGCAGGGCAGAGCTGTTAGTGCATCGCAGAGGCGGAGCTGTGTGATTAGAAGGTCTGTTCCAACCAGTCCCAGAAGCCATTACTGCAGGTACTTTACTTCCCGATTCTTCTCTCTGTGTGCTAAGGTTGAGAATACTCGAGAAGACCGAAGCACAACTGGAGGACAGGGCACTACTGGCTGGGAAGCTGGAGAACCAGGCAATAGCATAGTGTAGAGGAGTAGGCATAACCAGAGTCAGGGACAGAGACAGAACATGGGAGGTCAATCAGCAGGCAGAGGTAAATAGGTAAATACAGGCAGCGGACAATCTTAAAGACATACGTCCATCCAGTCCAACCTACTCAGCAATACCCACACTTCCTGCCTAACAGTTGATCCAGAGGAATGAAAAAAAAAAACACCAGAATTATAAAGGGAAAAAAATTCCTTTGTGACAAGTGGTGATCGGATATATCCCTGGATCAACATTTTATTTTATTCCCAAAGTCTTTCAGATGTTCCTAAAGACATTTCTCACGTGCTTACAAAATTGTTTTGTGATCCGTTAACGTGTAAGAAAAGTATGTCAATGCAATTACCATTTTTGTTGCAAATTGAATGCACTCCAAATCCGAATGCGCTCTGAATTACCAAAAGCGCAATGCAAATGTACAGTCCCTCACATGCGTTTTTAATGCACGTTACCTTTCGGTCCAGTGTGGCCTCAGCCACATGTCTGACACAGTGACATTCTATTTTCTTCATTATCTTTCTTTTTACTTAAGAGAAAAAAAACCAGGCAGAAATAGCAGAAAGGGAGAAGCAAATTCTGGAACAAAATCAAAGAGAACAACAGGAAATGAAGCAAAATCAGGAGAAAAGTCATGAACAACATGTAGAGATGTTAATGGAGAAGATGGAGCAAGTCCGACTGAGAATGGTGGAAGAGTATGAACGAGTGATCATACAGAAATTGGAGGTACAGTAAACCAGTCAGTGTTTAAGAAAATGTAATCCTAAAAAGAAATGAAGATGCAAATGTATCTTGTGTAATAATCTGGGTTTCAAAGTTTTGCACTGCGACCCTCCATCATTTTTCATATATTACATCTATTCCTTGGAGACTTGCACATGCAAGGGCGTAGCTAGAAATCCCTGGGCCCCATAGCATAATGTTGAATGGGGCCCCCCCAGCCCACAAAAAAAGAAACTACTTTCCTAGCAGCAATTTCTTAGTGTTGCTGCTAGGAAAATGATGCATATAACATTTTTGCAGCAAAACATCTGGAACCGCTAGCAATGCATGTGCAGAAATGTTGAACAGGCGTTCATCTGGACCTAATTGGATCTGAGATCTTGGACCAATCAGATTTTGGGGGTGGGTTTAGGAGTCACTATAAATAGTAAATGTTCAGTAAGGGTGAGGCCACACTGCAACGCACAGGAATCGCGCACAAAATTGCGAGCGTTATCGCACGCGATTGTGTGCGCGATTCTTGTGCGTTTCGCGCTCGCGTTCTGTGCATGCGGTTTCGCCTTTTCGCGTTATGGACACGCATGCGTTAACGCACCAAAAATGGTGAACGCATGCGTTACCAAAACGCGAACGGACGCGCAATCGCATGCGCATCGGAAATCGCGTGAATTTTTGCGTTCCCGCGATTTCCATTTTACCGAAAATCGCGCAAACGCGCTGGTGTGGCCTAGCCCTTAGGGGTCCTAGTTTCAGTTTAGCATTTCATCTGACATGTTATGTCTTTGTGCTAAGGCATGTACTGGGATATAAGCTTATTGAGTGATTCTGGCTGGGTAGCTTGAATGGGCAGCCCTTAGTTCAGATGGTTCTCAGTATTTGGCTGTCAGTATCTAAGATAACAGAGCTATTGATGTATTGGAATGTCTGGTTCCAATATTTCACCAGAAATAATCTCCAGTAATAGAACAGAGGGAGATGATTCCAAACCAGTCTAGAGATCCACATGGTAATCAAAGGGATATCAGAAACACATGCAGCAAAGCTGAGTGTGAATAATTGCAGTGTAAAAGCTCCCAGTCTGTAATAAATGCAGCTCTGCTTGTAACAACTGTTGTGTCCTTCATTCACCGGATAATCTGGTCTCTCTCTGTATATATAAATTTATATTAATAGATACAATCCGTGAACCAAGAAATGTAGGTGCTCCTAGATGTCCCTCCTGGGAAACAAGGAACAGATAGGATCCAAGCTATACCTCACAAATATACATAAAATAGCACCCTTTCCCTAGAGTAATTACCTATAACATTTTAATAGTAGAACACAGATAAAGAACACATCCCCAATACCCATCCCCCTAGCATGTGGGATCTCCTATAGGGTATACTTAATATCCTGTGTACAACAGGCTGTCTCTTCCAACGGGGTGTTTCCATGCGCTCCTCTCCACACTATAGTCACGTGAACCAGCTGGGTACTAGCGTCTGAACCGGCCAGTTCATGAAACTATAGAATGGAGAGGAGCGCTCGGAAACACCCCGTTGGTAGAGACAGCCTGTTGTAGACAGGATCTAAAGTGTTCCCTATAGGAGATCCCAAGTGCTGTGGCCACGGACAGGGGTGTCTGTGGGATACAGTCAGAATATCTGCTCCACGCGACGAGAGGGGGTGATGTATGAACGCTCTAAACAGTGACAGTCTGTTTCAACTATTGCAACTATTGTGGTACATGCACAGTTTGCGCTATACTTTACTTGGATAGTGCTATCCAGTTTTATTCACATTTTTATCCTCTTTTTCTTGTTTTGGAGCGAGATATACTAATTTTCAAGATTGGACACAATAGTCCCCTTTTTACAGGTTCTGCTAAATTCTCAGGCGGGGCATTTAACAGGACGGACATGATCTACCTGCTTTATTCTCCTTTCTTTGATTTTTTGGAGATTTTTTACATATACAGCTGGCCAGCAGTGATTGTAGATTCCTTGTGGGGATTTTTTATGTATTGCGGATGTGTTCTTTATCTGTGTTTTACTATTAAAATGTTATAGGTTTTTACATTTGTTGCGTATAACTCTAGGGAAAGGGTGCTATTTTATGTATATATATAAATTTGTCTACATAGTGGGTTGAGACATTGGGTGTCCCTTTAAGAGATTCACAACCGTGCCTTTAAAGATACATAAAGATTATAGGGGCCATATTTACAAAGACACATTATTGCTTTTTAGTACATTTACAGCTGCCATTGTAATTTACCGATAATGTGCGGTATCACTAATGCGCAATTTACAAATATGGACCTAGGTGCGGCTGCTTTGTGTGTGTGTATGTGTATATATCCCTTAGATTATATAAATATATTTATATCTTCATAGGAGATTGCATTGAGTTTTTAGGAGCTACCAATGTGGTGGGGGGTATATGATATTACATATAGGAAAGTTGTATATGTATTAAATTAAAATTACCATTTAAATGACCATCAGTAAATGTATATAAAGAATGGCATTGACTTTAATTAGGTACAACACAAAATATACAAAATACATAAACTTACTTACAGAGCTGAGATCCCTATTTTAATATGGACAGTCAAAATGGCAGCTTAAACCACGCAGCTTAAACCCTGTGTCTGCTCCATGTGAAAGGAAGTATAATCCAAAAAAAGTTTCTGTCTGCTACACAGGACGTGATGTGTATTGTAATGGACATATACACCAAGGCTCCTTATATACCACCTCTAGCCTGCAGGTGGTGTCATTGAGTGATAAAAGACAAGATATCCCTGCTCTCTATGGTTAGGAGGAGAGAAAGTGAAAGTAGATTGTGGTGTGTGCTTTGGAGTGATATTGAATGCAACACAAGATCCTGTGTATAAGACCCTGTTACCACCTGTTGGAAGCACATTTAATTGGACAGACAAGTTACCTTATTGGATACAAACTCTGAGGCAACATATACGTGTAGACCAACTTACAAGGACACACAATATACAGGCCTGGTCAATATTTAAAGTGGTGCACCATAGACAGACACCCCTGATTACTGCATATGTTATGTGGGGAACCTGTTGATGTGCACTGTCTGCTTTGTGCCAGACCACCAGAGTAACCCACTGTGTGCCATGCTACCCATAATCCTTCCATAAAGCAGTGATCTGGTACAAATTGGTGGCAGCAGAGCTGGTAATACCATTTATTCTCCCTGTTTTCTTTGTATGTTTGTTCTCTGTATTAAGCTATGGAGGCTGCTACTGATAGTATTTATTTAAATCCTCCTGTCCTTGTACCTGCAGATGAAATTCCCCAGTTAGACTCAGTAGCTCTACCAGGACCAATTGCCAAACATATTTTTAAATCTGATCCATTTGATGGGGTAACTAGGGAGTGGCAAGTCCTTAGCCTTTTGCTTAGTGGTAAAGCCAGGCAGGTATACCAAGGATTTACTGTAATACTGAAATAAAAAGCAGTTATCAGTTATTAGAAATTGCTCTGAAGCTATTTTTTTTCAATTAGATCTGTATAAAAGAGTATATAAAGGATAAATCCATTTCTTTAGGTAAACTGGGAATGAGAAATGTTTGTTAGATTATTAGGGCAATACTGGGTCTACTCTCAGACCTGCTCTCAGACCTGCAGGATTATCCTATTTGGTTCCTCTGGAAGCTGGTGACTGAGTAACATTTTAAAACATACCTGTGTGAAGATTCTATATCCACTATATCCACACACAGCAAAACATGCACACACATAAATTTCATTGTGCACCAACAGGCACACTTTTGCTAGTGTGTATATATATATATATATATATAATTATATTATATATATATATATACAGATATTAAAACAATATCAGATCATATATGTAGTTCAGAAGAAGGGGAAAGGGCTAATATAAAATCCCAGAATCCCAGGTGGGACTTGCAAATCAGTTGTTTGCATGTGTAACTGATTCTGCATGTTTAATTAATAAAAAGAGCAAGTGCTATTTTAACCATTATGCAAACCCCTTCTGATTGGTGCACATACTGTATCTCCATAGACTACAAGCACACTATAGGAGGAGAGAAATCAATGGCTGCACCCATAAGATCCACAAAATTAAAATAACGGGATAACTGTTCCAAAAAAAACAATGAAAGTATATGGCAAAAGTACACAGGATAGCGCTCCCTACACTACAGCAAAAAATAGTTTTGGGGATCGATATGCCCTTTAATTTTTTTACATAGTTTTGAAGATATTTACATTTTTATGTGTGATATGATAGAAGCATCACCAGATCCCCTGCACTTCCTGCTCTGAAACAATGTGACAGTCCTGCTGTGGGCTCTACTGTTCACTCCCCACCTACCTCATCCTCATGAGTCAGTCCTGCAGTAACTGGAACTCAATCTCTTCCTGGTTTCTTCTGCTTTCTCCTGCACTGAGCATGTGCCAACCGCAGATTAGGAGGAACTAGTATTTGTGACCGCAGACTCAGAACCTCCCACCCCCTAACTTTCTCATAAGATATTTCTTTATATCTTGGGCTGTGAAGTCTTTCATTTAAAATCAACTTGAAACCTACCAATATATAGGTCTTTTTTATAACCTCCTTACAAATTTAGCAGCCCTTTAATGAATTAAGTTATCCTGTATAATTCTATTTTAAAGGGTAACTATGGTCTCCATACAAGTGCCCTCTATTAAAAAGAGCACCTTTAAATGACTCCAGTATCATGCATCCAGCAGTATAACAAATGGTGCTTAAAGGGTTTCTATACTCTGTCACTCCAGGAGCAGAGATTGTAATATGTGACCCATCCCTGACCTCTTACTAGGATCTTTAGCTGCCTGCCAGCGCACTGCAACATTTATGAGAATCAGCAGAGAAAATAAAGTAAGAGGAAGTAATGATGTGTAAACAGAGCAGTACAGAACACTACAAGAAGGCAGTAGGTAAGGGAGGGTGGGGGCAATTAGGAGCGCTCACTAAACATTAATAATTTAATGACAAAGCAAGCACAGATAAATATGGGAGTACCACCATTTTACTTCTCTCAAATTGTAGTTTCAGATAATGTAAAGTTGTTTGAGTGAGTATAGTGACCCTTTAATGCTTTCACAGTGAGCTGTGACATCACCAGCACCAGCAAACCACTGGCTTGAGCATGCCTACTTATATCAACAGCTGCTTCATAAACCCCACCCCAAACTCTATCATTTTTAAAGCTAGTTAGCTAGAAACATTTCTCTCCCTATGGTGTCCATAGGCAGAGGGAAGCACAGATATTAATTGGTAGATTGTAACTAGCTTCAGAAAAAAATAGCTTTTTGGGGGTGGGGCTTAAGACACAGCTCATAAAATATTCCTGACACAGAGACAATGTGGACTTTACATGCCTACAAGTTTTGATTAAAATCCTTTAGTCACAGAGTGTTCTGACATGTCACACCCACTGTATGGAACTCCTTACCCCAGTCAGTCAGAACTGTCCCTGGAGGTGTTTAAATCCAGATTGAAAACCCCACCTGTTCAGTACAGCATTTGCAGACCTGTAGATTGCAACCTGTGTGACAAAACTTCATCCTACCACCAGTAACTGAACTCTGAGACATGTTGAGCGCTATGGGTCCCCCGGGGGAGAATAGCTCTCTACAAAAGGTATTGTTAATATTAAAGGGCATGTCCACCCCAAAACTATAATCCCCCCAACTACTGGCCCCACCATGTAGTGTAGTTTAATCCTTACCTCACATCCCAGCTCCATAGGGTTCTCCTGTAAACCCCCCCCACAGTCCCAAAACTAACCACCAGGAGGATAGCAGGGCTCTGCCTGCTACCTGGCCTCCGGTAGATATTTGCCATGCGCACTGCAGCCCTTCTCCCCCCTCCCTCTCCCTCCCTCTCCCTCCCTCTCCCTCCCGTTCTACTATCCCTCCCCCTAGCGTTAATCCCTCTTAATATGCTGCTCCCCCATGTCCCCCAGCCCCAACCGCATATTTTTTTTTTTCAAAAAGCTCCCCAAACTCTTACTTACCTCTCCGCTTTCCTCCGCTGCACTGAATGACCGGCAGCCGCGTCCGTGATTGGC
Source organism: Hymenochirus boettgeri (assembly GCA_019447015.1). Lineage (NCBI taxonomy): Eukaryota > Metazoa > Chordata > Amphibia > Anura > Pipidae > Hymenochirus > Hymenochirus boettgeri. Next base: position 220,939,029 of record CM033475.1, on the reverse strand, counting down.
TGCCGCTCAGCCAATCACAGACGTGACTGCCGGTCCCGCCCCTCTGCTTGCATTCTCGCAAGCAGAGGGCCGGCAGTGCGGCGGAGGAACGAGGGGAGGTAAGTAAGAGTTTGGGGGGCTTTCTGAAAACAATATTTATGCGGTTGGGGCTGGGGTACATAGGGGAGCAGCATATTAAAAGTAAGTTTATGGGGTGGACATACCCTTTAAAAGTCAAGGTATAGCAGTTCATATTAGACTCCTGTTTCCTAAATTTGTGTTTAAAACCTGAGACTTTGTGACATTTAAAAATGTGAACAAAATGTCATGTCCTGTGAAGTACAGTACACCATTTGTGGTGGTTTGTTTTTGTGGTTGCACCCAGGCATATAAATGTACATATTGTAGTGAAAAAGGGACAAAGTCTTAGATAATTAAAATGTATGGAACGGGAAATGAGGCCTGTGTCTTTAAGAAGAGAGGGGTAGTTTAATTCCCTGGCACCAAATAGTTTTTAGGGGAGACATACACACGGGCAATATTCAACAAATCCCATTGGTTTGCAATACCATGTTGGCAAGGTGTGTGGTCCGAAAACGACCGACCATGAAGATGAAGAACTACCACTGTCAGCATTGCGGTCAGTGGGGACAAACATAAAATTTCTATTGGTCGGTATTAGCTCCATTTACTTTAAGTTAAGGGAGACGATAGTCAGTCTGTGTATAGACCGATCGATCCCCTTAGGGATAGGTCCCACTATATGCGTTGCATTTTGCTGTCCGTTTTGAGTGCGTTTAGTACAATGCATTTTGTCTGCGTTCCTGTCCATTTGCCTGCATGTGCAGTTTTTGAAAAATCAACAGGAAACATTGTAGAAAACGTAAAAAAACCTGCAAAAAATAAGTTTGTCCACGTTTTTTTTTCTCGTTCCCATAGACTATTATTAAAGTGCGATTTTGACACACACGGACCAAAAGTCGTGCACACATGCAGATAAAAAATGGACCACATAGATTCAGGACGCAGATTATACAGTGGGAACTGATTCTTGCGATTTCTATTATATTTTAAATTACATTGCAATTCGCAAAACGCATGCAAAATGGAAAACGGAATGCAACGCACATAGTGGGACCTAACCCTTAACTGTAAATGGAGATTTTCATTATTATTGTCTTATCTTATAGAGAATTGCATCCTAACAAATCACTCCATTCCCCTCTATATCCTATAGGGCTCTGTGATGTTTCAGTTTCCAAGCTCATCATTTGGAATAAAGATTACTAAGATTACAACCCTACAGCATTTTTTAAAATGTTACAGGCCATCCCTGCCCACCCCCAACCACTATGTTATATTTCTCAAAAACAAAGCAGAGCTCTACTTACAGCTCCTGTGGTGTTCTGATCCGGCTCCCTGCTTGCCGGAACTTGCAAGCAGTGGCCAGAATGCAGCCGCGGCTGCAGGAAATAGAGAACGCCGCAGGAGTGAAGGGCTGCAAGTAAAGTTCGGATTCTATTTTTAGACATGTAATATAGCGGTTGGGGGTGGGATGGAATGGCATATAACATATGTCAATCTTTTTATGCTAAGTGAAGGGCAGCCAGTGAGGGATCAGGAGAGAGTGAGGTAGGGAAAGGGCTCCCCTGCACATGTCACGCTACCAAGGAGGACAAGGAAGAGGCAGAAACATTTGGACAGGAAGACAGCTCCTACACTTCAGTTTCCTGGATTTTCTACAAGCACTGCAGGAGAACCATAAGGAGCAGAGGTGTATGGTAAGGATTTAACACTACACAGTGGGGCCAGTATAGGTTTACATTTTAGTTTGTGGTGGACATGCCCTTTAATAATCCACACATTAAATATCTACAAAAGTTCAAGTGATCGACTGTCTGTGAGGCAAAAATAGTCCCCAATGTGTCGATAAATATCCACAGTGCAGCCTGAAAGCTAAAATGGTGTTTGTGAAAAAGTGATCTGTTTACCCTATGATCTGTTTTACTGGCAAACATATAGACAAAAAAATTAATATTGCACAAAGACCTCAAAACATGCTGGATATAAAATCTCTGAGACATAACTCTACCTTTAACACTACACATGCGGTTTACCGGGGGTATATAAGGAAATTTTCACCAAATGGACTATTTTTTGAGGCTAGACACAATCAGACACAATAAAGATGGACAGTACTGGAAGATGGACAGTACTGGAGAAAGTGGAAAGACCCGTTAGTTAAAGGAGAATTACACTCCTGCATTATCGACTGCTTTCTGGCTCCTCCCCCTATTTCATTAACATATGTTCTTCAATGCCAGAAATGAGACAACCGTCAGTGACAATGACTGTGGGAGGAGCCAACAAGAAGTCAGTTCCTGCATGAGTATAATTCTCCTTTAAATTGTTGAGGCAGGTGTGGTTGCATACAGTCATATGGAAAAGTTTGGGAACCCTTTTTAATTCATTGTAGTTTTGTGTGGATCATTGGCTGAGCTTTAAAAGTAGCAACTTCTTTTAAATCTATGACAAGTCTTATGGAAACAGTAGTATTTCAGGACTGGCATACAGTTTATTGAATCAACAAAAAATATATAATATGCATCATAACAAAATTAGATTCATAAATTTGGGCACCTCAACAAAGATATTAAATCAATCCTTAGTTGAGCCTCCTTTTGCAAATGTAACAGCCTCTAGATGCCTCTTATAGTGTCCGGATTCTGAATGGAGGTATTTTTGATCTCTCTACCATACAAAATATCTCCAGTTCAGTTAAAGGGTATCTCCACCTATAAATAGACTTTTTCAGTAGTGTAGGGGACCCTATCCCACCCCCAACTGCCATATTTGTTTACAAAAAAAATATTCAGAAAGGTACTTACAGAGCTTTGTTACATCTGCGTTCTGATTGCAAGCAGGTGGCCATACTGGCAGCCATGTCCGTGATTGACTGATAGGAAACAAATATGGTGGTTGGCGTGGGATAGGGTCCACTACATTACAGAAAAAGGGTTTTATGCTAGGCCACAGGGAATATAACAGCTCGAGGGAGCGAGAGGGGTAAAGGGCTGCAGTGGGCAAGGCAGAAACCTCTCAGAGGAAAGGTAAGAGGCGGAAAGGTTTTCCCTCCCAGCTTTTGGCAGACATTGCAGAAGAACCAATTGGAGTTGAGAGGTAAGGTAACTGCACAGTGGGGCCAGTAGTGGGGGGAATTTTAGTTTTGGTTGTGGACGTGCCCTTTAAATTTGTTGGCTGCTGAGCATGGATAACTTGCTTGATATCATCCCATAGATTTTCAATAACATTCAAATAGGGGGACTGTGACAGCCATTCCAGAAGATTGTTCTCCCTCTGAATTCCTTTGTAGATGTCAAACTGTGTTTTGTGATCATCGTCATGTTGGAATATAAGATCCCTGCGTAACCAACTCTGTAACTTCCAATTATTTTTATATTGAGTTGAATTCATTTGACCCTAAACATTAACAACGACCCCAGTCCCTGCACTAGCCACACAGCACCACATTTGACAGTAGGTAGCAGGTGGGTTTTTTTTGGAATGGTGTGCTCTTCTTCTGCCATGCAAAGCATTTTTTGAGCTTTTGCATACAACAAGCGACTGTTTGTGCTGTGAGTGCAGAATGGGGCTTCTTTGTACAAATTACACAATATATTAGAATGATGCTCAGGTCTAAGAGGTGAACTGTGGGTTTTCTGTAATATTTTCCCATTCATCCGCGTATGCCGCTCCTCTATTTTTATTGGCTTCATAGCAATTGTGCCTGTGGCGTTCCATTTCCTAATTACATTCCTTACAGTTGAAACTGATCGTTTAAACCCCTGAGATAGCTTTCTGTAGCCCCTTCCCCAAAGCCATGATACTGACAAGGTGCACATGTAAGCACTGCCATTTCAGCCAATAATCTGCCCTGTATGGGCACTTTTGAAATGGCCATTTGGGCAGATCATCAATGGCAGTTTCAGCCAACAAAGTGACCATACACGGCACGAATATCGCCCGAAACAAGCTAATCCAACCAATTTAGTGTTGCAAGTAATCAGTATTTAGCATTTACATGCATTCAAATCAGCAAAATTACAAGGGTACCAACATTTTTGCATAGTCAGTTTTTCACATTTAATTTCATACAACTGGATACTTCTTTTCTAAAAAATCTTTTAGGGAGATTCAATAAAAGTTCTTATCGCTTAAAATGGTGCTAATTTTGCCCCAACCAATCAGATCTTATTTAACATTTGAAGGCTAACATCTGATTGGTTGGGGCAAAATTAGCACCATTTTAAACGATAAGAACTTTTATTGTATAACCCTGTTTGTTCATAGAACACCCAGTAGTCAGATGTTCCTGGGAAATGGACATACTGTACCATTGTGATCTTTTTTGTTTAAGGTAAATTATTATGATGGCTGAAGGTTTTTTTTTTACTTTATCATATTCCTGTAGATATATATAGATATATGTGTGATAGTCGACTCTGTTTAATAAACATGGTGGATACACCATGTTTATAGAAATATTATGGACTATTATTGCTCAGCCTAACCATATACCTGCTGTTTAGGTGATATACCCAGATAAGATATTTTACAGTAAATTAAGACATAGAGACATCCTTTGTTTTGGGTAAACAATCGGCCACGGCTTTTATTAATAGTTTCAATTAAATATGCCCTTTTTGCATATTAATCACCACTGCACCCCCTTTGCATACCATAACCATACTTGATATTAACCATCCTAGCCGTAGATCTCAGCTTGAATGCCAACCTCTGTCCTGCCAGAGGGCATGTAACGGCTCCATAAATATATAAAGGGTGTACCCACCAGCCGTGTAACCAACAAACTTTTATATAACACATAAATCAGGAAGGGTGGATGGGAAGAGCTGTTCCCCAGTCACCAGCTAGCTTAAAATGTCACCGGTGACCGCATGGAGCCTCCCCCTATAAAGATGTGGCGTGATGACATCACGCCGGCGCTGCATCTCACGAGACAAACATCACGCACTAAAGGGAAGGCAGATGAAGAAGCTCCCAGACTGCCTGAGCAAGTTCTCTGTTTGCTGATGACACTAAACTATGCAGAGCTTTGGAAACTTCCAATGATGTGCAAGTGCTGCAAGCAGACGTAGATAGATTATCAAAATGGGCAGCAGAATGGCAGATGAGATTCAATGTTGATAAATGTAAGGTGATGCATTTGGGATTTAATAATCCCTGCGCCACCTACACCATAAATAACTCTGTGTTAAGTGCATCTGTAATGGAAAAGATTTGGGGGTTCTGTAGATAACAGACCTAGCTGTAGCAAACAATGCCAGGTACAATGGCTAGAGCTAGCAGATATTGTCTTGTATAAAGACAGGAATAGATCAGAGGAAAAAATATTATTCTCCCTCTTTACAAGGCACTGGTAAGACCATTTGGAATATGCGGGGCAGTTTTGGAATCCCATATACAAAGGGACATCTTGGAAATAAAGCGTTCAAGAAGGGCAACTAAATTAATGAGGGAATGGGGGGCTTGAATATGCAGGCAGATTAGACAGTTAGGGCTGTTTACATTGGAGAAGCGACGTGTTGTGGGACACGATAACCTTATACAAATATATTAATGGCCCATACAATGAACTTTCTGGTGCATTGTTCACTAATAGGTCATATCAGAGGACTCTGGACATCCTTAAGGTTGGAAGAAAAGAAGTTTCATCTTCAGGTTAGGAAAGGTTTCTTTACAGTGAGAATGGTGAAACTGTCTTCCAGCAGATGTGGCAAGTTCCACAGGTCATTAAATAGCTTTAAAAAAAGGCCTGGATAAGTTTCTAAAACTAAAAAATATTGAGAAATTACTAGTATTAATACATATACTGTAGTTCAGGTTTGGTTACCGGGAATACTAATAATATTGATAATTACGGTATGAAATACTTATACTGTATGCTGGTTGGTGATGGGGTACTAAATACATATTGATGATTACTGGTATTAATACATATATTGTGTTCTGGTTGGAACAGGGATACTATATAATATTGAGAATTACTGGATTAATACATATATGTAGTTCTGGTTGGTAAGGGATACTATTAATATTGAGAATTATTGGTATTTATACATAACTGTAGTTCTGGTTGGTACTGGGATACTTATAATATGAGAATAACTGGTATTAATACATATACTGTAGTTCTGGTTGGTACGGGGATACTATATAATATTGAGAATTACTTTGTATTAATACATATACTGTAGTTCTGGTTGGTACAGGGATACATATTAATATTGAGAATACTGGTATTATACATATACTGTAGTTCTGGTTGGTACGGGATCTATATAATATTGAGAATTACCGGTATTAATACATATCCTGTAGTTTCTGGTTTGTAGGATACTATATATATTGAGAATTACCGGTATTAATACATATACTGTAGTTCTGGTTGGTAACGGGGATACTATATAATATTGAGAATTACTCGGTATTAATACATATACTGTAGTTTCTGGTTGGTACGGGATACTATATAATATTGAGAATTACCGGTATTAATACATACCTGTAAGTTCTGGTTGGTACGGGGATACTAATAATATTGAGAATTACTGGTATTAATACATATACTGTAGTTCTGTTGGTACTGGATACTATATAATATTGAGAACTGGTATTAATACATATACGTAGATCTGGTTGGTACGGGGATACTAATAATATTGAGAATTATAACTGGTATTTATATATATATATACTGTAGTTCTGGTTGGTACTGGGATACTACTAATATTGAGAATTACTGGTATTAATACATATACTGTAGTTCTGGTTGGTACAGGGATACTATAAAATATTGAGAATTACTGGTATTAATACATATACTGTAGTTCTTGTTGGTACGGGAACTATAATATATTGAGAATAACTGGTATTAATACATATACTGTAGTTCTGGTGGTGGTACGGGGATACTATAATATTGAGAATTACGGTATTAATACATAAACTGTGTTTCTGTGTGGTACGGGGATACTATTAATACTTGAGAATTACTGTATTAATAACTATACTGGTAATTTCTTGTTGGTACTGTGAACTATAAATTGGAGAACTTAACTGTAGTTTTAATACATATACTGTCGGATCTTGGTTGGGTACGGGATACATATAATAAATATGAGAGATTACTGGTATTAATAATATATACTGTTAGTTCGGTTGGTACTGGATACTATATAATATTGAAATTACTGGTATTAATCTATACTGTAGTTGGTTGGTAGGGATACTATATAATATTGAGAAACTGGTATTAATACATATATGTAGTTTCTGGTTGGTACAGGGATACTATATAATATTGAGAATACGTGTATTAATACATATATGTAGTTCTGGTTGGTAGGGATACTATATAATATGAGAATTAGTATTATACATAAACTGTAGTTCTGGTTGGTACGGGATACTATTAATATTGAGAATTACTGGTATTAATACATATACTGTAGTTTCTGTTGGTACGAGGGATACTATATATTATTGAGAATTACTGGTATTAATACATACTGTAGTTCTGGTTGGTACGGGATACTATATAATATTGAGAATAACTGGTATTAATACTATACTGTAGTTCTGGTTGGTAACGGATACTATATAATATTTAGAATTACTATTAATACAATCTACTGTAGTTCTGGTTGGTACGGATACTATATAATATTGAGAATTACGGTATTAATACATATACTGTAGTCTTGGTTGGTACGGGGTACTATATAATATTGAGAATTACCGGTATAATACATATACTGTAGTTCTGGTTGGTACGGGGATACTATATAATATTGAGAATTACCGGATTAAATACATATCTGTAGTTCGGTTGTACGGGGATACTATATATATTGAGAATTACGGTATTAATACATATACTGTAGTTCTGGTTGGTACTGGGATACTATATAATTAGAATTCGTATTATACATAATGTTTTGGTGGTAACTGTACTATATATATTGAGAATTACTGGTATTAATACATATATTAGTTCTGGTTGGTACTGGGATACATATAATATTGAGAATTACTGGTATTATATACATATACTTATGTCTGTGTGGTACGGGGATACTATATAATATTGAGAATTACTGGATTTAATATATAATATACTGTAGTTCTGGTTGGTAGGGATACTATATCTATTGAGAATTACGGGTATTAATACATATACTGTAGTTGTTGGTTGGTACAGGATCTATATATATTGAGAATTACTGGTATTAATACATACTGTAGTTGCTGGTTGTACGGGATACTATATAATATTGAGGATTACTGGTATTAATACATATGACTGTTTCTGGTTGGTACGGGGATACTATATAATATTGAGAATTAACTGGTATTAATACCTACACTGTGTATTTCTGGTTGGTCCTGGGATACTATATAATATTGAGAATTACTGGAACTAATACATATACTGTAGTTCTGGTTGGTACGGGGATACTATATAATATTGAGAATTACTCATATTAATACATATACTGTAGTTCTGGTTGATCCATGGATACTATATAATATTGAGAATTACTGGTATTAATACATATACATTAGTTCTGGTTGGTACAGGGATACTATATAATATTGAGAATTACTGGTATTAATACATATACTGTAGTTCTGGTTGGTACGGGGATACTATATAATATTGAGAATTACCGGTATTTATTACATAAAACTGTAGTTCTGGTTGGTACTGGGATACTATATATATTGAGAATAACTGGTATTAATACATATACTGTAGTTCTGGTTGGTACGGGGATACTATATAATATTGATGAGAATTACTGGTATTAATACTATACTGTAGTTCTGGTTGGTCAGGGATATATAATATTGAGAATACTGGTATTTACATATACTGTAGTTCTGGTTGGTACGGGATACTAACTATAATATTGAGAATTACCGGTATTAATACTATACTGTAGTTCTGGTTGGTAGGATACTATATTAATATGAGGATTCCGGATTTAATACATATACTGTAGTTCTGGTTGGTACGGGGATACTATATAATATTGAGAATTACCGGTATAATACATATACTGTAGTCTTGGTTGGACGGGGATACTATATAATATTGAGAATTACCGGTATTAATACATACACTGTAGTTCTGGTTGTACGGGGATACTATATATATGAGATTACTGGTATTAATACATATACTGTAGTTCGTTGGTACTGGGATACTATATAATATTGAGAATTACTGGTATTAATAACATATACGTAGATCTGGTTGGTACGGGGATACTATATATATATGAGAATTACTGGTATTATAATTATATATACTGTAGTTCTGGTTGGTACTGGGATACTATATAATATTGAGAATTACTGGTATTAATACAATACTGTAGTTCTGGTTTGTACAGGGATACTAATAAATTGAGAATTACTGGTATTAATACATTACGTAGTTCTGGTTGGTACAGGGATATATATAATATTGAGAATAACTGGTATTAATAATATACTGTAAGTATGGTTGGTATGGGGATACTATATAATATTGAGAATTACTGTTATTAATACATATACTGTAGTTCTGATTTGTACGGGGATACTATATAATATTGAGGATTACTGGTATTAATACATATACGGTACTGTAGTTCTGGTTAGTACGGGGATACTATATAATATTGAGAATTACTGGTTGTCACGAACGCCAGTTCACTGGGCACGTGATCTGACCAATCAATCGGTACTTGCTGCCACCACTTATGGCCTTAAAGACGCCCCAAAAACACTCTTGACTCTCACTGACTATGCACACCCCTGTCCTGGCAGCTAAATGGTTAACATTACACCATTTACTCCAGCAACTAACTAATCAGTCCTTCACCAGCAGTCACAGAGTTAATTAGCATTTACACTGCACATTGCATTCAACCACATATAAACTTATCAGTGGCTAACTGAGTTCTTTTAGAGCATCAATGACAAAACTTATTAAATTTTAGATTTAATATTCCAAAAGGTGGACAGTGCATATAATACAAAAATAAAAGAAAATGGTGTTATAATAAAATGACATACAATAGGTACAACAGTTATATAAAATAAAAAGGATAAAAATATTCACAGACCCTACTCACTAGAAGAAGTCCTGTATCCCGGGGCGGGAAGATACATCGGGTCCATACACACGGTTTTAGCATGTCCCCTTAGTATGAACACAGTTATAGGGGCTACAAGGATTTTTAAACCATTTGATGAACCACCCCCCTCCTGGGTATGCATGGGAGTGTTGCCGCATTTTCTATTATGTGAAATAATTATGTGAAAAAACGCAAAAAAAGCACAGCAGTGTGGCCTAGCCCTCAGCTAGATTTTTTGCCTTCCTCTGGATCAACTGTTAGGAAGGGTTTAAAAAAAAGTGAATAGGTTGGACTTGATGGGCGTATGTCTTTATTCAACCTCAATTACTATGTAAGGTCAGTAACCCCATCCGCTATGTGCAGTCCATTACTTGAACTTTTGTTAATATTTAATGAGTGGATATTTTGTGTGGATCCTTTTGCTATTATCAAGGTTTTAAAAACACCAAGGCTCCTTATATACCACCTCTAGCCTGCAGGTGGTGTCATTGAGTGATAAAAGACAGATATTCCCTGCTCTCTATGGTTAGAGGAGAGAAAGTGAAAAGTAGATGTGGTGTGTGCTTTGGAGTGATATGAATGCAACACAAGATCCTGTTATAAGACCCTGTTACCACCTTTGGAAGCAATTTAATTGGACAGACAAGTACCTTATTGGATACAAACTCTGAGGCAACATATACGTGTAGACCAACTTACAAGGACAACAATATACAGGCCTGGTCCAATTTAAAAGTGGTGCACCCATAGACAGACACCCTGATTACTGCATATGTTATGGGGGAACCCTGTTGATGTGCACTGTCTGCTTTGTGCAGACCACCAGAGTAACCCCTGTGTGCCATGCTACCCATAATCCTTCCATAAAGCAGTGATCTGGTACAAATTGGTGGCAGCAGAGCTGGTAATACCATTTATTCTCCCTGTTTTCTTTGTATGTTTGTTCTCTGTATTAAGCTATGGAGGCTGCTATGATAGTATTATTTAAATCCTCCTGTCCTTGTACCTGCAGATGAAATTCCCCAGTTGACTCAGTAGCTCTACAGGACCAATTGCCAACATATTTTTAAATCTGATCCATTTGATGGGTAACTAGGGAGTGGCAAGTCCTTAGCCTTTTGCTAGTGGTAAGCAGCAGTGTATACCAAGGATTTACTGTATACTGAAATAAAAAGCAGTTATCAGTATTAGAAATTGCTCTGAAGCTATTTTTTTTTCAATTAGATCTGTATAAAGAGTATATAAAGATAAATCACCTTTTTAGGAACTGGGAATGAGAAATGTTTTGTTATACGATTTATTAGGGCAATACTGGGTCTCCTCTCAGACCTGCTCTCAGACCTGCAGGATTATCCTATTTGGTTCCTCTGGAAGCTGGGACTGACGATACATTTTAAAACATACCTGTGTGAAGATTCTATATCCACTATATCCACACACAGCAAAACATGCACCACATAAATTTCATTGTGCACCAACAGGCACACTTTTGACTGTGGTATTATATATATAGTATATATTATATATATATATATATATATATATACAGATATAAAACAATATCAGCATCATATATGTAGTTCAAGAAGGGAAAGGGCTAATATAAAATCCCAGAATCCCAGGTGGGACTTGCAAATCAGTTGTTTTGCATGTGTAACTGATTCTGCATGTTTATTAAAAAAGAGCAAGTGCTATTTTAACCATTATGCAAACCCCTTCTGATTGGTGCACATACTGTATCTCCATAGACTACAAGCACACTATAGGAGGAGAGAAATCATGGCTGCACCCATAAGATCCACCAAAATTAAATAACGGGATAACTGTTCAAAAAAACAATGAAAGTATATGGCAAAGTACACAGGATACGGCTCCCTACACTACAGCAAAAATAGTTTTTGGGGATCGATATGCCCTTTATTTTTTTACATAGTTTGAAGATATTTACATTTTTTATGTGTGATATGATAGAAGCATCACCAGATCCCCTGCACTTCCTGCTCTGAAACATGTGACAGTCCCTGCTGTGGGCTCTACTGTTCACTCCCCCACCTACCTCATCCTCATGAGTCCTCCTTCAGTCACTGTAACTCAATCTCTTCCTGGTTTCTTCTGCTTTCTCCTGCACTGAGCATGTGCCAACCGCAGATTAGGAGGACTATATTTGTGACCGCAGACTCACCGAACCTCCCCCACCCCCTAACTTTCTCATAAGATATTTTTTATATTGGGCTGTGAGTCTTTCATTTAAAATCAACTTGAAACCTCCCAATATATAGGTCTTTTTTATAACCTCCTTCAAATTTAGCAGCCCTTATGAATTAAGTTCTCCTGTATAATTCTATTTTAAAGGTACTATGGTCTCCATACAAGTGCCCTGCTATTAAAAAGAGCACCTTTAAATGTACTCCAGTATCATGCATCCAGCAGTATAACAAATGGTGCTTAAAGGTTTCTATAACTCTGTCACTCCAGACAAGATTGTAATATGTGACCCATCCTGACCTCTTACTAGGATCTTTAGCTGCCCTGCCAGCGCACTGCAACATTATGAGAATCAGCAGAGAAAATAAAGTAAGAGAAGTAAGATGTGTAAACAGAGCAGTACAGAACACTACAAAAGAAGGCAGTAGGTAAGGGAGGGTGGGGCAATTAGGAGCGCTCACTAAACATTAATAATTTAATGACCAAGCAAGCACAGATAAATATGGGAGTACCACATTTTACTTCTCTCAATTGTAGTTTCAGATAATGTAAAGTTGTTTGAGTGAGTATAGTGCCCTTTAATGCTTTCACAGTGAGCGTGTGACATCACCAGCACCAGCAAACCACTGGCTTGAGCATGCCTACTTATATCAACAGCTGCTTCATAAACCCCACCCCAACTCTATCATTTTAAAGCTAGTTAGCTAGAAACATTTCTCTCCCTATGGTGTCCATAGGCGAGGGAAGCAAGATATTAATTGGTAGATGTAACTAGCTTCAGAAAAATAGCTTTTTGGGGGTGGGGCTTAAGACACAGCTCATAAAATATTCCTGACAGAGACAATGTGACTTTACATGCCTACAAGTTTTGATTAAAATCCTTTAGTCACAGAGTGTTCTGACATGTCACACCCACTGTATGGAACTCCTTACCCCAGTCAGTCAGAACTGTCCCTGGGTGTTTAAATCCAGATTGAAAACCACCCACCTGTTCAGTACAGCATTTGCAGACCTGTAGATTGCAACCGTGTGACAAAACTTCATCCTACCACCAGTACTGAACTCGAGACATGTTGAGACTGCTATGGGTCCCCCGGGGGAGAATAGCTCTCTACAAAGGTATTGTTAATAAAGGGCATGTCCACCCCAAAACTATAATCCCCCAACACTGGCCCCACCATGTAGTGTAGTTTAATCCTTACCTCAATCCCAGCTCCATAGGGTTCTCCGGTAAACCCCCCCCCAAAGTCCCAAAACAACCACCAGGGGAGAGAGGTTGCTTGCTTACTGGGCCTTGGCCGTAGATATTTGATGCGCACTGCAGCCCTTTCTCCCCCCTCCTCTCCCTCCCTCTCTCCTCCCTCTCCCTCCCGTTCTACTATCCCTCCCCTAGCGTTAATCCCTCTTAATATGCTGCTCCCCCATGTCCCCCAGCCCCAACCGCATATTTTTTTTTTTCAAAAAGCTCCCCAAAACTCTTACTTACCTCTCCGCTTTCCTCCGCTGCACTGAATGACCGGCAGTCCGCGTCCGTGATTGGCTGCCGCTCAGCCAATCACAGACGTGACTGCCGGTCCCGCCCCTCTGCTTGCATTTCTCGCAAGCAGAGGGCCGGCAGTGCGGCGGAGGAACGAGGGAGGTAAGTAAGAGTTTGGGGGGCTTTTCTGAAAACAATATTTATGCGGTTGGGGCTGGGGTAATAGGGGAGCGCATATTAAAAGTAGTTTTGGGGTGGACATACCCTTTAAAAGTCAAGGTATAGCAGTTCATATTAGACTCCTGTTTCCTAAATTTGTGTTTAAAACCTGAGACTTTGTGACATTAAAAATGTGAACAAATGTCATGTCCTGTGAAGTACAGTACACCATTTGTGGTGGTTGTTTTTGTGGTTGCACCCAGGCATATAAATGTACAATTGTAGTGAAAAAGGGACAAAGTCTTAGATAATTAAAATGTATGGAACGGGAAATGAGGCCTGTGTCTTTAAGAAGAGAGGGGTAGTTTAATTCCCTGGCACCAAATAGTTTTTAGGGGAGACATCCACACGGGCAATATTCAACAAATCCCATTGGTTTGCATAACCATGTTGGCAAGGTGTGTGGTCGAAAACGACCCTATTCCACGACTCGACTTCTGTCCGTTTACACATGAAGATGAAGAACTACACTGTCAGCATTGCGTCAGTGGGGACAACATAAAATTTTCTTAGTCCTGGTCATAGTTCCCATTTACTTTAAGTTTAAGGACGACGATAGTCAGGCTGTGTCATTAGATCTCCGATCATCCCCTTAGGGAAGGTCCACTATATGCGTTTGCATTTTGCTGTCCGTTTTGAGGCGGTTTAGTACAATGCTTTGTCTGCGTCCTGTCATTGCCTCCGCCATTCTGGGCAGTAGTTTGAAAAATCTACAAGGAAACATTGTAGAAAACGTAAAAAAACCTGCAAAAAATAAGTTTGTCACGTTTTTTTTTCGTCTGTCCCATAGACTATTATTAAAGTGCGAATTTGACACACACGGACCAAAAGTTCAGCGTGCACACATGCAGATAAAAAAAGGACCACATAGATTCAGGACGCAGATATACAGTGGGAACTGATTCTTGCGATTTCTATTATATTTTAAATTACATTGCAATTGCAAAACCATGCAAAATGGAAAACGGAATGCAACGCACATAGTGGGACCTAACCCTTACTGAAATGGAGATTTTCATTATAGTGTCTTATCTTATAGAGAATTGCATCCTAACAAATCACTCCATTCCTCTATATCCTATAGGGCTCTGTGATGTTTCAGTTCCAAGCCATCATTTGGAATAAAGATTACAAGATTACAACCCTACAGCATTTTTTAAAATGTTACAGGCCATCCCTGCCCCACCCAACCCCACTATGTTATATTTCTCAAAAAAAAGCGAGCTCTACTTACAGCTCCTGTGGTGTTCTGATCCGGCTCCCTGCTTGCCGGAACTTGCAAGCAGTGGCCAGATGCAGCCGCGGCTGCCGGATAGAACACGCCGGAGTGAAGGGCTGTAAGTAAAGTTCGGATCTTATTTTTAGACAGTAATATAGCGGTTGGGGGTGGGATGGAAGGCATATAACATATGTCATCTTTTTATGCTAAGTGAAGGGCAGCCAGTGAGGGATCAGGAGAGAGTGAGGTAGGGAAAGGGCTCCCCTGCACATGTCATGCTACCAAGGAGGACAGAAGAGGCAGAAACATTTGGACGGAAGGACAGCTCCTAACTCAGTTTCCTGGATTTCTACAAGCAGCAGCGCAGACCATAAGGAGCAGAGGTGGATGGTAAGGATTTAACACTACACAGTGGGGCCAATGGTTTCATTTTGTTTGTGGTGGACATGCCCTTTATAATCCACACATTAAATATCTACAAAAGTTAAGTGATCGACTGTCTGTGAGGCAAAAATAGTCCCCAATGTGTCGATAAATATCCACAGTGCAGCCTGAAAGCTAAATGGTGTTGTGAAAAAGTGATCTGTTTACCCTATGTCTGTTTTACTGGGGACAAAACAATAGACAAAAAAATAATATTGCAACAAAGACCTCAAAACATGCTGGATATAAAATCTCTGAGACATAACTCTACCTTTACATTACACAATGCGGTTTACCGGGGGTATATAAGGAAATTTTCACCAAATGGGACTATTTTTGAGGCTAGACACAATCCGACACAATAAAGATGGACAGTACTGAAGATGGACATACTGGAGAAAGTGGAAAGCCCGTTAGTTAAAGGAGAATACACTCCTGCATTATCGACTGTTTCTGGCTCCTCCCCCTATTCATAACATATGTTCTTCAATGCCGAAATGAGCAACCGTCAGTGACAATGACTGTGGGAGAGCCAACAAGAAGTCAGTTCCTGCATGAGTTAATTCTCTTTAAAGTTGAGGCAGGCCTGTGGTTGTGTGCATGCATACAGTCAATGGAAAGTTTGGGAACCCTTTTAATTCATTGTAGTTTGTGGATCATTGGCTGAGCTTTAAAGTAGCAATTCTTTTAAAATTAGAACAAGTCTTATGGAAAGTAGTGTCATTGCAGGTGCATGGGATACTAGATTTATTGAATTACAAAAAACTATATAATAGTGCATCCATAACAAAATTATGTGTCATAAATTTGGCACCTCAACAAAGATATTAAATCAATACTTAGTTGAGCCTCCTTTTGCCATGTAACAGCCTCTAGATGCCTCTTATAGTGTCGGATTCTGAAGGAGGTATTTTTGATCTCTCTACCATACAAAATATCTCCAGTTCAGTTAAAGGGTATCTCCACCTATAAATAGACTTTTCAGTAGTGTAGGGGACCCTATACCCCCAACTGCCATATTGTTTACAAAAAAAATATTCAGAAAGGTATACAGAGCTTTGTTACCTGCGTTCTGATTGCAAGCAGGTGGCCATACTGGCAGCCATGTCGTGATTGACTGATAGGAAACAAATATGGTGGTTGGCGTGGGAAGGGTCCACTACATTACAGAAAAGGGTTTTATGCTAGGCCACAGGGAATATACAGCTCGAGGGGAGCGAGAGGGGTTAAGGGCTGCAGTGGCAAGGCAGGCAGAAACCTCTCAGAGGAAAGTATAGAGGCGGAAAGTTTTCCCTCCCAGTTTTGGGCAGACATTGCAGAAAGAACCAATTGGAGTTGAGAGGTAAGGTAACTGCACAGTGGGGCCAGTAGTGGGGGGAATTTTAGTTTTGGTGTGGACGTGCCCTTTAAATTTGTTGGCTGCTGAGCATGGATAACTTGCTTGATATCATCCCATAGATTTCAATAACATTCAAATAGGGGGACTGTGACAGCCACACCAGAAGATTGTTCTCCCTCTGAACTTCCTTTGTAGAGTAAACTGTGTTTTGTGATCATCGTCATGTTGGAATATAAGATCCTGCGTAACCAAATCTGGAACTTCAATATTTTATATTGAGTGAATTCATTGACCTAAACTTATTACAAACCCCAGTCCCTGCACTAGCCACACAGCACCACATTTGACATTAGGTAGCAGGTGGGTTTTTTTGGAATGGGTGTGCTCTTCTTCTGCCATGCAAGCATTTTTTGAGCTTGCATACCAACAGCGACTGTTTGTGCTGGAGTGCAGAATGGGGCTTCTTTGAACAAATTACACAATATATTAGAATGATGCCAGGTCTAAGAGGTTGAACTGTGGGTTTTCGTAATATTTTCCCATTCATCGCGTATGCCGTCCTCTATTTTATTGGTTTCATAGCACTTGTGCCTGTGGCGTTCCATTTCCTAATTACATTCCTTACAGTTGAAACTGACTATGTTTAAACCCCTGAGTAGCTTTCTGTAGCCCCTTCCCCAAAGCCATGATACTGACAAGGTGCACATGTAAGCACTGCCGTTTCAGCCAATAATCTGCCCTGTATGGGCACTTTTGAAATGGCCATTTGGGCAGATCATCATGGCAGTTTAGCCACAAAGTGACCATACACGGCACGAATATCGCCCGAAACAGCTAATCAACCAATTGTGTTGCAAGTAATCAGTATTTAGCATTACATGCATTCAAATCAGCAAAATTACACGGGACCACCAATTTTGCAGTAATCGAGTTTTTCACATTTAATTTCATACAACTGGATACTTCTTTTCTCAAAATATTTTAGGAGATTCATAAAGTCTTACGCTAAATGGTGCTAATTTTGCCCCAACCAATCAGATCTTATTAACATTTGAAGGCACATCTGATTGGTTGGGGCAAAATTAGCACCATTTTAACGATAAGAATTTATTGTATAACCCTGTTTGTTCATAGAACACCCAGTAGTCAGATGTTCCTGGGAAATGGACATACTGTACCATGTGATCTTTTTTGTTGAAGGTAAATTATTATGATGGCTGAAGGTTTTTTTTTTACTTTATCATTTTCTGTAGATATATATAGTATATGTGTGATGTAGATCTGTTTATAAACATGGTGGATACACCATGTTTATAGAAATATTATGGAACTATATTCTCAACACACCTGGCGGGAAAACAAAGGATAGTCAGCCTAACCATATACCTGCTGTGTTTAGGTGATATACCCAGATAAGATATTTACAGTAAATTAAGACATAGAGACATCGTTGTTTTGGTAACAATCGGCCACGGCTTTTATTAATAGTTTTAATAAATATGCCCTTTTTGCATATTAATCACCACTGCACCCCCTTTGCATACCATAACCATACTTGATATAACCATCCTAGCCGTAGATCTCAGCTTGAATGCCAACCTCTGTCTGCCAGAGGGCATGTAACGGCTCCATAAATATATAAAGGGTGTACCCACCAGCCGTGTAACCAACAAACTTTTATATAACACATAAATCAGGAAGGGTGGATGGGAGAGCTGTTCCCCAGTCACCAGCTAGCTTAAAATGTCACCGGGACCGCATGGAGCCTCCCCATAAAGATGTGGCGTGATGCATCACGCCGGCGCTGCATCTCACGAGACAAACATCACGCACTAAGGGAAGGCAGATGAAGAAGCTCCCAGACTGCCTGAGCAAGTTCTCGTTTGCTGATGACACACTAAACTATCAGACGCTTTGGAAACTTCCAATGATGTGCAAGTGCTGCAAGCAGACGTAGATAGATTATCAAAATGGGCAGCAGAATGGCAGATGAGTTCAATGTGTATAAAAGTAAGGTGATGCATTTGGGATTTAATAATCCCTGCGCCACCTACACCATAAATAAACTCGTGTTAAGTGCATCTGTAATGGAAAAAAGATTTGGTTTGGGGGTTCTGGTAGATAACAGACTTAGCTGTAGCAAACAATGCCATGTAGTAACGGCTAGAGCTAGCAAGTATTGTCTTGTATAAAGAGGGGAATAGATTCAAGAGAGAAAATATTATATTCTCCCTCTTTACAAGGCACTGTAAGGCCACCATTGGGAATATGCAGTGCAGTTTTGGAATCCCATATACAAAAGGGACATCTTGGAAATTGAAGCAGTTCAGCGAAGGGCAACTAAATTAATAAGGGAATGGAGGGGCTTGAATATGCAGGCAGATTAGACAAGTTAGGGCTGTTTTACATTGGAGAAGAGACGTTTGTGTGGGGACACGATACATTATACAAATATATTAATGGCCCATACAATGAACTCTCTGGTGCATGTTCACTAAATAGGTCATATCAGAGGAACTCGTGGACATCCTTAAGGTTGGAAGAAAAGAAGTTTCATCTTCAGGTTAGGAAAGGTTTCTTTACAGTGAGAATGGTGAAACTGTCTTCCAGCAGATGTGGCAAGTTCCACAGGTCATTAAATAGCTTTAAAAAAAGGCCTGGATAAGTTTCTAAAACTAAAAAATATTGAGAATTACTAGTATTAATACATATACTGTAGTTCAGGTTGGTACCGGGATACTAAATAATATTGAGAATTACTGGTATTAATACTTATACTGTAGGTCTGGTTGGTATGGGGATACTATATAATATTGATGATTACTGGTATTAATACATATATTGTAGTTCTGGTTGGAACAGGGATACTATATAATATGAGAATTACTGGGATTAATAACATATAGTGTAGTTCTGGTTGGTAAGGGATACTATATAATATTGAGGATTATTGGTATTTATACAAACTGTAGTTTCTGGTTGGTACTGGGATACTCTATAATATGAGAATAACTGGTATTAATACATATACTGTAGTTTCTGGTTGGTACGGGATACATATAAATTGAGAATTATCGTATTAATAATATACTGTAGTTCTGGTTGGTACAGGGATACTATATAATATTGAGAATACTGGATATATACATATACTGTAGTTCTGGTTGGTACGGGGATACTATCTATAATATTGAGAATTACCGGTATTAATACATATTACGTAGTTCTGGTTGGTAGGATACTATATAATATGAGAATTACCGGTATTAATACATATACTGTAGTTCTGGTTGGTACGGGGATACTATATAATATTGAGAAATTACCGGTATTAATACATATACTGTAGTTTGGTTGGTACGGGGATACTATATAAATTGAGGAATTACGGTATTAATACATACACTGTAGTTCTGGTTGGTGGGGATACTATATAATATTGAGATTATGGTTAATACATATACTGTAGTCTCTGTTGGTACTGGGATACTATATAATATTGAGAATTACTGGTATTAATACATATACTGTAGATCTGGTTGGTACGGGGATACTATATAATAATGAGAATTACTGGTATTTATATATATATATACTGTAGTTCTGGTTGGTACTGGGATACTATATAATATTGAGAATTACTGGTATTAATACATATACTGTAGTTCTGGTTGGTACAGGGATACTAATATATATTGGAATTACTGGTATTAAACATATACTGTAGTTCTGGTTGGTACAGGGATACTATATAATATGAGAATAACTGGTATTAATACATATACTGTAGTTCTGGTTGGTATCGGGGATACTATATCTATTAAGAATTACTGGTTATTAATACTATACTGGAGTTTGATTGTTACGGGGATATATATATATGAGGATTATGGTATTAATACAATACGGTACTGTAGTTCTGGTTAGTACGGGATACTATATAATATTGAGAATTACTGGTTGTCATCCGAACGCCAGTTCACTGGCACGTGATCTGACCAATCAATCGGTACTGCTGCCACACTTATGGCCTTAAAGACGCCCCAAAAAACACTCTTGACTCTCACTGACCTGCACCCCCGTCCTGGCAGCTAAATGGTAACATTACACCATTACTCCAGCAATAACTAATCAGTCCTCACCCAGCAGTCACAGGTATAATTAGCATTACACTGCACATTGCATTCACCACATATAACTTATCAGAGGCTAACTGAGTTCTTTAGAGCATCAATGACAAAACTTATAATTTTAGATTTAATATCAAAGGTGGACAGTGCACATAATACACAAAATAAAAGAAAAAAGGTGTTATAATAAAAATGACATACAATAGGTACAACAGTTATATAAAAAAAAGGATAAAAATATTCACAGACCCTACTCACTAGAAGAAGTCCTGTATCCCGGGGCGGGAAGATACATTCGGGTCCATACACACGGTTTTAGCATGTCCCCTCAGTATGAACACAGTTATAGGGGCTACAAGGATTTTAAACCATTTGATGAACCCCCCCTCCTGGGTGCCTGGGGTGTGGCGCCTTTTTCCTGTGAATTTTGTGAAAACGAAGCCACGCAGTGTGGCTAGCTCACGCTACGATTTTTTGCCTTCCTTGGTCAACTGTTGGAAGGGTTTTGACACCAAAGTGATAGTTGGACTGTAATTGCTGTGACGTATGTCTTTCTCACAACCATTTCCTGTAAGGTCCACCCCATACGTACCCTATGGCCAGTTGCTTGAATTTTTAGTTCTAATATTTTTTACATACGTCGGTGGCTATTTTGTGTGGAATCTTTTTTTTGTGCCATTATCAAGTGGTGTTTAAAGAATGAGGAGAAGTAGCTTCACTTGACTCTTCCGATTATTCTGAGTGTCGACCACTTGTCCTTTTGGGAATGAAACAGCGTCTACAGAGCACTTTGGGCTGTAGAAGGGGAATGGTTGTTGGGGACACATCCATGTTTATGTACTCTGTTATATGACCCAGTGCTAGCACTGTATACACTTTGTGTTTACTTTCCAGTTTTGATGACGTTTTTCTACTCTGTTTGATATCCAGGAGCGCAAAGTATGTTGTGCAAGGATTTCAATACACTAGAACGCTTGCCAGAAACATATTGACCATTTAGAGAAAACAGGGATTGCAAGTTCCCCAGAAGTTCCAGCGCGGAGAATTAGTGTTTTGTTTCTCAAGTCAAACAGAACATCTGTTCAACCTTTCAGTGCCGAAAGAATTTTCCCCCTTTGTCGCAGTCTGTGTCAGAAACTTTGTCAGGTTATTAGTTTAGACAATTTTAACTCAGCAAGAATCCCCCCTCCCGCACATTAGGGAATATATACATATTTTAGCCCACAAAGTGTAATTTAACGCGATCCCTTTTCCAGGCTTTCACTGGATTTCGTGTAAATTTTATTTATGTATCCCTTTATTGGTTTTTTGCCTCAATCTGTTTTGCATCTTATTTTTGCATGCACACACCTCCTCTTAAAATACAAAGTGGATGTGTTGAAATATATCGTTATGCGGTAGTTATAATTTTATATTTAATGTTTTCCCTGGCCAATTGAGCCTCCCCCCTAAAACTTTACCTTTGCACTTTCTCGTTTTAATCAGATTACTTCTGTAAGTTATCTCAGCTTTCAACATGAAGTAATTCGGTCCAAAGTAAATGAGTCAGTTTTAGCTAGGTACATTCATTACGTAATGATAAACGACAACGTTATTCAGGGAGTGTAATGTCCAGTACTTGAGAGTGCTCTTGTAAATTATCTTACGCATTTATTTTCTTCGTTCCCCCCCGGTGGCGACGCCCTCCCCCTCCCCTCCCCTCCTCCTCCCCCCCCCTTACTCTCCTTCCTCCTTCCACGAACATCGGCCATGCTGTTGTTCTTGGCAAAGACGGAAAATTCCCCTCGGCCCCCCACGGAGACTCCCCTATAGGGGGAGTCTACGAGCGTTCTCCTCTATGTTGTGCTATTAGGACTGCTGTACTGATGTGTGTATATGTGGGTATATGATGTGCCACCCACGGCTGTGCTCGCCGCACCTTAATAGGATGTGTATAGGATGTTTATATGATGTGATAGTGATGTGTATCTGATGATGTGATTATGCAGTTACGTCCCCCCTCGTCGAAAGCTTAATGGATTGAAATCGTATTACAGGATTATGTGTATATGAGTGTATATGCTGGGTATATAATGTGTAGATGTGTGTATCGAATGTATATGCTGTGTATATATGTGAGTAATATGATGTGTAATGTGTGCATATTGATGTACATATGTGGTATATGATTGTGTGTATATGCTGGGTCTTGTGTATATGATAGTGTATATTGCTGTGTATATGATGTGACTATGCGTGTATATGAGTGTATAGGCTGTTATATTGTGCTGTGCCTATGCTGTGGAGATGATGTGTATATGTAGTATATGCTGTGTATATATGCTGTGTATATATGCTGTGTATAGTGCTGTGTATCTGCTTGTGTACTATGCGTGTATAGGATGTGTATATGCTGTGGTATTGATTGGTGTTAATATGGGCTGTGTATATATGATGAGTATTTATGAGGTGTATTTTGCTTGGTATATGCGGTGTATATGATGTGTATATGATGTGTATATGCGGGTGGGTGTTATGAAGTGGCATATGACTGTTATATGATGTGCATATGCTGTGTGTATATCGATGTGTATATGATGTGTATATGATGTGCATATGATGTACATTGCTGTGTATATGATGTGTATATGCTTGCTGTGTATATGCGGTGTATATGCTGTGTAAATGATGTGTTATAGTATGTTGTATATGATGTTGTATATGATGTGATCTGCTGTGTTATTATGAGTGTATATGAGGTGTATATTATGTGTATATGATGTGCAATGCTGTGGTATATTGATGTTATATGATGTGTATATGCGGTTGTATATGTGTGTGTAAATGACGTGTATTATAATGTGTAATGGCGGGTGTATATGTTGGGATAAATGATGTTGTATATAAGTGTATATGCGTGTAATATGCTGTGTAAATGATGTGTCATATAATGTGTATATGTGTGTATACAGACTGTGGATATGATTGTTGCATATGCTGTACATATGCTGTGTAATGCTGGGTATATGATTGTGTTATGCGGGT